>JAKUAS010000007.1:0-680994 GCA_030566735.1 Australozyma touchengensis | reverse complement strand
TCTCAAGAAGACGATCAAAGGCAAGGACTCTCTCAACTTGTGAGGACCAGCAGATGGTCTTGGGGCGTAGGTGCCGGACAATTTGTCCAACATCCAGTGGGATGGTGCTGCCAATCTCTTGAGATGCTTCTTTGGTCCTCTACCCATTTTGTTTTGAGTTGTTAGTTAGGTATCTAAGAAGGAAAATTTTCAAGTGTAAGTTGCAAGTGGAGACTGCAGAGGCTGGGCGAGCAGACTGCAGGCTGGCATTAGGGTCTGTGCCCTATAGTCACGTGCTGTCTTATACGCCGGAATTTGCAGCCGGATCCACCTTGTTGAATTCACAATCATCTGTATATTCCAATAGTAACTAATGACTATTTGTTCCAAAACCATGTCTTTGGCATGTTCTTGGCTGCTGCTTTCAACTGTTCGTATTCAGTGCTGAGGCTGGTGAACTTCTCGTCCAAGTTAGCGAACCTCTCGGTTTCGCGAGCATTCTGCTCTAGTAGATCTTGAATTTTAGTTTCAATATCTTGGGGAATATTGTCGGATTCAGAGTCCAATTTGGACTCAAGGTCGGAAATATCCTTTTCAAGAGTTGCCACTGATTGTTTTAAATCGTCGATATCGGTCAAGATCTCAGGTAACATCACCTTCTTATCAACCAACTCTTGTACGACATTAATATGCGTGTGATTCAAAGAGAACAATTCAGACTCGTAGCCTTTAATCTCGTGGCGTAGCTTCCCGCCTGCTCTCTTCAATTCTTCGATTTCCTCGGCTCTTTCCTCATCTTTCTTACATAATTGTTCAAACTCTACTTTGTAGCGGACAAGATCCAAAGGCGAGATCTCAACAAGCATTGAGTCTTCCATGAACTCATCGAGTCTGTAGTAAGGAACATTCTTAGATGACGATCTTCTTGATAAAAGAGGAAATCTCTTTGATTCTTGAGACTCTGTTTGAACAAACTCATTGCTAACGTAGATGTTGAACAAGTTGAGCTTCAAGAAGTCGAGAAGCGCGTCGAAATTGAGCCGAAGCAAGCTGGTTTCATTTCTCAACATTAAATTTATCGCTAGTTTAATGAGAGCCTCCGTGCCTTGTGTGATAATGACGTCGAAAATTCGCAACACGACGTCTAGCGGGAATTTGTAACTGAAGAACGTAAGAAACCATTGAGAGGCATACATCAGAGAACGAACACCTTGTCTGGTCAAGTGATTGAACAAAAGAGGCAGCTTCTGTTCAAGTAAGCGGTCGAATTGGTGAAGGAGTAGATGTAAACCCTTCATCTCAGGACAGAATAGTTCACGGATCTCGTATTCTTTCATGAGCGTCACCAAAAGACAAAAGCATTCACTTTCGGTCATGTTGATGATCAAGGGAATGGCGATGAAGGCCATTCCTTGGGTGTATCCAACGTCAGGATCGAAGTTAGAATAAGCCTTGATTACATTGAAGAGCTCACCTGCTTTGTCTACAGCCTCGACGTTCGTGAAAAAGGACGTTCTCGTTAAGTCGCGCTTGATGGCTTTTTCGTGGATCGAGCTCTCGGTTTTCAAATGCATGTATAACTCCTCCATGTCTACACTCTTTGAGCGTGCTACGGACTGCCATACAATGCCTCTGAAGGCCTTAGGAACACCCTTAGCCACAGCTTCGAGAAGCTCTGGCTGTTCATTTTCCACGACTTCATTATAGTTCTCTACCACGCGACCCCAGAACTCCCAATCAATTGGCCCACCCATTAGCTCAGGAGGCATGTGGTCGATCGTAGACCGGATCTCGTTGAAAGTGTTTTTTATACTACGAATTCCGGTAGTGATCGCATCTTGTTGAGCTCTATCTTTCGAACCGAAGCGTGAGCTTATATCGGCCTGTTTTGCCTGCAACAAGGAGGTTGCACTCATGGGCGGCGGGCGCACCCCAGACGAGTCGGTGTTGATGGCAAGGTTTAAGAAGTTACGAGTGGGGAGAATCTCCTCTAAATCTGTGCTTTCTCCGGACTTCTGTTCCTCCTCTACAGATTTGTCCATTTGTGGTAGGGTAGGTTCCTCTGGCTCGTCCGACGTCTCCTCAATGTCCTCGGCAGCATCATACGATTCTACAATGTTTTCTTCTTCCTCTGCTTCTGTGCCAGCGTCATCTGCTTCTTCGTAGACGCTTTCGCTGGAAGAGACGCCTGGGTCGGTTTCACCTTTCCCAGGTTGAAGCAAGGATTCGCCTGGAGCCTGCTCAGAATCCTTAGGTCCCTCTACTTCTCCTTCTGGACTGTGAATGTTTAATTCGACGTCTTTCTCTGCCACTGGCTCTGATTGTTGATCTTGTGGACTGTCACTGTGTTCCTGAGCGCCGTCATTAGACTGTGGAGCCAGGTCCAAATTCTCTGGTTCGTGTGCGGGTGGTCCTTCCATATCTGTCATATTGTGATCTCAAGGCTTTGGTTACCAATTGAGTCAGCAATCAGGTATTGGGTAATTGGCACTATCCGATTGTGTTGGTAGTGGTGCACAGAGTTATCAGGACCAAATACATAGATAAAAGAGGTGCACTAAAACAAAATGAAAAATATCGAAAACAAAGTAGAAATACAACATGGATTAAATAACTGGATTGGGGCTGAGAATGACCGATTTTGCTCTTGTCCAGTCACGAATTTAGCATCTTACCAATCTATGGGAAAACGCTATACCCAAACGAAAGCACCATATCGTCGACGCTTTCATTCTTTCATTCTTTCATCGTTCATCTTTCATCTTCCATTTCATAAACTCCTTGTTTGTGTCTACATCGCTATTACGTATGTTATCTTAAATCAACCTATACTCTAAGAAATGAAAAATAAACCCCCAGTTAAATATCATCGTGGCGCTCGTTAGACCCAAAACACTTATGCCCAGCAGTAACTGTCTTCGGCAAACTGAATGTGCCCGCTCTGAGAAGGCGCAACACCTCCCAAATGCATGGGCAGCATGTTTCCTGGCAGGTGCTTCTCAAACTCACTAGACGAAGTGTCCATCGATAAAACATTGGAGTCACCCGATTCAGAGCTGGACTCGACCAGAGACAGATAATAGCTACTCAAAATATCGTTTTCTGAGACAGAAGAGACGTTGGCGAATCTGTCAAGCTCAGTAGCTTCCTTCTTGGTGTCTTCGTAAATTACTCCGCTGCAAATGTTCTTTTCTCTTAAAAGAATTTGCAATCTTTCTCTGTCGCAATTAGGAAAGTAAACGCGAATGACGCTTTCTTCAGATACGAAACGGAGAGGAAGTTCACCCAAGTCACTGAGCTGTGCTATATCTTGTTGAAGTTGCTGCAAATGGCGCTCGAAATGCTTCAAGTTGCTCAGAAGCTCAGAAAGTACCTCTGCTGTCATCATGGTCTTTTCAGGAATTAGCACAAGTGGCTGAAGCTTAAAGTCAACGTAGCACCCCTCGGAGATTGTCAGTGCTTCTTTGGCCAAAACCTGAACCATATCGTGGAACCCTTGAGTCAACGAAGCATTTAAGCGGAGAGTCGTTGTGGTAAGGGTTTTAGCTACAGTCTGGGCGATATTCACGGTATTTCTGTTTTTGGACAACTCACGGTAAATGTTCCAGAGACGAGCTCTTGGCTCAAACTCACTTTGAAGATAAGATCTCTTCTTGAGGATCTGCGTGAGTGTTGGAAGCCTGTAAAACGTGAGAAACTTCTGCAGGTGGAAATGTGCCCTGGAAGAGAACTGCTTGAACATCACGGATTGGTTGATCTTAGCCCATCTCCAGTGGTTGCAATGGCCAGAAAAGTTGGTGTACGTAGAGTAAAACCGTGTTGCATGGAAATCGGCACGGACGCCTGCGGTAGCAAGACGTGTTCCAAACATAGACATTAATAAAAACTTGGAAGTAGATGCCCCAAACAAAGCGGATCTAGGATAAGAAACTGGCGCACGGAGGTACCTAAACTGGAGCGATCCGAGCTGGACGGAAGGCTGTTGAGGTCTTGCGGCCACGCGAGGAGTGACTTGTTTTTGGGAACCACAGGTGAACTCGAGCAAGTGCATAACACCGGGGATGATGTTGTACCACGAGCATGATTTGATGCGCAACACACGGGGATCTTGGGGAATAGGGATATGGACGGGGACAGGGATTCTCGCGGCCTCCGGGACCGGGTTGGCGACTCTGCCCAAGTTCTCGAGGTTCTTTTCGAGCCTGCGGACCGTCTGGCGGATCTTCTTGGAAACAACTCGTTTCAAGTTGCTGATGTTGGGAATAGACGACATCTTTAGTGTGTGTGATGATAAATAACGGAATATAACCCTAAAGAATATCAGTGCTGTGCTTTAAGCAAGTCACTTGAACAGACAAAAGGAAGGAACTGGGAGTCAGCTTGCAGAGGCAGCCTGAATATAATGAATCCCACGAAGAGCTGCTGCTCCCAAACAGTGAGCACGGGGTGTTCGGAGTAATATAAGAAACAAAGACGAGGTGTCTTTTGTTCTGTTTAGGTGTGGGGCTTTGGAGTCATATATAGTGGGAGAGGTCGGAAGCGATTGTGTCGCGCACGACCGGTTGCGGGAATCGGGTGTATTCCTATTTCGTCTGAGGGCACGGGAATGGCCAACACGACGTCCTTTTCCCCGAAAAAAGCGTTGGAGGCTCCAGACCGACGGCTTCGGTCGTTGCTATAAATGCTGTATGATTCCACGTTTTCAGTACTGATAATCGTGTTTTGTAGTGATTGGGTTAGTTGCACAGGCATCTATATGACTGCGAGGGGTCCAAAAAGAAACCCAATCGAATACCGCTAACTCCGAAAAAGAAAGAATTAGATACAATTTTTACTGGAATTGAGAGGGCTGGGTCGAACAAAGGCACTGTCTGAGACACGGGTATAAGTGCATGCCAAATACGCCATTTGCATGAGTCCGGATCTCGGATAATCTCTGATGCACACCTAAACAAGGTGTAGTACAGGCTACGCAAGTATTATCATTCAGCTATTATTTATTATTTTTAAATTCAATCAAGTTGCGAACCACAAAACCATTGGCTTCGAATTGCGAAGTAGAAATAAAATCATTGAGTCGTAAAGTTAAGCAGACAAACGAGCCGTTCAGAGCTTAAGCAAAGTTGTCGCACATAACTTCGTCAAAGATCGCGCAGTACTCCGAAGGCACTTGCGTCTTTTGTCTTTTCAAGTTGTTTCCACTGAAAGCCCCTAGCAGTTCCACCTCGTAGTCGTAGTTATCGTAGGAATTGAGCGAAAGAAGCGAGGATGGACTCGTGAGCGAAACCGCGTTTGTGGTGACATCAGATTCGAAGTTGTGGTACCTGTCATTTTGGCATTGGGACATGGTTCGGCTAGGCATAATCAGCATCGGCTGCACTGTACGCGACACCGCTGGCGGCGGGACAAACTGGAACGGCTTCGAGCTTGTGGGGATATTATTGAGTACGAAGTCATCGATGATCTCTTGCTTGATTTTTTGTTTGTCGAAATCGGGTTCATAGTTGTAAAGGTGGGAGTCTTCCTTCTTGACGCCCATGGACTCTTGGATGGATCCCTCGTTCGAAAATACAGAGTTCATGGATGGCAGGTGCGACGTCGAAACGTCAATGTTTCCGAGCTGCGTGTCGGGAGCATCGTCGGTGAGGTCGGCCGAATCGGAAATGACCATGACCGTGGGTTTCTTTGTGTTCGTGTCGGTGGAGTTGGCGCTGGGCTTTTGGCGACCAGCTCCGTCGTTTTTGCCAGAACCTGACAACTGCGAGCGGAACTCCCTCAAGGACTCTTCGAAGTTCCCGCTTTCCACTAGACGATCAACGTCGACGGAGCTGGGCAAAACGTAGCGCAACATGCTAGTCACGCGATGTAATCTGTTCTCGACCTCTGTCAAGTGAGCGCGAGTCAACGGCGAACGGACTGTCCGTGGCGAGTACGTGCAACACCAGTTGTGCTGGATACACTTCAAGCACTTGGGGTACTCCTTGGAGCACTTCAACTTGCGTTTTCTGCACGAGTCGCACGCCTGCTCGATTCCCGAATTTGGGTCCAGCGCATCCTCGGACTTGATGGAGTTTGATCGCGTTTTGGTGCTGGTTTCGTGCGAGGGGGATTGTTCCAATTCGGAGAGCTCTTCTCGTTTGACTTGAACGTCGTACTGATCCATCTGAACTATAAGACGATTCGACGAGCGGGTAAGGCACAGATTGTGTCGCTAGGTTGGAGGATCCAGCAACGACCGGTCGGTGGTGGTGCTGACAAGGAAGGAGCAAGGATATGGTCAATTGACAAATGGGATACTCTGCAAGTTCTATCAACCAGTGAAGTATCTTGGAGCGTTGGGCGTATGAATCTCGCACACAGAAGACTAGCTAGACCTAAGACAAACGGAGGGAATCGTGGCCTTTAAATGCGTTGCAATGAATGGTGGTTCTTCCGAGCGACGTCGAGATTAACCTCTATAGAAATACAGATGGAGTAGTGTATGCACACGGATTGGGTCAGCGTGCGTTAGCGATACTCTGATGGTCAAGAGTGGGCAAATGTAAGGAACCAAGGAAAGCAAGAACGTTCTTTGTAAATATAGTTGATGCAATGGAAAATTTAAAATTGAGGCTGAAACGACCTCGAAATTGACTCTACTCAACAACACTGCACTTTAGCGACGTCGACCGTTCATTCGTTGATCGACTGGGCAGGGGAGGGGTAATTGCTTGTTTGATCTTAATTAACTGTGCATTTGGGCATTTGGTGGACAGTACAGGACAGTTTGGGTGGGATGTGTGTCTGTGTGCAGGCGCGCCGGCAGACAAGCATGTTCTTCGTATGCGCTTACACTGTCTGCGCGAATTTCCGATCTTGGTTTCTGACAGGTAATGTAGCCTGGCATCGCTTTACGTCTCACTTTGGCACATTGGGGCTCGTACAAAATACGCTGCTTTATTTAGAGTGTTCATGGGCACGTGTTTTTGCTGATGTGTCCTTTCCCTCAACACAAACAAGCCGCTCAAGCCCCTGCTTGTCTGCAGGACCTCGGTCACTGTGCAGTGACATTTTCGATCATTTCTTTTTCGTCATCGCCTTTGAAGAGAACAAAAATTTGCCAGCCATAACAGCTCATTCTCATTTTCTCAGACTGTCTGTCGCACTTCGCTGGGTAGGGCGGTTTTCTAGAAGACTTCTGTACCCCTCACCTGCACAACTGGCGGCCCAACAAGGGTGGTGTAGTTATAACCTACATGTCAAGACAGATTGTATGCGATTGCGGGTTATGAACGTCAGGTTTTCTGACGGTAGGCATTTGGGCTCGAATTTGCATGTCTCGTAACCACGGAGTTTGTCCGAGATCATACCTTTTCCTGCATGTGAGCCCTGCAGGAAAGCTTATTTCTAGAATCATTCCCGCCCAAGGCTTCGGAGTTCAAGCGGCGGCGCGAGATTTTTCCGGTTTGCTTGTATGCAGTAGCGATAGTGGTCAATAGGCTTCGGAGAACAAAGTCACGTTTCTTTTGCCAAGCATCTTCGCCTGTTCGTCATTCCTCGAGTTTGGTCTGCTTATGAATGTGCATTGCCTTGAGTGCGTTCTGTGCCCTTGCCATCTGTAAAGCTTATTGTAGACGACGGTAGCTTGTGAGAGACTTGGCCAATTTGACAGATAAATTGTGAGAGATTTAGCTAATTTGACAGGCTTGGCTTATGTGACAGATGTAGCTAATTTGACAGATTGCTTATGTGAGTAGTTTAGCTAATTTGACATTTCTCCACAAAGTGGAGACGAGATTTGCGAATCCTAAGCTTCAATGTTCACAAGGTAAGTCAACTCCTGTGTATAGCCCAAACTTCGATGTTTCAGATTCAGAAGAAAGGTTCGATAGTCTGTTCAATATCACCAATCCCCGCTTATGTTAATGTCCTTTGCGGGGAGTTGATCTATCGAGTGCGGCGTCCTACTTACTGTATACCTTCTGGTGACTATCCGAAGCCATCAAGACGTTTCGAGGATAAAAAGCAATTACGAAGAACGGCTACTCGATCCTTCTTAAGCAAGTCCATGCTATGGAAGACTGTGTTCCTCATGCACGTACAGTGGCTTAATCGCATCACGTGAACGGCGATTTGGGTGAAATTCGATTAATATGGGAATCAGGCCCCCGATCAATTGCTCTGATTGCCTTGCTTAAGTATTATTTAATGTGAGGTCTTACATGGTGTGAGGGTTCGTTCTGGTACCTTTGAACCGACACTCAGAGCGGCAGTATGGGCCACTCACAATAAATACGTACGAGTTGGGCCGCTATGAATTGGCCTTTTCTCAATTTTGCTTATTTTTGAAGTGTTTTCCTTTTTCTTCAGTTGTCGTGGAATGGTTGAAGGGCGTCCCACGCAGATCTAGCTCAAAGATTCCATCGAAGTCTATCTTAAATTTACTACAGTAGTTAATTACAAATTCCAGGGATCAGATTCGAAAGTTTCAACGATTTTCAGTAGGCCGAAGCATCGGCGCTGAGCCCTGAAAATAATTAGAAGATTGATCACACAGCAGACAGGTTTGAAAGAGTATGTTGGGAAAATACCTGTGTTTACTACAAAAGAGCTTTGGTGCCCGCTCAATTTCCACCTCACGAAAGCTCGTCGAGCATGTGCTAGAAAGACTTGTTCAATTCCAATTGTGGTTAGTGATAATTAATTGGTAAACTCTGGTATATATAATTTAAACAATATCAACTTTATATACTTAATATTATCTCTTAATAAGAGACTTAATATTCTTATGTATTACTTCATTAAAAATATAAAAATTAAACATTAGACACTTCGGATGCTTTCTCTGAAATCGATGATATCTCATATAAGATACCACCCACTATAATAAATAAAGCTGGTGAAACTAAACCATGAGCTATAGATAATATTAAACTACCATTAATAGGAGATAAAGAATAAATAACATAAATAGGAGATGGCAGCTAATACTAAATGCAATTTATTTTTCTTATTAATCATTAATACCTACCGATGCAATTACATCTAGCCACACAGCCAAACGTTTCTATGAAGGGGCTCCTAAGCGCATAGCAGACATCTTCCACCTTTGATCACTCTCGAAACGCATACTTCAATTCGACCACTACTCGTCAACAAATTCCCAAAATATGAAAGATTATTGATGAGCTTCACATACCTCAGCAAAACCGGCGCGATTCCTGAAAATTCGCCGGTTTCGGAATTCCCCACATAATGGATCGCAGTCACGTGCAAACGCTCCACAAGTCATTCAGAAGAAAAGCGTAAGGGAGAAAAAGAACATGCTACAAATAAACCACATCAACCGCCCGTCTCTCGCACTTGTATCTCGGTATCGCTCCTTTTGGCACCGTTCTTTTTCCACAGGACTGCACCTACCTTAACAGTCCCTGTAGTCCATCTCCGTTAGAGCGAAAAACGCTCTGTCTGCAGTCTTGCTCGCCCACATAGATGAAAAATTGTCTGAGTCACAAGTACATATTACACCACCTTTCTTGTCAATCAAGTACAAACCAGATCTTTTTCGTGTTTGTTTCCTGATACAACATGCTTCGCTGTATAAAAGCCCCAGTTGCCACAAGAGCAACCGCCACCACCCTAAATGGGTTCAAGTGTGCTGCTACTCAATACAGATTGATCAGCAAATCAACTTCACAGAATGCCACCGCCACATCTACAACGACGGCCAGCAATAAGAACCAGGCTGCTGGACACAGAAGGCCCACCCCTGCTCCTTCCTTTGACCAGGGTCCAAGCGAGAAAAATGTGAACAAGAAGGAAAAGGGCACTGCTATGGATGACTCATTTATCGGCTTGACTGGAGGTGAGATCTTCCACGAAATGATGTTGAGACATCAGGTCGACACCGTTTTCGGATATGCGGGCGGTGCCATCTTGCCCGTCTTTGACGCCATCTACAACTCCGACAAGTTTAAGTTCGTCTTGCCCCGTCACGAACAAGGTGCTGGTCACATGGCGGAAGGTTACGCCAGAGCCACTGGTAAGCCCGGTGTCGTCTTGGTTACCTCCGGACCCGGTGCCACTAACGTCATTACCCCCATGCAAGATGCGTTGATGGACGGTGTGCCCTTGGTTGTGTTCACTGGACAAGTTGTCACCAGTTCTATTGGAACAGACGCTTTCCAAGAAGCCGACGTCGTCGGAATTTCGCGTCCATGCACGAAATGGAACGTCATGGTTAAAAACGTCGCCGAGCTCCCGAAAAGAATCAACGAGGCATTCGAAATCGCTACCTCGGGCCGGCCCGGGCCTGTGTTGGTTGATTTGCCTAAGGATGTTACCGCCTCCATCTTGAGAGAGGCTATTCCAATCAACACCACTTTGCCATCTAACGCTTTGTCCCAGATGACGAAGAGATTCACCACTATGTTCACCACTGAAGCTATTCAACGTTCTGCCAACCTTCTTAATAAAGCTAAAAAGCCTATCCTCTATGTGGGCGCTGGTATTTTGAACAGCACCAGGGGTCCAGCTTTGCTTAAGGAGTTGGCAGACAAGGCTCAAATCCCGGTGACAACCACCATCCAAGGTTTGGGTGCCTTTGACCAAAACGACGAGAAGTCTCTTGATTTCCTCGGTATGCACGGAAGCGCGGCCGCCAACACCGCAATGCAAAACGCTGATTTGATTCTTGCTTTGGGTGCTCGTTTCGACGACAGAGTTACCGGTAACGTTAGCAAGTTTGCGCCAGCTGCTCGTTTGGCTGCTCAACAGGGTAGAGGTGGTATTGTCCACTTTGAGATCAGTCCAAAGAACATTAACAAAGTTGTAGAGGCCACCGAGGCCGTTGAGGGTGATGTCACTCGTAACTTGCAAGCTTTCCTTCCATTGGTCAAGGAAGTGAAGGAAAGAAAGGATTGGATGAAGCAAATCAAGGAGTGGAAGGAGAAGTACCCTTACGACTACATGAAGGAGACCCCCGGCTCGAAAATCAAGCCTCAAACATTGATTAGAGAAATCAACAAACAATCGCAAAACTATGACAAAGAAGTTATTGTCACTACTGGTGTGGGCCAGCATCAAATGTGGGCCGCTCAACACTTCACATGGACCAAGCCTCGTACTTTCATCACCTCCGGTGGTTTGGGTACTATGGGTTACGGTTTGCCTGCCGCCATTGGTGCTCAAATCGGTAAGCCAGACGCCATCGTTATTGACATCGACGGAGATGCTTCTTTCAACATGACCCTTATGGAATTGTCGTCTGCCGTCCAAGCCGGCGCCCCTGTCAAGATCTGTGTTTTGAACAACGAGGAACAGGGTATGGTTACCCAATGGCAATCGCTCTTTTACGAGCACAGATACTCGCACACCCATCAATCGAACCCCGACTTCATGAAGTTGGCTGAAGCTATGGGCGTCACCGGTATCCGTGTGTCAAAACAAGAAGAAATGGTTTCTGGTGTCAAGGCATTCTTGGACTGCAAGGGACCTGTTTTGATGGAGGTTGTTGTGGAGAAGAAGGTTCCAGTCTTGCCTATGGTTCCAGGTGGTAAGGCCTTGGACGACTTCATTATTTACGATGAAGAGGTCGAGAAGCAAGAGAAGGAGTTGAGAAAAGAGAGAACTGGAGGAAAGCACTAATTGTGTGAAAACGATTTCGCTTATAACGAAAATGCATGGTTTCATAGGGAGGTTATTATGTAGTTTAATTTGATTTCAAGAGTAAGAAGGCCTTTCAAACAATCAAATCAATCAAATTGGTCATTAGTCAAAATATCAAATTGCTCAAATCCAGCAAGATTTTAATGAACGAAACGATCGACTATTTAAGAAATGGCCTCTTGGAGCGCCTGGTTCCTGGTAGGGAAATGATAGATTCAATACAGTTTCTAAATGCAGACCTTGTAGTGTAGAATATCTAGGAAACCGAAATACGTTTGAAACTCCTACTCTGCTTGTTTGTTTCACTCATTCCTATTTCCCATTTCTTTATCTATTTCATCTGTCTCAGCTCGGTCAAAAGTGTTTCCTAGGGCTATATACATACCCATAACAAACTGGGGAAGTCTTAACGCCTGAAGGAACAACGGTCTTATCGCCGAAAACGCTCTCCTTTCAAGATATGTCGATAAAAATAGGCCCTAAATAACCAGCAAAATAAATCCAAAAAATATCACACTCAAATTCCGCTCTATTCCTCATTCACACCTCTTCTCATAGTCAGATCCGCCATCTCCTTTCAACCGCGGATTTAGGACGAGTCTGGGGTACATGCAATCCCCCACATCCGAATCACCCGGCCCTTGAAAATTACTGAGTCAACCACAACTACCAAAACAACACGAACATCAACAAAGCACACTTGTTTGTGTTGGCAATATACTGACCATTCTTCTATATTTAAACCAAGTACACAAGCTGACGAACGTAGCGATTGGCGCAGGAGCATTCCCCAGACCATCACAATGACAGAGGTTAAGATCGAAAACCCCGACAAGTCAGACAAGCCAAAGATCATAAGCACTAGCAAGGGCTGGAGAGTCTCTCAAGCATGCGACAGGTGTCGAATGAAGAAAGTCCGTTGCGACGGGGGTACACCTTGTACCAAGTGTTTGGCCAATGGCTTGGAATGCACAACATCAGACAAATTGTCACGACAAGCGTTTCCCAAGGGATATACTGTCAATCTAGAACTACGGGTAAAGGAGCTTGAGCAAGAAAATCAAAAGCTAAAAGCTCAAATGGGCACAGGTCCAACAACGCTCAGAAAGGCAAGCCCTCCTAATGAAGACACAAACACACAACCGCAACCGAGCGTGACTACCTTGCACAACAACGACAACAACAAAACCATCCAAATCAACAACCCGATCGATCAAATCTTCAATTTGGACAGGAAGGGATTGATTATAGGAAACGACAACTTAAACTTTGAGTCGCAATTCAATCATTTACTCATAAACCTCAACCTTCCTTTTCTAAAGATCACAAATTCTCACAATTTTTTGGTCAATGACCCTGACTCGTATTTGTACCACCCGTCGTATTCGATGTACAATAGTTTCCATAACAAGGACCTTGAACTACTATTCAATCCATTGAGTATACGGGAGCACGGCTCAGACCGTGGTCATAACGAAAACTTGCCGCCAGACGTTTATGACCTATTTATTAAGCTTATCAACAATTTTAAGAAGCTTTTCAATTCTAAGAGAGAGCTAGATAGCCAGGTGGCTCAGTTCTTTTTAAACTACAACACGTTTATTCCGGTATTCGACTACAAGGAGTTCATGCAGAGCTATGACGCTTTTCATACCATGTACCCGTTTATGTTTACTTACGATGATGCTACCATCAATGGGTTCAATCTCTCCACAAACGATTACAGCGTAGTCAACGAGTATCTAATGGTAGTGATTCAGCTCTACGCCATGATTCTGATGAACGATCCCTCTCTCAACCTCAATTTATTGTTGAACCACACGACTCCGAACTACACATTTAATTTCAGAAAGGAGGCCAACGAGTCCATCATTCGTTCGCTCTATGATTTCCTCCCGTATCTCAACGTGTTTCATGTCTCCATGAGTCAACTCCAAACATATCTCTTATTTCTCTACTATTCTCTATTGACAAACAATAAGGAGAAGTCCCTTCTCTTGTCGTCACTCATTAATGCTTTTATGGGTATTTTGGGTGTCAATCTCAATTCCAAAAACCTTTTTTTCAATGACTTAAGTCTTACATTGGATCAACGTAGGAACAGAGTGAAGATTTTCTGGGGTTTCAAAGTTTTGTTGAAATGTTTCAACTTGAAATTCGGATTCAAACCTACGATTAACACAACCGTCATCAACCCAGTGACAATTGAAAGGTATTTCCGCCTTACTCCCGAAAAATTGTCGCTGCTCATTGATCCCAAAGAAAACAAAATTGATCCTCTTTTTGAAACTCTCTTGAAACCAAGTGTCGAGTTTCTCAATCTTATGAACATCATTATTCCATCGTCCTTCTCTCCAAACTATTATCAGTATCTTAAACAAGAGAGACACGAAGAGTCTCCGCATGACGCTGCCAAGAAAGGAAGCAGCCTTGACTGGATTCTCAACGACGATGATGGCGATGGAAATGATGGAAATTTGAACTATAACTACGCGCAATTCCTCATAATCGACAAGAACCTATCAAATTGGAGGTATGCGTTGAAGGATAAAATTATCAATACAGTACCACTCCATTCCACCATGGGCCTTCCTATATTATCAACCCTAGGCGAGACTTCCTTGTATCACCGAATTTCTTTTGTGGGAGAAATAGACTTGAACATGTATGGGCTTTCTCAAGAGGGCAATCTCAATTTTACCAACACAGGATTGCCCGATGTGCACACCGCAGCCCAGTTGATTAAAATGCAACTTAACTTCCATTACCTTTTAATCCGGTCGATGAACTACCTTAACTTTGTCAACGAACGTGAGCTCACGCACAACTACTATGTGAAAATTGCCAATATTTCTAGAGAGGTCTTAGCTTATTTTATACTAATCTTTAGACATATAAGCTTGGGAAACCAGCGGGCCAAACAGCAGTTTGACAATACCTTGTACTCAAACAAGATCGATACACCGTCGCATGTTTTGTCTAGTGGGTTGGATGTGGATGAAGATGGCATAATTGTAAATGATTTCTCTGCCAAAAGGAGACGTTTATCTGCGCAACCCAAAGCAGTGAAATTTCCTGGTCGAGAAGTAGCTGTTTCGCCTTTCAACTCCATGCTTAATGGCTTATCACTCACCATTATCAACTTTAAGAAATCGATTGTCTTGCAGATGTTATTTTTGCTCATATGTAACCTCAAAATTGCAAAAAGAGGCGGAACCATGAGTGTAGATACGCGCAAAGTATTGAACGACAGTATTTCCTTATTCATCGATGTCTTCATCAATTACCAGCCTCTGGCTACACGAATCATGAAGACCAAAAACGTAAAAGAGGACTTTTTATTTGCCAAAATTATCAATGATGAACTCAAGGATGATTTTTTGAAACCAAAAGCGGGCGAATTCGATGATGACTACGATGAAGATAACGAAATCGACTGGGACGATGAAGATATGGATGAGGATCTTAAGTACTTGAAGATTCTAAAGTACGTTAAATACAAGACAAATGTGTTGTATGAAAAGGCGCGCCACGTTTCAAATCGTCCAGTTGACGGCAAAAGCGACTCGACTTCGGGAACGCCGGCAGCACCAGGTAATATCAAACCTGAACCCGCTGGAGACATTCCAAATTTGCAGCCGCGCATGCAGCACCCTCAATATGGCCATCAGCTTAGTCCTCCGATGTTTCCGCAGATGACGAGCCCAGTTTTCCCAATTTCAGATATGGGACGCAGTGTACCTTTCAAACCGGGATATAAGATGAATGACGATGAAGATGAAGATGAAAAGACCAGAAAGGCTAAGGGCGCTGATGGGTTGTTGCAAATGCGAAACAACTTTGGCAATTGGCATGCAGGAAGCTAAATTTGGCGTTTCATATCATATTCGTTTTTGAAAAGTACTTTGATAAAGTTTTTCAGGATTAATCTACCGAATAGTGAGAGAAGTGATGCTTAAGATAAGTTGCTCATTTTCCGTAACATTGACTCTGAATATGAACTAAAAGAATTAGTCAAAAGCATAATTTTTTTCGTAGAGTATCATTTATTTTCTCCAATGTGATTTTTTTTTAAGTTCCTACCCTTGAAGGATTTATTCTGGCCCGTCGATGATACACTTCACAGCCCCATTTCCAGCACGGACGGTATCATAAGCCGTGATTGCGTCGTCCCACTTGAATCTATGAGTAATCAATGCCTCAAAGTCAATCAAAGCATTGTCCTTGCCGTTCTTGTAGTTGTTATCTAAGACGGAAACAGATGTAGCATAGTCGCCGTATCCATAACGGAAAGAACCAAACAAGGTCAATTCCTTAGTGGCGAATTCTGTGATTGGGAATTTTACGTATCCACCAGCATTGCCGACTTGTACGAAGCGGCCGCCCGCCTTCAATGCAAAAACTCCTTGTTGGATGCAAACCTCAGCGCCAGTACACTCCAAAACGACATCAGGACGTTCCCCGCTTGGCAAAGCTTCTGCGAAAGGGGTTGAGGATTTAGAGTTGTAAGTATGAGTGGCGGCGCCGATGTCCTTTGCCAATTGTAGCTTGTTGTCAAAGATATCAACTACGGTCACGGAAGCAGCGCCAAACATTCTAGCTACAGCAGCGGTGAGTAACCCTACGGGGCCAGCGCCAAAGACTACGACGTGCTCGCCAAACTTTAAGTTGGCAAGACGAGCTGCGTGAACACCTACGGTCAATGGCTCTACCATAGCGCCCAACTCAAGCGAAACGTGGTCTGGCAACTTGAACAAGAAATCCTCCTCAGACTTATAGTATTTGCACAAGGTTCCGGGAGGGTTGGGTTCGCCTTCTTTAGAGTTAGGGGTGGCAGCAAAGCACATATGAGGACATAAGTTGTAGTGGCCGCTCTTGTACTCGTTGCTGAATCTCGATGGAATGCCGGGCTCGATGGCAACTCTGTCACCAACCTTCAAAGATTTGACACCGTCTCCCACCTCAACAACCACGCCAGCCGACTCATGACCAAGGACCATAGGTTTGGTCAACACAAACTCACCGATCTTTCCATGGGCGTAGTAGTGGATATCCGAGCCGCAGATTCCGGTTTTTTTGACCTCGACAATTACCTGGTTTGAAGCATTGATCTTGGGAGATTCAAGCTTTTCGAACGTGATGTCGTCGATCTTGTTCAAGACAAGGGATGGGTTAGACATCGTTACTTGAGTGGCAGTAGAAATGATTACGTGACCCGGATCGGCTCAATTGGTTCAGGAATGCTTTTCAATATCGAAAGAAATCGAGTATGAAAATTTGAGAGTAAGGGGATTTGTTGCTGGAGAGCGGTCCATTAAATAGACACCTGCTCACTTTGGTGCAGCCTAATTAGGAACTCCATCCGGGATGCGTTAGAGTGGACGGCATCAGAAAGAAGCACCTTGGAATAATTACTTATTGCGAATCGAATTTTGATTTTCACGGAAGAAATGTCTACATTGCTTGGTCGTAGATTCTGAGGCAATGCACATTGCACATGCTTTTCTTATCAGAAAGGGGTACCTCAGAAATACGTATGTTACAAATCGAATGAACAAACAAGTGATATTATTGAAGAGATGTAGAAGTGTCTTTTAATCTTATTGCGTTATCGTGGCTCCCCTTTTGTCGATTCCCTTATCGTTGATCTGCCTCGTGAAAACGACCAAACGAACTTACCCTACATATTTCTATGCGTCAAGCCTCCAGTTTGCTCCTGCTTGTGCTCCATAGAAGTAGATTCGCCCAAGTCGACGTCTGTGTCGTCCTCCCATCCGTCGATCTCATGGTACTCCTCAGTATCTGAGGTATCTGGGGTAGTCGCCTCGCCATCAGAAAACGACAATTTCTCGTTGGTGTCATTAATGCCGGACAATTCTCCGTCGCCCATATTGCAGGCCATCTTGATCTTGTCAGACGAAATTTCCCGACAAAGTTCCTCCCATTGCGTGGCAGCAAAATCGAAGATTGCCTCTCGATTTGCGTAGAGTGCCACTGAACCGCCGATAAGAGCGCCAACCGTGATGGCCGATTTCGCAGAAAGAACAAAGCAGAACACCATTGTTCCCGTTTGATACTGTGGTTTGGAGAAGAAAGAGGGCTTTTATAGGGTGAGTGGATGTAAAGACCCCTGGTCAGGTGAACCCTTCCGGTTAAGGAACTCCAGGTGTATTTTAGGCTGGCAGAATTTTATGATTCTGGCAATTTGCAGGCTAGGAAGCGAGGGAGATGAAAGTCTTGGGGTTCATTAGTTTTTTATATTTTTGGATATGTGGTTTATCGCCAGCTTCGCATTTGCAGCCATTAGGCCAAGCGAAGATTCACGAATGCTCATAAACGAAAGATCCAAGAGAGGAAATGATTTCCTTGGGTTGGACTGTAATATTAGAAGGATTTGTGCGCTCTAGTACAACTATATCGTTGTTCAGCATGGTGAGGCGTTTCAGCGTTACGTCGTAGCAGGTGTGCTCGCTCGTCGTCTCAACAAATCTAATTGCGATCACATAGTTCTTATTTGCTTATTTCGGTTTGATCAGAGCGGCCCAGGGCTTCATTCTTGCCTTTAACGAATCTGTGCACGGCCAAAGTTTATTTGCGAGACTGCAAACCGAGTTGACGATGCACATAGAGGTGTTTTGCGCCAATGATGAGGAACATAGAAACTCGATAACACGACAAGTTCCACAGACACCCGTCCGATTATACTTGCCTGGATTGAGGCGCTCTAAGTGCATAGCCGTTCAGGTTTCCTTTTACGAGGAATCCAGGAAACCAGCGCTGCGCAAATGAAGGTTCGTATTCGCAAAAATAAAGTGTTGTCTTGGGCTTATCGCGTATGTATGGTGAGGTGCAGGGCCTTCGACGATGTGCGCATGGTTGAGGTGATAACGCAACCAGTTCAGACTACGAAGGTTTTTATCGATAGTGTGCACTGCGTATACCGCTTGGCGCCCGATGGCCGACTGTTCAGCCATTGTTGAACATACACTCATTGTCAACCATCATATGAGGTGTTGCTGATAGCCGATTGTTTCTATTGTGTTCATGTTATTGTATTCTTCTTGTATTTCTCCTTGTATTTCTTCTTGTGTTCTTGTTCTTGTGTCGTTTCTTGTAAATCCTTTCTTGTCCTTTCTTGTCCTTCCTTGTACTCCCTTTCTTGTCCTCTCACCAACCCCGAACTTTGCCCTTCAACTTGTCACCGCAGAACCGAGCATCAGTCACATTCAGCCTCTTCCTTCTCGGTCACATTCAGGCTTCCCTGTCTTTGTACCACGGCTTCCACAGGCGCACCTCGCCTAAGTTAGACTGCTAACCAAACGTCCGCAGCATCAGCCGTGTCCACCCCCTACTGGCCATAGACCACCAACCTACAGACTTCAAAAAAAATCTTGTGCCTGATTTGCAGCCCTTCCCCTCGACTTCACTATTCTTGTGTTCCTGCGTTTTGCACCCTTCGTAGGCGCTGCAGTTTGTCCTGCCTTCCCCATCACAGTCGCGCACTTCTTGTGTGCCCAACAGCTTGCTCCACCAAAGTTTCCTATTTAGGGCGTTGGGGTGCCACCTTCTCCAACTCTTTTTTTTTCTCTCCATCTCCACCAGTTGGACCACCTGAAACCCATCCACCTCCAACCTGCTTCTCAGCCCTGTGAGACCTGAACTCTTCCCAGGAAGCATAAATTCCCCTAGTTGAAGTCTGCTTTTCTGGTTTACAGCCCTCCCCAGCACAACCCGTTTGGCCCTCTCGACGACGACAAGTCGACCGTTTATTGCTATCTCTTGTCAATTGGCCTCAATTGACCCGTACCTCGCCTCCTGTCTTTCACAATTTCGTCCCTAGTTAGTTACGCTCTGTCGTTTTTCATGTCGCCCCCATTAACCGTCATTGTTGGCGAGGCCAAGCCCGGCGAGACTGCGCCTCGGAGAAAGACCTCGCAGAAGGATGCCGCCCTCATGAAGCCCGTGGACATCTCTGCCACCACCCTTCCAGAGTACATCGAGGAATGTGTGGCCAAGCACTCGAACCGCAACTGCATGGGCTGGCGTGAGTTGATCGAGGTCCACACCGAAAAGAAGACCATCACGAAAATCGTCGATGGCGAGGAGCAGCAAGTTCTGAAGGACTGGACGTTCTACGAGTACTCCCCTTACAAGTACAGCACTTTCACCGAGACCCTTGACACCGTGAAGACCTACTCCAAGGGTCTTGCTGAGATCGGTTTGAAGCCCAACCAAACAGACAAGTTGCATATCTATGCATCGACGTCGCACAAGTGGATGAAGACTTTCTTGGCTGCCGCGTTTCAAAACATCTCGATCGTGACCGCCTACGACACTTTGGGCGAGCTGGGCTTGATCCACTCGCTCACCTCTACCGAATCCAACGCTATTTTCACAGAAAACACTCTCTTGGCTTCTTTGATAAAACCGTTGCAAAAAGCCCCACACATCAGATACATTATCCATGCTGACGACATTGACTCCGCCGACAAGAGAGAGGGAGGCAAGGCTTACAAGAGAGCCGCAGACGCCAAGCAGAAGATTGCCGAGGTCCGTCCCGACATTAAATTCTACTCATACAATGACGTTTTAAAACTAGGCAAGGACTCCAAGCACGCCATTTCTGGTAAGCCTAAGCCCTCTGACTATGCTTGTATTATGTATACTTCTGGTTCTACCGGAGACCCCAAGGGTGTTGTCATCACGCACGCCAACATTTTGGCTGCTATTGGTGGTATCTCCACTAACGCCGGTAAAGATTTGGTGAAGCCCACCGACCGTATTATCGCATTTTTGCCCTTGGCTCATATCTTTGAGATGGCGTTCGAGTTGATCGCCTTTTGGTGGGGTGGTTGTCTCGGCTACGCCAACGTTAAGACTTTGACTGATGCCTCGTGTAAAAACTGTAACTCTGACTTGTCTGAGTTCAAGCCAACCATCATGGTGGGTGTGGCTTCCGTCTGGGAGTCTGTGCGTAAAGGTATCCTTGCTAAGGTGTTGCAATTGCCATACTTGGTTCAAAAGGTCTTCTGGGCTTCGTTCAAGCTTAAGCTGGCCATGTCTCTGTACCACATTCCCGGCTCCTCCGCATTTGACATTGTGTTCAAAAAGGTTAAGGCAGCCACTGGTGGGCAATTACGTTTCGTTTTGAATGGAGGCTCGCCAATTTCCAGAGACACCCAAGAGTTCATCACCACGTTGATTTGTCCTATGTTGATTGGTTATGGATTAACCGAGACATGTGCCAACGCCACCATCGTCGAACACAGATACTTCGAGCAAGGTGTCGCCGGTACTTTGGTCGGAAGTGTTACTTGTAAGTTGGTTGATGTTGCCGACGCAGGATACTACGCTAAGAACAATCAAGGTGAGATTTGGTTATCTGGTGGAGCCATTACTTCCCAGTACTACAAGAACGAAAAGGAGACCAAGGATGCTTATACTGAAGACGGATGGTTTAAGACCGGTGACATTGGTGAGTGGGCTCCTAACGGTGCCTTGAAGATCATCGATCGTAAAAAGAACTTGGTCAAGACCGCCAACGGTGAGTATATTGCTTTGGAGAAGTTGGAGTCTACTTACAGATCCAATTCTTTGGTTTTGAACATCTGTGTCTACGCTGACGAGAATAAGGTGAAGCCTATTGCCATGATCCTCCCTAATGAACAACACTTCCGTCACATGTTAATTGACAAGGGAGTTGCCACCGCTGACCAATTGAAGAGCAAGGAACTCAGTGACTTTTATCACGACAAAAAGGTTGTAAAGATGTTCTTGGACTCGTTATTGGCTACTGGAAAGTCCCAGGGCTTGAAGGGTATCGAGCTCTTGCAAAACGTCGTTCTTATCGACGACGAATGGACTCCCCAGAACGGTTTTGTCACTTCTGCACAAAAGTTACAAAGAAAAAAGATCTTAGCTGCTTACAAGAACGAAGTCGACAAGGCATACAAGTAGATGCACTTCTTTGATAGGTAGCTCTATTTTACTCTTTCTAATTAATTTATATAATCTACTTAATCTGTGAAGTAACTGAATATTAGAGACACCATGGCGGCGTTATTACGTGGTTTATGATTAGATCATTATGTTGTGTTCCTGTCGTCCTTATGCAATGGTTATCCACCGTAAACACCGGAGAAGACCTTGCGTACTTGCCGGATATCCATCAGCTCAAAGAGACACAATTGAAGAAGTATTCTTGCCTTTTGTGGGTTCAAGTACCCACCTGCAACCAAGAAGGCGTTGTTGCTTTTAGGCATGGAGCCAAGTGGAACCATTCCATCAGTGGAACGTTTGGAGTAGACAATAGGCATGGATCTTTTAGCCGAGATTTCACCCAACATTGCATTGGACGCATCGGGAAGCGAGCCGGATCCCATGGTGGCAATCACGATGGCGTCCAAATCCATATTTTCGATGGCCAACTTGACGATGTCGGCGGTGAAGCCCTGATGAGCATAAAAGATCATAACCTTTGGAAGAGAGCCCGAGTATCCGTGTGGAAGTTGGAAGTAGCGCAATCCAGTAGGCCGCTGGGGAGGGAAGTAGTAGTGGACCTCGCCGTTGACGAAGTTGCCCAAGTAACCCGAACCCAACGACTTGAACGTGTCTAGAGAGTTTGCGTCTGTTTTGGATATGTAGTATCCGGAACCGATCTTGTCGTTGAGTGTTACTAGGATCCCTCTGCCCCAACTTGACTTGTGAGAAGCTACAACACATGCTTGATACAAGTTAGAAGGGCCGTCAGCGGAAACTGAAGTCAGCGGTCTCATGGATCCACAAATAACCACAGGTTTTCCCAAGGTGTCAACGGTAGCATCTAAGAAAAAAGATGTTTCTTCGCACGAGTCTGTGCCGTGTGTGATGACTACCCCGTCGTAGTGGTAGATGGCCTCCTGGACCTTGTTTCTCAATTCCAAGAGCTCGCTCGTGGTGATTTCCTTAGAGTCAAGGTTGAACACTTGCTCGAACTGCAATTCACAGGTCTGTGAGAGGTCTGGTATGGACGAGATCAAGTCTTCAATGGTCAAGTCCACATGGTACCCTGCGGTCTGAAATGCCGTAGACCCTTTGGCAGCGATTGTACCTCCAGTACCCAAGACTTTGATGATTGGAAGTTTTGCGGATCCCACACTGGAGATGGAGTCGAGAGTTGCCACAGAATTCAGTCTGAACTTGACGGTCCAAACGGGGTGATGGATGTCCTTCACGTCCTCATGGACATCGAAGCATTCGGAGGGCGGACGGCTGAGGGGCATGACAAAGTAGGAGCAGAATATAAAAGGGGCCGCGAATAATTTGCAATTGCCAACGAATGAAGGGAAGATGTGTATGTATTAGTAGAAGTCAAGGGTCTGAATCGGCACCTATGCTGCACGGCTTTTTGATCCAAGATGCGGCATCGCGATGATGTGGGGCATCCCCGGAGTCAGAGCCAAGAACATTAGTTTAGGCATAGTGGGGATATTAGGAACTCAATTGTTGAAGTTTCGTGACCACTCTGAGCAAGCCTATTTTTTGGACGGGCCTGAAACTACATCCAATGCCTGTCTAGGCAGATGTGACAACTTGTTAGAGAGCGCAGACGTTTGGGGTGAAGTAACAGTTCTTCTTTTTTTGATTATCGCTCCTTTCAGGAGTTCTTCTGTATAGAAGTAAGTTGTATGTCTACTGGCTTGTCCTATGTTTAAGTCTTTACCCAAAGTGAGGAAGATCTATCGTGGATTATCAAAGCGATTAACCCTTAGATCATCAAACATCATTCAATTTTATAAAAAGCATATTAATATTTGTCAAGCATAAGTATAAGTTGTCGTCGGGTGAAGTTTCAGGTTTTTACAATTGTGACAGAAAGACCGCTTACTGTCCAATTTCAAGTTAACTACAAAAAATGGAACTGTTCAAAATTCACTTGCAACTCAATAGCAAAACATTGAGAACGCTAGAAAGTCAATTAATGACAAGATTGAAAATGGTTTCCGGCTACCATATGTGCGTTGTTTCGTCTTATGACCTACCTTTTGACCACCATCGAAGATAGCCCAAAGAAGCTCATGAAACTTACGGATTTTCAATAAACCACCCTTGAACCCCCTGGATAATGTACTTTTTTCGTTTATTTGCTCTACAGTTCCTCAATACACCAAATCTTTGCTACTAGATGGTGTGAGAGCTTATCTTTTCTTTACAACAAATACTCCATACAATTTACGCGCCTTTGATTCATAAATTATGCCGAAGAAGTCCATTTGCTTCATCGATAACTTCATTCGAAGTACGAGTTTATCATACCTTCATATCTTCCTGCATATCTTCCCTACAAATACTCTCATTACAGTCATTAAATCAATTAACATTCATCATGGGTCTTTTTTCTAAAGAAAAGGTCGTTGACCCACCAAACAAGTCCCAAAGAAAAGTGTGCTGGGAGGCTAGAGACCTGTTCTTTAGCTGTCTAGATGCCAACAAGATTGAAAACTCATTGGACCAGAATCAGAAGGCAAATGTCGAGTCCAACTGTGGCAAAGAGAGAGCTTTGTTTGAAAAAGACTGCGTCGCTTCGTGGTACAAGTACTTTCAAGAGAAACGCTACAATGACATCCGCAGGCAGAAATACATCGATAAACTCGAAGCGGAGGGTGCCCAGCCCTTGCCTTTCAAATTGGACAGTACTCAGGTCAATGTAAATAGAAAATAGTAAGATCACCTGAGTGTCGGAATTGAGACTAAAAAGTGCACAGCAATAAATTTTTATGACTATTTGGCTCGAATGTAGAGGGGGTCCCTGTTAACAGTACCCCTAGCCTTCACTCCTTGATCAAAAACACAGCCCCATTCATAAACACCTTTCTCCAAAACCAAAAAGCCCATTTTCATTGTTATTGAACTTCCTGGCTCAATCGGCTTCGCACCTACATGCCTTTGTAGAACCCCGTTGTACAAGATTCTCTTATCAATGGACAAATCTTGTTTAATTTTAGCATGTACTGGAATCGGAATATACCTTATCATTCCGCTAATAGGTGTGTTGGTGTTATTTGTGATGCGCGTTTGAATCGTGTAAAATTTCTGGCAAAGAAGATCAATGTGGCCATCGGCCAGCTTTACGAGTCTCGCAGATGAGTCGTCGGCGACGATTTCGTGTTGAATCAGCACAGAATCTTGCACTAAAGCCGAAATCAGCGACGGAGCGAGCCTTATACGACGCATATCAATCTCTCCCGAGCGCTTCAAGTTATTATCAACCGTTTTCCACTCTCCAATAAGATTCTCCAAAAGCGAAGAGCGTATCCAGTATGAAAGTTTCTCTTGCGCTTGTTGTTCCTGGCTCAAATCGTAATTTTTGATGAATTGTTTGTGTTGTAAAGAAGGTATCGGGTCAGAATAGAATTCAATTCCATGTTCCGCCCTTTTCACGGGGATTAAGAAGCGTGAGGTATGGTCGGGGTTAATGGTTTCTTCTAGTTGAAACTCTAATCCAGCTGTGACTTTATAGCGCACTCCAACACACAATCTCTCGCGCCAGTGGTTTCGTAAGTCGAGAACAAGCAAGCAGAATTCGCAGGCCGTGTTCTCATTTTCGAGCCCGGCTAAGAATTGAACAAGTTTCTCAAAATTTTTGCTCAGACTTTGACTTGGTGACATGGAGGACATGTCATGTATTGACTTGGGTAGCAAAGGCATCACATCGCTAGAAAATACCTCTACAGATTTGTAGACAGACACTTTGAACGGGATGGTCATCGATTTGATGAATCCCCGAGAGATATCGACTTCATTCTTCATTCCATACTCGAGGGTCAACCGCATTTCTTTGACCAATCGCTTTCCAAAAACGTCAAATTCTATCGTCACTTCCAGACCAGGCTCAATCGTAGAGTATTTCTTTGCGATTTCGTCCTTGTTCTTGATCTCAAGTGCTTTTTTCTTAAGCAACTGCCACTCTAGCTCATGGATGTCTTCAGCGCCCAATTTATTGTCCTTAGACGATAATGTCGAAGTGATAGCTTCTAGCGAGGTATCCCAAGGAGAAAAAGAAAGATAGTCGACTATATCGTCAGAGGCATTGCAAAGCTTGATATGACATTTTTGCCGTTGTCCCTCTAACAACATTATCCAACCATTGCTGATCAGATTCTCCACTAAAGACAATTTTGGCTGCTTAGGAATTACAGTTAGTTCGAATGACTTTCTCAATAGACGCTCATTATCTTCTCCTTTCACTAGACGATCTAAAAGCCCATCTAGTAGTCTCAAGCCCCCTGTTGAATGTTCAATGACTTCATACTTGACTTTAGGGGATACTGGAAGGACCTCTTTATCAACTATCGAGAAGTTTTGAGGACCAAATTGGTCAACGCCTATACGAAATGATTTGATAATGAGCTCCCCCACATCTAATGGTCTAAACTGGAACTCAACTGCGGTAATTGTTTTGCCAGGTATCCGAAGCGAGTCTGTTGACCCGCCATTTTCGAATAGTTGCGAATTGTTTGAGGGTGAAGGAGCATCTTTCCAGAAGGTAGCTCGAATGGGCCCCACGCCGTTGACATAGTCAGATCCCAAGACCCTCGCGTGATCTCGATTGATTTCGATGCTTACGCCATTGGCCGTGATGGCTTCGATGCTCTTTATGCAAATGTCGAAGTGATATGGATTTTGGAACTCGATTTTGAGTAGATGCTGATCTTCTACGCATACAACCTTCGACATATCAATTTTTGTCGATGCAGGCTTTGAATACGGATTAAAAACCACGTCGTCTGTTTTGGTGACTGTAGATGGAAATGGTCCAAGCAGTTCCCTTATCTCATTATGGAAGACGACCTGGCGGATCAAGAACGGATCAGGGTAAGGAATGATCTTATCAATCCTTTCGCTATGCATGTTCAGAATCAGCCAATTGAGCTTTTCCTTCAATTTCTGCTGCTCTTCACTATTCAAACAATGCATGTAATTATGCAAAAGCAAGACGCAAATCTTAGCCGCCAATCCGTGTTCTTGAAGAGATTCAACAACATCCAAACAACCATTAAGGATGCAAAGTTGTAAACTTGCCCAGGTCGGGCTTTGCTGAATACCCAGCTCTAGATTTTGAAAAATGTGATAAATAGACAAAATCTGATCGATGATCGAATTAATAATTGGCTTCATTTGCACGTTGATAGAGGATTCGCGGTTATTCGCCAAGCTGGCTTGAAGCGCTACCAAATATTGGCGTAAAACGAAGCCTTGTCTCCTGTAAAGGCCCAATTCTCCCAAAACAGATACTACTTTCGCATAAACTCGATAAATGTGTTTTACATCCAACTTGCTAAGCTCAAGTGTGAACACATGGCGCACTTCGTGCATGATCGACTCTTTAGTCACAATAGAAGTACCAACGCGCATAATTTTAGATTTATCTTCTTGAAAGACAGCTTCGATGATTTGAGCAACGGCATCGGACCCTACGAGGTAAGCGGTCTGCAAAAGATCAATAGATCTTAGTAGCGACTCGACATACACTATGTCTGGAATACAATCTTCAATTTCAGCCATACTTTGCTGATAATAGTGAGAAGCTCTCAGACATAGTAGTACAAGAAACTCAAGAGGCTGACACCTACTAAACTCAGAGTTTGCTGCAACTGTGTTCCCAGCGCTGCTAGTAATTGAATTTCGAGGAGACATTATAGTACTTTGCCTTGATACTAATGACTCGGACGATGACCTATTTGAAGTGCTGCCAATAGAGAAGGTTTTAGTCTTAGGGAGTTGGAGCACACTGTAGAGCATTGGATTTGTGGCTGGAATCTGATGGCTCAAGTAATGCAATATCAGGGTT
Source organism: Australozyma touchengensis (assembly GCA_030566735.1). Lineage (NCBI taxonomy): Eukaryota > Fungi > Ascomycota > Pichiomycetes > Serinales > Metschnikowiaceae > Australozyma > Australozyma touchengensis. Next base: position 653,540 of record JAKUAS010000007.1, on the reverse strand, counting down.
GCGACAGAAAGACCCTCTAAAGCGCCTGCAAGCCAGAGATAATCTTCAGATTTTTTGGTGTTGATGGCAGCGTCCGTGAAGTACTGTATCGCATCGATTGTACATCCCGCTAAGAGGTAAAAATTACCCATGATCTTAGCCTGGCGGCCACTTTGCTTTTGCAGGGATTTGAGTTTCTGATCTGCTTTATTAGGAGGAACCGATTGGCCGTTTGAATAAGATACTTTGAGGGATGTGCTGCCCCTCTTTTGAACCTGTTGTATGCTACGAGTCAATTTTTCTCCATCAATCAAAGAAAATGGGGACCGTAGAGTAATATTTTCATACGACGAAGCATAATCATGTAGAGATTTGAGAAAATTATATGTGACCCCGCAGAGAATCGTTTCAATAGAGGTGATGATGTGTTCTGCTTCTTCGGATACGAAAAAAACGTCTCCTGAAGACTGCTTGTCGCTGGGCGACTTGAAAAATACACAATTATGGGTGATTGCAGTAGGATATGTCTTTCGTAGATCATCAGGGACACCTTCTGAGTAATCTTGATGTAGTCCTATGCCGAGCACTACGAGTTGTCTTCTAAAGGGCTCAAAGTCGCTCAAAGACGAAGAATCTGATTTGGAATAATGGGTCGTGAACTGTAGGAATATTCTGCCTTGTGAGTTTTGCTGTGGATTGAATCTGGTCTGGGGTATCGGTGATATATCCACTAGTCTAATATTTGTAGCTGTCTTGAAAGCCGATAAGTGCTTCTCGAAGAGCTGTCCAATTCCTCCAATTGGCACCACTAGAACCTTCACCTGCGCAGGTTCCACATACAAAAAGTCTCCCATTGGAGAAAGTAGTGCTTCGGTCGAACAGTAAAGGAGAGTTGGATCAATGTAGTGTAGGGCTGTGACGGTCGAGTGTTGAACAAATCTCGACCCGAGACCGAGAAGAATAATGTCACTTCACACGAAAAAAGCGGTTAAATTGGTTGCATATTGCATAATTTTGATTGAATTTTATATGGTTGGACGCGTTTGTTTGGGTTGGATCTTGATCCATTGCATGACGAAACACAATCCATCCGTTACAAAGGCGATGCATCGGGGTTTATAAAAGACTTTCAGAATATAAATGGAAGAAGGGCTTCTTTGACGTGTGTGCTTCCTGGCGTGTGTTGGCCAAGGTGAAACAAACAGAAACAGAAAAGGTGTCTACGATGATCCGCAAGAAAAAAGAACGACGAAATAAAAATGCATTTAAATACATATTCTTTCATGCCCGCCGTTCTTTCCTTGTCAATTGTTTGGAAGTTATTCGCTGCACCTCAACCATCACCTCCACAATATTCGGTGCGCCACCTACTACTAGTCCAACGCAGTGAACAGAACATAGCGGAGAAGGATAATACCATACCGGGTCATAGAACTAGAGCATTTAGCGTTTCAATTCGTACATTTCATCCTACTCTTTCTATATCTCCCCAATTCGCTGTCGATCCTACTTACAAGCAATATCAAGATGGCGGGCCTTTCATTCGACAATTACCAAAGAAACCAATACATATGCGCCAAGGGCCACGCACAGCCCAAAGCCACTTCGACAGGTACCACAATTGTCGGTTGTAAGTTTAAAGGCGGCGTTGTGATTGCTGCAGACACCAGAGCCACCGCAGGCAACATTGTGGCAGACAAGAATTGCGAGAAGTTGCACAGATTAGCACCAAGAATTTGGTGTGCTGGTGCCGGTACTGCTGCCGACACTGAAATGGTCACACAGCTCATTGCGCTGAATCTCGAACTCCATGCTATGTGGCAAGACCGTCAACCTAGAGTAATCACAGCCTTAACGATGTTGAAACAACACTTGTTCAAGTACCAGGGTCACTTAGGTGCCTACTTGATTTGCGCAGGTGTAGACCCCACTGGGGCCCATTTGATGTCTGTCCAAGCCCATGGATCTACGGATATTGGCGAGTACCAGTCCCTAGGCTCTGGTTCTTTGGCTGCCATGGCAGTTTTGGAGACAAAGTGGAAACCAGAGATGACGCGCCAAGAGGCCATTGATTTGTGTGCTGAGGCCATCGAGTCCGGTATTTGGAACGATTTAGGTTCTGGTTCCAACGTCGATGTCTGCGTCATGGAAGTGGGCAAGGACGCAGAGCTACTCCGTAACTACTTGACGCCTAACATCAGGGCTGCCAAGGAGCGCTCATACAAGTTCCCTCGTGGAACTACTGCCGTTCTCAGACAAACGGTTCGCGAGTTGGTAGATGTAGAGGAGACTGTTATAGAGTTTGGACGGTCCGAGGCCATGGAGGTTGACGCTTAAAACGACTATATAATAAAATAGCAAGATATGAGTTGGATCGTAGTGATGGAGGAGTTAGTCTTACAGCTGTGATTGCAATGGAGGTATTCAGATGAACTTATTGGTCTTTGCCTTGGAAAATCACTTAACTACTATAACGGTGCTTTCGAGAAGATTTATTATCTCGTTTTTTTCCCTGGTCAGAACGTAGTTGTGTTTCAGATGGACTTTCAACCGCAAATAATTACAAATCAATTAATTCATAACATAGCAATCTGCTTATAAAATAGATTAATTTTTCTTACTCTTAGCAATTTCTGATTTACGTACTTCTTTTTCATGCCTGTGTTCTCTTAGGCCTATAGATTATTCTCGAAAACTGGCTGCGACTACATATTCATAGAAGTCGTTGTCACATTACTCTCATCCAAGTAAGACTTCACCGTAACCTTAACTTCATTTTCACCACATTTCCTCACAAATTTCATCATGGTTGTAAACAATCCAAACAACTGGCATTGGGTCGACAAGAACTGTATCGACTGGGCTAGAAACTACTTCACTGAAAAGCTCGTGGGAACCCAGTACACTACAGAAGACGGCAGATCTGTAGAGGTCAAGTCGGTTTCCTCTTTGGAAGGAGATGTGGAAGTTTGTCAGCGTAAAGGGAAGGTCATCTCGCTCTTTGATTTACGGATCATCTTGGACATCGAAGGTGTCAGCGGCGCCGATAAGGAGTTCAAGGGAAGCATCACCGTTCCGGAATTGGCATACGACACCGACGAAGATGAAATCCAGTTCGATATCAGTATATACAAAGAAGACAGCGATTCGGAGAAGATGCGTTTGGTGACAAAGAAGGAGTTGATTCCTGTTCTTAGAAAGAAACTACTGGTGTTTGGCACAGACCTCATCCAGTCACAGGCCTCAGACATCCAACTTGAAAGCAATTTGGTGAATTCCAAATTGACTAAAGAGAACCAGACTGAAACCTCGATTGCATCGACTCCGACTGCCCCAAAGAAAGCAGCCCCCATTCCTAAGTCTGCTTCTACTGCAACTAGCAAACCCTCTACAGCAACAAGCTCTAATATTCCAAAGTACAACACCGCCACTTTGCACTTGGAGCCTACCTTCAACGTGACTGCTGAGCAGTTGTACATAACCCTTTTGGATGAACAAAGGGTATCTGCATGGACTCGCTCCCACGCTCAAATTGAGGCCCGCGAGGGCTCAGAGTTTAAGCTTTTTGGGGGCTCGATCTCAGGCCAAATCAAGAAATTGGTGCCCAACGAACGTATCGTTCAAAGCTGGAGATTGGAGGACTGGAAGAGCGGCCATTACGCTGAGCTCGATATCCAGCTCAAGCAAGGAGCCGGCGAGACCACAATGGTTGTGAAGTGGTCTGGAATCCCAATTGGAGAGGAGGATAGGGTCCGTGGTAACTTTGAGGATTACTACGTTCGCTCTATCAAGATCACCTTTGGCTTCGGCGCTGTATTATAAACAGATGAGTATATTTATAAAGGAGAAACTGTTGGTTTTGGTGCTGAATTCAAAGCGACTGTTTCGTAGTGCAGCTCCTTGGAGTCCTTGAAAGCTTCAGAACACACGGAACTCAAAGGATTAGTAGAGAAACAATACAAAACCAAAACAAGATCTAGAATCGAGAGTCCTGTAACTTTATCAACCACTTCTACACAACGAATCTGCGTTTGAATATTCATATGTGTCAAAGTACATTTGTCTTACTATCATTAAAATACTTCTATCTCAACTTACAGAATCAGAACGAATGATTTCTACAGTGATGAACATCTTTTCACGTTCCCCTAAAATTACTTTTCATTATCTATACCTTTCCAAATAAGGAAAAAATGTCCGTAGATCTCTATCGGTCGTGTGTGCACCACTTTTCGGGATATCTGCCCCCAAGCGGGTATTGATTGCAAGATCATAGCGTAATATAAAGCCCATCGATTTGGCTACGTTTTGAAAAATAGTCCCATCCATCCTCATATATAAAACACAATGTCCGACACCACTGGCAAGGTATGTTCTATTCGTTCAATTGAGGCAATCGGGTCCTCTAGTTGATATCAAAAGCAGACGGATTTCGACAAGTCGTTTTAGTTTGCTCCGTCGACCATTCGTAGAATTGACTTCTCTCTTTTCAATTGCTCAATCATGTACTAACGCCGTAGACCATTACCTGTAAAGCTGCTGTTGCTTGGGAAGCAGGCAAGCCCTTAGTCATCGAGGAGATCACCGTCGACCCTCCAAAGGCACACGAGGTCAGAATCAAGATTTTGAACACTGGTGTCTGCCACACCGATGCATACACCTTGTCTGGTGTTGACCCCGAGGGTGCCTTCCCAGTTGTTTTGGGACACGAGGGTGCCGGTATTGTTGAATCTGTTGGTGAGGGTGTCACCAACGTCAAGGTCGGCGACCACGTCATTGCTCTTTACACTGCCGAGTGTAAGGAGTGTAAGTTCTGTAAATCTGGAAAGACCAACTTGTGTGGTTCCGTCAGAGAGACCCAGGGTAAGGGTGTCATGCCAGACGGAACTTCCAGATTCAAGTGTAAGGGTAAGGACCTCTTGCATTTCATGGGATGTTCTACTTTCTCTCAATACACCGTCGTAGCCGATGTCTCCGTTGTCGCCGTCAACGAGAAGGCAGACTTTGAGAAGACATGTTTGTTGGGATGTGGAATTACCACCGGTTACGGTGCCGCCACCATCACCGCCAATGTCCAAGAGGGAGACAACGTTGCCGTTTTCGGTGCCGGCTGTGTTGGTTTGTCCGTTGTTCAAGGTGCCAAGGAGAGAAAGGCCAACAAGATCATCGTAGTCGACATCAACGACAAGAAGAAGGAGTGGGCTACCAAATTTGGCGCCACCGACTTCGTCAACCCCACCAGCTTGCCTGAGGGCACCGACATCGTATCCAAGTTGATCGAGATGACCGACGGTGGCTGTGACTACACCTTCGACTGTACTGGTAACGTCCATGTTATGAGAAATGCGTTGGAAGCCTGCCACAAGGGTTGGGGTGAGTCGATTATCATCGGTGTTGCCGCAGCTGGAAAGGAGATTTCCACCAGACCATTCCAGTTGGTCACCGGTAGAGTGTGGAGAGGTGCTGCCTTCGGTGGTGTCAAGGGTAGAACGCAATTGCCCGGCATCGTTGACGACTACATGGCAGGCAAGTTGAAGGTCGAGGAGTTCATTACCCACAGACATCCATTGGAGAAGATCAACACGGCTTTCGAGGACATGCACCACGGAGACTGTATCAGAGCTGTGATCAAGTTATGAATCGAACGGACGTCCAAGCTTTAAGACAACGAGACAAAATGGGATATATAGGTAGCAGGATCCGTAATAGAAGATGAGATTTGAATTCGGAATTTTGTAGTGGAGTTGTGGGTCTATATGTATTGATCAGACAGCCACTATAGTGGTTATTACCGCTCAAGGGTCTACGGGACAAAGAAACCTCAGCCAATCAGTTCATTTGAAGTAAAATTAATTTCCACTTTTAGTTAGCCTCAACGGTTTGCGGGCAAGCTCGACAGTAACAGAAACGGTTTAGATACTCGGAATAGCCAAACCTCCCATGAGCAAATCAAAATGTCAACAAATAATCAAAACAACTTATTTCTTTATATTCCTCGTCTTCAGTTTTATTTGTCGCGTCCCACTCGTTTCCTTCAGTTCCCTTGTCTCCACAACGGGATACAAGAGTACAAAACGAAAAAATAAGAAGCAAATATCACAAATCGCGCTATTATGTTCTGCCAAAACCTTACTACTCATTCCAGCTCTATTCAATAGGCTCGGATAATTTTGTGGTCCGCTGCAGGACAGTTCGGAGTTGCAAACAAGGACCGTTGGACCCGAACACGAACAAAAAAAACAAAAAAAAGGCAAGCCTTAGGCTGAGTCAACAAAAAAAGGCGAACCTCCCTGATTTATATATTTTTTCCTCGACCCTCTTTCCCCGCTTGAATACGGTCCCGCCCCTCCCCGGCACCGGCTCCGATGCGCGCCTGTCTCCAATTGGCCAGTCCTGCAAGAAATCTTTTCTATCACATCGTCCACCACTTCACCTCCTGTCGAGTCTTCTTCTCTAACGCAAACCACCATGTTCAGCCAACTCGCCAAAAGATCTGCTGCCCCCAAGTTCGCCAGATCGTACATTGCAGGCCAATTCACCGGTGCCAGAAAGGCCAACGGCAAGTACACCGTCACCTTGATCGAAGGTGATGGTATCGGAGTGGAGATCTCCCAAGCCGTCAAGGACATCTACGCTGCCGCAGACGTGCCAATCGAGTGGGAGCCCGTTGACGTCACTCCGCTTTTGATCAATGGCAAGACCACGTTGCCCCAAGAGGCCGTCGACTCGGTCAACAGAAACTTGGTCGCCTTGAAGGGTCCATTGGCCACGCCTGTCGGAAAGGGCCACACATCCATGAACTTGACTTTGAGAAGAACGTTCAACTTGTTCGCCAACGTCAGACCTTGCAAGTCCATTGTCGGATACAAGACCCCATACGACAACGTGGACACCGTTCTTATTAGAGAGAACACCGAGGGTGAGTACTCCGGTATCGAGCACACCATTGTTCCCGGTGTCGTTCAGTCCATCAAGTTGATCACCAAGCCTGCCTCCGAGAAGGTCATCCGTTACGGTTTCGAGTACGCCAAGAGCATCAACAAGCCCCACATCGTCGTTGTGCACAAGGCCTCCATCATGAAGTTGTCCGACGGTTTGTTCGTCGAGACCGCCAAGGAGGTCGCCAAGGAGTACCCCGACGTCAAGTTGTCCTTTGAGTTGTTGGACAACACCTCGTTGAAGTTGACCCAGGACCCCTCCGACTACAAGGACGTGGTCATGGTCATGCCTAACTTGTACGGTGACATCATGTCCGACTTGTCCTCTGGTTTGATCGGTGGTTTGGGTTTGACTCCTTCCGGTAACATGGGTAACAAGGTGTCCATCTTCGAGGCCGTCCACGGTTCTGCCCCTGACATCGCCGGCAAAGGCTTGGCCAACCCAACTGCTTTGTTGTTGTCCTCGTGTATGATGTTGAGACACATGTCCTTGAACGCTGACGCCGACAAGATCGAGAACGCTGTCTTGAAGACCATAGCCTCTGGTCCTGCCAACAGAACCGGTGACTTGAAGGGTACTGCTTCCACCAAGCACTTCACCGAACAGGTCATTGCCAACTTGTAAGTGCTCCCACGAAATATTCACAATAAACAATCATAGAGATCGAAGGATAGGAACAGTCTGGAGGTGTAGGAGTTGGTATCCACTCGTTATTTGATACGCACACGATTAGGGATTTTATTCACTTTAGCCGAGGGTTTTTGGTCTCGTTCATTAGCGCTGTACCGTCCTTGTAGGTTCGCGAGTCTCCACGTAACGAATATGGGCTTGGTTAAATAAAATTTTCAGAAGCAAATAACGTCAACGCAAGGCGCTATTTAAGCCCGTTCGTCTCCATCAATTAGCACAGTGCACCGTCCCTCAACCCTTCACCTGCACTCAATCTGAACAACTCAATACGATTAGTTTCGAAAAACGACTCACACAAAATTAGTTTATCATTTTTTGACCCCTCCTCTAATTGGCATGTTAACGGCCATTGATGTACGATACGGAGTTAGCACTGTGTGCACCACTAACGCGGGGTTAGCCTTCTTCACTGGATCAGGAAGTGTCAAGTGGAGTATATATACCCTCAACCACCATGGAAAACTTCAACCCCATACTTTGGCTCTACAGCTCAGTAGTTGAATTGGTATATTTTGTGTCTGCTCGTCCTTAGGCACTTTTGTTTAGCGTGCCTCTGCAGATAGTGATCAGGTTTATCTTTGTATACCATTGCCAACAACAACCCAACCAATGTCGAAAATACACGTCCAGAGGGATTCGCACGTGAACCCGGAGAAGTACAGAATAGACAAGAAGGACGCAGACCATATCTTGCTTCCTGGAGCCGAGTTTGCCGACGACCAGAAGAAAGAGGTGCTTCGTACCAGCCTGGATGTGGCAATCATCGGCGCAGGCTTTGGCGGATTGGCGTCCGCGTTGATGTGTAGAAAGAAGTTCCCTACGAGCACATTCACAGTCTTTGAAAAGCACAGCAACTGGGGAGGTACCTGGTGGGCCAACACGTACCCTGGATGCGCCAGTGATATCCCTGCGTTGTGGTACTCCATCTTCGACGAGCTTTGCGACAACTGGAGTGACTTGAGACCGCCCCAGTACGAGATCGAGGAGTACATCATGGCGGTCGTCAAGAAGTACCAGTTGAACAGAAACTCGCAGCTCGAAACGGCCGTGAAGGTGGCTCGGTACGACGATGCGGCGGGCGTTTGGAAGTTGCTGGCCACCCACGTGAAAACGGGCCAGCGGTACGAGCACACAGCGAAAGTGCTCCTTTTCTGTATCGGCGGCTTGGTGTATCCCAACCAGGTCGTGTTGCCTGGGCTCACGGACAAGTTCAAGGGTGCGTTCATGCACTCGGCGTTGTTCGATCACTCGGTCGATTTCAAGAACAAGAATGTGGTCGTCATAGGCAACGGGTGCTCAGCCGCGCAGTTGATACCAGCGTTGATGGACACCAAGGGAGTCAACTCCGTGACCCAACTTTTCCGCTCGAAGCATTGGATCATGCCCCCGTTACCACCTTACGTTTTTACTTTGTACAAGTTGCTCTCCAGAACGCGCTGGGGCCTCATTATCGTTCGTTGGATCGTAGCCCTTTTCGCCGAGACCAGATTCCCCATGTACTATGGCACAGGCTTAATTGCCCGTTTGGTAAGATACATCAATTCCAGCATGTCCAGAAAGTATATCACCACAGTTGCACATAAGAAGTACCATGACATGCTTATCCCCAACTACAAGATTGGATGCAAACGGTTGATCTTCGACTACACGTATATCCCCTCTTTGGCCAACCCCAAGTTTGACATGTCCGATAGCCCCATCCAAGAGATTACAGAAGACAAAGTGATTCTCAAAAACGGGCGCGAGATTGACGCTGACATTATCGTTGCATGCACGGGGTACGATCTTGGTCGGGTCGCCTCTGGCTGTGCAGTCTATGGGCGTAATGGTGTAGAATTGAATGAGCTTTGGGCAAAGGAAGGAACCACCGCATACAAGACATCGATGGTACGGGATTTGCCGAATGTGTTTATTATCGGCGGTCCCAATTCTGCAACGGGCCACTCTTCGGTGGTGACCGCCATCGAAAACTGTGTTGCACTTGCAGAGAGATCAATTAGAGACGTCTTGAACCATAAGGCCAAGTCAGTAACGGTTAAAACAAGTGCGTACTACGACTGGTTTGAGACCGTCCAGAGCACATTGAAGTCTGCCGTTTTCGGTAGTAAGTTTGGCGGGTGTGTATCGTGGTACACCAAGGATGGAGTCAACTCCACCAGTTACCATCGGTCACAGCTATTTTACTGGTGGGACATGAGATACGGTAGCCTCAAGGACTTGTACTACGAGCCTCTTGAAGGTCACGAGAAGTTAGATTAAATATGATGAGATGTGTATGATTCTTGTGCGTTAGATGCATATTTATTTAGTTATGATGGAATGGAATGATTTTATTGATGCTGAATATGTATTTGATTATGTATTGTGTCAAATTGGTTATTCAGAACCTGTTTGTCAGAAGAAACAGATTTGAGAAATAAAAGCGATTGACGAGTAGAAATAACTCTGTTGAATTTCTTTGTTTTTGCCGATTTATATCTAGCACTTGATGTCTGACATACATGTCTAGAATAGATCTTACGTAGATGAAGTCTGCACTTTAATGGATGTCAAGATCCTGTTTACCTTGCCAACCTATTGCTAGATGAGTGAATCATCCAAAGCATATAAAAACCAGGTAATGTTCCGAACTGCTAGCTTCACTTGAAGTCCGTGGTATGTTCATCCCCAATTGGCAGTTCTAAAGTGTGCAAATTAGGTCAGTAGTTTTAAACATAAAAGAAAAGAAGATAGCTGCAATTGAATAGAATCAATAAGTATAGCAGCTTTTGATATGCAATTACAATTGAGCAAGACGTCTACTAAGATACAAGTCCAGCGGTCCATTTGAATCAAGCCATTAAGAAAAAAAGAAACTTAGGGATGCAATAGAAGAGGCCAATCATCTGTTTCCGTTATCCATGTGCAGCTGTCTCTCTATAAAGCGATCCTTTCATTAGTTAATTTTCTTGTCCCATGCGAGACGCCCCTCTTGCTACCTTTGCAAATTGTCAGAAAAAGCTTCAATTCCTTCCTACCTACAAACCGCCCACAATCACAAAATACAATTTTAAATCAAATGCAATTAAGTTCTAATTGGTCCACTTCAATTTCACAATGGTCACCAAGGACCACTCGATTTGCAGCCGGGTAACTGGGTGCCCACGTTTACGCGTGCAGCCCCACGTTTACCGACAGGAAAATTTTTCCTGGATGCCCTGTGCGGTTGGCGTAGCCGCAAAAAGAATTCCCTTCTCCCTTCTTTTGTTCAGAGTCTCACAACACACGACAGTTCAAAATGGGTATGTTTCGAGCAGTGGTTTTGCGTTATACGAGGGTTTGGAGCACTTGGCCGTTTCCAGCGCCTCTACCTCGTTGATTGGCCAGCTTCTTCGACTCCGTTTCTCTCGATCCCTTGTCCCCACTTTTCAATGGAATTTCGAAAAAAGAACCCCCAACGGCGAATGGACATTTGATTGGTGGATCGAAACAGTTCTGCTTCGGATCCCGATCAATTGACGTTTTCAATTGATGAGTTTTGACACTTCGATCTTCCGCCATCGAGAAGACGGTGCAAGCAAAAGAGGATATGGGCGAGTAGAGCAGACGGAAGAAAACTGGCTGGACCAAGAACTGAATGCGAAAAAGCTTTTAGAGCTTCAAGGCTCTTTTTGCTCGTTCTTCTCTCTTCGTTTGGCGCATCACCTCTTCCCCTCCCTTCTCAAGACAAGTACTAACTTCCAGTTGCTTTCACTATTGACCAAATCCGTGGTTTGATGGACAAGGTTACCAATGTGCGTAACATTTCCGTCATTGCCCACGTCGATCACGGTAAATCCACTCTTACCGACTCCTTGGTCCAAAAGGCCGGTATCATCTCCGCCGCCAAGGCTGGTGACGCCAGATTCATGGACACCAGAAAGGATGAGCAAGAGAGAGGTATTACCATCAAGTCCACTGCTATTTCCTTGTACGCCGGTCTCGATGACGAGGACGTCAAGGAGATCAAGCAAAAGACTGAGGGTAACGATTTCTTGATCAACTTGATTGACTCCCCCGGTCACGTTGACTTCTCTTCTGAGGTCACCGCTGCTTTGAGAGTCACCGACGGTGCTTTGGTTGTCGTCGACTGTGTTGAGGGTGTCTGTGTTCAAACCGAGACTGTGTTGAGACAAGCCTTGCAAGAGAGAATCAAGCCTGTTGTTATCATCAACAAGGTTGACAGAGCTCTTTTGGAATTGCAAGTCACCAAGGAGGACCTTTACCAGTCCTTCTCCAGAACCATTGAGTCCGTTAACGTCATCATCTCCACTTACTCCGAGAAGACCCTTGGCGATGCTCAAGTCTTCCCAGAGAAGGGTACCGTGGCTTTTGGTTCCGGTTTGCACGGTTGGGCTTTCACCGTTAGACAATTCGCCCTCAGATACTCCAAGAAGTTCGGTGTCGACAGAGCAAAGATGGCTGAGAGATTGTGGGGTGACTCTTACTTCAACCCTAAGACCAAGAAGTGGACCAACAAGGACAAGGACGCTGACGGAAAGCCATTGGAGAGAGCTTTCAACATGTTCGTCTTGGACCCTATCTTCAGATTGTTCTCTTCGATCATGAACTTCAAGAAGGAGGAGATCCCAACCTTGTTGGAGAAGTTGGAGATCAACTTGAAGGCCGACGAGAAGGAGTTGGAGGGTAAGGCTTTGTTGAAGGTTGTCATGAGAAAGTTCTTGCCAGCTGCCGACGCCATGTTGGAGATGATTGTCATCCACTTGCCATCCCCAGTCACCGCTCAAGCTTACAGAGCCGAGACCTTGTACGAGGGTCCATCTGACGATGAGCACTGCCAAGCCATCAGAAACTGTGACCCTAAGGCTGACTTGATGTTGTACGTCTCCAAGATGGTTCCAACCTCCGACAAGGGTAGATTCTACGCCTTCGGTCGTGTTTTCGCTGGTACCGTCAAGTCCGGTCAAAAGGTCAGAATCCAAGGTCCTAACTACCAGGTCGGTAAGAAGGAGGACTTGTTCTTGAAGTCTATCCAAAGAACCGTGTTGATGATGGGAAGATCCGTTGAGCAAATCGACGACTGTCCTGCCGGTAACATTATCGGTTTGGTTGGTATTGACCAGTTCTTGTTGAAGTCTGGTACCATCACCACCTCCGAGACCTCTCACAACTTGAAGGTCATGAAGTTCTCTGTTTCCCCAGTTGTCCAAGTCGCTGTCGAAGTCAAGAACGCCAATGACTTGCCCAAGTTGGTTGAGGGTTTGAAGAGATTGTCCAAGTCCGACCCATGTGTTTTGACCTCGATCAACGAGTCCGGTGAGCACATTGTCGCCGCCACCGGTGAGTTGCACTTGGAAATTTGTTTGAACGACTTGCAAAACGACCACGCCGGTATTCCATTGAAGATCTCTCCTCCTGTGGTTTCTTACAGAGAGACCGTCACTGGCGAGTCCTCCATGGTTGCCTTGTCCAAGTCTCCTAACAAGCATAACAGAATCTACGTCAAGGCCCAGCCTTTGGACGAGGAAGTTTCCTTGGACATTGAGGCCGGTGTTGTCGACGCAAGAGATGACTTCAAGGCCAGAGCCAGAATCTTGGCTGACAAGCACGGCTGGGACGTCACTGACGCCAGAAAGATTTGGTGTTTCGGTCCTGACGGTAACGGTCCTAACGTTGTTGTTGACCAGACCAAGGCTGTTCAATACTTGAACGAAATCAAGGACTCTGTTGTCGCCGCTTTCCAATGGGCTACCAAGGAAGGTCCTATCTTCGGTGAGAACGTCAGATCCGTCAGAGTCAACATCTTGGATGTCACTTTGCACGCTGATGCTATCCACAGAGGTGGTGGACAAATCATCCCAACCATGAGAAGAGTTACTTACGCTTCTATGTTGTTGGCTGAGCCTGCCATCCAAGAGCCTGTTTTCTTGGTTGAGATCCAGTGTCCTGAGAACGCCATCGGTGGTATCTACTCTGTTTTGAACAAGAAGAGAGGTCAAGTTATCTCCGAGGAGCAGAGACCAGGTACTCCATTGTTCACTGTCAAGGCTTACTTGCCAGTCAACGAGTCTTTCGGTTTCTCTGGTGAGTTGAGACAATCTACTGGTGGTCAAGCTTTCCCACAATTGATCTTCGACCATTGGTCCGTCATGGGTGGTGACCCAACTGACCCAACCTCTAAGCCAGGTGCCATTGTCAGAGCCAAGAGAGAGCGTACTGGTCAAAAGCCAGACGTTCCAGGCTACGAGGAGTACTACGACAAGTTGTAAGCAAGTCGTGTAGATTTGTTCAAGTAGTTATTAGTTTATAGTCGCAAGAAACATAGGCTTCGAAAAGGTGTAGAGGAGAGGAACATGTGGAATGAAAAGAAACATAGCTTATTTTGAGAACAGCATACACCCGTTTTGCAGTGGTGACGTTTCAGTACATCGTTTAGGCAAAAAGATTAGAATGAAGTGTGACAAAAGATATAGTGAAATAAGAAAAAATGGATGAATATTTTGTCACGCATCCAACGACTTGTTGCTTTATTTTGTTGGTTCTTTTTGTTCGGCGCCATTGAAACAAAAACAAAAAGATTGCAGCACCACAATTTCACACATGGTCTCCCACTGCATTACTCAGTGTGGCTCTAAGTGGCTTGACTAACGTTGATCGGACGGGAAACAGTATTTTCCACTTGATATGGCCGCAACCGATAACCTAAGTATTGAAGGGAATATGTCTTTTGTGCATTGGAAATAAGTCAATGGAGGACAATTATTAGGCAATATTCTGTTTTGCTGAACTGTTCGAGGGTAATGCAAAACGGAATGGATTGTTGTCAGTTATGGAGGACGATTATGGAGCAATGTGAGCTTAGGCGACAATGACCCTAGACAAAGTCTCCAAACATTTACTTCGGAAATTTCTTTAATTTTTATCTTTTTTAAAAGTGAAGTGGTCTTCCGCACGTCTACGCACCTCAATCTGAAACCTATTCTCCAAGGATAGGAAACAAGGCGACCAATTTTACATTTAAACAAAGAATAGGTTCAAGAATCGCCCTACTCAAGAAAAAGAAATTCTAAGAAACTCTATCAAGTAATTCTCCTAAAAACAGCTATAAATTCTTTTATCTCATCTCACTGGTCGTTGAACCATACCAAACATCACCGCTTCTCCCACCATCAATGCTGGTCACTCTACGGTACCGACTTACGAATAAGTACACTCCATCCACTCATGGCGTGGTTTAAGTCAACCGGAATTGGGTGCAAATTTCAGCCACTTCCATACTATCGCGAGTAAAAGCCTTCCCGATTGGGAACGCGTAGCCGCGACAACGGACTATTTTACCGCATCGGGGAATACGATCCGCGCGCCCATCCCCAGCCATTAAGCCCATCTAATCCTACGGAGACACAATGCCTGGGTCGCCTATATAACGAGATGGGGCCCACCCTTCTCATTGATTTTTTTTCATTATTTACTTCATAGACCCATTAGTAATGGAAAGATTGCAACAACTTGCCAGCCAGGCCACTGCCAGTGTGGCTCCTCCACCACCTCCAGCTCACCCATTGGACCCTCTTAGCCCCCAAGAAATCAAGGCCGTTTCGTCTTTGGTCTCTGAACACTTCCAGGGCAAGAAGATCAACTTCAACACCATCACTCTCAGAGAGCCCATCAAGAGAGCTTACTATGAGTGGAAGGAGAAGAACGGCCCAACTCCACCTAGATTGGCCTACTACGTCGTTGTCCAGGCCGGTGTCAACGGTGTCCAGGAGGGTGTCGTCGATATCGGATCCTTGACTGTTGTTCAGTCGAAGGGCATTGATGGTGTGCAACCTATCTTGACACCCCAGGACCTTCAAACCACCGAGGAGATCGTTAGATCCGACCCACAGGTCATTAGACAGTGCGAGATCTCCGGCATTCCAAAGGAGGAAATGAAGAACGTCTACTGTGACGCCTGGACCATTGGATACGACGAGAGATGGGGTGCTTCCAGAAGACTTCAACAAGCTTTGATGTACTGGAGATCCGACGAGGACGACTCCCATTACTCGCACCCATTGGACTTCTGTCCTATTGTCGACATGAACGAGGGTAAGGTTATCTACATCGATATCCCCAACAGAAGAAGAAAGGTGTCCAAGCACAAGCACTCTTCTTTCCACCCTAAGCACATCGCCGAGAAGTTTGGTACTCCAGAGAACCCTACTGGTTTCAGACAGGATGCCACTCCATACAACGTCACTCAACCCGAAGGCGTTTCTTTCAAGATGACCGGTCACGTCATGGAATGGTCCAACTTCAAGTTCCACATTGGTTTCAACTACAGAGAAGGTATTGTTTTGTCTGACATGACCTACAACGACCACGGCAACGAGAGACCGCTTTTCCACAGAATCTCTTTGTCCGAGATGATCGTCCCTTACGGATGCCCCGACTTCCCTCACCAGAGAAAGCACGCTTTGGACATTGGTGAATACGGTGCTGGTTACTGTACCAACCCATTGTCTCTTGGCTGCGACTGTAAGGGTGTCATCCACTACATGGATGCACACTTCACCGACAAGGCCGGTGACGCACTTACTGTCAAGAACGCCGTTTGTATCCACGAAGAGGATGACGGTTTGTTGTTCAAGCACTCCGACTTCAGAGACGACTTCCAGACCACCGTGGTTACCAGAGGTAAGAAATTGATTGTTTCTCAGATTTTCACCGCCGCCAACTACGAGTACTGTTTGTACTGGATCTTCAGACAAGACGGTACCATCAAGTTGGAGATCAGATTGACCGGTATCTTGAACACTTATCTCTGCGCCGAGGGCGAGGACGTTGGCAAATGGGGTACTCACGTCTACCCACAGGTCAACGCCCACAACCACCAGCACTTGTTCTCTCTTAGATTGGACCCTAGAATTGATGGTGACAACAACTCTGCTGCTACCAGTGATGCTGCCAGCGGCGAGGGTGAGACTGGATCTGCTCAGAACATGTACGGTAACGCTTTCTACGCCAAGAAGAACGTGTTTAAGACTGTTGAGGACTCGTTGACCCATGCCACTACCACCAGAACTTGGGATATCTTCAACCCAAGCAAAATCAACAAGTACTCTGGAAAGCCCAGCTCGTACAAGTTGGTGTCCACTTGGGCCGCTCCACTTTTGGCCAAGGAAGGCTCTTTGGTCAGAAAGAGAGCTCCATGGGCCGCTTACACCACCGAGGTCGTTCCATACAGAGACGAAAACTTGGGTTACGGTAGATTGTACCCATCTGGTGACCACGTTGCCCAATGGTCTGGTGACGGTTCTAGAGGTATGAGAGAGTGGATCGGAGACGGTTCCGACAAGGTCGAGAACACCGACATTCTTTTGTTCCACACTTTCGGTATCACACACTTCCCAGCACCAGAAGATTTCCCAGTTATGCCAACCGAGATCTTCGACCTCATGTTGCGTCCTCGGCACTTCTTTACCGAGAACCCAGTTCTCGACGTTAAGCCATCGTACGCCAAGACCACCACTGAGGTCAAGGAGGGTTCTGCTGGTACCAACACTTGTACATTGAATGTGGACAAGACTTCTAGATTGGCGTTTGCAGAGACTTCTTCTTGTTGCAAGAAAGAGTAAGTAATTTCGGGAATTTATATATAGAAACAGAGTTATTAATTTGAGCTTCTCGCCGTAGTTGCCTTCCTGGAGATGATAACAGAGAAAACCGAATTGCGACGACATAAACTAAGGACAGTTAATGTCAATTGAGTGAGATGACAATAGAAATCCGGTTTGTAAACTTTACGTAAATCATCAAGTGAAAGTAGAGAGTTTAGGTCGCCAGTTTCGTTTTTGCAGCCACATCACGTGACTAAAACTGTACTCTTCTTCCGATTGATATCTACAATTTCCATCAAGCGATTCATCATGAAATACATTATCGAACACATGGAGGAGGGTTTCTCCGAGTGGGTGATTCTTGAATATTCACAAATCATTCGTGATGTTGGTCGCGAAAACCTCATCTTGACTTCTTTGCCTGAATCTACGACTGAGGCCGATATCCCCCAGCAACTTAAAGATTTGGGATTGATCTGGACCACAGACGAGTGTGTGACGATAGACGGAGGCTTGCAGAAGGACACCGTGTGTTTACTTGATCCTGCAGCAGAAGAAGACTTGGCGCCTCAAGATTCGCAGAAATTCGACTACTTTGTGTTTGGAGGCATCTTGGGGTCCCACCCTCGTGTGGATAGAACAGGAATCTTACGTAAGAAGTATGGATTTGCCGGAAGAAGATTGGGAGAGTTGCAAATGACGACCGATACAGCAATCAGGACCACCAAGATCATTATTGAGAAACAAACTGAGTTCAAGGATATCCGATTCATCGATTACCCGGAGATAAAGTTCAACAAGTACGAGTCGACAGAAATGCCGTTCAGATATGTGTTGGACGCAGAGGGAAACCCAGTCTTGCCCAAGGGAATGTTGGAGTTAATCAAACATGACGCTGAACAGAGCATAGATGATTTATTAATGGAGTAGGAGATGATATGATTTCCTGCAGACAAAACCTTGAGATGCATCGCTTGAGAAGGTGACTCAAGGGCGACAAGAGAGCGAATAAATTCAAGGCGCGTAATTGGAGACAGAATTCTGTTGGAGAGTAGTGCTTTGCTGGTTTTGGTTTTGTGGGTGATGAGGTTGAGGGCCCTGCGGCTGAACGTTCAACGGTTAGGTACTTCGAGACAGATCGTATACGAACCATCTGTGCACACCTAGTACACTAGTACTCTGTGGTGTGATACTCGAAGACATACAGAAGGTGGATTGTTGGAGTGATAAGAATGTCATTTGTTGTTCCTGATTTTCATCTATCCGTTTTTTATATGTTGTTGGAAGAGGTACGAGCCAGGGCGGTGACAAGCACGTCTATCCAAGCGAAGAAATAGTAGAAAAAGTGTTTAGGTTCATAGCCTTTGAAGGATAGCTGGTTTGTTGAATACCAACGTATAGGCGTTTGATTGAATTCGAACTAATTGAGGCGATTAGCCCCTTACGTACACTGATTACACTTACTAACCCAAGAAGAAAAATGGCTGACACTTCTCAAGAACGAAACCAGCCCTGGCCGTCCTTTTCAAGGAAACCCGTATTCTCTAGCCGAAAATCTCTTATCTTACGACTCTTGTGATTCGCTCAGGCTGTGGATTCTACCCATCATAACACCGCTGACAGTCAATGCCGGGGATGTTTCAGACTTGTTTCAAACTGTTGGGCGTGCCCGCTATGCATGTTTCAAACGTGCACGTAGCCAACATACATGTAGCACGACTAAAAGGAATCCACCTTTTCTGCTGGCAGCGCTTCGGCCTATTTTTTGTTTTGCTGAAGTCCCATTATTACTACTGACGTTGTTGACCACCCGTCGTGAGCATCCCTGACTATGACCAAACAAAAGGAGTTGTGGAACTATGTACATACTATATAATACAAAATTCGCTATCTTGTTTTCAACTCACTGATAATATCAATGAAACCTTTTTTCAGTATTTTTTTCAGAATTTTATGCCACCCCATTGGCCAGTCATGACTCCCATTGATGTGCAGCCCAACAATCCGGCAGTACCATATACTCTTTATCTTGAGAAGCACTTTTCGCATAACTCTTTGACATATCCGATCAGAGGGTCCGCGCAATTTTGTTCTTAGTATGGCTGACTTTTTCTCGCTATAGGATGCCATGGCGGATGATCTCGTAACTTCAGTTGATCCGCCACCGCCATCACCATACTTGATCACTGTTCCAAGCAAGCATCGACAAATTCGATGCTATTAGATAGACTGGCGGTTTGGTCGCCGTTTGGGATACGTTGAAATTCCAAATCCCTACAGAAGTTTCCAACATGGAGGATACGGTAGCGTTTGGTCCTTGGAAAGCAAATTCTCGTCTTTCAAAGTGTCTAAGTCTTACACAATAGTACCAGGACTCGTACGACGCCATTAGCTCGAACGCTAAGATTGCGGAGTTGGACAAGCTCTTAGATTCGCTTCTGCTCAACTTCTGGAACCCGTCGGGTAAGTGGCAATCGAGCCCGCCAACACATCAAAATCGTTAATTTGAAACGCCTTAGGACCAACAAGATACAGTTGCTCAACCAGACGTATATGCCTCACTAAACCCGTTGTTGCAACAAATGATCGAGGACATAAGGGCGGCGCCGACAAAAACCGCAACAGCCATGCTGCAGGCAAAAAAGCTTTTGCTAGATTTGTTCAGAGAATCAGGGGCGAGCCTGTGGATACCAACAACGAATGTGCGGTTGTTGAAGACTCTAAAGACGACACAAAGGCTGAAAATGGCCTCTAATGAGCTTCTTGAAGAAGACTGAGTCGCACTTTGGCTAAACGGAACTTATGAACAGACAATGCGCCTATAATGGTAACATTGCCTTCAAGTGTCGTTGTTACAATAGCAAACCAATCATTTGTCGCTGCCAACCTTACTATTCATCCGAGCAGCCATTCGTCAACAATGATTACACGCGCTTTAACGACTGTGAGTCGCTGAGCTGTTCCATCGTTCCTGCCAAACATTAAACATACGACTACGCGTTGGATTCACAGAAATTTGGCGGACTAAAACTTAATGAATGGGCCAGGCACGTCCACAATTACCTGAACCTATATCTAACCAAGTTCATTTTCGCCCATAGAATGTGTCATGACTCCACAATGACCAAGTCTCCTTCCCAGTGCATCAGCCGAACACTGCTTCGTAACTCAGACATTTTATCATTTCTCCCATGCTTTTGGTCCTCATCCTTCACAAAATGAATAAGCGAAAGCATCATCACTCCCCATGTTCTCCTTCTGTTAACCGAACTCAGAGTGATGGTAAACATCCAGTGTCAACAGAGCGAGATCCAGTGCTGCGCATGTGTCCCTGTTTCCCTTTATCCAAAATGAATGGCTCGATGTCCCTGACGAGTTGAATTGTAGGCTGCATGTTCCTGAAGCAAGTTCTCTACATGTTGATCCCATTCTGGCATTCTGAAAGATTCTCCGTTGACTTGCGCTCTCGGCACTATAAATTGGACAAAGTGGTTGCTGACGGTTCGGATTCCACTCGAATACCAAGAATAGGTTGCTAACTGTGTGTCGTCTACTCTACTAAATGGCGTTGGTAAGTTTATGGGGACATGTTGCCGTGAAACGGGTTTGAGGATTTGCGGACACAATTAATGATTTCGGTTCCAAGGGAATTATTTCGATCTGTTGTCATATCTGAGATTTGAATCGCGATATTTCCGATATTTTTTGATCAGTGTAAAGACTATGTGGGGTTTGACCGTCGAGCATATCAGAAACTCCCACTTTTGCCACCTCTGAGTTGAAACGTACCTCAAACGCCCACACCATAGCTCGTAGAACCAACATAGTAATCACCTACTGAATCTTCATCCCAATCAATCTACTCTCCTTATCCTTTTCTTCTTTTTAGTGGGTAGACATGACAGCGCCATACTCACAAAGTATCACTTCGAATTTGGAGAACAACGCTCTTACTCCGGCGGGCGTAATTCCCGGATGTAAAGAGGACCTTCCTCAATTCAAGTACAGCTCAGATTTTAAAAAAAGTTACAAACTGATTAATACAGCGCTCTACAGTCTAGACTTGTGCAACATTTCTTTGACTCTTTCGGAAGCCGAGCTAATGGAAGTTATCCAATTGCAAGAGCTCGGAGCACAGAGAGTACAGGAAATTTATACGCTTGTTTTCGAAGAGAGGAAAAATTCAATAGCCTCTCTTGCAAAACGTCACCTCGACTGTGAGTCCGCAAATGATTATGAACGTTTCGCATGTTTAACGACCCCTCAGTCTTACCTGAATTTCAATCTGAGTCCATTGCCTGCGCCAATTGATAGAAAATTGGAGTCTTTGCATGATCTCTTTGAGCTGAAAAATTTCCCTGAGAGAGACCATGCCCACGTTTTAAGAAACAGGATTTCGGCGTGGGCTGGAGAAGTTTGTACAGAATCAGAAAATTTGAGAACAAATGTGAGTGAAATGTTCGATAAGTGGGACGTCTATGTTTCGGATTGGGCTATGGGATTGACTGCGAGGAGATCCGTTATCTTGATTCGCTATTTATGGCCCATTGATCTGAATATCAAGTACCTAATGGTACAGGGAGGTTTGTTTTGTCAACAACTAATTGCAAACTACCCGGAACGTCCAGAAGACGTGCTCACCAGTCTCTCGATCGTCCAGGGTATTTTAATAATCGCGTCTTTTGGAATCGAATTAATTCCTCCTACATGTTGGGAGCGGCCTGTAGCTTCTTACTTCGCCTCAAGTCAATTCAATAAACTTGCCGTTTATTCTGCTTTCTCATTTCAAGCAATTAAAGACTCGGTACGTAACGAAGAATTGATTAAGGGCCTGGACAACCCTTTGCTCTTCCCCAAGTCTTGGAAGAAATGCTTGCAGAAAATCAATGAAATTTGCTCCGCGGTCTTAGTTGATACAATTCCGCAGGAAGATGTCGCATTAAAGTATCAAGACTTCCTCTCTTGTTTCTATTTGGGATTATCGAAGCAAATCGAGAGAATTGCCACTTGTGCTATGGCTACGACAACAAATAATACCAAAGCTGTTATTGCCATGGCCAAGATGTTGAAAGTTGCACTGGGAGCTAATCTGTATACTGACTTGCACTTTTCGAATTTCGAGAGCGCTGAACTCCAATTCGATGTCGATTTGTTGGCAGGACAATTATCAGATCTTAAATTGATTGAAGTGAACCTCAAGGTCTGGATCGATAATTCAAATCCGACACTGACTATTCACGGCTTTTTCAGCAATTTGCTTGCTAATGTTAAGAGTCTTGAGCGTGAGGTCAGCCAACTTCACTCTGAAATGCTTACTCGTAATACAAGAGCAATTGAGATTTTGGAGAGCTGCCGCAATCATTTGATCTTGAGAAAGCGCTTACATTGGTACACTACAAAAGTTATTGCGTGTTTTGGGCCTGTCCTATTGTGCTCTTTTGCGTTAAAACTCAAGAAAGCAGGACAAGGAAGCGAATCCTGGGCCATTTTTCAGAGGGGATTTATCTTGACTCTAATCAGGATTCTGTTCGGACTTGCCGGGGCAATTTTAATCGCCAGTGTTGTGTTGTATTGTTTGCATATGTTCATAGGACTTCCTGAGGGCCAAACCAGAGTGGACTTCGGTCACTATGATGAAGCTTGCGGGGTTTAGTTTTTTGTGCTCTGCTACGGTACCGTGAAAGAATTCCTCTGGAATTGCTGTTCGATACTATCCTTAGAAGACGCACCCAGCTCAGAATAGTCTTCCTGCGCTCTATTCCAAACCTGGCGTTTTTCTGCTCCTCCGATGAAATACAAAATTAATAAATTAGTTTTAAGATAAATTCTTGCGCGTTTGAGGGGAATGTGTTCTGGCTTGGAATGAAAAAGACACAAAATTGATAGGAAAATGTGTGCTGAGTAGCCCCCAGAAACAATTAGGACTACATTGTGACAAATAACCTGGATGTCATTCTTCTGGTATTGGCGGGCGCTAAATATGTGCCCACTGTTGAAAGGCTTGTAGTTATCATCTAGGAAATCTGCACCTTGA
This sequence comes from Australozyma touchengensis, assembly GCA_030566735.1. Taxonomy (NCBI): domain Eukaryota; kingdom Fungi; phylum Ascomycota; class Pichiomycetes; order Serinales; family Metschnikowiaceae; genus Australozyma; species Australozyma touchengensis. Next base: position 630,317 of record JAKUAS010000007.1, on the reverse strand, counting down.
AATGCTTTCTTGGAGTTGTTTAGGTATATTCTTCTTTCGTAACATAAATTTGTTGTGATCACATTACATCGATTTGGAAAGGCCATGCTATTCGATTTTAATTATACAAAAACGTAAGTCGTCTTCATTTAAAAAAACGCACTCAGACTATCTTAGATAAGTAGACTGAATATTCTCGTGTGCAATCTGCCTTTAGATTATCTGACCTAACTTTCTGAAACTTCAACTCGCGTCCAGATCAAGGGACATTGAAAAAATGAAAAATCCAACTAGAAAGCAAGAAAAGGGAAGTGAAATTTAACCCCTGCGGCATTTGCTTCTACTCCATTTTCGTGATATTTTAAAACGGTTCTGTACACTCTTCAAGAGCTTCCTTGGCTGCAAATACTGCATCGTAAAGTTTGACATGCCTTTGAATCCTATAAAAGTACTTATAGCTCCTGTGTCGCTTAATCTTATTGTATTCATTCTGTCGCAAATAACTTTACCCCTTATCTAGTTCTCTGAATCCACGTTTCACAATATAAGATGATTTCCGGTTCAGTGAAAGTGCCGACAGTGCCAGCAATGATCGCTTCTGGTCTAGTCCTTGTTGTGATAGTGTTCTATTTTGTGCGGAGCCTGATTTACAACTTGTGGTGCAATCTCCTCGTAATCTATCGCTCTCCAAGCCCCATGCAACGACCCAATAATTGGAAAGCTGATGTCAAAGGACGCGTTTATATAGTCACTGGTATCACCAACGCCATCGGCATTGAAGTTGCCAAAGACCTAGTTCGTAGGGGGGCCAGTGTCGTTCTGTACTACCGAAGTTCTGAAAAGGAGATTGTACAGAGATTGAATACACAGCTAAGAGAAGAGACGGGCGCAGACATGTTGACAGCAATCGAATGTGACTGCGATCTTGAGAAAGCTGTGTCACTGTTTACTGATTGGTTTTTCAGTAGAGAAGATACTCGCCTCGATGGGATAGTCTGCTGTCTAAACACCTTTTGTTTAAGAGACGGACCGTATAGGTGTGATATGACCTTTCAAATTGATTTCAGTAGCCAATGCCTGCTAGTGTCTAAATTTGAAGCGTGCCTCATTTCCCAACCATCTAACCGGGATCTACGAATCATATTTACGATCTTCCCATCTGAATCATATCATATTTGCAGATTCGACGAGTTAGACTATTGGGGCCGGCGCTCATACTATTCTCTACCCTCGGCGGCTAAGCGATTCGGTTTGTCTCAGAATTCGCTCGCTAGTTATGGCTTCTTGCTCCAACGCCAAATCGGCGAACTAGAGCGCCTTGAAGGCAAACGTAGAAATATCCAGGTCTATGTTGTTAATGCCGGCCCTGTCAGAGGGATGCTACCGACAAATTATACACTCACCGACAAATTGCTTCAATCGCCAAAGTCATTTCTTGCTTATAGGAGGATGAGGACAGGAGCAGAAGCAGCCGAATCAATATTTTACGCATTATATACCCTACATGAAAACGAAAAGGTCGGTTGGGCAAAACTCATTGAAGATTGCCAAGTGCGTGACAAGATTCCTAAACCTTACACTGACATCTCTTTCCAATTGAAGATTTACGATAAGGTGAACCCTTTGCTGTACAGTAAAGTTAAGTTTGACGGTAAAAAGACTGGTCTACCCCCTCCGAGTTGTGATTACGAAAATCGCCAAACGGTTTCAAGTGAAGATGAAGAGGAGTTCACTGAGTTAGGTGGAGACAAATGGGACGAGTACAATCATCTTCGCAAAAGCCAAAATCCCACTGTGTCTAGGAATGTTTCAATTGGTCAAGAATTGCCGTTGAGCCCCTCAGGCGAAGAAAACTACAAATTCGACGAAAAGAAAGTCGAAGAAGAAGTCAAAAATTAAGAAAAGGAGAAATTCGAGTAGATGGCCGCAGTCTCTTAGTAAAGTTGATACTCGAGGGCGCCTTCGAAGTAATTTCCGCTTCATGTAACAAAAAATTATCTATCGAACAATTGAATTTAAATTCTTTAGAGCTGTATGTAGTCTTTGGAACAAAGTTCTCATTCCCTGAAGTTCTATTAAGCTTCTAGTGAGTCTCAAGATCTTTCGATTTCTCCTCAACACCAGGAATTCAGCGCTATGGTTTAATACAAAAAATTAAACTAAGAGCCTGAACTGAAATTTTAAAGTTTGTTGGAAATATCTTACGAGACAACGCGCCCTCGGAGATGTTTCCAAGCTCAGTTTGATAATGTGAACAAGGATGAGGAACGAAAAATGCTATTACATAGAGAGCCAGGAAAGAATAAACGATGCTGTTCTCACCAGAATCGATTTGGTCGAGTGTAACGACAAAGTCACATTTCGCGGATGTTAGATTCTTAGCGTCGTCAAAAGGATAGTTCTTCACGCCCAGCATACTATCGGGAAACTAGCTGAGAGAACTCTGGTAGCATAGCGGTATTTAAATTAGTTGCGAATTACGCAAAACTTGACCTCGGAGGCTACAAGAATGACGCGCCTTTGTAAACCAATAGGATAAACACCCTAGCCATTACAAGCGTCCTATACTATACCTTGTTCGTATTTTGAGGCGACATAATTTTTTTTTGTATTTGAGAGAAAGCGAACAGGTTTATTAAATCATCTAAGGTATTGTCTCGCAGGTTTGCTGGGTCCCAGAAATGTCCCAAGGAATACGAGGATTAAAAGATTGAAACACCTGTCAATGACCCGTGAACGACACAGTATTACTTGTCATATATTTTAAAGACTAATTCAGACGCAACTACTGATCAAGGCACATATGAAGTGCAATTTGCCTGCTCGTTCGACCAACAATAAATTTGCATGAAGCCGCAAAGCGCGACAATAGTTAAACTCGAAAGCCTAATGTAACGAGAATTCTTATTCGAAGCGATGAAACGTGACCGTTCAGAGATCACCATAAAAGCATTCAAACTATTTGCCTTACGTTCTATTGAAAGTTATTGAAACTGAATTTCGCACGCTTCTACTGTTATACTTGAATCTTTCATAGTTAGCTTTCCCATTCAGAAGTTGCTCTCTCTCTCTCCCTTCCCTCCACTTGGTGCAAAGGTATGCTGACCTCCATAAACGCAACAACGGTGATCTAACCTCTGAGGTGGGTACGAATAGCTCAGTGCCCTTGGGCAAAAAGAATAAACAATTTTGGATGAATCTCTGTTAGTGTGCCATGATTCCTTAGTGTCGCACAATCCTCCACTTGGTGCAAAGGTATTTTGACCTCCATAAACGCAACAACGGTGATCTAACCTCTGAGGTGGGTACGAATAGCTCAGTGCCCTTGGGCAAAAAGAATAAACAATTTTGGATGAATCTCTGTTAGTGTGCCATGATTCCTTAGTGTCGCACAATCCTCCACTTGGTGCAAAGGTATTTTGACCTCCATAAACGCAACAATGGTGAACTAACCTCTGAGGTGGGTACGAATAGCTCAGTGCCCTTGGGCAAAAAGAATAACCAATTTTGGATGAATCTCTGTTAATGTGCCATGATACCTTAGTGTCGCACGATGATACACAAGCGTTCGGACTCGCTATTTTAGGTTGCATAAAGTCGCCAATAGTAGAATCATAAGGTAATTTAGTACCTAAACGTGCACCAAAGTTTCTAAAGAAAATTGAATCTTCAGCTTTAGCGGCACTGCCCTTGGTTTTAAGAACCATATTTACAGCCATATTATCAGGATGCTTTTTTTGGACAGATTCATACAAACCAATAACAGACTTTCTGGCTATATCGCTAGATTTCTTGACATCAACCGGGAGATTCTTATTTGCTTCGTGGTAAAAATTGACAAGGTCATCCAATTCCCTTCTAGAAAGGTTAATTAATTCTGTTCCCCGAAACTTGGAGGTGTCAGGAAACGTCAGGCGAGGGCCATCTCGTGTAAAATAGTAGCGAAGCAGATACCTTACCATCCAGTCTAATTGCACCTGAAGATGTAGGTCACTATATTCTTTAGGAAGCGTATCGCTCAATTGACAATCCTCAATGAGCTTTGCGCTTTCAACTTTGTTCTCATTCTCATTCTCATTCTCATGTGGCGAAAACAATGCATAGATGATAGATTCTGCCGCTTCTTTTCCAGTTCGCGAGTCCCGGTGTTCGCGGTATGCTTTCGGGGATTGACGTTTACTGCCTGTGAGAGAAAGATTATCGGGGTGCATACGTCTCGTACGTCCAACGTTGACAACATACACTTGAATATTACTACCTGTGCCATCAAAACGCTTCTGCAAGTTCCATCGGCGCTGCATGAAGAAAGCGTATGCACCGAGTAGGCGCTTTGACATTCCGAATCTTTTAGCTTCCAACGGTCCCGAACGTCTTATGGAGTGTGCCAATGGAACTCGCTCCATAATTTCTCTTAACTCAGATGACTCCGAAGGAATGGTCATAACAACAACTCTCACATCGCGATTAGCTGGTTGCGACAACAAACACGAAGTGAGATCGGTAAGTAGCTGCCAGTGACCGACGACATCGCTAGCAAATGCGGGATCCAACAAGGTAGAGCATGCGACGTCATAATGGCAGGTGTTTAGACAACAAACTATTCCATCGAGTCGGTTCCCAGACTTCTTGAGAAAGGAATCTACAAAGTGCATCAAGCTCTCGGGCGAAGCAGGGTCACAGAAAATAACAGACAACTTACCTTCCCACTTTTTTGTCTTCATTTGAGCAATATAAAATTGCGCGACCCGTTCGTCATGTTGTGAATAAAACAGAAAGACGTGCGCACCTTTTTGAACTAATTTCATGGCAACATGATAGCCAACTTCGTTGGTGAATCCAGTCAAAACATATACGCAACCTCTGATATCCCGATCATATCTATTTTTTGGTTGTTCAGGTCTTGGAGAAGCATAATCCACTATCAGATTATAGATGTAGTTGTAACTGCTGCGGGCATAGTAACAAATTGTCACAGAAAGCACTACAGCGACGGCCACGAAAATCAGATACAACAGCACTTCAAACGATTCAGGTATCATCTTTGCGGTGGCTGGTTCTATTGTAGGGTTCTGAAATGTGAATTGTGAAGTGGTTTGTTCTGAAACAAACGTAGTGCAGGTATCTAGGTGTAGAATATGCGGCTGATGTCAAATGGTGAGCATTGCAGGCATTGCATAGTCGGGCAAAATAGAATGAAATTCAAGTAGCTTGATAAATTTCTCTAATTAGAAACTAATCCATCATTAGAAAAGGCTTCGAACGCTGGCTCTTTGGTCGGACAACAACAGGTTTGTGATAACCAATCGATAGCCGGTTAAAGATGTACTTGTTTTCTTTTAATACAAATATGTGGGATTTTTCACGATATCATAAGTATTGATGTAAAGAAACCAAGTTTCTCTCTCAAGTTCGTCGATTGTGACCTGTCTTCAATAAAAATAGGCACCATCCGACAAACTACTTTAAGAAACTGTATGAAATAACCTTTCAGAAGAGTACATCTGCCTCGGGCATTTTCTCGAAGAGACTGCAAACTTCGCTCGTCAAGGATCCTATGGAACTCTTTAGTACGAATTCTGTAACCAACTTGCTTTGGCCGGGGGTCTGCTTGTCTTACCAGCGCTAGCCTTCTTTCTCGAATTGTTCTTTTCCTTGAAGTTGGGAAAAAACCTGTCCCAGCTCTCGTTGGCTAGCTCGGGGTTTTTAGCCAACTCTTGTTTGATCATCAACTCTTTGATATAATAAATAGGATGGATGTTCTTCATACAATCTTCTACAACCCTACGAACCTCTTGTAATCCTTTGTGTGGCCCCATAGCACTGACCGTGTTACCTTGAACCAAAATATAAGGGACGATTACATAATATTTTTGTGTCCATATGAAAGTAGCATTTTACTTGACTGCGATGACTTTTCTGGTTTGTACGGGCGGCTGGTCTGAACAGAAAATCTCCTTCATTACAAACCCGGCGGTCTCTTGATCTTCGAAATAGGATACATGGGCGCTAATCGCAGAGACTATCGCGATGCTAAATACACCCATCGGAAGACTATAATCGATTCTTCCTGTGCGATTCAACTTCAACAAGGGATCGAGTTGTTTTTGATCAAATACCCGGGTCTCGGTGTTTTTGTTTGAGCTTTTTTGGGCTTTGCTTGTAGTCAATGTAGAAATGATATCACCCAAAGCGTTCTCTTCTTCGATGGGTGTTTTGGATTCCTTATTTGATTTTGATCCCCGTTTGCTTGCATCCTCGTTAGAAAACCAGCTGGATGCTACGCGCAATTTATCTTGGATGTCGTCACCCAAAGAGGATAAGTTTTGCACTTGCGTATTGAATCCTTGAAGCGCAAAGGGAACTTCTTCGGGTTTGATGTTAGAAAATCCTACATCCACTAAGGGCTCCAAACGGTACCCTATAGGGTCACACGGATGGAAAATATTGTAAAGGTTTTTACATTGCGGGGCAGCAAAGTCTGCTTCTAGTCTGATTTCATCAGCACTATGTTCTGATCTAGACGATATAGACTTTTGCTGGAGAAGTTTGAACATACCCACCGGCAGGCCAACGCAGAACAAGTTTTCCACGTCAAAGTCCAAATTATACTTACTAGATCTATCAGCATTTTGCTGGGATAGCAAGTCGAAGCAAATAGCAGACCCTAGAGAGTGTCCGAAAAGATGAACTTTACCTTCAAAGTCCGGGGTTTTTTCTTTGTAAAGCTTGTAAACTCTATTCAATTCACTCAGAACAGCTTTCAAAATCTGTCGGAGGTAGTCTGGCTCGTAAAATAAAAGGACATCGAGCGCAACATCGCCAATAATGTTTCTGAGTGGTCTAACGCCGTCTATGTTAAGTTGATTGAGGGTAGGCAAATTCTTTTTCTCGCCAGAAAACGGCTTCAGTGGATGGAACAGCACTTGATGTCTCCAGGAAATGGGAAGCACTTGAATTGTGTTATTGTTCTTTTGAGTTTCGCTCTTTGCATCGAATTCGCCGCCATATGCCAATTCCTGGTACTTTTCCTCATTTGAAAACACTTCTCTCATGGTTGATCTCAAAACGTTGATGCTATGCGTAAAATTCACGGATTCGTACTTGCCGCCTAAGAGCTGTCCTATTCCATGAACACAAAACACCAAATGCTTAATCTTTCTGTGGGATACATCCGAACCGTCATTGAAATCAGCCTCTATCACACGGTTCAAAATCGAACTCTTCTCCTCATCCGTTCGTTCTTCGTATTTCGGCCGTTCTTCCGAGTTTTTCGAGAATAACGTGGCAACTTCATTCTGTAGAATTTGAGTTAATGACGAAACTTTTGTTGCTTTCACGCTATCTACAACAGACGAATCAAGCCCCTCTGTATAACCACGTTGTATTGGAGTCACAGACATTAGACTTCCGTACGATGGTTTGATTGATCTAATAAGGTTAACTTGAAAAGAGGAAAGCTCTTTGGGGAATATAGCCCCGTACAGTTCATCAAAAAGAATAACTGCTTTCCCATTACCTAAATCTACAACATCTTTCTCTTTGTCTATATCTATGGGCTGATCCAGTGAGGTTTCGGATAGCTCCTTGTTGAACTTCGAGGTTAGGTCCCTAGGGATGCTCTTTAGCAGAGAGGAGTCTGGATCAAATTCAAACGGCTTCATTTTATTGTAAGCGGTTTCGAGCTGGTCTGATATTTTAGGATCTAGAGGCGTTCCATCTCTGGTAAACCAGGTTCCTCTTCTGACCTCATACACTGGTCCAGGCCAATAAACCGACTCCAATTGCATCGAATCGATACGAACCTGAAACAATTGATCTTCTTTGACATTCACACTTGGTTTGTTTGAAGAATACGCATGCTCTAGCCTTGCATTGTCAAAATCTGAAAAGGGTACGAACTTCTGGGCAGTTCCCAGAGACGAGTACTCGTACCAATCAGGTTTTGAAATTGGGGAATCTGTGTTGTAATACCATTTCAGGATGGGAGACTTGGGGGCTTTAGAATAGCGTCGGTTAAAGAATATTGGTATACTTCTCCGAAACATTGAGTAGCAAGTAATAATCACTAGGCTGTGAAGTCCGGGGTAATGTGAGATTGAGGCTTCCCCATACAAACCAAAATATAAACAGTGGCTAGGCTCTCAACACATACATGAACTATAGCAATGTTTTATTTCCAAAAAATTTTGTCATTTTTTCTTTTTTGTTTAATAGACATTTTCTCTATTCGTGTTTACCTATAAGAGCTCTGATCTACCTCATCTATGTTCACATTTAGCATCACTATTGAATAAACCACTTCAATCTACAATATAAACATTACTCATGCTCTTTCATTTCAGCGATTATGCATTATAATAAACTTTTCTGATTCCATTTTAACTCAGAAATTTTTACACGGCCACCCTCCCAAACGCTACTTACGACTTGATACAAGTCACGGATCCATCCTTAAGACGATCCAAATCTTGGCCATTGTCAATTGGCGTAGGTGCCGGTGCGTGCGCAGGGGCACCGCCCTTACGATTGAGCTGCATATGTGATTGAACTAAGTGACCAGCAGCTAAAGCAGAACAAAGCGAGAGCTCTGCAGCCAAAACGGCAGAGGCTACGATGCATGCAAACCGGCGGGCATTGCTGCCCGGGCTATCTGGATGAGGCCCACGAACGCCCAAAAGCTCCAACATCGACCCTTGTGGTTCCAAGATGGTTCCGCCTCCAATGGTTCCCACCTCAATGGAAGGCATCGAAACAGAGATTTGCAAGTCGCCGTTTGGAGTCTTGTTCATAAGGGTCATACAATTGGACGACTCGACATTTTGCGCAGGGTCCTGGCCACACGCCAAGTAAACAGCAGTAACCAAGTTAGCAGCCTGAGCATTGAAACCTCCGACTGATCCGGCCATTGCCGAACCAATAAGATTCTTACTGATGTTGACCTCGACCAACGCATCGACGTCAGACTTTAACACTTTACGCACAACTTCATTAGGAACAGTTGCTTCAGCGACCACAGATTTACCTCTGCCTTCGATCCAATTTATAGCGGCAGGTTTCTTGTCAGTACAGTAATTACCGGAAACAGCGACGGTAATCATATCTTCCCAACCACAGTTTTCTACCATATGTTTCAACGAGAATTCAACACCTTTAGAGATCATATTCATGCCCATGGCGTCTCCAGTTGTCGTCTTGAATCTAATGAAAAGAAGTGTGCCTGCAATGGCAGTCTTGATATGTTGCAAACGGGCGAATCTGGACGTCGAATTGAAGGCCTTTTTAATAGTTTTCTGGCCCTCTTCCGAGTCCAACCAGAGCTTACAAGCACCGGCTCTTGCCAAACTAGGGAAAGATACACATGGACCTCTAGTCATACCGTCTTGTGTAATGATCGTGTTTACACCTCCGCCGGAGTTAATGGCTTTGCATCCACGCATGGTCGACGCAACCAAACATCCCTCCGTGGTGGCCATAGGAATATGATAAGGAACTCCATCGATAATCAATGGACCAGCGACACCGACAGGCAAAGGCATGTAACCAATCACGTTCTCGCAACAAGCACCGAATACTCTGTCGTAGTCGTAGTGCGCATATGGCAAGCTGTCGGTGTCGAGAATAGGAGCATCTGCGAGTTTGGCAATGGCTTTACGACGCACAATAACAGCACGCGTGTTGTCACCCAAATGCTTTTCTAAGGCATACAAGGGCAATTTTCCGCTTACGACCAATGAAGAAACCTCGTTGTTGTTCAATTCTTTGAGATGACCATTCTGCATTTCAGTAAAACACTCTTCAACGGAACGAACAGGTAATGCGTTGTCATCGACATATCCATTACTAGACCCGTTGCTTCTTGGCACCTGTGCTGGTGCTTTGTTGTTTTGGGCGCTGACCTTGGCAACTTCTTTAGGTTTAGAGATTTCATTTTCAATTAATTTTCTGGTGGTGGTACGTTGAGATCTCGTAGCATTCAAGAGATACACGTTGGAAGAAATCGAAATTGCAAAAGAAAACAATAAGAACTTGGAAATGAAGCTATCCTTGATGGCGTTGGAGATGATATTGAGGACTGTGGCCAATGCATCTTCTACGATAATGATGGCTCCTAAAGGCGCGTAAATCGTAGGACTAAGCAACGTGACAACAGTTCCTTGTGCACCAATCGTGATGTACTTGGAAGCGGTCTTGGATAAGTTCTGCGACTCCAAAACGTAGCTATGGTCTCCGGCGCTATGGAACCAAGAACTGCCCAAGTAGATGCCATGAATAAGGAAAAAACTGGCAAGAGCGGCGACTTTGAAAGACAAGGCAGTAGAACTCTTTTTCGAGTCATCAGAATGGGCAGCCTCTGACGCCTTATTGGCCACTGTTGCAGCTACAAGAGATGAGACACCTTCTTCTTCCAACATCGACAGCATTTCCTGCGTCTTACGAGCCCTATGGATCTCCACTTTTAAAGCCAAGATACCAGAGAAAAAAGTATACGTGAGTAAGAGGTCAAAGGCCAAAAGGAGACATCCGAAAAAACAAAAGGTCTGCAAACCTTCCATCTCACTGGAAAACACACCTGTGGCCAACAAAACGCCAAACACGACACCATAATCTCTGAAAATACTGAGGGTGTGACTAGCCACTGCATTTGAAACTAATGACTTGACGTCGGAGGGACTCGAGGCTGCCTGTAAGACCATTTTTGCAATGGAGACCTTATGCTTGAAACCAACTATGGCAGTGAGGAATGGGATTCCCTCAGTCAAGGAGAGCAAGGAAGGTTTATTGCTCAATACTTTCGAGGAACCTGCAAGAGCAAAGAGGAATGCAAAGATGGACGAGACTAGGGTTGCAAAGGCAAGTAAGAAGTTGGAGCCGTCACCTTTCATATCAACGAAGAGTTTCACGATTGTATAGATCATGGCAATGTAAGCCAGGGAGATGAGGCCGATATCAAAAGCCTCAGCGCCTTGAACCAAGGACTGGAGTTTGGAAAGTGCGTGGCGCCCGTAGCCGTAGTAGCGGCGCAAAAAGGAGTCACTTCTGGCCTTCCAAGTGACGCCATCGTAGTTGATTTCATTGAGGTCTTCTAATACAGACAGCATTTGGGCCAGGGGAACGATCAAGAGACGCTCGTTGTCTGAAGTCACTATTGAGTTTTGAATCTCAGGGATGGATGCAGAATGGAAACGTTGGAATTTCAATGGGATGAGAGAGTACTGGTCGGCGCCTTCGTAGCTCGTTATGTCATCAATAAGGCGCCAGTTATCGTACTGGACGGATCCAGGTGGATGGTAGAACATCACCTGGTTATGGTCGCTTTCAAACGAACCAGGAATATACTCATCTACGACAACCAAGTACGCCACGGACGCCAACAAACATGTGATGATGGCGAAATGGATGGGTCGCAAGGCTGCTAGACGCGCAATGGACGCGGTCACCTGGGTGACTTTTGAAAGCATTCTGATTTGGTTAGTCTCTGAAACGAGTGGGTACGACGAACACGCTTGATGCGATTGCACAGAAAAAGACCAAGGGTCGTCATCAAAAGAATTCTGTGGCAACGTCAATGTGCACCAGAAAGGCCTACTGCGGACTTTTGCTTTTATACATACAATGAGATGTACCTCTGTGAAAAGTAGGAAGAGGCCCTTCGTGAATAGTTTGGCATCTAAACGAGTAGCAGCGGTGTACAGGTGTAAGGGATGGAAGGAATTGGACCAGACTAAGTGAACTATAAATGCTTCGAATATTGCTGTTCGAAGAAGATTTGTCAACCTGTAGGTGGCTGGAAAGGATCCACATCGCTGCTCGATGAGGGAATGTGAGGTGCCGCTTGCAGCTTGATTCTTTGGTCCTCAGAAGAGCATACTATGACGCAGTACGCGGCTCACTAGTGAAAATTACACTAAATTGGACCGATTTTGGCGGTGCACCCAAGGAAACTTTTATTTCTATTCTTTTCTGCTGCTCTTCTGCACCAAAATTATGGCTACGAGATAGGGCCGTAATTAGAAAGGGGTCCGATCCTTTGAGTGCATTTGATCTAGGGCCACTGTGTGCAGAATGACCCCATTGGACTGAAAATTTCCTTACATGGATCTCGAGTACGCTGGTGCGAATATCCAAAGGAATCAGCATGCAGTATATTGAGCATGAGATGCTTCTAAATCCTTTGGCCAAATGATTGAACGGACTACTAGTGACCTTCCCTGACACGTCTATATACAGTACTTAGTAAGTACATGGATACATGAGTCGAAAATTAGAAACACTCTGACATGTTCGAGAATACATTTGAGCGACAGGTTTAGATATTTTCTTATTATAGAATCAAGCGTCTAACGCTTAGCGGAAGAAGAGCGTAAAAACAAGAGGTTGTGTAGCTCCGCCGCTTGAATAGCGCTGGAATGCCCACATAATTCAAGAGTTAGCAATGGTATAGACAGATTCGACAATTTCTAACTTTCGCCAATCTACGACACATGGCCATAGTTCGACATACCCACACGGGCATAACTCCTTTGGCTATTTCATGAGAATTCCCTTCGCCCTAATTAAACACTCTCTGAACGGCGTTGCTTCGATCGTTACTTGTTACCAAGCCTCCTTTCGAAATACTGCTGATTTAAAATTGTATGAATTCACTCTTATGGTTTCAGAAAATCAACTGAGTCAAAGAGGCTAGACAGATCTGTTGCCTTTGTTACAAGGTATCCACTCCGCAAACCATCATCGTGCGACACGGTCCACAAAAGCCATGTTAATTTCGTTGAACTAAATTTTCAACGGCATCCCTTTTCCTCACAGTCCTCAAAGGAGCTTCACATTGCACCATTTCCTCGAAGGAGCTTCACTTGCACCATTAAATCTGCTTTTGTAATTCTACTCCTGGCAACTACAATGTCCAAGAAATCTGAGAATTATGAACCGCTTCAGGGCTCAAATTACATTTCTGTAACGGGAGTTTTGTCTACTGTTCACTTCCCCATGGCACCGGTAGACCGACCTGCACACAAGCCGCTGCCACACTATTTACCGAATCGGGAAGTCAATTCGCAGCCAACCTAATCGTTCTACCCTGATCCGGTAATAGTCTAGACGCAGAAACCAAGAATAACATGGGGCTATATCCGTAAACAGAAGTTATGGAGTCGATGCTTATGTCTCAATTAAGGAATTTCGGAAGACCCTTGCACAGGTAGGCTAATAAATATCGACGATGCCCCTTGCACCACGATTTATAGGTAGTTTTATCAGGTACCCAAGTGTACATATTTTTACGGCCGTCTATCTCTTATCACGAAACAGCTAGCAAACCATGAAGCCATCGCAGTTGTCAGCCACCGTTTTGTTGGCTTTGTTTGCCAATGCACATGCCTTGCCTGCCTCCGTCACTGAAACAAAGACCACCCAATTGACTCAGGCGCAACAAGAGCAAATTCAAGATCTCATTTTACAGTTGGATTCACACAACGCCAAGAGAGCCTTGATCACCGACGTGGTCGAACTCCAGGCCAGAGATTATGCAATCGTTACTCAGATCTTGGCCGCCATCAATTCGACGAACCTTGCACCCATGATTATTCAGGGTTTGGTGGACAACAAGAACTTGCAGCCAATCGTTACCCAGGCCGCCATTCTTATCATCAAGAGTGGACTTATCTCGTTGAACACGTTGTTCACGGCCTTGAACGACTCTGGTTTGGCCACCACCGTCATCCAAAGCTTGGTCAATGATTGCACCTTCTACCAGGACATCTTCAAGTTAGCTTTGCAAGAGATTTCTGGGTTGGTGCAGAAGATCGAAGACAAGCTTGCTGGCAAAACTGTCAATCTCAAAAGATTTGACGAGGCGGAGGAGGAAACCTTTGCCGTTGAGCCCGTCAAGAGATATGACCCTGATGGAGTCGTCAACAACTTGTTGGAGTCGTTGGCCCAATCGGGATTGGCTTCGTCGGTGGTGAGAGCCTTGATTGTGGACCCTCAATTCTTGCAATACGGTGCTTCTCTTCTTAAGCAGCTTTTCGACCAGAACCTTATAAACTTCGGCAACTTGATTTCTGCAATCGCTGACTCCGGCCTAGTCACCTCTCTCTTCAAAGAGTTCTTCAACTTGCAAACACTTAAAACCGTCATTTTCAATTCTTTAGCTGCCGCCTTCAACAAATGTGGTGGTCTGACAATCTCTGGAACGCCTACTGGCCTTGTTACCCAAACGCTGACAACTACTGTTCTTCCAAGCTTCACCGCCACTGGAACAACATTGCCTACTGGAAAGTGTAAGAGAAGAAGAAAGAGAAGATCGTACAACTATTAGGTCCTTTTGATTCAACTGTAAAATACAAACTTCGTCAATATATGAGTTTTGAGATTTAGAAGAATGTAGCTTGAAATTGATCCATATGTCTTATATAGTTTAGCAGGTAGAAGTTCATTTTGGTGTGCGCCAGTTATCTTTGAAAATTTAATATAGTCGAACTGCTTCTCCTTTCATACACCTAAGGGCGTGTGGCGTAGTTGGTAGCGCGTCTGCCTTGCAAGCAGAAGGTCATTGGTTCGACTCCGATCTCGTCCATTATTTTTTTTCTCCTGGCACTCTTGGTTTTTTTTTGGTAATTTTTTTTAAACATTTTTTAATTCTCTCGCAGATAAAGTCTCAGATCGGAGTGTTGTTTGTAGATATCGCGGCTCATCACCAGCCTGTACGCGTACCTCAGTGTAAACACCAAGGAATACTAACAAAATGCCAGGGTATGTAGCTTTACAGACGTGATGCCATTCATATTGTCTCAACCGTAATCGTTTTACTAACTTCAGTGAGGTCATCTCTTTCCAACTTGGACAATGTGGTAATCAGGTGGGCCTACAGTACTGGGCACAGATGGCATCCGAACATGGAATCAGTGCTGATGGAAAGGAAATGCCCGTCCAAAACAACGAATTGGCGTATGAGAGTAATAACGAGCAATACCCCTCCGACACGAGCCTCAAAACGTACCGTCGTGACCAAACAAACGTCTTCTTTTCGCAAAGCGAAGAACATAAGTACACCCCTCGATCCATCCTCATAGACTTAGAGCCTTCCGTGATCGGGAAGTCGACGGCTGCCATGCCAATGATCAACTCCAGAAATGTTCATTTGAGCGAAAATGGGGCTGGTGCTGCCAACAATTGGTACCGGGGCCATACGTACGCATCGCACCACGAGGATGAACTAGTAAACTTGATCGATCGCGAATTGGACAAGTGTGACAACTTTTCAACTTTCCAGCTCTTTCATAGTGTAGCTGGAGGCACTGGCTCGGGCGTAGGCAGCTACCTACTCGAGCTTTTGGATGATAGGTACGGAAGCAAAAAGCTAATAAGTACGTTTTCGATATTCCCGTCTAACGAGAAGACATCGGATGTTGTTGTGCAACCCTACAATACTGTTTTGACGTTGCGAAGACTTATTGAGCACAGCAATGCAACGTTTGTCTTTGACAACGACTCGCTTAATCGCTTGGATAACACTCTACTAAATCATTCATCCTCTCTGGCTACGAGCGCGTTCGAGGGAGAGAACAAGCTCATTTCTTATGTGGCGTGCGGTATTTCTAACCCCCTTCGGTTCCCCAGCTACACATTCAGCTCGTATGAGTCTATCTTATCCACACTAGTGCCTACGCCTGATCTCAAGTTTCTTACATCTGCAATCGCTCCTTACTCAAATATTCCCGGGTTTGCTCCAAAATCCAATTATGTCAGTCTCAACGAAAATGATATCATTCTTGAGTTACTAAATGACAAGTACAAGATGAACCAAGTCCAGGAGGCTCCAAAGTATATCACCATGCTAGATTACGTGATCGGGGATAAAGTTAATCAACTTGAACTTCGAAAGGGTTTGGTGAGGGCCCAACAACGCACTTCGTTTGTTCCTTGGGCTTCCTCAGTCATTAATGTCGTTAACGGCAAGATGCCATACGGCGACAACAATCGTGGATTGAGCGGCTTTCAAATCTCAAACAACACCTCCATCCAGCACGTTTTCCAGAAGATTGTCAGTCAGTTTGAGCTTCTAGCAAAGCGTGCCGCTTACATCAACTTCTATACCGAAACAAATGATCCTTTTGAGAGAGCACAGGTGCTCGAAACCTTCAATGAATGTAAAGAAGTGATAACTCAGGTAATTGAAGAGTATCGATCGTGTTCCACGTTAAGTTACCTCGACGACGAGCAATTAGATGACCAAATGATCCCTTGAGGGGGCGATTGAAAATGAAAGTGAAGGAAGTTCTTAATAGTTCAATGGCGAAGCTGCCGAACCACTTTATTATGCGAATTGCATCATCCAGAGTTTCGTTCTGTCAGCGCCTTAGCCATAGTCTGGCATTGGCGCTACGTATAATTTTCGAAGAAAACACCCGGCCCTAGTTTTGGATAAGCTATACGACCATGCTTGTGCCAATGAAGGATGCCATAAGAGATGCCATCCGACTTATACTAGACATCTTCTGATTCATCTTGCTACAATCTTAGGCCGAATCCCAAGTCAAATAGAGGAACCAACCAAAGAACTTAAATTGGTTTCATTTAAAGTTTTCGAAGATTTCAGTCATTTTTTTTGTTACGCTGCAACCTATACACTATGTATATATAATGAATGATCGGTTCATTCCAAGTCACGTGCGCGTCGCTTAACAGGAGATAGGTGCGTACCATAACCTATACTACTAAAACACAAAATGTCGTTCAATTTCTCGGGATTTGCTGATAATATCAAGTCTTTCGGAGACAAGGTCTCTAGCGAGTTCAACAAGGAGGTCCTCCCGTTCGCCCAAAGAACCACTCGTCTTGTTCAAGAAAGAATCGGAAAGGTCAATGTAGACGAAATCAGCCAGTTGCCCTCAGAGTACATCGAATTGGCAGCCAAGTGCAACAACGTCGAGAAGCTCTACAAGAACATTTTGAAGGTCACCCAGAATTACGAGAACGAGTCGTACGATTACCCCTTGAACTTGCAAGAGTCCTTCACGGAAATCGGAAAGAACATTTCCAACCGCGTCACTAACCTTTCCAAGGCTACAAGCACCGCCGAGGCACAAGCTGCTTTGGTAAACCCCATCAACGGCGACTTCAAGCCTCCTAAGACATTGTACCACGCTTTAGCTAGAGCCACAGACGGATCTATATTGACCCTGAGTGACAAGTCCGATGATCCATTGGTCAAGGCTTTGGACACATACTCCTCCAACATGAACAAAATTGCCAACGCTAGATTGGGGCAGGATCAATTGATCAAGTCCAAGTTCAATAAGCCCTTGTCCACTACGTTGCGTTCTCTCCTTGCCCAAAGCGCTTCCATTCAAAAGAAGGTCGAAGAGAAGAGAATTGACTACGATGTTGCTCGCCAGACGCTCACCAACTGCTCGAATCCTGCGAAGGAACCGCAATTGAGAGTGGCAATGGAGAACGCCGAGGATGAGTTTGCCAATACTGTTGAGGATGCACTCTCTGTGATGCAGAATGTTTTGGAGCAGGCCAAGCCGATCGAGGAGCTCTTGGAGTTGATCAAGGCTCAATTGGCGTACCACAAGTTAGCTAGTGAATTGTTGGGTGGCATGGTAGGCGACGTGGAGAACTTGATCGACGCCAATTCCAGAGCCCACAGCAGTCGGAATGATGGGTCCAATTCCGAGGGAGGAGACTTTGGTATTTAAGCTGTTTTTGATTTTCTTCTTTTAATTTTTAAGAAATAAACGCATATTCGTTAATGCCGATAGGTCGTACACATTTCTCAGCCGTCTATGTTTTGCTATTTGTCTATTGGTTTAATTAATATGTAAGAAAATTCGAAGGAAGCAACTCTTGTTGAAATGAACGCGCCTCCGTTATGCAATTTTAAGAAGTAAATTATGGACCCTTACTGAAACCTAAGGGCGCTTAATCTGATGTCGGTAGCGGATTCCTCTGGGTTGAATCCGAAGTTTCCCTCCAACAATTTTGCGTGAATGGACTGCAAAGCTCTGATGGTATCCTTGGCGTTGATGACAGCGGAGATGTTGATCTCATTGGCGCCCTGGCTGATCATCTCTATATTGATTCTCTCGTCAGCAAGGACTTTGAACATGTTTCCAGCAATTCCAATGAAGTTCACCATCTGCTTTCCAACAAGAGAGACGATGGTCATTTGCCTCGTGACATCTACAGTTCCCATCTTGCTCAACTCTTTCAAAGCTTCTTTTAAGAGAAGCTCTTGGTCTGGTTGGATTTGCATGGCCATCGAAACATGCACCTCGGAAGTCGAAATCAAATCAACAACCAACTTGTATTTGTCCAAAGTGGTGAAAAGATGGGCTAGGAATCCATGCGAAAGCGTCTTCTTGTTGGAGTGCACGTTGATAACGGCAATGTCTTGTTTGGCCGTGATGGCAGTGGCAGATCTTCTCTTTTGGGATTGGATGAAGCTGGAAGATAAACTTTCATATGCTGCTGGAGGATGTGGCGGCGTGTCTTCGCCTCTGCGGCCGATATTGTCTGGGTAGATGATAGTACCGTTACCTGTTGGGTTGTCAACGTTTTTGATACGGATAGGGATCTTGGCCTTGATCACTTGCTCCATAGTGAATGGATGAATGACCTCCGAACCGTAGTAAGTCAACTCAGCGGCCTCATCGGGTGTAACGCTATCTAAGAGTCTGGCGTTTGGCACCTTGCGAGGATCAGCTGTAAAGATACCGTCGACTTCTTTCCAGATTTGTAATTCATCGGCCTGAACACCAACGGCCACAAGAGCGGCACACAAATCTGTGTAACCACGGCCTACACCGTTAAGGAGACCGCCTGGAACTACGCCAAAGTAGCCAGTAAAGACAGGAATTACATCTGCGTCCATGGCGGTGGCGATCTCACCGAATTTCGCAGTCAAAAACTGGTAGAAGCGGTCGTCAAGACCCTTGGACACATCGTAGTCTAAGGGAATCACATCGCTGAGGTCTACGTATGTTGCCTTCAAGCCTCTGTCGTTCATCAAGGCTGCCATGAACAAACACGACAATTTTTCACCAACAGACATGATCGAGTCCAAAGTTCTAGGGCTGATTTCGCCAATGATCTGCGAAGCATGAAGCAATTCGCCTGCTCTTGCGACCTCCTTTTTAGTCTGGTCGACCAATTTGGACCTGAGGTCGGCGTTTGAGATCTTTTCCTGGGCATTCTCCACATGGTCAGTCTCAATAACCTCTAAAAGAGAACGGAATTCTCCGTTTTGAGAAGCAAGGTCAGCTGCTTTAAGCAATCTGGAAGTGGTTCCCTCGCTCTTGGTGTGGCTAGAACGAGCGGAGCACACGACAGCGACACGGTTATTTAAAGAATATTGCTTGATGACATTCTCCACAATGTTCTCGGGGAATTTTCCCACCGAAGTTCCGCCGAACTTCTGAATGATCCACCCAGGTGGCAGAAGCTGTTTGAGATCAACCACTGAGTTGTAGGAAGCTGCAGATAGAGGGGGAGAAGGATCAGCCATTGTGCGTATATAGACTCAGGTACTTAACGAAGTCGAGGATTTTTTATCGATTTGAAAGTTACTTTTGGGGTGTAGAGGCAAAGGTGCGTTATACCTTGGTGAAATTTCCACTATGACTCAAGGTGAGTCTGGGGTGTGTATATGGGCATTTATCGATCTCACGTGTCTCATCCCGCAGCGATTACGGAGCGGTGAGGCATATGCAGGACATACCAGGTAGAGACAGAAGACGACTACTTAAGAACACAAGTAATATGGTCGAATTGGTAAATCAACCAAGGGGTCTTGCTATTGAGTCGCTGTTGAGGTCATGTTGGTCTTGTGACCGGTGAAGGTGTGGAAACAGCCTAAAAAGAAACGACCGACCTAAAAGAGCACGGAGTTTTCGTGACTAAATTCAAGAGAAACGTCCAGGAATTTACTAGTTATTTTATTGAGTTTACGAGTTGCATCTGGAACAGGCCATTAGTAGGATAAGATGGAATCAATCGAGCGCTTTAGTAAATTCGATGAATACACCTAAGGCAGCATACTCGTACTTCGTTGGGTATGACTCGCCTTCTTCCTGCTTACCAAAAAAGGGCAATATTTACGAATCGCGTCTCATCCACCAATAGAGGTTCCTTTTTTTTAAAATCTCTTTTAATCATTCTCTTCAGTTAGGCTCATCCCATGGACCCATCTGCATACCAGCTCATCGCCATCACCCCACTATACCCTAAGAGGGCCCAACTGATCTTGCTGATCCAAACTTTTTCCAATCAAAATGACAAAAAGGTCACCAGAGCAGGAAACGGACCCTGCAAAAAGACAAGACTCGAACTTTGGCCACGATGAAATCGTCAGTTTCTTCAATTCCAAGATCTTCACCCCAGATTTCCAGACTACTCTCAGAACTGATATAACCAACAGCCAGCCTTACAGATGGGGAACAGTCACGGAATTGTTCGATGATACGTTATTGAGGAACGTGCGCAAAGAGGTGCTTCACGAAATTGCGTTCACGAAGAAGGAAACTGACATCTATAAGGTCTATCAGTCTGGAGACTTGGCCAATTTGTCTGGCTTGAACTGGGATGACTTGTCTCGTTTGCCCTCGCTTTCCAAGCTTCGCGCCGGGATATACTCCGAAGAATTCAGAGACTTCATTTCTGCAGTCACTGGATGTGGCAAGTTGAGTGGTGTCAAGACAGACTTGTCTATTAACACGTACACCAAGGGCTGCCACCTCTTGACCCACGATGACGTTATTGGTTCGAGGCGCGTCAGCTTCATTCTCTACTTGCCTGATCCCGACTCGACATGGAAGCCTCATTACGGCGGTTCCTTGCGCTTGTTTCCTGCGATCGTTCCAAATGTGCCCAAGACAGATTACGAGTGCAAGTTGACTCCCCAATTCAACCAGATCGCCTTCTTTACTGTGCAGCCTGGTCTTTCGTTTCATGACGTGGAAGAGGTCAGAGTAGATAAGCAGAGATTGTCTATCCAAGGTTGGTTTCATATCCCACAAGAAGGAGAGAAGGGCTTTGTTCCCGGCGAACAAGAGGCCACGGAGGCAAAAAGTACGTTGCAGCAATTGCAGACTAAGGAGCTCCAAGAGTACGACTTCCCCAAACCTACCAGAGTTGATTTCGCTGCAAATGAGGTCAAGTCATTGGAAACGGTTAGTTCCTCCGACTTCACCGATTTGGAATTAGAGTACTTGGGTAGATTTATGAATGAGTCCTATTTGAAGACCGAAATGATGCAAAAATTGAAAGCCGCCTTCATGGAGGACTCTGTAATCGAGATTAACGAGATCTTAAACAAGGAGCATGCCGATTTACTTCAACAAACACTTAGAAGTACGGAGGTCGAGAAAAGGGTGCCGCCAACGTCAAAAGACATCCAGTTTCCTTGGAAATGCGCCGTTCCCCCTCACAAACAGAGATTTATGTATATTGACGGAACTGCAGACTTTGCTCTCTCCGAGGAGTCTATCAACTACATGAACAAGGTCGGTCCGCAGGAGCTTCCAAACTTCCAACTTACCAATCAACTAGCTCAAGAAGCGGCCGACAAAATGCTCTTGGAATTGCTTTCTTTTATGAAATCGACCGCCTTCCGCAAGTGGATTGTCGTTGCAACCGGCCTTATTCCGACAAGCGACCAGCTTTTAGCACGCAAGTTCAGGCCCGGGCAGGACTTCATTTTGGCTACAACGACCGACAAGAAATTGGCCCGTGAGGGGGAACTCAACGTACTTCTAGAAGCCACGTTGAGCCTTACCCCCACGGCGGCTAACAAGAAGAACTGGGAATCGGGTGAGTTTGGAGGCTACGAAGTTTGCATGGCACTCAACACCGACAGTGATGGAGAGTTTGAAGACGACGACCCTGCAATCTATAAAGCGAGCGATCCCTCTGACGACTCGGTTCTCTACACCAGTCAATGCAAGTGGAACAGCTTGTGTCTCATGTTGCGTGACCCCAGCGTCTTGAAGTTTGTGAAATATGTAAGCATTGACGCAAAGGGCTCGCGGTGGGACATCAGTGGACAATGGAATGTCAAGAGCACTGGCGACGACGAAGAAGAAGAAGAAGAAGAAGAAGAAGAGTGAATTAAAAGTGAATTATAGACAATGAATTAACGAACAGAGGTTTAACTTGAGAGGGTGTTAAGTAGATAAGATTAGCTTTGTAAGCCATTGAAGTAGTTACCTATAACAAAGGACTTCAAACAGATTACATTCAAAGGGGGAAGAACATTTTTTCTCGAAACAAGAACTCTTCCACAGCCAGACCTGTTTCAGGTTAACTAGCAGTTCGACCGATCGCCTAGACTGATACTTTATGCATAGCGTTTGCCAAAATCACAGTCACGGCGTTTAGGACACAGAACAAGGGGTAACCAAATCAACACAAACACAAACGAATTCCGGATCCTAAAAATCCCGAAAAGGAATTCCTTTTCTATTTGACATTTCTGCCCCAGTTTGGCGCGTTTGTCCTCAGCACATGCCGGGTAAATATCGGGGTTCTTTTCCGCATTCAGTGCGAAAGTCCTCTACCCAACGTGATATATAGGGAGTTTTCTGGTATCAACCACAGCTTTAGTAGATATTGTAGCCAACACAGGAGCAGTTCACGATCTTTCTTGAATCTTTCTTGCTCTAATTGAAACATCCACTAAACATGGCCGATGACTCCAACCCCTTGATTGTGTTCGCCACAGTGGCCACGATCATCTCAACCTTCGTGATTCTCTACTTCGTCCAGAAGTCCAAGGGCACGTCGAAGCCCGTGTTGTCACCCGAGGAATTCAGAAAGTTTCCTTTGATCGCTAAGACCAGAGTGTCCCACAACTCCTGCGTGTACAAGTTTGGATTGCCAGCCTCGACCGACAGATTGGGCTTGCCGATCGGCCAGCACGTCTCGATCTCCGCCATCATTGACGGCAAGGAGGTGGTGCGCTCGTACACACCAATTTCCAACGATGAGCAATTGGGGTCTTTTGACTTGTTGATCAAGACCTACGAGAACGGTAACATCTCGAGATATGTCGAGTCGAAGAAGATCGGCGAGACCGTGGACTTCAGAGGCCCCAAGGGCTTCTTCACTTACACACCCAACATGGTCGAGTCGTTTGGTATGGTTGCTGGAGGTACCGGTATTGCGCCAATGTACCAGGTGTTCACCGCTATCTTGGATAACCCCGAGGACAAGACCAAGATCCATTTGCTCTACGCCAATGTTTCTGAGAACGATATCTTGTTGAAGGCCGAGCTTGAGCTCTTGGAGAAGAAGCACCCTGACCAATTCAAGGTGCACTACGTCTTGAACAACCCGCCCGAGAACTGGAAGGGCTCTGTGGGTTTCATTACCCCTGAGATCATGGAGACGCATTTACCAAAGCAATCCGACAACACAAACTTGTTGATCTGCGGGCCCCCACCTATGGTATCCGCCATTAAGAAGGCTGCGCAAACCCTTGGCTACCCTAAGGCAAAGCCTGTAAGCAAGTTGGGCGACCAGGTGTTTGTCTTTTAGACGTTTCGCGATTCGATGTGCTATTTAGTAAAACTATATAGAGCCATAGATGGAAATGACCTTTGGATATCACAATTTCTTAATGATGTCTTGGATATCACAATTTCTTAGTTATGTCTGGGATATCACAATTTCTTAATTATGTCCGCGCCCATCTGATCTTGAATAAAGAAACAATAAAAAGGACCGGCTTTACGTTCTCATCTAGATCACCACCTATACCTCCTCGGCTATTCCATTTCGCATGAACTTTGTCTGGAACTATATTGACATGCTTCATGCCACGCGCACCCTGCAGTACCACAATACAACCTCAGTCACTCATGTAATACTTAAACGAACCAGTTCTTCCTACGCCACCAAATTTACTCACTTGCTAACACGCTAGACAACATATAAGACAACCGGCCTGCTTCGAAAATGAGGGCATTGTATCTCGCAGCATGCACCTTATCCGCTGCGCTGGCCCATGTCATCCCTAAGTGGTACATGGATAACGATTACATTCGAGATACACTAGAGAGCGAAGAATACAACATCGCTAATGCATTCAAGTCGCCGGTAGACACAGTCAATTACCCTCCCATTGTGCCAAGGCCCACGGAGGAACAGCGAACGCTCAAAACCGGCGAACTCCCTCAGTACATCATAGATTATGCTCCCTACGTTCACCTATACCTGGAGGAGCGCTACATGCCCTATGACATCAGAGATTTCGTGAGCCACTTCCATGCTGAGTTCGGCAACGGCACGCAGATTGTTGTCGGGGAAAACAGCACTCTCAGCATATCGCTGTTGTCGTTGCTTCCTAAACACAGAGCCGTGTTCATGACTGCAAACGAGGATTTCGACAGCGACCCCGATTGGATCACCGGAGTTAAGAACCAACCATCGTTGGTGGATGGATCAATCAAGGACGCTCCAGCAACTTTGATTGTGGTGGACAAAGGCAATGGCTGGGTGGATGCGTTCTGGTTTTACTTCTATTCATTCAACTTGGGGCCCTTCGTATTGGGAAACGGCCCCTACGGAAATCACGTAGGTGACTGGGAACACTCTTTGATGCGATTCTATAAAGGGAAGCCCATCATTCTTTGGATGTCTGCACATGGCGGAGGAGGGGCCTACTTTTACGATCGTTTAGAAAAACACGAGGTAGAAACGAAGCATCCTATTATTTATTCGGCCAGAGGCACACATGCCAACTACGTTTCCGTTGGAACGCATCCGCACGATCTTCCTTACGAGATATTATGTGACTTCACCGACAGAGGTCCTTTATGGAACCCCTCGAAAAACTATTTGGGTTACTTCTATGACGGCAGCTTCGTGCAGCCGCTCGAAAACAACTCAAACCCCGAACACACTGGCCGTGAACTCGAGTATGGTGATTGGCTTACATTTCCCGGACACTGGGGTGATAAGCAGCTAGCTAGCGACGACCCACGGCAGGTGTACTCTAGAATTGGAGGCTACAAGTATATCAATGGGCCGCGTGGTCCACTTGCCAAAAACCTACTTCGTATCATTCCTTGTGAGCGTGCAAAGTGGTGGAACTTCTGGAATGGATGCAACGTCAGAGAGAACATCAAGTATGGAATTGGAATTGAGAGCGAAGGGTACAACTGCGGTAACGTTTTTGCTCATGTGAAGTCTCAGTTCATTCGCAAGCTTCTTCAGATGGTGACACTGGGCGGGTGGTTCTGCTATGTTGCAGACCTCATATATGGATAAAAAAGAGAACAAGTTCGAGAGTATTCGGGTTCTGAACATTAAAGTTATGACTGTAAGGCAGTCAATGGGAAAAAAAATATAGAAAGGGGGTAAAAAGGAAGATTCATTTCATCGAATCGCAGGTAAATTCACATGGATTCTTTCGCTACAGGATCTGAACATTTGGTTTAAGTAAGTATTTATTACAATATATGGGTTAATTCAATCGCAATTTATTATTCGCCTGTTTTTATCAAAAATTGTGTTTCTCCTTCTGTATGACTATTGCTCAGCATCTACTCCACATTTCATTTTGCAGGAGCGACTGAACCAAACCAGGATAATGCATTCGTCATCAGGAATTGATAAAAATAGACATTCGGGGTTTGGAGAGGTCTTTAAGTCTTTAACCAAGACCTTTAAGCCAACTACGGGCCGAGTCGCTGTCGTAGTGAATGCCAAAGTTGTGGGAGGAGGCAGAGATATGCCTAGGCTACTACAACTGCTTCGAAATGACCCGTTGCCGATCCGGGCTCAAGCTGCTCGTGAAATCAGCCACTTAATTGAGAAGGTCTCCATATCGTCCACCACAGAAATCTGGTATTTGGCCAGGGACTTGTGCACCAAAGACCAACAGTCTGCTGTAAGAAGAAGCGGCCTACGAGTCTTAATCGAATGTATCAAGAAACAGTCAGATACTACTGGCGATAAGCTCATATTTTATCGCGATATAGTTTCCCTCTGCAACCAACTGAACGACAAAATTGATCCAGAGTTTGACTTGTTCTTAGAAGCACTTGTGCAATTGACCGAGAACGGTAAAGATCTCCACGACTTAAACATATACAATCAGGATCCAGCATGGAGTAGCTTTGTTATTCGAAGCTTTGAATTGGTGAGTGAAAATGCATTGGCGTTCAGCAAAGCGGACAATCCCAGCACAAAGGAGCACCTCAACCTTCTCAACTTGCTACGATACTTAAAAAACTGTTTCGAGTTTAACTCGGTACTTCTTAGCGATGATTTCGCTTCGAGAATCCTTCAGATTGTTATTTTGATAAGCCACGCAACTGAGAATCTCCAACTACTCGAAGGATCAACATCACTTATCCACAATATAGCTCACTTCAGCCACGTGCCGGTAAATTTACAGTCAAATATCGTAAAGCTACTATGTTGGTTGTCATATAGCTCTTCTAGTTTGCAGGAAATGATTTGGGAATCGCTCGTTAGAATGTCTGTCGATGCTCCCGCTGAAACCATCTTATATGTGGTTGCCATTCTTCGAGACCCAATACTCCAAGAAGTGAAACTGCAAACTTTCAAAGAAGATAATTTAAAGCTGTTGCCTAAAAGCGTCCAGCAAAGTCTTATTAGTGCGCTAGGTGCTATAGGGGCATTGGAGCATCTACTACTCAGCATTAGCGCAAATGAACCTGTCAATAAGAGCGTCTTACCTTTCCATAGGATTTACTCTAGCATTACTGATGTGCAAGTAAGCAAGCTTCCAATTTTGAACACGGGTATTCTTCGTTTGTTTGCTCGACTCATGTCGAAGTCGGAACCTAATAATTCGGGCGCAACCGCTCAGACATTTTCGATAATTTTTCCGTTCCATCTCTGGTGCCTCACGTCCTCTAGCTTGTTTGACATCATTCTGCGCCTTAACCTTAATAGCATACAAGATCAAGACTATTGGTCGGCGATATCTATGTCCTTACTCTCAAAGTATGAGGGAAACGAGATCTCGATCACCAGAGACAGACTAGTGTATTTCTTTCTTCGGAAACCCAGCCACATGTCTGAGGCAACGGCTAACTTCGTTCTCCAACACTTTGATGAAACTAATGCGTGCGTTTCCTTTTCACCAAATTGGAAAGAGAACGCTAACGTTGTTTTCAAAGCGTTTTATCAACCCGACAACGGAACATCACAACCAACGGAAATTCGAATCAGAGCTCTTCAGTTATTCTTTAAAGCTTTTGAGTATTCTATTGCATTTTACGATGACTACAGTATTGGGAAAGATTACCTTTTGGACATCATTCGCAACGTCAACACTGAATCAGACCCAGATCTTGTAAATTACATTCACAATGACCTAATGTTCAGCATGATCACTAAGTCGCCTATGCCGTTCTTAAAGGAAATTATGAACGTGCTTGAGGTTCTGCTGTCTTTGAAGCCAAGCAAATCAAGACTCAAGAGCATCGTATCTCTAAGCTCATTTCCTTCTACCGCACCCAATAGAATGAGATCAATAAAAAGCGATCATGAAAGTGACGCGAACACCATGGTACCTAAGAGGAACTATAACTGTGAATTGGCAAAGGTTCTATGTAAATGTATGTTCACATTATCTGTCGAGAAACCAGAGGAAACGAAGGAAATCTACGACCAAATTCTAGCTTTGTGTCACAGTTCATTAGCAGACGAGGATTACGAGGTCGTTCTTATTCTAGCTCGCGTGCTAATTAGAATTAGATGCTCTGAGGAAGGATACATTTATTTTTGCCAGCCAACGGACATGGAAGGGCTTGCCACGACGATGAATCGTAACACGCTTATTCCAGAGTACAAGCCTTTACCAAGCCATCAATGGTCATATCCTGAAGTTCTACCGTACCTACCCCAAGAGTTCTACAACCAACCAAACAGAAACTTAACTTTGTTTAGCTCTTCATCCTCAAAACTTTTGCTATCTAAGAAAGGAACCGCCACTATAGATATCTCGCAGTGGATCTCTTTAGTAGTAAAAATTTCTGAAGAGTTTTATCACTGGGAATTGTATTCGTATCTTTGGGCACATTTTTGTTCTCAACTCTGTAACGTTAAACTATTCGAAGGATGCGATTCTTTGGTTATCTCGTTCAGGAAGATCATTTGCGACCAGCTCTCCCTCAATCTTCCGCCTACTTTGAAGTTTCCGGTAACGGACATCAACGTTACCAAAGCAGACCTATTGGTGGCTTTCATAAGAACATTATCGTCTTTAATTGGCTACCATTACTTATTCAGCAAGCAGGAGGAAGATCATATCGTCAGTTCTCTTCTCTCAAGTTTAGCTTCGTGGGAGAAGACTGCCATTCCTAGTATTCATATGTTGACGATTTGTTGCTACGAAATCCCAGAATCAATGAAAAAATACTTAATTCCGATCTTGACCAGGTTGCAGACAAGTATTACAAGTGCGTTTGCTAGTAGTCATACTTTAGAGTTTTTGATGTCTTTGACTCAAGTGCCAACTTTGACATCCAACTTTACAATTGACGAGTTTAAGAGAATGTTCGCCATTGCATTTAGATATATAGAGCATGCCATGGATATGAAGAACAGACAGATCTTGACGAAGAACCCTGACGAGCAAGACGGAGCGCGTTTGCAACATCATGGTGTAGATGCTGAGGTCGATAACAGAGTTTCGACTCAATGGACAAAAGTAACTCCAATGCTACATCAGTACCTTTTGACTACTTCTTATGAAGTAATGGCTCACTGGTTTCTTAAGATTAAATTGGAAGATAGGTCGCAAGTAAGCTCGTTTATTATGAAAAACATTATCTCCTGTTCCGGCGCTAAACAATTTCTGGAACTAGATGATGTCACAATAGCGCACTTGGATTTTGTTGCGAGATTCACTTACAGTAACCTACCCTTACGAATCTTTAACATGAAGAAGGACCCTTATCATCCCAATGTATCCAGTAACAAATGGATTGTTGGACAGGCTATAGTGGGAATCGACGTTAATCCGGAGAATGGCGATTCTACAATCACATTAAGACGACCAACCGATATCACCGTATTCGATCTCAAGTTGAATCAGAATATGATAGAAGAAGCCAGCGTCGTCAGTAAAGTGCGACCACTATTCACAAGTAACTACTTGCTCCTTCAATTGTTTAAAATTATGGACCAGCAATCTCTTTCTAAAGTTATTCCACTAATTGACGATTCTGCCACTGGCAGGGCAATCAGCACATTTGATCGCGTACCGGTTGTTTCGCATCACAAAGCAGGTGTAGTATACATCGGCCCGGGCCAGAAAGAGGAAACAGAGATTTTGGCAAACACGGTAGGCTCACAAGATTATCAATCTTTCCTTGAAGGTATCGGGAGACTAATCAAACTAAGCGAAGCGACGACAGTTTATATTGGAGGTCTTGACAAAGAGAACGGGACAGATGGCGAGTTTGCGTATTTCTGGAGTGACGAGCTTACACAGATCGTATTTCATACGACTACGCTCATGCCCACGACCCATAACGACAAATACCTCCTGTTAAAGAAGCGCCATATAGGCAACAATCATGTCAATGTGTTCTTCGATGAATCAGGGATACCCTTCAACTTTAATGTCATCAGATCTCAGTTTAATTTTATAAACATTGTGATATCCCCTCACACGCTATGTTCTGATGCAGCATCCAGAACCGGCAGCAAGTTTTACAAGGTGAAGACGTATAGACGAAGTGAGGTGCCTGGGATCTTTTCGACATCTCACTATAAGCTTATCTCTCTTGAACAGCTCCCCCACTTTATAAGAAATAGTGTCCTCATAGCCAACCGCTTTGCAAGAATCTGGCATGAATCCACAAATGGAATATATGTTACTAACTGGGAGCAAAGGGTGATTCAACTACGTGCTCTTCGCCAGCGAGCTCTCGCGGCCCACCAAGCCATCTTTGATGAGCAACAAAAACATGCTGATGAGCAGGGCGCTCTCAAAGCGCACGGAGGTGGTACGGACGCTGCTTCGGCGAATATGATTCAATCCTTTTTGGAGCAGTTACAGGCACCAGCGACCACAACCACGTTGTCTAACAATGTGCTTCAGACCGCGCGATACGAAGCGCCATTGTCGGCAGATAACGAGCTATACAATCTTTTGGAGTTCAATTCGTTTACTTTTTGAAAGAAGGCCGACCAAAAGTCATGCAACGTCTCATCCTAGAGAATTCGCCTACAGCAATTTATTTCTTTTAATGACGCAGAGAGAGCAGGCTCCTCTCACTCGACACACCTATAATTTGTCATTGCTAGTGGCGAATTAGCAAGGAATAGACAGGTGGCGACGATAGGGTGCTAGTGCAATGAATAACAAGGATACAAACCTCGATTATGGAGGCAAAGGGCAATCGAATTGTGGAGTAGTTCGAGAGCCGCTAGACTCATTTACTTCAAGTTCAAAAACGTAGTTGTACGGATAGAATCAAACATCAACATCAGTACATGCCACGAGCGTTCAATATTTGGACTGACGTAATAAATCTCGTAAAGCTTTGGCGCACGATGCCCAATTCGAATGTGTCTTATTTACGACGCACAGCCACTTACATTGCGAAGCAAGTAGTTATGGCGAAAGCTGAATTGGGAATAACCCGCACGTCAACGGAAATACCGTAGAGACGGACTGGAACATCCAAAATCAAACAATGGACAAATTTCGAGTCCTATTTTTCCGGTCCAATTTGGGTGCAGCCAATGGTTTTGCCGGTCGGCTTACCACACCTCGCGAGTTTTTCCGCTAATCGGCAATAAGTTGACGCCATCGGTAGCAATGCGGATGTGTATAAAAGGCAACGTTTATCCACGTATGTGCTCGTAGATTTTGGTGACGCATTCGTGGCGGTTCCTACACAAATTGTGACACCATCACTGAACATATAAATTGCCGACGTCGCCCATCCGTCGTCAGACGATAATATATTCAAATTGACTTTGGTGAACCCGTGTTCCTGGACGACGTTATTTCCTGTCCTGTGTCTTGTCGCTTGGCTGTGGCTCATATAAAGTCCGCCTTACGCACCGATATTGTAAGCGTCCCGAAAGAGTAATCATATATATATATCCGTTTCCGCAGCTGTACCGTCAACTTCTTAAGACTGAAAAAATTCCCCTTTGATACCGTCAACTACATAAGACTAAAAAAGTCCCCCTTTTTCCTTGCATTCCTCACCAAACAACGCCTCATGGATTTTGAAAAACTACTGGGCCTAGCGCTAGCCTCCATCCAGAGCACGCTAGTCAACGAAGGAAAGGCCGTTACCGGGCTTGCAGACCAATACATAAATGACGTGGACTCCAAGGTCGAGTTGGCTGCTAGTATAAACTTGTTGTACCAGACGGTCCGGAAACGGGGGAAGATTGTGTGCTGTGGAGTTGGCAAGTCGTACAAGATCGCCATGAAGACGGTTGCGACGCTTAAGTCTCTACTGATAAGCTCTGACCTGCTTCACCCTACCGAGGCTCTCCATGGAGACCTCGGCCTCTTGGATGACAAGGACTGCCTTGTCTTCTTCACTGCATCGGGAAACACATCGGAGCTAATCCAGCTTTTGCCTCACATCTCACCCTCCATACCAATAGTGCTTCTCACCTGCTCTAAAAAGTCCAAGCTCGCCCAGAGCCACCAGGTGAAAAGCTTGTTGTACGCGGAATTGCCTGAACACTTGAAGGAATCGAAGATCCACGGCATACCTGCGCCAACAGTCTCGGCTACGCTTTCCTTGATTCTCGCCGATGCCGTCGTGCTTTCGTTAGCCGAAATCATTGAGCAGGATCACTCCAAGCGCCAGAAATTGTTCTCCATGAAGCATCCCGGCGGTTCGATTGGCTCCGACTTGAGCCACCTCAACGATAACTTCCAGCGCTCCTTGCTGCTTGAGAAGGCTGATCACGATAGCTACGCATCGTTGTTGTCTTTGAATCAGGTTAAGGCTCATTTCGATACCACCTCGATGTCTTTGAACTCGCTGGAGTCCTCACCAATCCAATCGGACTCCGAAGAGTTCTGCCTTCCGCCTTCAGACCCAAAATTATCATTTGCGATCCGTCGCGCTCTGCCTGCCCAGTGTTACAAGGTCAGATACGAGGAGATTAAAAAATGGGGCGAGCTAGATCTATTGAAAGGAGCTACCCTATACTCTTACATCTTATACGAAAAGGATGATGTGTACTTTGCCGCAGACACCTCAAAAGTCAGGGATATTTATAGAGTGGTCAAGACACAAAATCCTGATTGGACAGGCATGAACGACCTTTTAAAAGAGTTCCACCGCGTTGAACTCACAACAAAGTATATACTTTGAGATAACAACTTCCTTTCTACATACAAGATTATGAACTTTCATATTAAGTTTTTTTTCACTTCAAGTATCACGGTTTTAATAAAAATATGTACAGAGAAATTAAATAATATCGTCAGTGTCAGCCTCTAACTCCATCATATATCGAATAAATTATAGACGGTCTGCCTCCAACAACGCTGTTTCAGCGACTGCAATCATTTTCTCCACCAGCGCCAAATGCTTCCCGTAATTGCTCTTCATTGAAAGTTGTTTTAAATACTGTCTCAACTTCACAACAAGCAACTTTTTCTCTGGACGCCTGGGGTCAAAACCTTCAACCAACTTTTGGATTACGTAGTTGGCATATTGGTCCTTCATCATAAGCGCAAGACTCAGGTCGTCGTCTACCGTTTCTTTTTCGAGGTCCTCGTTGCCTAACATGACCTCATGAAGAATCCGTTTTCTTTGTTCCAAAGAGCTGTGTTTAATACATTTCTCAATCACATTAGACGCAAACTTGTGCTTTGAGAAGTTAACGATCGAGCCAAGAACAACCTCCAAGATTTCTTCACGGTCCTCTTCCTTCCCACGTTCCAATACGTGTTGGATTACATAGTTACCATATTGGTCCTGGATCAAGTAGAAAATAAACCTTTGGAGTTGGCCCAAGATGTTTTTCTGATCTTCCTCCGTGGAGAATTCCAATAATCGCTGGATAACACGGCACCCGTAAGGGTGGGTAGACAAATGGTAGATGTGCTCCTCCAAACTATCAAGAATAAATCTAACCTCCTCGAACGGGACGCGCTCGATGGATTTCTGGATCACATGATTACCATTTTGATCCTTGGCACAAACTAAAACATTGTCCTTCAATTCCAGGACGATCTGGAGTTGCCCCTCCAAAGGAACAAACTCTAAGGCCCTTTGAACGACACGACATCCGTACATTTGCAAAGAAAGCTCGTAAATTTTACCCTCCATACTTTCTAACAAAACATCCTTTTGCGTAGCGGTCCCGTGCTCGAAAAATTTCTGAATAACGTAGTTTCCAAAAACATCTGTCATCAAATCATAGGCAATATCTCTAATTTCATTAAACGCCACCTCCTTCTCCTCAGGTGAAGCGGTTGGGAGTTTTTGTTGTATGAAACGCGAACCGTGTTGATCTTTCGTGAATTCTACTACATGGTCGCAGATATCTTTCAATTGATAGTCCTTTTCCTTGTTGTTAGATCTCACCTCTTCCAACAAGGGCGAACGATGAATGTGACGACCCTGCTTGGCGTTGGTGGAATTTGCAGCGGCTTTTCCCTTGCCCTTCTTGACAGGAGCGCCGTTTTGAGGTGAAGACTTTGTTGTCTTGGGACTTCCGGGGGCCTTTGGAGAAGTCTTTCCTTCCTTTGGAGATTTCTCGGAAAACCCGTGGTTTCTGGGCTCAGAATACTTTGGCGGTTGTTGACTAGGCGAAGCAGGTGGAGGAGGAGCTTGCCCATACATCATGAAAGGTGAAAATGGAGGGAATACAAACCCAGGACCACCGGGAAGAACTCCTCTATTCATCAAGCCAATTGAAGGAAAACCGCTACCTTTAGGTGGCAGTGTTGCTTTAGTCTTATCCGAATCTTCGTTTTCACTTACATCTACGTTTTCTTCGTCTCCGCTTTGCTCTTCCATTGGAGGTGGAGTTCCATAGAACTCAGGAACGATCGGTGGAGGCGAGCCATAAGGCATTACAGGGTACATAGTTCCGTCCATAAATGGAGGAGGTCCACCCATCATAAATGGAGGAGGACTCATTGGTGGAAAAGCCGGCCCAGCTCTGTTGAATGGCATAGGAGGCATTGCACCCATAGGAGCAGGAGAGCCGGCGGGGTCGAGGAAATAATTAAAAGACTGAGGAGTGAACGAAGTAGCGGTGGCAGGATTCCAAAAATTATGGTGAGCTCCCGACTTGTCCGCGGGATTGGCTCCCGAATTGGCATCAGAGGACAACAGAGCGTTTGCCTGAACAGGAGAAGAGTTGTTGATATTGTCGATCTTCTCGCTGATGGACTGGTGCCTAGACCCTCTAAGGTTCAAGTTTTCGTTCATGGAACCGTGAGGAGAGATGTTAAATGTCTTCTCGCTGTTGAAACTAGTTCTACGAGGAACCTCATGAGGCAGGTCCAAAGACATAGAGCTCAACGTGTTTGTCAACTCAAGCTCTCTTGTGGCATCAGCCACCGAAGAAAACTTGTTCAAAAAGCTATCCTGTTGGGGATGTCTACTTGCAATTCCTCTGCCGATCGACGACGATGCAAGCGGGAACGGCTTGTGGAGTTTTACCGAGTGAAGCACTGAGTTGTCGTGGGGTCCACCAGTACTGGCAGTGTACGAGACATGAGCCAAAGTTGATTTGATATCCAAGAGGTTTGATTCGAATGTGCCGTCCTCGTTGAAGGAGAAGCGCCGGCGGGTTGAGCCTGTGCCCAACATCTTAGCGACCTCGGGATCGACCTGATCGAGAACGGTCTTGTAGTTGGACATGTTGGGACTAGCGGGGTCGGAGGAGCTCGACCAGATGGTGTCGGAGGTCATATTTACAGTATTTACAAGGTGGCGAAGCGAGACGTTGATCTCACAAAGCGGCTATATATAGGGGACAGCAAAAGCTATGAGCAAGACTTGGGATGACACCGAAGCCCACGGATTACCGAATTTTAGGGTTTTGGGTTTGAAACGGCTAGGTGCAATTTTGTGCACGGGCCGAACAGTACAGCTCACGAAACCAAGGGTCTATGCTTGCAGAAGAACACCTGGAGGAGTACACCGCACTGATGAGCAGGGCTTCTGTCGCGAGATTCAGGTAAGGAGAACTTTGAAAGACAGGCGTCAGGAAAGCTTTCGTTGGTGGTTGACTAGTTTATGGTGGTGCAGGAAGCCGGGGAAGAAATTATAGCGGCAGAAATCAAGTGAAATTCTCGAGAAAATACGGTCACAGGGCAAGAAAGAACCATGGAAACTCTGAGAGCTCTTTTTTGCAACTTTCTATGCAAATTAGTTTCTTTTCCCGTTCTTTCATGATGTTGGCCAGCCGGACTTAACCACACTAAGCTGTGCAATCCAATGGAGAGAATCTATAAACGTTTATTTCAAAACTGTTTCTCATCCAATGGAGAGAATCTTTGAACGTTTGTTTCAAAACTGATTCCCATCCAATACAGGAATAGCTACGCTCGATTTTGTACCCCAGACTAGTCCTCTTACGGACCATGCCATGGATCTCTTTCAACAATCTGTTAGGCAAAGCACGAAAATTCATATCGATTCTTTAACATGCAAAATTTGGACTAATTACTCTCTTTTTTGGACATACCTCTCTTGTCAAGTCCAACTCAAATCAATACATATCGCGGACTACTTCCCCATACTTCTAGCCATTGAAATGTCCAAGCCGGGCCCAGCTTACAATAGACTTTTGAATGTCCTACATTCCAAGACAGTGCCTGAGATTGGTCACAAGATGTCTGCCGTAAAGCGAGTCTTGTATGACGAAGAGTCTGCTTCTCGAACGGGCCCTTCTATACTAGATGACATGATGCGAGGCAGGAAAGACCAGAAGCAAATGCACGCGGCCATGGCATTGGCAGAGAGTCGTATTCCTGGAATCGCCAAGTCCAATATTCTTCGGCTCAATTGCCCCATTGCCCAAGTTGCAACGGCTGACCTACACAACATCTATCCATCAAGTCAAGATAGACAATTTGCACTTCCACCGGACATTAGAAATGGTCCCATGTTTCACTTGGTCAAGTCTCGGAATCCGTTCAGCCTCCTGTTTCTTGGGAGCTACTATTTAATTTTCCCAAACTATAACCAAGCATGTGTGTACTATATTGAGTCAAAAGGGAAACTAATCAATGGGTTCGAGATGAACTTAGAGTTCGTACATCCAACAGAAAATCATTTAAGGCATATGGGCTCACCGCTACTAGATCTAAGGAACCGGGTCTCGACTGCGGATCTTGAACAACTATCTGACAACTACAAACAAATGCCATGCAAAGATATATTCTATGGCTCAGACCGCCAACTGAAAATTATTACGGAACTAGGCAACATTGAAAAAGACCGTTCTTCGTACCGAAATTTGGATGCCGATCCCTTATTTGGCATCATGGAGTACTTTCTGGATATCCCATCTCGTTATTCGCTGGTCGTGGTGAGAAATCTTCCCTTTGGTATCACGAAACCGACATTGAATCAACTTTTGTGGAACTATGACTTTAGAACCGAGGACAACCCTCAAAACTCCATAAGAATCCTCCACAGTGACACCACCACACAAACCACGTTAGTTCTCATAGCGTTCAAGGACGCATTAAACGCACGTAGATTTGTTCGGAATTATCATGGACGGCAATGGGATAAAATGAGCAAGATCAAACTTAAATCGCTCTATGAACCAATTAGATGTGAGATCGTAGATTAGAGATGGTCATCGCTATTCGTTTGGCGGATCTAGACTCTTCCAACTATATCTAGCGAGCTCGTAGCCGGCAGATTGTGGATTTGACTCGTCTGTCCGCTGCTTTGATTCCTCCACAATGTCAAACTTCTCCCATATCCGCTTTATTTTCCAAACGATGACAACGCTGTTGTTACCAGACCAGCCAATAACGCCGCTGTCGCCAGATGTGTTCTCATTCCCATTAACGTCCGTGTGGAAATTGTTTGTGTTTATAGAGCAAAAAGACCATGTGGATTGGAAATAGTTGGGAATGGGGAAAGGTAGGTTTAACTTATGTAGCACGTGCTGACGATTGCTAGGGTAATGGGGCGAATTGTCGTCCTCGTTGTATATATCCAACCCTGATTTTGTGTTCGTATGTACAAGGTTGTACACATGTAGAGTGTTTTTGTCAGAAAGGACCGCCAACTTGGACTCGTTGGGAGAAAACTTCATAGACGTAATAATCGCACGATTGATGCCCCTTCTGAACTCGTAAAGTAAAGCAGTTGTATGTGTAGAATGCACCCTGATAATAGTGCCGGTTTCGCTGGCGGATGCAACCATCGTTCCTGTGCTGTTTAAGGAAATGCATCTTATCTTGGATTTGTGAGCCTTAATGATGCTGATTGAGTTCTTCTCTTGGCCCTCGGGAGATACGTCCACCAATTGGATCTGGCCGATGGTTCTACCGGGAAATGCTAGTATTTGTCCCTTTGGATAATCACGAGGGGTGGAGAGCGATTCGGAGCTCGACACTGACGACGCCGAAGCATTTGAGGAGATGTACACCTGAGATGTTGAGAACACAGAGAGGTCCGCCAAACCATTCTCATTGTCGATGGTCTCATACGTCGCAATACGCTTGGGCGGGGCCGCAAATTCGTACACTAGAACTTGGTTTCTAAGAACTACAACGATACGGATCCTCGACAACAAAACATTGAGCACGGGACTCATAAAGCTCAAGCTTAGACTCGTTTTGCGCTTCAAGTCGTCCCAGATAATCACCTTATTGATGGGGAACTTGGGGCTTTTCCCACCGCCCACCAAGACAAGGTAGTTTGTACGATGTAGCATGGAAATATGGCCGATGCCCAGCCCGGACCCGTTCGACGGAGAGAAGAATCGTCGCACACGAAGATCGATCGGGTTAGTATTGTACACCAAGAAGCCACGCTCGTGAGCAATGGCAAAGCATCCTTGGTCTTGATTGAAGGAGACATCCAAGAACTGGAGCTCCTTCGTCTTGCCTTGCGTAATTGGTTTGGTGATATTCATGAAGACATCCGTGCGTACGAGCAAGAAGTTGCTTGGGCCCTCTCGGTCTTGTGAGGCAAAAGTAGCTCGATGGATTGTGTCCTTAGTCAGATAAGAGCGGCAGAGGGACAAGACTCACAGGGCATTGAGAAGCGACAAGTCCGCAAAAAGAAACGCGGCACAGATTAACGGTGGGGTCTAGAACTCTTTGGAAACTCACGAAGGATCGACTAACGATGACTGGTACTTTAGAAGAGTTGATAGCTTCGCACCACAGAGGGTTGTGTATGTTTCCAAATATGGAACCCTGCTGCGAACTTAGCGAGGGCTAAATGAAAATAAACGGAACTAAACAAGGGCCAAGTAGAAAACGTAGCGGAGGATTTGAACAATTCTGAGTTCGGCTTCTGCTAAAAAGAAAGGATTTGTTGGCTGCAATATTTCTCGTTACAGAGATGCAACAAACTGTTCCATAGCTCTCTACCTGGAACGGTGATTGAAAAAAACATGTGACTTCGTTTACTCTTGCCCTTCGCCTTGAGCCCTAGGGTGTTTCATGAAGCGATTCAAGGAGAAAAGAGGACCAAATGCTTTACTTGCAGAACAGACAGCGCCGGTGTAGTGCAGCCCATCAAGGCGGACTGAAGAATCAACTTTTAGTGTGAACCACGATAAAACCAGGTAATTGTTTTAAGAAATTTGCAACATCACTATCGTTGACCGTCTTTCAACGTTTACCGCCCGAAAGCCGTTTAGACTAGCTCGCTTTGTCTGTTTCTGAGCTTTGTCCAGCACTTTCGAAGTGACTAGAATTTTCAAAAATCCTGTCTATGCACAAGCTCACTTTGCTGATTTAATTTCTTATCTTCTGGCTAACAGTATAATCCAAGACTGTATATACACGAACGGCTGAACGTTCCTGCAGCGCCAGTCCCGTAAATTAACGTAAACTGATCGTGCATCTCAAAATCTAATAATTATTGCAATGGAAGTATGCGGCATCGATCATTTCGACTCTTCCCAATACGATACGCTCAACGTTGCGAAGTGGTCAACTTTGTATTAATTTCTACTCACTTTCTAACTCCATGACTTCTTCGTCACTCGAGTCCTGCCCTCTTTTCAAATGCTCCGCCAATTGGTTCACATCACACTCAGAAGATGGATCGCGTTTTTGGCGTTGGTATCTCAGCGAGCCCCCTAACGGCGTATCCAAAATGTTTTCTGATATGGCGGAAATCGGAGGTTCTATTTTGTGGCCCATCCAAGCCTTCATCATTTGAACTGACTTGGATAATTCGGGGCTCTCATTTTCCATGCTTCGCATGAAGACGGAAGAGTTCGCGCTGTTAGACTCAAGAGCGCGTTTAAGGAGATCTGCTGCTATTGTATCGGTTGGTGTTATCGCGAGCGCTTCGTGTAGGAACTCAATGGCTTTGTGCTCATTCCTGAGCTTCAAGTACACAAGTCCAATGGAAGTAAATATATTGCTGTCATTTCTCGGGCTCAATTTCAATGCCTGGTTAAAGCAATCGATTGCCTTGTGATACTCGCCGGCTACGCGGTAAACGTGTCCCAAATTGACATGAATGGAAATCCACGATTTGGAGTCGGAATTGATATATTTGGCAGCGCTTAGAGCTTCGCGGAAGCAAGCTTCGGCTTGGTTATATGACTTTTTGTAGTAATGAACCACGCCCAATTCGTTGAGAAGTAAGGGGTCCGTATTACATATTTCGTAAGATGCTAAAAAATATTCCTCTGCTAGATTGTAACTCTTCATTGCCACATGCTGCATTCCGAGAAAAAGGTTGGGAAAGTGATTCCCGGGAAACAATCGAGCTGCAAAGGCGTAAGCACTGATGGCTTGCTCGTGCTCCTTTTCAATGGCAAACGTGTGCGCAAAGCCGATCCATCCTTGGCAGCTATTGGGGTTGAGCATGTTTGCCTTTCCAAAGAATTTTCGTGCTTCAAGAACTTTACCAATGGATAGGTAATAGGTCCCGATTGCAAACCAGGTCAAGGGGTGAGTAGGGTGATTGTCGGCCAATTGATGAGCCTTGAGGAACAACTTGTTACGGCCACCAAGTTCGTAGAGACAACTAAGGTAAACCGCCAAAAGGTTGAAGTTGTAGGGATCTGCGCCTAGTAGTTTTTCACAGAGCGCGCTGCATTCATCGTAGTTGCATCTAATATAGAAGCTATTAACTCGACTGAGGAGAATGTCTGTGTTGTCCCCTAGCCTATATTCAT
Source organism: Australozyma touchengensis (assembly GCA_030566735.1). Taxonomy (NCBI): domain Eukaryota; kingdom Fungi; phylum Ascomycota; class Pichiomycetes; order Serinales; family Metschnikowiaceae; genus Australozyma; species Australozyma touchengensis. The sequence goes on along the minus strand of JAKUAS010000007.1, from coordinate 590,012 downwards.
CTCGAAGAATGGTCTCAGCCTCGACAAATCTCTCCATATTTATATACTTGCTTAGTTTGGTTGTGTATAGGAGTTTCACTAGTTCATCGTTGTCTTCAGCGTCGGCATAATTAAGCTGATTTATGAATTCCCATTGCTCCGAAGGAGATAAAAAATCATTGTTGATTAATTCATTAAATGCCTCGTAGCATTTGACATCGACCATCACGGCCTCTTGATATGCTTCCTTGGCACGTTCGAAATTGGTTTGACTGGCGTAAATGAGCCCTCGAAGATAGCACATGGAAGCCTCAAGCCGAGTACCACGATCAATTGTTCTTGATTTATATGCTGGATCCCTGAAAGGGTTCGTTTCTCCCAAGACGTCTAACGCGTCATCCCACCGCTCTAACTTCACAAGCGAATAGCCAGACAAATAGCGACAAGCTAGCGATTGCTCATATTCTGGTTTACTAGTGAGCAAATTATAGGCCCTGAGATAATCTTCACGATTGAAGTAGACCTGGGCGAGCCAAAATGCGTCGTTTGGGTCATTAGTGAGTGAAAGGATCTTGTCGCCAATGTACTCGGCTGTCTCATAGTGATGTTGCATGAAAGCATCGTGTCGCCACAATCGAAGCTTTTCGGCGCGTGACAAAGGCTCTTCGGTAGCTCCTGTGGCCGTGTGGCCTACTTGGTGGGGTGCCTCCCCTGTTACGTTTTCTGTGTTGAAGAACAGGGACAGCAGAGAACCAGGGGTCTCAAAAAGCTTATTATTGGGATTTGGTGGAGTAACAAAGACGTCCACTTTTCGTGCCACATGTGGCGATATAAATAGTGTTGAATTGTGTTGCAGTGGTGTTTTCTGAGTATGATCCATATGGAGTGTGGCGAGACTAGGACTAAACTTAATCAAAGATGATAATGTATCAATATAATTGGTGTCCAATAAGTGTAGAATCTGGTATTCTTTTGTATAATATGAGGGAATGAATGGCGTTTCAGGGTTGGTGTTTGCTTGAGGTACTTGACCAGATCTAAGGGAATTCTAAACACGATGCGTACCTAATACGTCAAAATACTGCCAAATTGCACTGCCATCAGAGTGCTGTCAGGATAAGTTAAAAAATTGAGTCTCTATAATTTTATGTTTCTCTTGCGTTGATTGATTTGTGTTCGTGTTATGTTTTAGCTTCTCATCAAAAAAAGGCCGAACTTATGAGGAAAACAACAACTAAAAAATGTTATTAGTTTTGAAAGATATCAAATTATCACGTACCTACCTCTAACTTCGCCCAGTCCCGTCACACTTCAAAACCACACTTTAAGGGCTCATCGGTATCTATTTTGTATTCGCTGGGTGTCATGAGCAATAAAAGTTTCGTGCAGCAAGTGGTTTAATTTCTTGATAGTCGGAGTCTTTGTCGTGTTGTAGCTTAGCGTTGATGGAGTTCTCTCTACAACGTTTTGGTGAACGATCCTTCAAACTCACCTTAGTTATTCTACTTTACAGAAAACAAATTATACATATGCTTATGATTTCAGCTATGGCGAATATTTTCTGGAGAAATTTGTGCAACTTCTGGTGTCTATCGAGTAATAAGGACAACCTGGCCACAGAACAGTAATGCCGAACGACGAAAAATCACAGTAGAAAACCAAGTAAGGCCATCATGGTACAAGACCATCGCATCGCTCATTTCTGCAGCAGCTTCCCAAAGCGCACTTCCGTGTCTGCAAAGGAGTATTTATGACTTTCATGCCAGAACAAGCACAATACTAGGAGCGTTTTTGAGCAAAACACAAACTCTTTTATGCCCGAATGTTCATCTCGGACATTTAAACCTGACTTGAAATCAGGAGAAGTCGATCTGTAATCCGTTGCGATTCGTCGAGAAGAAACGCAAACGGCAATGAGTGAAATACCGTTTAGCGTCGGTCATATGAATGATTTATATACAATTGAAAGGGAAGTGTACCAAGTTTTAGAATCGCATAAATTTCCCCACCAGGAATTTTCAGAGGCAATTTTAACAACAGAGCGTAGCCTCGATCTCCTCAAAAGCATTGAGATAAAAAAAACTTTAAAAAAATGTGAGTTGTTCATTATGCTGGACTGCGTTCGAAACGCTAAAGGAGAAAAAGCTACCTCTTCCCACAACTTATGGGAAAACGCTGTGGTTGACATTGCCAGAAACGAACTGTTTGATAAAGATATAAAAAGGGCAATATCTTTAGATCAAAAGAGGTACACAAGGATACTTGAAGCCATGGAAAAAGTAGATAAAGATATGCCAGTTTTGATACTGTATACAAACGAGCAGCTTCTCCTTGGGGAACGTCTCTCTCCAGACATCTTGAAAGCCACTACGGAAATTGAAAGATACAAGACACATAGTGATAGAAATAAGGAACATGACCATGATAATTCTGAAAGGTATTGCAAGTTAACGGAGCATACTACAAAACGCGCGATCTTTATACGTGACACGATAAAACAGAATTATAAAGTTGCAACGGAAAAGCTAGATATCTTAAAAAAGAATATCCAAGAAGTCAAGCATGCCATGAAGTACACTAAATCTCTCATTGAATATACCAAAGAAGTCATTGAAAGTGAGCCATGGCCATCACTGAAAAACTTTGACGACAACAATGTACAGACAAGGACTATTGCCGCAAACGTAGCAATGGTTCGTTCGGAAATTGACCAAATGAAGTGCTTGTACTACCCGGCTGTTGAGGCTTTGCCTGCGCCTGAAGAAGTCGAACTCTCTACTGGTTTACCCTCGTTTTTGAACCTTGCTGGCCAAGCCATAAAAAAGGTTGAAAGCTTTATAAATAAATTGGCCACCCCTCCAAGCTCTGAGATTCATAAGCTTACAGATAAGATGATACTCCTTAGGGATGTAACTCAAACGGGGCCCAAAAGCTTAGAAGTTACCCCTTTGAAACATGATGTTCATCTAAGAACGTACCTTAGAAGAGTGGCCGCTCTCCAAAGTGATGTTCAGATACAACTTCGAGCATTGCAGAACGAAACTCAGAATCAAGAGTACTACAAGAACGGGGACAAAAGAATCAAGGATCGATTTGATCGAATTTTCGAGGTGTGTGAAAGCTTCTGCGTGGATGACATCAGTCAAATAGTGCTCATTTGGGTGTATCAAAAGCGGAAGCACCTTATCGTTTACGAAGGTGTTTATCTTAATTACTTGTCTGTCAAGAAGGATGGGAAGTGGGGAAGTTGGAGTCAACAAAAGGGACTCACCCTCGACAAAGCTAATCCATACGAAAGACAAATCATGAACCACGCGAAATAGTACTGGATACATCTCTAAGTCACGGGGATTAAAGCATTCCGCTGCAAATTTACTCGCTTTCTCGTTTATGGTGGAAGGCTTGTACGCTGCCATAGCCGGCACAATGCCAACATGGATAGCATGGTCCATTTTTGGAGAGAGCGCTTTTATTTTTATTTTCTTAATGCTCTGCATGGCTTTCAGGTACCATAGAGGTGAATGTGGACCGACAGCAGAATCGCTTGAGCTTGGCGAGTTTACCCCTGATAATGGGCCCGACAACGGTCACGGTCCTGAAGACGGCCCTGGCAAAGTGCCTACCAAGAACCGTGCCAAGAAGATTCACGAGAAAGTATATCGTAGAACACGGTTGCAGACAGCGGCGGAAACAGGGGATACTGAGTAAGCGGAGTGAGAAGAAAGCGGAATTAGCTAGCCTGGTTGCTATTGGGGAATTGATTATTATAAGAGGTTCATAAAGAAAAAAGTATTTAATTGTAAGTTGATTGCTGTCAATTGTAGAAGGAATTCTATGCGAAGACGCCGGGGGACTCGGCTCTTAAAAAATCCAGCAGTTGAGATATATAAGAAGTTGCAAATTCTTGGTTTTTCAACCTCGGACCAGGAGATCTGATGTTCATGCTCCGTTCTCTTCTGTTCAACTTTGCTTGACAGAACTCGCTAAGAAATGCCAACCGACGAATGATCACATCACATAACCAAACCAAGAGAAATCTTCACGGCTTTTAATCAACATGACCGCCCCTCCGAAGCAAATTATTAAAGCGCACTTCCGTGTCTGCAAAGATGCAGCCATCACTTTCATGCCAGAACAATCACGTTACTAGGAACTTTTTGAGCAGAGCACCAAAGATTCTATGCCCGAATATTGTCTTTTGACATAAATAAATTGTACTTGAGACCAGGAGTGGCAGAATCTGTAGCCCATTGCGCCTCGTTAACAAGAAGCAAAAGAGGTAATGCTTGTGGAGGATGTTGACTTAATCGAAGCTTCCAACAGGTTAACTGAAATCCTAAAAGAAGCTGACCACAAATTGCGAAAAATTCCGTTTCCCCAACAGATCTTCACGCAGGTAATTTTAGACACAAAAGTGTGGCTCAATTTCCTCAGAAACAATGAAATAATGAAATCTTTAAAAAAGTACGAGCTGTTTATTACCCTAGACCCTGTTCGATACGGTGAAGAAGATGGAGTTACCACTTCCCACCAATTATGGGAAGACGCTGTGGCTGACATTGCCAGAAACGAACTATTTGACGAAGAAATAAAAAGAGCCATATCTTTGGATCAAGATCGGTACGAATGGATACTTCGCGTCTCATTAAAACTGTTTGATGATTTGAAATCTGTGATAAATTACTACGACGACCGGCTTATACTTCACTATGATCTCGAAGAAAGCATCAAGGCAGCCACTATAGCCATTGAGGATGTAGATGATGATGATGATGATGATGATGATGATGAAGATGAAGATGAAGTTAAAGACATGGACATAGATGATGATGATGATGATGCAGATGATGATGCAGATGATGATGCAGATGATGATGCAGATGATGATGCAGATGATGATGCAGATGATGATGCAGATGATGATGCAGATGATGATGCAGATGATGATGAACGTGATTGTGAACGCGATGATGAGGATGAACGTTTAGACGAATATGAGGCCCAACGTCAGGTCGTTGAAGACTTGGAGGATAAGATAAAATGTGCGTTATTTTTACGTGATCCGTTACAACAAAATTGTCGAGACGCAAGGAAAAAAATAGATATCTTAGACAAGACTATCCTAGGATTTGAGCATGCAAAGATGTCCACTAGATCACTCATTCAATATACCAAAGAAGTCATTGAAAGAGAGCCATGGCCACCACTGGATATCTTTGACGACAATAATGAACAGGCAAGGACTATTGCCGCAAACGTAGCAATACTTCGTTTGGAAATTGACCAAATGAAGTGCTTGTACTACTCTGGTGTTGAAGCTTTTCCTGCGCCTGAAGAGGACGAACTTTCTCTGTGTCAATCCTCGTTTTTGACTATTGCCGCGCAAGCCACTGAACAGGTTGACAGCTTTATAAATAAATTGACCACCACTTCAGCTCCTATTATTCAAAGGTTTTCAGATGAGATACTGATTCTCCTCAGGAAGGTACCTAAAATGGGGCGCACAAGCTTAGAAGTTACCCCTTTAGAACTAGATGTTCATCTTAGAACGTATCTTAAAAGTGTGTTCACCCTTCAAAGCGAAGTTCAGATACAACTTCGAGCATTGCAGAACGAAACTCAGAATCAAGAGTACTACAAGAACGGGGGCAAACGTCTTAAGTGGGAATTTGACCGGATCTTTGAGGCGTGCGAAAGATTCTGCGTGGATGAAATCAGTCAAATAGTGCTCATTTGGGTGTATCAAAAGCGGAAGCACCTTATCGTTTACGAAGGTGTTTATCTTAATTACTTGTCTGTCAAGAAGGAGGGGAAGTGGGGAAGTTGGAGTCAACAAAAGGGACTCACCCTCGACAAAGCTAATCCATACGAAAGACAAATCATGAACCACGCGAAAAAGTACTGGCCACGGAAATCGGACTTCAATGCCTTCTTCAGTAACTCTCGTACTCGCAGCTAAAACAAAGTAAGGCTTCAAAGCCTTACAATTTGAACAATATTGGTGCATTCCGGTACTAGTTCATCTAGATAAGAAAGCTTTTGCGTGAATTGTCAAGTCAATTGGAGCCTTTTGGCTGCTGTGTGTCCAGTGATCATTGTTGTATGAATGCAATTGAAGCGGTGCACTGACGTTTTATTGGAACGCAACCAATCGATGAAGCTGCTTGCTAAAAGTTTTGAGACCAAAAGTCTCCAAATCAAGAACTCTAACCATTGCAATGCAACGTAGAGACCGAAAATAAACGAACCCCACCCCGTAAGCAACTCTAGCAAAATATAATTGATCGCAGATGAGTCTATTCACCCTGATGAAATGTTGTTGTGAGTCATTGAATCGGGCCACTGGGTGTAGTTAAGACATGACTGTATTAGCCAATCTTTAGTAAAGGACTATGAGAGTGTAAAGACTACATTAACACCGAATGTATGCCAATAACGTAAACATGAGCGAAAATACAGCTTTGAACATCTGCTGAAGACTTGTCTATGGTCGTAAAATTTACTTTTAGCATCCCCGACTACTGAGCCCTGGAATAGAGATTGAAGTCGAGACGCCCATTAGCCCTGGCACTTCGATCTAAGATGGTAGAAATAGTCGTGGCATCCCTCGATTTCTCCAAACATAACGAAGACAAAGAATCACTATTGCTCGAAAATCCCAATATAGTCATGGAAGAAGTGCTTGTAATCAACAAGACCGTGGCACCCACTCTCAGAGAAGGATCTGGCGAATCGAACGAGAACGGTTGGTTGCTAAATTATGTTTAGCTACAGCCTCGTTATTCGCATATTGTTCTTCAGGGTCCCAGCATTCATATCAACACTGTTAAATGACTGTGTAATGTCAAACCTGTAGACGATTCAGAGGTTTTTTAGCACCGCCTTTTTCATTTTATGAAGCTTCCAGCCAGCTCGTGCTGGCAACATTTGCATTGGGTTCTTTAGGAAACAGCGTCCCCATTGGATCCTGCTTTTCGCCCACACTGAAGTGGACAAAGCGGCTGTATTCATGGAACTATTGGTAGGATTGAAAGGACATCATTTTTAAAAATCCAAAAAGTCGCGTACATTCGATCAATGCAGTGGCGAGTTTTCAAGTTTCTCTGTTTTTGTTTAATTCAATTGCAACATGAGATGGTTTCATGTGTTTATTGGTCGTCGAAAGAAATCACTTCCGTGAGCAAATTATATAAAAAATTCTATTCACTCTAAAAGAACAGATAATCGATTGCAATATTTTAAAATTTTTCTTGCATTTTTCCCGCAACTTGAATTGAGCTCATCTCATCTCAGCTCATCTCCACATTAATTTAGACACTAAGTACAAAGGTCTCAAAATGTCAATGTCAACTAGCGCTCCAGTACTGTTTCGAATTGTCGTTGGCTCCTATGAGCACAACTTGTTGTGTCTCTCATTGATCCTCAAAGAAAACTCAGAGCCAATTTTCACGCCCATCTTTCATTTTCAAGCACACACATTGTCTATCAAGTCCATTGACATCGCCAAACGATACTTGGTGACTGGCTCGAACGATGAACATATCAGAATCTATGATTTAAAGAAAAGAAAGGAGTTGGGAACACTTTTAAGCCATCAAGGTACAGTCACCACGCTAAAGTTCTCTAAAGAGATCGCAGACAAGGACGATCCCACCAAGACTGGAAAGTGGCTTCTACTGGGCTCCGACGATGGCAAAATCATCATTTGGCGCACAAAGGATTGGGAGATGTTTGGTACGTTAAAGGGACATCAAGGTAGAGTCAATGATTTGGATATTCACCCCTCTGGTCGGGTCGCCATCTCTGTCAGTACAGACAAGACTATAAGATTGTGGAACTTGATGACTGCAAAGAAGGCTGCTGTATTAAAAATCAAGGGAAGAGACCATTTGGGCCAGTCTGGAGAGATGGTTCGCTGGTGTAGTGACGGAAGTCACTTCTTAGTAGGTCTCTTGAACCAAATCTTTGTCTATTCATTAGGAGCTGAAGCTGAGCTTGCTCATAAGATTCTGATCGATTCTACCTTGATGTGTATGGAAGTTTTGAACATAGATGGGACTGAATACTTGACTACCGGACACAGCAACGGAACTTTGAGATTCTACCAAGTTGGCGACATCATAGAAAAGAAGGAGGATAAGCCAGAGCCTGCATTCACTCTAAGGGGTCACTCCAATAGAATAAAAGGCATTTCATTCTACCAATCGGATGCTGATACCAATGGTGTTCCTTACTTAGTCTCGGTTTCATCTGACGGAAGAATTGTGGTATGGAACGTCAGAGAGGATGTGCGAGACCAGGTAGCTGTGTACGACAGCGGCGAACGATTGAACTGTGTGGCTGCTTGTGGCGAGTCTATTGAAAACACTGAGGCTATTAAAAGAAGACACGAAGATGATATTGAGACAAAGACTGCCATCGAGTCTGAGTATGAATCTGACGGTGAAGAGTTGAAGAATGACAACCTCGGAAAGAACAGAAAGAAGGGTAAAAAGAACAAGAAACCAAAGGTGAGCGTTACACTTGAATAGGGGAAAAAATACTGTTTGTAGGATATCAAATATACATAGGATTAGTTCTAGCGAAATGCAAAGTAACAGAAAAGATATGTTCATTAGAAGCACTTCATGATACGTGCAACTTTAAGTTCAGAATTATAACTTGGCGACGTGAGCGTTAAACAACTCCTTTGCTCTGACCCAAACAGGCGAGGTGTTTCTGTTAGGCAATTGCAACAAGTGTGGCAACAAGTCTCTAGAGTAGAACTCGGAGGCCTCTCTAGGCAACAACGATGGTAAGTGGTCAATGGAACAGACAGACAATTTAGGGCCAGCTGTGGTTTCGACAGGCACAGTAGGTTCGTTGAACACGGTGGCCACGGTGTACACGGGAATTGGGTTGTGAGGGTTGGTGGTGTCCGCGGAGACGTCGACTATGGATCTCAACTTTCTGTCCTTTTGGTTCAACAAGTCAAAGTTGATGAATGGAGCAATAGGCTTGGACAAGTAGATGCAGTTGACGAAGATATCTGACTGAGCGATTTCGCTAAATGGTCCACCCTTGGCAGTCTCGGCCATGTCCCACTTCTGCAACAACTCTTCTGGGATACCGACCTTTCTGAAGAGGTCAAGAGCACCGGAACCACATCTGCCCAAAGCACCAATCACCAAGCACGAAGGGTATTGACCATTGTTCTTCTCCACGGCCACCTTCAATTTGGAAGCAACCTCGTCAACCAAGGCCAGCTCGCTGGTATATGGAGATACGCCAGGCAAGTTCTCGGAGTCTGGGTGGGAAAGTTTGAAAGCCCAGTCCAAGACACCAATGGCAGCGCCAGCGAAACCAGCATAGTATCCGAAAGCAGCAACACGTCTTCCGTTGTCGTCCTCCAAGAACTCCAAGTCGTACAAAGTACCCTTGCCCTCGGGGAATCTTTTCAAAACATCCTTCCAGCCTGCTTGTTGCTTGTAACAGTGAGCGAACTGGATGTGTTCGTGGACAAGAGGGAAGGTCTCCTCAGGCAACTCCTTCAAACCCAAAATGATTCTGTCCGAGGGAGCAGTCTTCCAAGATTCAAATGGAACGATCGTTGCACCAACCTTGGCGTATTCGGACGAATTGAAGAAGGACTGTTCACTCTCTTCAACGTACACTTCGAAACCAGCGTCCAACAAGGCCTTGGCGGTGGTAGGGGTTAAGGCAGCTCTAGCCTCCAATGGCTTGGTCTCGGCTCTAAGATGAATTGCAACCATTGCGCAGAAATATGTGATAAATGAAGAGGGTAGTACTGGAAAGACGATACTTGTGAGTTTTTCACTATGTATTACCTCAAGATAATCTGGACTGCAGATAAGTATGCCATGGTGACTCAATTACAAGGCGATAATGGATCACAAAATCGGTTTGCATATAGACAGAATGGCTGCAAAAAATGTAGTAGTTAGCAGATGGGAACAAATTGTTGCATTTGGTAGACATCCCGGAAAGAAAGTTCAGGGTCCTTTGGTTTCCAATACACTTAAGGGCCAGTGCTTCAAATTAAACTTACAACTTCCTTTGTCTGCAACAAGTCTTCCTTTGTCTGCAAACGATAAATAACGTCTACTCGTTGTATAGTCAAATTTGAAAATGCGAGATAGTAGACAATTCAACAAGGCAAAGGGTCCGTTTTAGACTTAACTATTTATGGATCCCTTAGAAACTAAGAGATAATCTGAATTACCTATCTACCGGTTCAAAATAGGGTCGAGTTGGGAATATACAAGTTACATACTCCTATTAATCCTGTGGTTTCCATTTTGTACGAGTTGTGTGGTTGAGGGGCCATATTCGGCCTACTATTGACAAAATGATCACACAACTCGTGTTCTCTTCTAGTAGCTCTTATGCTAGTCGGGTTTGGATAGGCTCTCGCGACTAAGCGCTCGTTCTTCCCAAGTTCTTTATGTAATTTAGCACGAATTTCTTGAAAAGGGGCTTAGCGCTGTCCCAGCTATCTTCTACAAACGCTTCCCCATATGCCTTGAAGACTTTTTTAATGAGGGCAATCTCATTTTCATCCGATATCGTACTCGTTTGTATAGCCTTCTGATATACAAGCTCTGCGAATTCGCGATCATTGTTGTATAAGCACGATATTATGAGCGCTTCGGTCAAGACGCCCTTAGGCGATCTGTTAGTGGTCTCATTTAAAGAAGCAGAGACCAACTGTATATACTCGTTATAGACTTCAAGCGACTTTTCGGCTGATGTTTGACTGTTTGCAAGGATGAGCTCCGCCACAGTCGAGACTGGTAAACCTTCGGGCAAAACAAGAGTTTCCGCAATTTTGAGGTTTGTAGAGTCGTTCTCTTTAAACGATTGGTAGCAGAACGCCTTCACTACCTTTATCTGAACATATTCAATCCCAAACTTTTCTTTGGATTGATATGCATGAAACTTCTTTAGCATCGTGTCGAGGTCGTTTCTCGTGATACCGTATGTCTCTATAAGCTGAAGACGGACCAAAAGAGAGTTAGCGTCGGTTTTGTCCAAGTCCATTTGAGTGAGCTCGACATACTTGAGAGCCTCGTCCATAAATGCCTTGAAAGTCTCGTTAGCATCTTCCAACGAAAGTATTCTGCAGTAGTTCTGCTTCGAAAGGAGCGAAGGATTTTCGTTGAAGACAAGCTTCGCTAGTTCAAGGAATTGATCGTTCGTTGCATCTTCAGGTAAGCTATCGAGCCTATTTTCCACAAGCCATTCACCCAACCCAGACACTTCCAAATCATGAAGCATGGCCAAAGCGTCATGCACAAACGCTGCATCAAACAAGCATCCAAGGCTACCTTCTAAACCGTCACCGAGTCTGCATCCATTTATGAGATCGATGGCTTTGCGAATGTTGTCCTTACTTGGCTTGTAGCTTTCATCTTCCTGGTCAATATTCTCCCCCAACAAAAGTTTACTCACCAATAAATGGCGAACCTCGTCAGATAAGAGGCCCTTCAGGTGCTTCTCGGCTAAATTCTCCAGACTGAATGCTCTGCCTGGGTTGTTTTCGAGTAAAGATAAGAGAGCCCCATTGTTCCACTCGTGGTCCTTTGTTGCAGAGTAGTAGAGCGAAAAGTCATGGGTCAAGCCAAACCGCAAGAGCTCATTGGCCACGTCTGTCGGTATTTCAGATTTCAAAAGCAGGCGAAGTGTCTCGATCTCTTGTGTACTGATTTTACGGCCCGCAAATGCTGACTGAACGTCGTTCGCCGAGACTACCGCACCAGCTTCGATCTTTTTTGCGAGATCCTTGAACGTGCTATTTCTTCGGATAAACACATGTGGTGTGGCCCGAAACCTTAAAAACATTGAGACGGTTACTTTTAATATGGAGAGTCAGATGCTTCACTGCATGTAGTAGCGGTTGCAAACATTAAGTGGATGAGCCAGGATGAACATAATCTCCTATAAAAATATCTAAAGTTTTCCAATCTTCATCATTTTAATCGTTCTATGTAAATATGACTCAATGTTTCAATTCACTCTCCATCTTGGCCAACATACCCATGGCTGGGAAGTAGTCCGCCCAATGGTCAGCGACATCAAGTTTCTCTAGGTTGTCAAAGGCAGAGAAGTGGCGCAAATACTCGTTATAATTCACCAAAGCGTCCTTTTCTTCGCAATGGAAACTCCAACTGGCTTTGTAGGCACCGCCCAACGCGCAGGCATTTGGAATTTCGATTTGGTAGTTGCCATTAGTCGCACCAAAGATGGAACTCATTTTACTGATGATACTAAGGTTTTTCGAAGCTCCGCCAACATAAAATACATTTTTGGGTCTCGAAGTTAGAGAGCCAAAGGTTTGTTGCTTGCCATCGGTGTAGAGATCTCCGAATCGCTGATGCAAGTCTTCATACAATTCCTTTAACTTAGGATCACCTTCTTCAGAGTCGTCCTCATTGGAACTACATAATAATGGGCCGGCTCTCATTCTGCAACTGACGGTCTGCGATTCGACTATCGACGTGACATCCTCCTCTACTGGCCACGACTCGACAGCTTTCAAAGTGTCGTTCTCAAGACGGCTTCTTCTGTATTGCGCCGGTGCACTAGGAACAATCTCGCCTAGCGGAAAATAAATGCCTAGTTCGCCATTAAATTTTTCGGACTCGTCCAAGATTGCGTTGAATTTGTCCCAGGAATCTTGCTCCAAACCGAATTTTTGGTTCAACTCGTCTCTGACTTGCTCTCTGGCCAATGAACCATTACAGTAGCAAATCATGCCCATGAATGCAGCGCTCATTGTGGGGTGCTTGAACAAATGGTATTGAGAAGAAGTAACACACAGCTCAGTGACCAAGAGCACTGTGGTCGAAGTGCCCAAGGAGATCAAGACATCGTTTTTCTCGAGGGGCAACGATATAATTGTAGCGAGATTGTCGCCAGTAAACGAATAAATCTTAGTTGACAGTGAGAAACCGTACTTCTTGCAAAAGTAGTTTGAAATGCTGCCGATCGCCTCGTAGCCCACTGGAACGATAGAACCTAGTTTGCGCTTGATCTCTGTAATCCCAGCCTCCAGCTCCTCGGTAGTTGCATTATCCAACGTTTTATGGACGCCCGCGGCAGCAGCTAGCAATTCTTCATCGAACTTCTGAGAAGTCAAATCATACAAATTCATGCCACAAGCATCAGACTCTTCAATGCCAGCGATCTTACCTAAGAACACCGACGCCAAAAAGCTCGAAACTAGCGATATTCTATCTGTTTGCTCGTACACCTCTGGGTTCGAGCGCACGGCCAATTTTCTGATCTGAAGGCCTGTGAACCGGAAGTGAGCTCTGGACCCGGTCTTCTCCGCCAAGGCATCCGCGCCGCCAGCAACCTTCTCAAAATCACGCATTTCCCTGCCAGTGGAGTGGTCTTGCCAGTTGGGAGAGGTGTCTATGGCAAAGGCCTTCTCCAAACACTCACTTAGCGGAGAAGATGCATCCATGGCCGAGAGAGCTTCCGACGCGTCCTTCGACCAGAACACAGACCCATGCTGCATAGCCGAGCCAGAAATACCTGCGACCTGCTCGAACGGGAAATTGTCCAGTTTCATTTGGTCAAGCACAAAGTCGAGTGCCTCGAGCCACATAAACACAGGGCTGGTGATTTCTCCCTCCTCGCCCACAATGACTCCCTTAGCGATGCCGTACTTGGCCTTGAACTGCCTGTCGAACTCGACATGGTACGTTTGCAATGCCTTTAAGCTTTCATTCGTGACGATGATCTTCAACTGCTGGGTCGACAAGTCCAAGCCCAAGAACAAGCGGCTATCCTTATAAGTCATACTTTACTTTCAAAAACGATTGTGGGTGCTTTTTGTATGCGGGCCAAGCAGGAACGACAATGACCACAGCAACTACGAGTGACGCAGCAAAGGTATACACGAGGGTGTAGATACTGTTGAAAAGGACACCTGCCAAGATGCTAGCAACGACGCCAACGGAGAGACAGCGAATGGTGAGGTGGTTGGCTACTTTCTGGCCTTCGAAGTCGATGGGAAATTCAAGAAGCGAATTGATGGTGGCGACGAGGGAATCCATTAAGTATGTTGTGTTGTTCGGAAGGATTACCCAATGTATAAGGACAAGTGGAGCGCGAGGGAGCATGGCCACACGGTTCAAGGAATAATATCCTCGGAATAATAGGTTTTGAGAACATTCAATTTTGGTTTTTTGTTTTTTTGATGCTTTTTGTATTTTTCATTTCAATTATTCAACAGCACTCTTCTTTCTTCGGGCCCACGAACGACACAAACATCGCCCCAGATAATTCTGTTCAAAAAATGGCATTGATAAAATTCATTCTTTTTTCGTGACCCTTCGATTTCGCCTTTAAAAAAGTGTGCGTTGCTCGATTGCCTATCCCACCTCTTCTCCAGTCCTCCACAGTACCTGACGATAACTAACATGTCTGTCATCCTTGCATCTGGAGGCTACGACAGAACCATCCGGTTCTGGGATGCTCTCACGGGTGTGTGCTCTCGAACTATCCCTTTCCAAGACTGGCAGGTTAATCGTGTGGAGATAACCTCAGATAAGAGATACTTGGCTGCAGCTGGAAACCTATACGTCCGATTGTTCGATATACGACAGGCTGGCAGCGCAGGAAGCACCGCTGAGCCAGGGACCACGTCTTCTAATGGGACCGTTGCTTCTGCCAATCAGAAGAACTCCCAGAACGGCTCGCTGACTGCCGCCATGACGTTCGAGGGCCATTCGGGGAACGTTACTCTGATAGCGTTCCAGGCCGAAAACAGATGGATGGTGCTGTCCCTGGAAGACGGGACCGTCAAGGTCTGGGACGTGCGCTCGCCATCTGTCCAAAGAAACTATAAGCACTATTGCGCCGTGAACGAGGTGGTCATACATCCTAACCAAGGAGAGCTTATCAGCTGCGATCACGACGGCAATATCAGAATATGGGACTTGGGGGAAAACCAGTGCACACACCATCTCATCCCCGAGGATGACGTCCCCATTAATTCCTTGTCTGTCGCCAGTGACGGCAGTATGTTGGTTGCTGGCAACAACAAGGGGAACTGCTATGTGTGGAAGATGCAAAACCAAAACGACATGACCTCGCTTACGCCTGCAACGAAATTCCGCAGCCATCTGAAGTATATCACCCGAGTTTTGCTACTGACAGACATGAAGCATCTAGCGACATGCTCTGCCGATCATACAGCGCGTATTTGGCTGACAGATCAAAATTTTGCGCTTGAAACAACGCTCCAGGGCCATCTGCGATGGGTCTGGGACTGCGCTTTCAGTGCAGACAGTGCATATTTAGTCACGGCTTGTTCCGATAACTACGTTCGTTTGTGGGATCTTTCCAATAGTGAAACGGTGAGACATTACAGCGGTCACCATAAAGCAGCAGTCTGTGTAGCGCTTAACGATGTTTAATCAGACAGCCTCAAAAGAAACAGTGCAGTAAACACGGCAAGTATTGTCTTACTTCACTCGGATAAGTTGAGGTTGTAGCACGAATGTAATAGAGCTCAAAACAAAGATAACTTTGAAAAATTTCTACAGCTTTTCAATAAATAAATATGGCATTGGACTCATTAATAATAAATAGGATATACTCAAACACCTTACTGCAGGCGAAGTGTATGGCTTTTTTCAACGTAATACTTCACGTCATTACTTAATAGTTTTTCTTCTAAGAAGTCGGCAACTTGGTTGTAGTGGTCTTCTTCGATGATAGACATCTTCTTTCCGATAGAGGACATGTTCTCGAAAGAAAACGCGTAGTCATCCTCGGAGTAGGCGGGTAAATCGTAAAGCCTGAATGACTCTCCGAATTTCTTGTCGGTGCTGGAGTTCGTGGTTGAGACAGTGGTGGATCTGGTGAGCGTGGTCATCAACAGGTGTTCGTCGCTCTCAGAAGAAGGCGACGTCATGCGAGACAAGTATCCCGTGTCAGACTCATCATCTAGTTCCTCGTCTACGAAGTCTTCGAGTTCGTCGGCACTGTTCTCTTCGAGATTGACGAAATCAAAGACCTCGTTGTCAATGGATGCGGACCCCTCGGGTTCCGCAGGAGACACTATTGGCGCCGCAACTGGGCTCGCGTGTGAGAGGCCATTCAAATCCGTTATGAGCTCGGACATCTGGTCCCCCATCTCACCGAACATCCGCTTGCGCACCGTAGAGCCAGTGTCGTACAAGTCTGCGACTGGGGCCTGTTGAACGACCTTCGACTTCAAGGCCTTGTAGTCGTGTATGAGCAGCAACAATTTTGTTTTGAGATGGTAGTTTTCCAGCTCGACTGTGCGCATTTCGACCACAAGGTCTTCGGGCGAGTCTAAGCTAGCCTTTCCAGATGTGTTGTGCGGCTTGTTATGGGATGAACTTATGGGGATGTTAGGCGCAGGCACACCTTGGCTAGGGTTCCTCAGGGGAAGCGCCAATGGGGCATTGCCAGGGGTGTTTATTTGCTTTGGATTTTTTGCGGTGGCATTTTGTGTTTCTGCGGCGGATCCGGGGGCCGATTGTTTCTGTTTGCGCTTCTCCTGAGAAGCCTTTGCCTTGCGGGTGTTCTTGGGCCGGGGAGGAAGAACCCAATTTTTCGAGGTGGTGATCGTTAATATGGGCTGTACGGGACGATCGGGGGTGCACGACATGGTTCTGTTATATTTTCATTCTATAGACGAAGGGGGCACAGATTGAAAAATTTGGGTGTTGATGGGCTTTGGCAAGCAACGGGGATAAATGAATATACTGGAAGAAAGGGCGCAGCGGGGTTTGAAGCGGGCTCAAGCAATGTCAGCTGGGTCGGAGATGGAAAACTTTGGGTGCCTGACCTGTTGATGTTGTTGCCGGGTATGTGTCGGGTATAGTGGATGATCTAGGGAGACGGCCGGCCGATTCACGGGGATAGGCTGCGAGAAATGGAGGAGTCGGGGCCCAGCAGTACAAATGATGGGTGGAGAGGAAAACACGCCGTTTGGTGGAGTCTCGGGCGGTGTGGGCGGCCAATTGACTGGTTGAGTTGTGATGGGTAGATGCAGCGGAACGCACGTGTGGGACGAACAAGCGATACAGTGCTTTTGGATGCGGGCAACTTCGGGTGTTTCGATGGACGCTTCCTGATTTTGGACGGTGGAGGTGGTGGAGGGTGTTTGCAAGGTCGCAACCGGATGCTGGGGAACATAAGCATTAAGTATTATAGAGGCGAGGTGAGATTTTTTCGAGCCTGCACACAGCGCCTCGACTACCTTCGTTGTAGAACCAATACCCGGCATCACCCGCAGGAAGACACTCGGCATTAGGCTCCGTAGAACGCATCATGGGCTGACCCATTGTGGAGACAGATCCCAAAAGGGACAGCGTTGTTGACCGTTAGATGCGAAGTCGCCTCGTAAATAAGAATAGGCGAGGAACGTGAGACATGGTAGATGCGTGTGCGTGGCAGAGAGCGCTACGGGCTGCAGGCCCATAATGTACCGTGACGATCACCAGGCTGCCCTGCCGTTTTCAGTGAGTATCTACCCTGGCTAACCGGTGGATCTTGATGTCACGGAGCTGCAGTCCTGCAGGGACCAGCGGGCCAACCGGGATCAAAAAATGACAGGTTTAAATAATGGCTAACCGTAAGCACGCATTCTGCCGTTCCGGCTTCTACGAGCGGTTCTTTGGAAATCTTGGCTGAAGGTGTCAGAGTGCCCAATGCGGACCAAGCTAACGCTAACCAATGAGGCAACTGCTAGACCCTTTGAAATGTCTCGATCCTTACTGGATCTTGACCGTGGCATATTCAGTGCATGCGCGGAGATAAGCGAGTTGAAATCATTTTCCACCAAATGACCGACTTTGTAGGTGCGTTTGCAATGCAGCGCTGGCTGTTGGTCCAGCTACGCTGACCTCGAAATTCCAATGCAAGTCCAAATCCACCAACAGTCAGCCCTTGGCGCTGTAATCGTACAGATTGTGGCCAGCGCCAAACGACTCGATCCAAGCGCCTTATCGTCGTGTGGCCGTTAGAAACATTCTGTTGTGTTTGGCTCCTTTATCCCGGACCAAACTCCTTTGGGTGCGGAACTAGACGTCACAGCCCATTCAGGAAGTTGCAAAATGCCGACTCAGATGAGCAGAATATTGATCGGCCATCGACCCGCATCGTAGCACATTGCCTAATTCAGCTCGTTTCTTTGTCTGATTTTGGCTCTCCGCCCAATGCTTTCTTTTTCGAACCTAACACCGGCGCGTCCGGACACATTGCGTGATTTTCGGGCTCGGACTCCAGACGCAGTCAACAGCTGCTTCGTGTCCTTTAAAATGATGCCCCCTATTTCGTGGGGTTGTTGTCTTCCTTGCTTGTGTTCGGACCGTCCAAAAGGGGAAATTGCTCCATTGGAAACAATCTACTAAAAGTTCTTTTTGTGTTAAGCTCGACGGCGCGATTCTGTGGTTTTCAAATCGTTTCTTTTGGCACTTCTCTCCTTTGCACCCTTTCAGTCCGATTCCAGCCCCTACCCCGGATTCTTGACGCACCATGCAGTCCATGTGACTCAACTACAGTTCTACTCAAAACTCTACATTAAAACTTCAAATCATTTTGTTTCATTTCTCAATCCCCTCCTCGTGATAAAACGAGTATGCTTTTTATAACCTAGTTTTGGATGGGCATCGAGGTCGAGGGCTTCAACTGTTTCTCGACCTCGCTGGTTCTCCAGTAAGAAGTAATAGTCTTGGGCTGGGTCAAGAAAGTAACACCGGCCTTACCGTAGAAGTTCAAGTCGCCCAAGAATGATCCCTTGTTACCAGTAAAAGAGAACATTGGCAAAGGGACAGGGATAGGCACATTGACACCAACTTGCCCACATGCAATGTTCTTTGTGAACTTCTGTGCAGCTGCTCCGGACTGGGTGAAAAGGGCCACACCGTTACCGTACCTGTTCGAGTTGACCAATTCGATGGCCTCGTCGAAAGTGTCGACATTCACAACGGACAAAACTGGGGCAAAGATCTCTTCGTCGTAAGCGCGCATCCCCGGCTTAACACCCGTCAAAATGGTGGGTCCCAAGAAGTTACCTTTCTCGAACTGAGGCTCTGGGTGCTTGAAGTTTCTTCCGTCAAGGAGTACCTTGGCACCTGCCTTCTCAGAGTCGGTAATGATTTCTGTAGCTCTGGATACACATTCAGGGTTGATCAAAGGACCCAAGTCAGAAGTGGAGTCGAAGCCAGATCCCACCTTCAACTTTGCGGCGTCATGAGCAACCTCCTCTACCCATTGCTGGGTCTCCTTGCCTACAGTCACGAGAACAGAGATGGCCATACATCTTTGGCCGGCAGCACCGAAAGCAGCACCATTGACGGCGTTAATGAAATGGTTCTTGTCTGCATCTGGTAACACAATCAAGTGGTTCTTAGCGCCCAAGTTGGATTGGACTCTCTTGCCCAAGGACGTACCCTTCTCATAAATATATTTACCGGCCTTGTCGCCTCCAACAAAGGTGATGGCTCTCACTCTTGGGTCCTCGAGGATTTTGTTGACGGTGTCGTGTTTACCGTGTACAATGTTCAAAACACCGGGAGGAACACCAGCCTCGGCAGCCAACTCGGCGATGACCATGGCGGCACCAGGAACTCTCTCGGAGGGTTTGAGCACACATGTGTTGCCGGTGACCAAGATAAGAGGCAAGGACCACAAGGGCACCATGGCAGGGAAGTTGAATGGGCAAATCGAGCCCACCACACCTAAGGGTTCACGGACCATTTTGGTCTCCATATCGGCGGCAACTTCAAGAGAGGAAGCCATGAGGTCGTTAGGTGCATTGCATGCGGCCTCGGCAACCTGCAAGCCTCTGAGCACGTCTCCCTTGGCGTCAGCGAAAGTCTTACCCTGCTCCAAGACGATCATGCCGGCGATACGGTCGTGGTTTTTCTTCAACAACTCCACGAACTTGAATGCAATACCCTGTCTCTTGATGATTGAGTAGTTTTTCCACGAACCAAATGCCTCGTGTGCATCGGTGATTGCCTGCTCCAACTCCTCTGCGGTCAGCTGTGGCACCTTGGCAATGACTTGGTTCGTGGCAGGGTCATGGATATCGAACCATTTGGCAGACGAAGACTTGACCAATTGGTTCTTGACAAAGGCTGGCGTCAAGTATGGCTCGGATCCGGAGTCCAAGTGTTTTGTGGGGTAGCTCAGCACAGAAGAGGTGAGAGGAACGGTGGAAAGTGGACGGGCCAAAGACCTGGAGTCACGAACCAATCTCCTTAACATTTTGGATACGATTAGTGAAAATAAGTTAGACGAGCTTGAGCGGATCGTTCAACGCTGTGCTTTGGCAGGTTCGAGGTGTACACTGAAGAGTGAGTTCGCAGCCATGTCTACTTATATATGTTCAGGGTCGCGAGTTGGGGCCCGCTTTTCGATGCTCTACACCGTCCTACAGTCAACATATGCGTGGATATTGGAAAATGGAAGAAATGTGGAGCTCGAAAACTGGGCTCACAGGAGCAAATTCGAAACTGTTCAAAAGAAATAAATGAAATTTCAAGCTGTTTTTTGCTGCTGCTTTTTTGATTGGTTCTTTCTCGTAATTTTTGGGAGACTTTCAGCTGCTTTCGCCAACTACCATTTTCGTCCCCGCATGGAGATTCCTAATTCATATGCGGCTATAGACATGTGCGTTTCGGCGCTAGGCAGAACGGAATGCAAATTTACGACTTTGAAAGAAGCGCCAATTTGGTACTCTTGAATTTATTGAAATTTTTTTTTCTTGCTATTTCGGTCGAAGTTATTGCTGTTATCACCTAGAACGCTTTGCAACCGCTTGGCATGGTGGTAATAGGCCCGAAACCGGGAAGCCACAGTTCGAAGAAAATTCTGAAATGGATCACCGCGAAATCTTGACACTGTTCATTTCTGGGAAACTTGGATGTGATGTTAGGCTTGTGAATCACATGCGTGCAGCGGAAATCCATTGGAAAGAAGCGACAATATTTCGATTGTCCATTAAATTCTAAAAAGCCATCTTCTTTATTTGTCTTGTTTATATCTGCCTAATTTCAGTTCGCAGTATCAGCTAGTGTGCTCTCAATACAGCGCTACCTTCGTATCATCAAATATCAAGCATTCATTATTTCTAGTCTAAGTTCTATCCGTCGCAGCGGAATCTTAACCAATTGTCTTTCTAGTTCTAAACTCTCTCTTCTTTCTTTCGGTCTATGCCCACACGTCGTAGTACAAGTCCAACAAGCATGACGAACTCCATGCTTGTGTAGGGCTCGAGTCGTGACAAAGCGAGCCGTCCTTATTCGTAAGCTCAGTGAGTCCTGCCCATGGACTCTCACGAATCCATTTGCGGTGGCCCTGAAGTCTAGCGTTTATAGATTGGAGCACATCCGACCCCTTGGCGTCAGTGGCCTCCACGTTGAAGTATCTAAAAGCTCTAATAAAGTAGCCAAAACACCATACCCATTCGGGGCCCTGGTGGTAGTTTCTACCCTTCGACGTAGCAAAGTCGTCGCTATCCTCGCTATTGTTGTAGTTAGGTCTATAGTTCCAGTCCGAAGGATCTAATGTTCTCATACCAACTGGACCACGAATGATCTCGTCAGCAACGGTAATTGCTTTGACTGCTCTTTCGGGTGTGAAAAGTTCAGGCGCTACACACATGGCAATTGGGAAGTTCGCTCTTAATTGGTAATCCTCGTATGGTTCACCACATCCGTAGATGTCCTTGTAAATACCTCTTCTGTTTACCAAAGAAGGATCTACAGCAAACTCATGGTCATCCGCTGGGTCTGCGGGCACATGGAAGCATCTTTCGAAGTTATCCTGCAATAAACTCTCCCATTGTTGTAAAGTTACAGTAGAACCATCGGGTTTCTCTACCTCAGTGTATGGGAACAAGCCCTTGCCGTTAAGTTCGTTCACAAATCTCAAAGTACTCTTAAGAAGACCTTGTAATTCCACATCGGCACCGTCTCTGGGCGTTCCGGGAACACCTTTGTTGCCAGCTCTTTCACTCTCTCCCATCTTATCCATCCAGGTTCCACAGTTATCTCTGGAGCCGCCATGAACAAGTCCAGTGTCCCAGTCGACGTAGACTTTAACATTAAACCCATTGTCCTTCATTTGGGAGTCCAAGTTTGGCCCTGCGTTGGCCTCTCTGTAGGAAATCCCCTTCGCGTGCCGACAAAGAATCTCATATAGAATGTCTCGAATAGAAGTCTCGTAGCTGAAAGCGCGATCGTCCTCCCATGGAATCCAAGTGTCGTCCAATGGGAATCTTCTCAGGACTTTCTCGTCCAAGATCTTTTCACCTTCTGGTGCATGGAGATAGTATTCTTGTACCGCCTGGGCGAAGAACCAAACCGCATCTCTGGCATTGTAGCGAGGGTTTCTGCCTGCGTCCAATAAGTTTGGAATCAAACCGTGTTTCAACGTCTTGGCAAAGCCTAAAATGTGTTCTTTGGCATCACCAAAACGGCCAGTTACAAGAAGCAAACCTCTAAACGCAATGAACACATCTCTACCCCAACATCTCATGTAACTGTTGCTGAAGTGGGGAAGACCAGCGGCCATAGCGGCCACTTTCTTGGCAGGAACAAGTGAAGTGTTGTTCATGAATCCGCACATCTGAATGGAAGTGAGCGCCAAGCTTTGGACAAAGTTCGTTCCTACTTGGATATCGTGGGACATCAAGCGCAATGCTCTAAACCGCGCAGCCTCATATGAAATACCAACGATAAGTGCAAAATAGTGAGGTCTCAAGAAATATGGGACATTCCGAATGGCATCGATTCTAGACTTGAACCATTCGTGGAACTTCCGCATACCCTTTGAATCCTGAGAGTATTTCTCAAGACGGTTGACTATATAATCTGCTGCCCATAATCCTTCACGCAAATGTGCACAAATGGCATGAGCTAAATCGTTTTTCCAAATCACATCCTTGAGTACACCGACCCATCCCTCAAGTCCCGCATACGTAAGTGTGCCATAGTTGGGAATAGTGTAAACGCCATCAGCTCCACCGCTGGCATCTCTCTCTTCTGGATCACACTTGTACAATAACGCATTTAAGTCGTACAAGTTCAATTCGAGCGATGCTTCGATGGCTCCTTCTTTGACGTACTTATCGAGAGAAGCGTTTGCAGTAGGGATAGTCGTCGAAAAAACTGCAATCGAACCAGGCTCAAAGTTATCCGAAACGGTAATCACAGAATCCGAGCCGTTGAAAGCAATGGAGGGTGCCTCAATTTCTACCAATTCAGTGGGGATACCGTTGAGTTTAGTTGGATCGTCATGGAACTCGCCGCATTTCTTCAAAATGTACGAAAACTCGGCCTTCACCTCGGTTCCCTTTAAGTCGACAGGCAGCAACACTTGGCCGCTAGGATGATTCTCGAACTTTGCTCTAGCGATCAAAAACCATCCCTTTCCAGTCACAGTGCTGTACCTCTGAATCGTGATGTATTGACCCTCATGGTGAACGTACATCTCTTGATCTTGGTACGAATCTTCGCTTTCAGAGGACAAGCCTTTTCTTACTTCGTTCAATTTCGAGACCGCTTTCGCAATTCCGCTGTTTTTATCGTAGGAATACTCCCTGGTTTCCTGAACAATGTCAAGAAGCTTAGGGTAAGCTTCGTCGTAGCCAAAAACAGTGCCGACGGCCGAGGAACAGAAAGCAACTAAAGCTGCGGTGGGCAATGTATCCTCCACGGTTCTTATCTGGTTAGGGGTCTGGTTATCATGTGAGCAGTCCATGAACAATGCATGAGGAACCTGAGGCGAAAGCACCTTGGGTATTTCAAGCTCGGAGTTGCTTTCGGTGTACAAATTTGGGTTAGGTTCTTTACCGGCCGGGTAAGCAAACTCATCTAAAGGTAACCAAGCAAGAGAGCCAATTGGACGGCCTCCATGTTTGTGTACCAAGCGCGAAAGCTCGTCGACGTTCCAGGCCAGCATTGCCTCACGAATAAGCGAGTTAATACCTAACCTTTCTACGAAGATCTGGTCCATGGCTTCGGAACCTGTGAAAAGTTCAGCTACAACGTACAAGTTTGGGTTCACAGTTCTGGCGGCATCTAATAATGCCTCGCCGACGTGGAGCGGCGTGGAATGACAGTTGTCGAGTCTAAATCCATCAAATATCTTGGCGCACATTTGGGAGTATTCAATCATTCTCTTCCATAAGTAAGGAGAGTCTTTGGGGCCCTTGCCATATCTTAATTTGATGCAGTCACCCCAAACAATCACCTCTCTTCTGATGTACGCCTTTGATTCGTCAGAGGCGAAATCTACAAGAGGATTGCCAGCCCAAATCCAGCCATTGTTGGCTAAAGCCCACTTCTTTCCGTTTTTGTCTTTGAAAGTGGTGAAGTAACATTCGGTAAGGCGATTTTCCTTAGTTATTGGGCCCAAATTGGGTCCGTTGCTGTCCAATCTTAAGTATCTGATCCGATTTTTTGTTTGGCTCTTAATGGAGATAACATCGTCGTCATACCTTTCATACAAGCTAGCATTGATTTCATCTATGATTTTAGATGCTTGGGGAATGAACTCGTCGGAGTTTGAGCCGGAGAGAGCAACAAGGATGCTCAAAAACTTACTGATGTTAAGCTTATTTGAAAATCTGTCTAAAAAGACAATGCTGTTGTTCTCATTGGCGCTATCAACAACATATTTCGAAATACTCTTCAAATTAGATACGTCTACGTCACTAGGGATTTTCGCTGGCTGAACGTCGTCGACGGTGCACTTGCTGAGATCCTCAAGTATCGTAGCTTTGTCGAAAACGTAGTACTGCCACAACTTAAGCGGATCTATTACATGTTTCAGGATTCCTTCCATGATATGATCCAAGTCCAGTTCGTCTTTGAGCTCTGTTGGGAGACCCAAGCTCTCTAACTTGTCCGAAAAGTCCAATAACGCAGCATCAAGTTCAATGGCGCTCTTTAAATGTGGGGCCGATTCTGCGTTGTATCCACTATCTGGGTGTTCACGAATCCACTCAGAATTACAAGCAGTATGGTTGAAAACTACGTCGGTCAAAGACAACAAGTTATGAGACTTGAGCTTCTCCTGGATAAATTCTTTGGCGCCGTCGTTTGAGTCGAAAAGAGTTGGGTCGAAATTTAATTGGTCGTAAATCGAGTATGGCGAATTGGATACACCTCTGTGTTGCAAAGGCGTGAAATGGATCATGTTGTATCCCTTTTCAGCCACGTACGCAAACAAGTTATCCCAGTCCTTGAGAGGGCCCGCGAACTTGGAGACTACAGTTTGGATGTTAATGGCATTGAAAGGGAGGTATGCGCCGTTCAAGCAAAGCTGTGGAGGAACAGTGAAGTAGAACGTAGGGGTGCACTTCTCCTCGCCGCCAGCAGTATATGTGATATAGTAAGAAAAGGGGCCGGTGGAGTAAATGGGCACAAGCACAGAAGCATCTTGATGGAACGATGCCTTGATGGGGACGGACCTATACGACTTTCTGTCGAACGCAGTCTTATTGTCCTTGGGCACGTTTGTGTGCAACACACCATTGTTGGTGACCAACGAGCCAGCATCGATATGGAACTTCAAGTGAAAGATCGGGTCACCGGCTTTGTGTCCTGGAAGAGGCTTGACTGCTGGAAGAATCAACACGCCATTCTGGACTGCCTCGTTATTGGTAGGTTCCCCGTTCTCCGAGAGTCTAAGGAGGACAGTGCGAGGCATTGAGGATCGAAATATTCGCCGAAGATCGGAAATTGAATGGAGCGAGCAGAAATGGGTAAGCTATTGCGATTGTAATGGGTGCTAGTTGGGTAAAGCACAGTAAGGCGAGTACAGCGATCAACGAGGTCGGTCGGCGCTGATAAGGGTATGGAGGCGTCAGTGAGGGCGACACGTGGCTCGCTTCAAGGCGGTGATCTTTGATGTTTCAAGAAGGTCCGATTTTCAAACTGAGCGAGAGAAACCTAGTCGACCAAAAATAATTGCAGTGTATCGTTGAAGATTTCCGCTGGCTTATATAGCGGGCCAGGACGTCCTGTTCCAGCAAGCACTTTGTGCAGGTCTACAGATTATGGCTACGCCAGGCGCTGATAATGGTACGCTGAAGACAGAAAAAAATATTTCTTTCGCACGCGCGTCCGTGACAGCTGAAATAGAGATGGACGCTTCGTTCTTTTTTGTGTTGGTTCGTGTGTTAGCTCCAACGAGCCATGGTCTATGTTAAGCGTCCATGCATGGAAGTCTGCACCATGGGACAACTGTGGTCCTAAAGAGATTTGTGCAAAGACTGATGAAAAGGAAGTGCAGGTTTTCAAAATTGCTGGGACTCGTAATTGCTTCTGAGACATTGAATGTGTCGATCCTAATACGGTTACATTAGACCGTTTATGACGTTGACATGCATTATATTGATTGCGGGGTGGTGGGGCACTGCATTGCTGCCAACAATTGCACAACCGTTGAAGGCATAGGGCACTCAAACATAATTGTTTCTTCCTTATTGGATTAAATAGTTTGATGCATTTTGAATGGAGGCTGATCCCCAGAATACGGGTGCTCATAACCCTCTATAGAAAATCTTCCAGTAATACCTTTTGTCTTGATCAACGCATGTCTCCTATTTATATTTCATTTTCAGACTTCCTGTACGTGATCCCTAAAATCTAAATCCACCGATATCGCATTTATCCTTTCTTCGTTCCGTATTTATGTCGCTTTCATTTCTTGTTTGATTTCGATTTTTCCATCATTTGCAACTCTTCTCGAAAACCGTAAACCCTACCTGATCTACACAGTATGCACACTCCTTAGAACACTAACTATAAAAGTAAACAGCTGTAAAAAACCACAAACCACCAATTCACGCTAAGCAATTCAATCCAAGGGCCGTTCTTTGCAACACATGTCACCGACACAAACCTGCAACTATCATATGCTTTGAACATTTGGGCCCTCAGTGTAGCTCATCGCAACCCTAGATAACACCACACAGATTGTGATTTGACACCAACAGATCCCCGGTTACATTTATTGCATTCAATCATTTTTACATCCTTATCGATGAAAGATCACGAGAAAATATTGTCGTTTAATAGCAACTGCCTACTGAATAGGATACTCTAACATCATGCCCACTAAACCCAAACGACCTAAGATTTACACATGTTCACACCCAGATTGTGGCAAAAGATATAATCGCCCGATTTTACTACGACAACATGAAAACTCCCACAGCAATAATCGTCCCTTTAAGTGCACAGAAGAAGGCTGCGATAAGGCCTTCTTCAAGAAGTCAAACCTCCAAGATCATATGTACAGCCACTTGCCCGTAAGTGCTAGACCGTACGCGTGTACGCTATGCGAAAAAAAATTCATAAGCCTGGATCGGTTGCGCAGACACGAGCTTACACATACAGATCGATACAAATGTCCACGAGAGGATTGCACCAGAGCGTTTTCCAGCCACCAGGGCTTGAAGCATCATATTCAGATCTTCCATGATCGCGTTCTCAACTGCGACGTATGTAACAAAGTATTTCAACTGCCTCGTCTTGTAAAGCAACATCGAATAAAGAAGCATAGCGAAATTCCGTCGTATGCATGTCAATTTAGCGGCTGTTACTCGGTTTTTGCCGATGAATTCTCCCTCAATACCCATGTATGTGAGAAGCATCCTCAATTTGAATGCGAAGTATGCGCAGAAAATTGTCTTGATGAGAAATCATTGAAAATCCACATGTCTGTACATCATGATATCTCGGCGCGGAGCTCGTTGAATAATGATACTCCATTCGACAGCGCGGATGCCCACAATGGAGGTGCAGTTCGTGTCGAAAGCGATCAGACTGACCCTGAGGTTTCCAGGAACTCATTCACATTTGATAGTGAGAACATTTCACTTCAGACTCTCCATCGGAGTTCCAATATCAATTTGAATGTAGAACATGACGAATCGCAAGTCCCCAAGATTCGTGGCCAAAAGAAGATCGAGAAGTCGTTACCTTTACCAGAATCCGCAAAGTCAATCATAGACATCGTCTCTCGAGGTTCAATGCACACCTTCACTTGTCCCTATAAAAGCTGTCGAAAGACATATGTGAGACAACACTTTTACGATAAGCATTTAAAGAAGCATTTGGAAATGATTGAAAAGGCAGAAGAGCGGGCTAAAGGTAATGAAGATTCTCATGTCGGTCGCGATATAGAAGGCAGTATCGGAGGA
The DNA here is from genome assembly GCA_030566735.1 of Australozyma touchengensis. Lineage (NCBI taxonomy): Eukaryota > Fungi > Ascomycota > Pichiomycetes > Serinales > Metschnikowiaceae > Australozyma > Australozyma touchengensis. The sequence continues at coordinate 561,823 of JAKUAS010000007.1, read as the reverse complement.
GATGGTTACAAAGACAGTTGCAATAACAATAGCTACTACGACGATTATAGTGATGACTTTGACGAGTGAAATACATCATGCATTGGTAAACTGTAGATTAAAGAGCCCTTATTCTATCGAATTTGAAAGGCTGCTTGCTATTTTTTTAGGAACATTAGCGCCGGCGTCTTTTATCTCTGGAGCGATCGTTGTCATCATATGACCTTTTGCCGTGCCTGGCATCCTGCGAATGAGCTGTTTGTCTTGGCGGAGGCAAAGGTGGTGGAGGTAAAGGACTACCGCTGGAGGTCAGATGGTTTTGAGCATCCAAAGTGCCGCGGTTATTTTGCCTTGATTGATTGTTGACATTGTTAGGTCCACGAGAAGGTTGGGTACGCTTCGAGTTTTCTGTGGCCGAACCTCTTTGACCTCCACTTGGTTGCCTATCTCTGTCTCCTGTCCGGGGATTCCGACCGTTGTAGCTTCTGTCTTGGTTTCTACCAGAATCCCCGCCAGACTCCCGAGTGGAGTCCCTCCCTGGATTTCTGTCAAGGTTTCTACCAGCGCTCCTTTCGGAGTTTCTATCAGAGTTTCTACCAGGATTTCTGTCAGAATTTCTATCAGAATTCCTGCCGGAGTTTCCTCCATTGTCTCTACCAGAACTTCTTCCTGGACCTCGGTTATCGTTCCGTCCAGATGACGAATTATCCGACCTACGGTCTAGAGGGGGAGCGACTTGGGGTGGAAGTGGCGTCCTTTTTTGAGGTGGAGCTTGGGGAGGAAGTGGTGTTCTTGGCAGTTGCAGGACTTTAGAGTTGTTTTGTCCCGAAGCTGTTGGCCGAGCAGGAAAAGAGCTTTCTTTACTTCTTTCTGGTAGTCTTTGAGGTGCAGAAACTCTTGAAACACGTTGCGAACCTGTTGTAGCGTTTTGACGACCTTGATTGGTATCTGCCACTCTTGAACTTCTATTGTACAGAGAAGACTCATTCACTTTATCATTATCTCTCTTATTTAATTTCTGGGAGAAGAGATCCGCCAGGCCCTCTGGGGCTGCTGGTCTAACTGGAGGATTAGACTTATTGACGGTGCCAGAAGGTCTCTTTTCATCGGGATGAGGTAAATTTGGGGCTTTTGGAAGAGGAGCTTCCTTTTCGTTCGGCTTTGAAACTGGTGACTCATTTCTAGCCGAACGATTGTTTTTAGAGGATTCGTTAGGTGCTGGAACACCATTTGTCTGGTTTAATTTTGCTCCCTTCTTTTCATTTTCGCCGCCAGTGTAGCGATCATAACGACCCCGATCTGAGGATTGGTTTACTCTGTCAACTGATCTAGTACCAGCGGACGATCCTTCAGAATAATTAAGTGAAGATGCTGATGCTTGCGAGTTCTTCTCGCTCATTTGGCGCTCATAGGCTTCGTTTTTTATCTTGGCATTTTCATCTGCAACTTTTCTGGCTTGAGCAGCAACCGCTTCTTGCTTCTTGACTATTTCTACCTTTTTCTCCTCAGCAATCAATTCTCGTTTCTTTTCCTGCTTGGATTTGGAATCTTCATCCATATTGTAGAAATCCCACATGTGGATCCAGCGGGATTCTCTCGCCCTGATATGTCCTATTAATGCAGCCGAGGCTAACTTCAAGTCATCTCTGCTATCAAACTTAGAAACTATTTGAATGAGGCGCGTGATTTCCTCGCAATGATCCTCGACAATGGGATAAATATTAACAAGGTTCTTCAAAAAGGTAATGACATTGATCCGCGACATGTAAGACGTTACTTCGAGAGCTCTAGACACGTCCTCTAGAATATGTGTGTGGAAGTCAAATAAAATCAGTTTGAAGTTCGAAAACGAACATTCTTCTTCACCGTCATTTATCTTGACAGGCGACGTACTCAGGATATCGTTAAAAGTTTCTTCAGATCTCCAGGAATCAAGTTCTTGTAAAACAACAGATAAAAATAATCCTAAATTCTCTGCCTCGGTAGGCGTCGACGTGAAGAGTGTCGAGAAAAACACTTTGCTCTCGAATAATTGCTTGAAACAGTCCAATACAGAATATCCTTCAATAGCAATCTCATGCAATTTGAATAAGAATCTGGCGCTGAACATGGCGTCGAAGCACGAGTGAACAACCCTAGGAAGAATGCATTCTTCTATAAAGCCGCGAGTTGCTGCGTCTTTATTGTCTCCAAACCATGAGGCGCTTTTTTTTGATAAATATTCGGTGACACTGTTGCAATGACGTTCATGACGAGATTTTTGATCAGAAATATCGGAAATAGACTCCTCTATACGCGACATATTTGATTTAATCGACAGACTGCTTTTCAGACGATTTAACTCCTCTTGTAGCAGAGATAACCTATCTTTCAATTTGGTCAATTGTTCGTCGTAAAGACTACTAGAGTAATTTATGTCGTATAGCTCAAGCTTCCAGAAGTTGTACACCAAGCCAAGGTTAAGGGACGTGGAAAAGATAGATGGGGCAACTGAACTATCGGATTCAAAATCCGCACCTAAGAATTTTCTCCATAATTCAAAAGCCCAAGGAATCGAGACTTCGAATTTCGTGACCAACTCACAAAGCGGAATCAAAGAAGGAGCTTGATCACAAAAGAACGAAAACAATGAACAAAACAAATGCAAAATGGCAGCAATCTCATCTTTACGGGAAGCTAGCACTTTCAAATGAGACAAAGAAGGTTCAGACAAGAGTTGCTTATCAGCTTTGCAAAGTAACACGAATAACTCACCAGCATAGTTGTTTGATACGAGCAAGCTACTTAGCTTTCGTCCAGATTCCTGACGTTGATACCTTTGGTCATCTATCGTTTCAAAAACCTTTTGCGCCAAACAAGGTTCACAGCAAATCATATTAACTTGTGATTGGGTGAGATTTGTGATTGCTTGAAACCCGCCCATGTGAGATACTATTTCCTTCCAAACAAGGAGTTCAGAATTGTCATTTGCATGCAATGATTTGACAAGAAACAGGAGAAGAGTATGTAAGTCAACCTTGTCAGGATAATTTTGACACAATTCTCCAATGAATGACGCTAGAGATTGAATCCAACGGCGGTCATTGAGTCCGTTCTCCAGCATGTTAGATCTTCCCGTGGCCGAAAGTCGCATGAGAATGGCGAGTGTCATGTTGTCCCAAGCGTAACGTGAGAATGACGCCGCCATTTCAACAACTAAAGAGTTAAGATTGTCGTAACTTTCAATTTGTTGAATGAGGGTCAAAAAGCATGGGAGAGGATTCGAAATACTGATACGAGCAAGACTTCTCATCATTTGCGAAACATTCTCTTTTGAGATACGTTTCAAAGTGTCTTTGGTGGCTTTTTCGGCCTTTCCAAATGAAATTTTAACATAAGGATTATTCTTCGCAAGTACTTGGTGGAGTTCTCCATAAAGATTGAAGCGGTCGTCTGCATCATACAAAGAAAGGATCGAGAAAGCCTTATCTATCGCAACTGAATTGTCCAGAATATGTCCAATATAGGGCAAGATATAGTTTCGGAAGTAGTGAAGCCACAACATCTTGTTATCGTCAGATAAATCTGAACTTAAATCATTCGCAACAATTTCGCATAATTGGATGAAATTGCCATGATTCAGAGCGATTATAGGACCGAAAAATTTCAAAAATTGAGCTGATACATCCAAAAGATCTTGCTTTGTATGACAAGCCGGGAGGTTATCAGTCCATTGAGTGTAGAAAAACACATACTCCTTGTTATATACATTCTTGATGGTGGGCTTAAAACAAAATTGCCGCGTCATTGTCATATCTGTGAACGCCAATTTGAGTCTAGTGATTTGTGCAACTTGCTTTTTCTGCAGAAGAATATGAGCTTCCTTTGCGGTAACGGGGCAAATTTGTCTATAGAGTGGATCAATAAGCGCAGAAAAGAGCCTGCTCATCAAAGCGCTGGTCTCCTTGTCAATGTGGGCCAAAAACGGGTACTCACTTAATATGTATATCGATGGCCAAAATAAACCAACACTAAGAAAGCTTTTCAACATTTGAAACTTGAGATTATGTTTTGCTAACGACTTCAAACTTTGCTCTTTTGTTTCTTTAGCGTTGGAGGAGTTTGCGTTTTCGGTGCTTTCGTTCTCTTCGTCTTCTTCCGCTTTCAAAGGTGCAGCAAGTGCCAAAGCATTGGCGCTTGCACGGAATACCTCATTTTCTAAGCTTTTATTGTATGTTTCTTCGAGAAGGCTCATAGCGTCAGTCCCAGGCGGTATATGGGGGTAAATGGAGCCAAAACTAATGAAGCCCTCTTTTATGAGGATAGAGACGAGAATCTTGAACGTCTCAGGTAATTCAGGCCCCGGGAACTTTTTTAATTGCAAGACTATAGAATTGGAGGCCGCAAGACACCCACCAACGTTCAAATCGTCGAGACCCGAACCTGAACAAGCTTCCGTTTTGGGCCACCACAAAGATTTTTTCAAAAAGGAAATGATGAAGTCGTGATTCCCTATAAGTAGGTTCGAGAAAATGTAGAGAAGAATGTCCAATACTCTGTTCGGATCTAGTAGGTAGTGGCCAATGAGCAGATTGACTACTTTCACAGCATACTCTACCGAGTCCCTGTTGTTGGGCAGCGAAAGAATGTCCTCAAGTCTACTGATGATTAACAGGTAGCCCTCAAATTCCTCATGTAGGAGATTGAACTTCTTCTGGGTATAGAAGCGGTCTCGCTTCTTCGTGTTTAACTGACGAGTAAACGTATCCGCAGAGAGGAGGCCGATCTCAATGAGTTTCGTAGAGTCGATGAACGTCGCCATCACCGTATGGATCAAATTCGAACCGCTTTCCATGAGACTCTTGAGAATCTGGATCGTGTTGTCGGTTTTGGGATAAACGTCGTAGACTTGACAAAACTTCTTCGCTAGATCTTCTGTTGAGATCGCAGTCTTGAGAAAGTCAGCAGCAGCGCCTGGTTCTAGTAGTTGCTCGTCCACAGCCATAAGGATCTCAGTGAATACCGTACTTGCAGGGCTGGAAAAGAGATCTGTTGTTTCAATTGGAGCTTGAAGGACGCCCAAGAGAGTCTGGGTTCCCAGCTCATTGAAAGCACCGAGGACTTCCGTCGAGCAGTACTCAAAAGGAGTTACTTGGGCCATGCTAGTTCGTCAGCTTGAGCTGGAGTAGTCTTATAGATGGTGAATGCGTGGGGTGAAAAAACACATCAGACACGTCGCAAGCAGAGAGAGAAGTAAATTCAGTAGCATTTTTTTCATTTTGATTGTCTGTTCAGAATTTGAAATTGGCAACTGGATGTTTTGTCAGTTGGGTTGTTCTGTAAATGAAGTCCGAGACGTCGAACCGAAAACCTGAGGATGAAAGATAAAAACCAAAATAATGATAAGAACCAAAAAACTCTTGGCCAAATCCAAAGGAGCGTAAATACTCATATTTATATCCCAAAACTCCACAATATATCCAAACTATTGTTTCAACACACAACAACATCCGAGATAGTTTAGTGGCTAGAATCTCCGCTTGTCGCGCGGAGGACCGGGGTTCAATTCCCCGTCTCGGAGCGCGCAAGTGGTTTAGTGGTAAAATCCAACGTTGCCATCGTTGGGCCCCCGGTTCGATTCCGGGCTTGCGCATTTTTTAGCAGATCAAACACTCCTTTTTCGTGCCTATTAAAAGAAGTCGCATTTCCACACCATCTCTTTTCTTACCACGTTTCGGCATTCTGCATTATTTATAGTTTGATCTGGAGTTTTTTACTTAAGGAACACGTCTCCTTGCCTACTGAAGCACCAACCTCAGCATCGTCGATCTCTTCGTGCATACCTCTAATCGACCACCGATCTTAAGGCGCAAAGTTCACATGGCTGAAGCATACACAACAGCTCTCGTTGAGAGGGCCGATCTACCGCTGTTGCAAACTGGCTCCACGTCGACCTCTTCCGCACAGCCTTCATCCAGCCTGACCCAAGCGTCGAGCAGTCTGACCCAAGCGTCGAGCAGCCAGAGCACCTCAGGTGGGCTTCCCTCCATTTCGTCTTCGTCTGGCGGCCTCCCTGCGCTTCCCTCTCTTACGCAGACGACCTCAGCCTCGTACACCACGCCAGTTATCGAGATTCCGTCAGTGCAGGGAAACCCGTTCATTTCGAGTTCTAGCCAGCCCAGAGGTACCGTTTTCATTGGTGTTGGCAGCGCCGTAGCTCTAGTTCTTCTCTTGTTTGGTTTGTACCACTTGTTCAAGTCCCTCATGGCATCCACCTTGGCCAAGAAGACCGTCAATAACGAGAAGAGGGCGTACCAGAGGTTTGCCGACAACGCCATGTACAGAGACAACAACCGCTCGTCGACAATCTTCGAGAACATGGCCGTTCCAGGCAGTAGGATGTCGACGTTCAACAAGGGCCCCGGGTCTGTGGCTGGGTCTCAGTACGACGTCAACGGCTCGTTCTACGAGCAAATGCCTCCAACCACGCACCAGGATTTGACCAATATGTTCATTTCTCCTACCAAGGACGTGATGGCTGGCAAGAGCCGTTCGTTGGTGGACAGTCAAGTCAACGTTTCCACCATGGGTCTAGGAAAGGGCGGCATGAATGCTGCTGGCAACCGGTCTTCGCAGCATATTCCTAGTATGTATTTCCACGAAACGCCTAGCAACTCTACGGTGGGTGTTCCTAACAAGACCCCAGAAAGACCCAAGAGAAGAACGGTTCCAAGCATGTACTTGGAAGATCTCATCGACGACAACTTTCTTCTGGACCAGCAGCTGAAGTAAAGCTTTCGTTTGTGCTATTTAGCTCAGATGGGAGGCTCGACGCTTGGAAACAGAAAATGGCCGACAACTCCTACAAACAGCCGTTCGTTGAACTGTTGGCGGACCAAGCGCTTATAGCATTTTTGTATCGTTTTGTCAAGTATCCATAATGCAAACTCATTTATTCCTCGCTATGAAGTAGACCAGAGCAGGCAGCGTATTAAAGAAAGGCAACATGGATTGCTGGATCTTTTTCGCAATTTTTTTAAAAATATCACCAGTTTTTGCTAGGGCAATTCTGTATTTTGCAAATCTCACTCCAGATTTTATTCCCACCTTTTCCTTTATCACGAAACTGGCAGATGATCATCACCCGTCTTTTCCACTTGAGCCGAAATGCTCAACAGAACATTACACGGAAGCTACAGTGGCCCGATTTCGCTAATGTAAAGGATCTACCACACAAAGATGTCATCGCTGTGGCGTCGCAAAGGTATCGTTGTCCTGTTGAGATAGACGACTCGAAGACACCATTGGTTTTGATCCATGGGCTCTTCGGAGCCAAACAAAATCACTCAATGGTGGGAAGATCTATTACAGAGAAGACCCGCCGGACGGTGATTGGTCTAGATATGCGCAACCACGGCTCGTCGGAACACGCCATGCCCCATGATTACCTTCATATGGCTAGGGATACAGAGCAGTACCTAGAGACATTGAACAGACCCGTTGTTTTGGCAGGCCATCTGATGGGAGCGAAAGTGGCGATGTTGGTTGCGCTTAAAAGGCCTGAGCTTGTAGAGCGGTTGGTGGTGATCGACAACTCGCCTATTGAAAGTGCATTGGACTCCCAATTCCATAGTGATCTCTTAGCCATGTGCAACGTGGAGAAAGATACCGAGCTTCCGAAGACGAAACTGAAACATCTTCGTGTGGAAGTCGACCGATTGATGATGGCGTACGAGCCGGATCCCATGGTTCGGTTGTTTCTAATTTCGAATTTGAAACCTAGATCCAGCAGTACAGACACGTCTCCAATAGCGTTCAGGGTACCTGTAATGAACTTTGCGAAGCACAATACGCTCGCTGAAATGGGGCTGTGGCCGACTGGAAGCGTGGCTGGGCTCACCTTTGACAAACCGGTGTTGGTCATGAGAGCCTTGAAGTCTCCGTTTATCCCCGATCCTAACGTCTTCAATGATATCTTTCCACAAGTCAATGTTTTGAACTACGACTGTGGTCATTGGCTAGTTAGTGAGAAGCCAAAAAGGTTTGTGAACGATGTAATTGAGTTCATGGAACGTCGATAGCTCATAAGCTTCGCGGGAGCGCCGAAAGCATGGCAGGAGCATTTAGAATAACTCAAGCAATGGATTTGTTGGATCGGCACAAATTGTTTTCAGCTGTCTTCGCATTTGGTCTCATTCCTGAGATGGTTGCAATCATCACAAACCCCGGCACGCCTCAACGGGCTTGCACATATTCAGCGAGTCACATTCAAAATCGTGCAAAATTTCCCTTTCGAGGTACACACAATTGAAGAAAAAAAAAAAAGTTTCATGTTAGTGCAAACGGCATCCAAACATTAGTGTTGTTAAGTAGTGCACAGAGCCGCCGCAGCAGTCGGGTCTGCAGACGCTAGCCTCATTATATAAGGACCACCTACGCACCCGAAGATGCAAATTAGTTACTAATTTAGCCCCAAACAAACCCACATTTAACCACACAAAACCTCCTAGGCAACTGAAGCGACCCACCTGGCAATAAATCACTGAAATACTTCCACCTCTAAAATTATATAATGTCCGACTTCGCGCCGCCCTCCAGCTCTGGTGATGACCTTAGCTTGCCCAAGGCCACCGTTCAGAAGATTATCAGCGAGGTGCTTCCAAAGGACATCGCAATTTCAAAAGAGGCCCGTGAGGCAATCACCGAATGCAGCATAGAGTTCATCATGATTCTATCGACGCAGCTGAACGATATCGCCGAAAAGGAAGCCAAGAAGACCATCGCTTCTGACCATGTGATGAAGGCCTTGGAAGAGTTAGGGTTCCACAACTACTTGCATATCATATCGCGTGTTTTGGACGAACACAAGGAGTTATCGAAAGGAAAAGAGAGAAAAAACAACAAATTTTTGAATTCTGGCTTATCCGAGGAGGAGTTGTTGAGACAACAAGAAGAGTTGTTCAAGAAATCCCGTGCTAGATTGCAAGGCGGCACAGCTGAAGAGACTGTGGAGTAAACTAGATGGATCTGGCGAATAGGGGCGACGACCCTGGGATGTTTGAATGTACCATAGCTCGTTGGGTGTATGTAAATGAATACGCAATGAATGTATTATAGTGTTTATGCGACGTGTGGGAGTTCCCCAATGCTGCTTATGAGAGGCTATCGAACTACGAATCGCCTTTGGTTTGTGTATGTTTTTGGATAAGCATATCTAGTTCTGCGTCTATATCTATTATCTCTGGATGTTCCGTGGAAGTAGCTTCCTCTGGGGCTCTTTCCGCTAGCAACCTCTTCTTCTTGTTCGTTTTCTTTGATTTGTTCTTCCTCTGCTTAACCTTTTGGTCCTCGATGAACTTGAGTCGGCAATTCTCTGGGTCTTGAAGCTGCTCTAGCTTGAGTGCCAAAAGTTCCCTAGCCATCTCCCGATTCTTACTCTGTTCGCGCAGATGCTGAGAGTTTACTACTATTCCAGTCGGAATATGCGTCAACTGTACTTTCGAATTGGTCTTGTTTATTTTCTGTCCTCCTGGCCCGCCGCCTTTGATGAACTTCTCTTCGATTTCATCTTCGTTTATAAGCCACATTGGACGAGGTGGGAATCGCACATTTTTGGAGGCTGTCGACAGAGTCGAGAATTTGCGACTAATGCCACTTGAACATAGTCTCAAGATCGGTAGAGGGTGTTTGCATGTGCAACTTGGAAGAAGAGATGGTAGCATTGGCTTGCCAAGTGAGAGTTGAGGAATAGAGTATACAATGATGCTTAAGAAAATTGATGATGAATTTTGCATAAATTAGTATTTACTATGGTGTTACGTGGCATTTACATATGTTTCCTTATGAGTATAATCAAGTCGAGCATTGTTATCACTGCTTACTTTACACGTTGACCGATAGCAGATGCACCATATCAACTTTTCAGGTACATGGGCTGCTCAAATCTTTGAGACGATCGTCCGAACAATTTGACAGAAGTAGATAATTCGAAGCTGCTCTTGTACTTTGGCAGGTGAGACACGTCTCTTGCGGGAGAAAGTCGTAGATTCATGACGTTACGAATCGCAGGTCTTCTAATCAAAACGTAGCATGTGATTAGGTACCATTTCGTTGGAAGTTTGGAAGGATGCCTTGTTTGACTAAGAGCTCCTGGCTCAGAACAGCTAACGTTCAACGTAAGCTTAGCCGAAAGGAACTTCGTAGATGATGATGAGGACGTTCACGAATATCAACGGGAAGCGCAAAAGAGTCCTGATGGCCCCAATGAGAGTCACCAATCTTGACTTTATAGAAGCGTCAGCCTGCTGCATTCCAAACTGACTCTGGTACTGAGAGGGCTGGCTCAGATCGCTTCCCCAACCTATGCGGTTCAAAAATCTGTCTTCGCTGAGAACAGCAATCCCATTGACGCATAGCACAACCACATATAGGAGTTTTCCTAGGCCAAACATGTTGCTTGTGGCCTACAATAGATACACACAGAAACTTGTGAAGTAGCGATCACGTGAGGAGAATGATAATGCAACGTCTGCCGAAACATATGCGATGAAGAGTAAATGTGTGAATATTTCGGGATATTGAGCTTTATGTTCTAATTCCCATAGTCCATTTTTTATGTAATTGGCCCTGATAAGGTTGTGTTTCGTCTTTGCGGGAGGTTACATCTAGGGCACAGTCACCCATTTCAATTTGAACCAAACCAAGGGAAATAAATTTCGTGATTTGCGAGTACCTGCTTCTTTGGACTCTCCCTTATTATTATTTTTCTTGTGATTCATGCCGTTGTGGCTCCCTTCAGTTCCTTCTGTGCCGCACACGCCCTCTACACCCGTCTAGCTAATTTTTCGATTCAGTCTTATCACCAAGCCAAGATGGATAAAGAAGCGCTCTTGGGTTCATTGGCGAACACCCTTAACGCCGACCACAATGTCAGAAAACAAAGCGAGGAGAAGTTGAAGGCGTACGAGGAGCTACCTGGCTTCACTGCATACCTTCTTGAACTCATCACCGACCGGGACGTTTCGTTTGGTGTTCAAGTCTCAGCCGCCATTTTCTTCAAGAACAGAGTCAGCAATTACTGGGTTGTCCCAGATCTCAAAGCTGCCACTCCTAGATATGTGCAGCAAAACGAAAAGTCCCAGATCAAGTCGAAGCTTGTGGAGGTATTGAGTAAGACGTACAAAAACACACAGTTGAGAGTGCAATTGACCACTGCTATCAGCAGCATTCTCGACGCTGAAAAATGGGACGAAATTGTTCCTGTGATTGAGCATTTGCTCAACGATACCGGAAACATTGACCATGTTTTCACTGGGCTTCTCTGTTTGTTTCAATATACCAAGTGTTATAGATACGCAGGCATTGACTCCGAAAAATCCAAGAACATTGTCTTGAATGAAATAGTGGACAAGACATTTCCATCCCTTGAGCGTCTTACGGACAGCTTATTGCAAAATGAGTCAGCTCAGTCGGATGAAATGCTCTACCTTATCTTGAAAACTTTTAGATACTCAACAATAGCTAATTTGCCGCCATATCTCGAGGACTTGTCCAACTTGGGGAAGTGGTGCCAAAGCTTCTTGTACCTTATCGACAAGCCGCTTCCAAATTACGTTTTGAGCGTTGATCCATCTGAAAGGGCCACTCTTCCTCGCATCAAAGCAGTTAAGTGGTGCTTTGGCGATATCCTTAACCTTTTATGGCGTCACGGAGGAGGTGTCAGTACCAAAAACAAGAAAAGTGCATTTGCGGTTAGCTTCGTCAATGACTTTGTTCCTCAAATTCTTTCCACTTATTGGACTATCATTGAGAAGTGGGCCACCGAACAGATATGGCTCTCCCAGCCTTCACTTTACAACATGATCTCCTTTTTGGAACAAATCGTCGAAACCAGTGCATTTTCGCTTATAGGTGACAAGATCGAGGCCATTGTAAGCCATGTCCTTTTACCTATCTTAAGCGCTTCTCAGCAGACTATTGAGATGTACGAGGACGAGCCTGAAGAATACATAAGAAGATTTTTCGACGTCGGTAAGGAGAATAGTACCGCCGATACTGCCTCCATTAATTTTCTCTACAGGTTGTCAACTCTGAAGTTTTCGTCCTGTGGAGCTCCCATCTTAAACATTATCAACGCTATTTTCCAGAAGAGGGCAGCAGACAGAAACGATGTCAAAGTGGCATGCGAGACTGAGGGTGCTCTTCGTATCCTTGCGACAATCTCGTATAGATTGGACAAAAAGAATAGTCCAGTAAAGGGCCAAATCGATCAGCTCCTACACTCTGTCGTATATCCCGAACTCTCGGAGGCCACCATATCGAAAACACCCTGGCTAGCTGCTAGAGCTTGCGACACCATTGCCATTTTCATGCACAAGTTCACCGACCAGAATGTCTTGCAAGATATCTTCCATGGCGTTGTTTCTTGTTTCCAACAACAAGAACATTTCCCTATCCAGTTGACCGCAATTGATGCATTGCGTACTCTCGTCGAAGAACCTTACGTAGCCAACCAGATTGCTCAACAAGCGCCACAGCTTATGGGCACGTTGCTTGACATGTCAAAGAACTTTGAAAGTGACATTTTGACTTCGGTGATGGACGTATTTGTGGAAAAGTTTGCGGCTAACTTGGAGCCTTATGCTGTAGAGTTATCTTATAGATTGGTCGAACAATTCCTCACTTTGGCCCACCAGATTTTGGAGCAGTCGTCAAACGGTGGTAGTATTGATGTTGACCAAGAATACCAAGCGGCCGGTATCTTGAACACGTTAGGATCTCTTGTAATTTCTATGAATTCTTCGGAAGAAGTCGCCGCTTCGTTGGAAGCTACCGTGAAAAGCGTTATCATTTTCATTTTGCAAAACTCCATGGCGCTGTTTCTTTGTGAAGCCATGGAGATGGCCGAATCTCTTCTTTTTGGTACTGGAAAGATGTCCAGTTCTCTGTGGGAGATTTACCATGAAGTCATCTCTGCTTTTGACACATACGCCTTTGACTACTTCGATACATTCCATCCTTTCTTGGAGGCCGTTGTGTCCTCGGCATTTTCTTCCAACGAGGTGACCATGGAAAGCCCTGATGTTCAAAATTTGTTCAGAATCTCTTTCCAGATTTTGGGTGGAGATGATGTAGATCCTGTTTTTGCTAACTTGGCCTTTGAGCTTCTTGAGTTTTCCATTTTAAGTTTGGGACACAAATTCGGTTCATTCTTGCCCAATTTCTTGCCTCAGATCTTCTCAGTTTTCACCGCATTGGACTCCCAAGATGCATTCGACGGATTTATGTTGCATCATTTATCTATTCTTCGAATTTTCTTTGCTTGTTTGCACGTGAATCCGTCGTATACTCTTCAGTACTTAAACGAACAAAACTTCACCAACTTATTCTACAAGTTGTGGCTCAAACACAGCGACGACTTCCAGAGTGTTTACGGATGTAAATTGCAAGTTTTGGCTTCCATTTCGATCGTTATTGACTCGGAGTTGGGGTTGATCAATGAGGATTTATTGGGTGAGACAGTGAATGTGCTCATCTCGAACCTTGAGACCTTGCCTCATGCTATTCGCGCGAGACAAGAATTACTCGATCGCGAGAGTGGTGTGAGACCTAATAAAGATTTTGAAAGTGGGAAGGATGACGACGAAGATAATGATGACAACGAGTTTTACGACGAAGATTTGGAGGCCGATGAGGCCGAGCTTGAGGCTTTGAAGCAGACGCCAATTGACTCGATTAATGTTTACGCGGTTTTCGCAGACAAGACCACGGCTATTCAACATTCTGATGCTAACCGGTACCAGATTGTGTTTGGGAACCTTGACGAATCGCAGAAGGAGATCGCGATGAGAATCATTAACATCAACCAGCAGCAAAAGAATGCCGCTGCCCTTTCGTAGGTTTACCTGTCGAGATGGTTTTTCTTAGTGGTGATGGACACATTTGATGATAATGGAATAATCGTAACGTGTAAATTTGTAATAAAAGTCACAAAAAAGGAGACGACACATGACTACTTATATTCAAAAAACTAATTCACAAATCTATGGATCACATACTTCGTGATGCAACTTTTTTGCAGCCAGTTTCACTTGTGCAGGCTCTTACTCCAACTACTTTCTAGTACTACCCACTATCCAACAAACACCCTTGAAAACCATATAAACCAAAATGTTTACCGGATTCGGGGCCGAATTCTTTGGTGGCAATATGTTTCAGCCGCAAAACACTCAATTTGAAGACTTTTTCCGCTGTTATCCGGTGGTCATGATGCCAGACAATATCCGTAAGGATGATGCCAATTTCGGTGGCAAAGTGTTCCTACCTCCTTCGGCATTGAGCAAGTTGACCATGCTTCACATCAGATACCCCATGCTTTTTGAATTGACGAACGAGGCGGCTGCCATTAAGACCCACAGCGGTGTTCTTGAGTTCGTGGCTGAAGAAGGTAGGGTCTATCTTCCACAGTGGATGATGCAGACGCTACAATTGCAGCCCGGGTCGCTTCTCAAGGTGGCCAGTTGTGACTTGCCTAACGGGCTGTTTGTGAAGATCGAACCTCAGCTGGTGGAGTTCTTAGATATCTCCGACCCTAAGGCGGTGCTTGAGAATGCTCTTCGAAAGTTTTCGACCTTGACCGTGAATGATATCATAGAAATTGACTATAACGACACTAAGTATGGCATTCGTATTTTGGAGGTGAAACCTGACACTGCCAGCAAAGGCATTTGTGTCGTGGAGACTGATCTAGAGACCGACTTCGCTCCACCTGTGGGATACGTAGAACCCGAGAGGAAAGCAACGCAGCTGGCGGTTTCGCTGGCCCCGTTGAATGTCAAGGCCAGCGCAGGCGCGGGAACCATGGCACATTCAATCGGATACGCGGCATTGGTGGCTGAAGGGAACTCAGCAAGCGCGTTCGTTGGTGCCGGTCAGAAATTGTCCGGCAAGGAGGTCAGTCAAGACAAAAAATGCATTTCAATCGATGACTTGGATCAAAACGCAGCACCGGTCCCGTTGGAGCTTCCAGAGAATCAGATTTTCCTTGGGTGGCCGGTAAAGCTAATGGAAGAAGCCGAGGCCGAGGAAACAACCACCAAGCCGAAGTATGCCGGCGACGGCAAGACTTTGAGACAAAGCAAAAAGCGCACAACTGCCAGTTTGAATACGGACGGCCCGTTGAAGAACCATTCGCGCAGTCCTGACTACATTGAGATTGACGACTAAACACAAGTAATACACGTGCAAACATCAGCTTCATTCAGCTTCATTCAGCTTAATTAATCTATTATATAATTTAAACACCGAGTGTGCCTGAGGGACTGACTATGGAAGGAAAACATCATTGCCCTGTTCAACGGCTCTCTTTGTGTGGTATACAATGTCAGTTGATTCCCATGGGTATGCGATCCAGCAGTCGGGGACGGTTCTGGCAGCAAAGTACAGGCTCTCCATGATGTCCTCGGGCAACTGTGCTCTCTTTTCCTTGACCTTATCGTGGAGAACGAAGATGCCGAACTTGGTGCTGTTGGGGTCAGCGCCCTTTGCGGCAGCCTGTTCAAGGACATCCTTTTTCAATTCAGACACGGCGTAGTGCAAGGTCGTTCTGGTGTCGTCGACCTCGTCGATGATCAAGACGTTTTTGTTGACCAAGTCGATTTTGGACTGGGCGTAGTCGATCCATTGAGTACGAACAACCTGGGTGCCCACGACCTCCACTTGGCTGCCCACGGTGGAGACGTCCTCGTAAAGCGAGAGAATAACGGCCATGATTCTGATGTTGGGCTGGCCGGGCTCCTTCAAGAAGGTTCTGAGCATACGTGCTGGAATGAAGCCACCACCGCCAATGGCAATGATCAAGTCGGGCTTGAACTCCTTGATTTTCGCAGAGGTTTCCTGGCACAACTGGTGGATGTTGTTGTAGGTGATGAACATCTTGGAGGCTTCGACGTCGGCGGAATCCATTTTGAATTGGGTTTGAGGGTGGCTCAGTAGGTTTCACTTGGTATCTATTAAGGGCCCGTTGTAGTATGGAGGACTTCGAGATGAGATGGGTTGCCCGGATGAGCCGCGGCGATAGGGAAGACGAAGAAACGGAGATACTCCAAAAACATCCAAAACTAATTCATCCAAAACGCCTGATAATTTTTTATATATGAGCCCTGGGTTCTTGTGGTATATATATTGGACGCGGATGGCTGCAGCAGCCCACAGAAATCGAAGGTTGTCTTGATAAATAGAAGCACGCAGACGCCGAGCCTGAAACAATCTCAAGATTCCTTCGACCTCTCTTGCTCTGTTTCAGAATCACATGGCTGCAATTCGCACACCGTTTCATGCCACAGACCGCCACAAGACGACGCAAATTAACTCCAGCACAAACCCGAACATTTTTTGCTTTGAGTGACCTCATCCTCCATTCTATATAAACTCGCATACTTCATTTGTGCGTTCCCTTCAGGAACAGGTGTCCATACTGCATGCACATACCCCGAATTTCCACACCGTTCTGATACATAACCAAGGTGAATTCTTCCTCCAAGTTCGTGCTCAATTCGCAATGAGGTTACTCTCCCTATGTTGTCTCTTTGCGCTTGCACAGTGTGCAATTGTGGGAATCGACCTCGGCCACCAGTTCACAAAGGCGATCATGGTCGCCCCAGGCGTAGCCTTTGACGTGGTCTTCACGGACGAGGGTAAAAGAAAAGATGCGTCGGCGTTGTATCTAAAACCCATCGTCGACGGCTCAGAGCTCAAAGACACGGAGCGCGTTTACGGCTCCCAAATCGGCTCGCTTTGCACCCGTTTCCCTGGCTCTTGTGCCTCCAACTTGAAGGCTCTCTTGGGGAAGTCGGCGTCGGATGATGTGGTGAGACACTACTTGCAAAACCACCCTGGCGTCGAAATCACAGGAGACGCGGATAGAAACAACTCCGTTCTTCTTCAATTGGGTTCCAATTCGGACTCCCACCCCTTCTCGGTTGAGGAGCTCATGGGCATGTCCTTGAACAACCTTAAACAGAGAGTGCTCAAAGCATTGGCCGCCCATCCTCAGGCTAGAAGTGTTGCCGAAGACGTGGCCGTGTCCGTGCCTCCTCACGCCGACCAAGTCACTCGAATGGCCTATCTTGATGTCCTTCATTTGGGCGAGTTTTCGTCCATCTTGGGCTTGGTAGACGAAGGCGTGGCTGCCGCATTAGCATACGTCAACGGCAGAAAGTTTACCCCAGAAGAGTACAACGAGGAAAAATCGTATCACGTCATTTACGACGTTGGCGCTGGCTCGACCACTGCTACTCTTTTCTCGTACACTCCACACAAAAACAAGACCATCAGCGTCGAAATCGAATCCTTCGGGTACGACTCCTCTTTTGGTGGAGAGCTCTTGACGCACAACGTCTATGATATACTCTATAGTAAGTTCTTGAACCATTTTGGTTTGGATGACTCGTTCAAATTGGCCCCCAAGTTGAGCGCCCGTTTGATCGAGGCTTCTGAAAAGGCAAAGACCATTTTGTCTGCGAACACCGAGTACAGAGTGTCTTTGGAGAGTTTCTACGACGACAAGGACTTCAAGGCTACCATCAGCAGACAAGAGTTTGAAGATTACTCCTCTGACTCGTCTGAGCGTGCCATTCAACCAATCCTCGATGCGCTCAAGAATGCAGTAAGCGAAGGGATTTCCATTTCTAGCATTGAATCCGTAGTTCTCAATGGTGGTTCCACGAGAACACCGCTCATTCAAAAGCAATTGATTGCTTTGTTGGGTAGTGATGATAAGATCTCAAAAGTCGTTAACACCGATGAAGCTTGTGCTCTTGGTACCACAATCAGAGCATATCAGTTGAAAATGATGACCAGCACAGCAGATATAATTTTGCACGACAAAATCTTCAGTAACTTTGAGATTTCTCTCAATGATTCCGACAAATTAGACTTGGTTTTTGCAAAGGGTTCAGCAGCTGGAAACTCCACGGAAGTGTACTTAGGAGGTGTCAGTGACGACTTGAAGGTATCTCTTTACGAGAACAGTAATCTATTCCAAACTTATGGTGTCTCTGATCTTGTCAAGAGAGCCGAGGAGTTGAAATGTAGCGCTGAAGACATGCGTGTGATGGGAACTTTTGAGGTTAATCACAATAAGATTTTCTCTCTCAGTGAAATTAACATTAGGTGTCCCAAGGACAAGAAAACTTCTCTGTCCGAATCGACTAAACTGAGCTCAGAGAAGAAGGTTGATGAGCTGGAGGAGACACCAGTATATGACGAAAAGTTCTTCAACTTCACGAAACCCAAACCAAGAACCGTGGCAAGAATTCCAATCCCAAGCTCTCATTACTCTAACTTGCGTCCTTTCAACTATACTGAAAAGAGAGAAATCTTATCAAAGTTGCGTAACCTCAGAAACAAAGACGAAGAGAAGATTGCGCTCCAAGAGAAGAAGAACGAGTTGGAGAGCTTGTGCTACAGTTTGCGGTCGTTTGTAGAAGACAACTACGATGACTTGATGAGTGAAATCGAAGAATCGGAGCTCGAGCTGGCCAAGTCTTTGGTGTCTGAAACCATTGAATGGTTGGAGTACGACGCTGATAATGCAACTTTTGAAGAAATCGAGTTCAAAATAGCAGGAGTTACAGGAAACAAGGAGAAGTTGGCTCGTGTACACAAAATGGTGGAATCTGATTTGAGCTTACCTGAGCTTAAGAAGATGTACGAAGAGGGTAAATCAGTGTCGGGTCAAGTCGAAGAGTATTTAAAAGAGTACAAGTCGCAGCTAGCAGGCATAAAAGAAAAGTTTGCTGCCGCCGGTTTTGACTATGATGCCGAAGACGATAAGATTTTGACGAAGATCTATGGTTCCAAGAAAAAAGCAGCTAATGCTTTAGGAGACCATTTTGATTCGTTCACGAAAGCATTGAAGAATCTCAAGAATGTTATCAACTTGCCTGCCAAAAAGTTCGCCGCTCTCACTAAGGAAGAGTTGTTTGACGCTAGCGAAGGTGTTACTTCTTTGATCTACAAAATGATGGACGACGTAGTCTCGTTACAGAAAAAGCACGAGGAACGTCTTGAATTTTTGTTGACTAGATTGGATAAACTCAAAAAGAGACAAGCACAGAAGGAGTTTAGATTGAAGAAGAAAGAGGCGGCCGAGAAGGAGGCTGCTGAAAAGGCTGAAAAGGCCGAAAAATCCGCTGAAGATGCAGAGCCAGAGGCTGCACCTAAGCCAGAGGATGTATCTAAGGATGATCCTGCCGACGAAGAACCACCTAATGCTGAGCCTGAGCCAACGCCAGAGGTTTCAGATGTGGACCACGATGAGCTTTAGAATGGGAGCCAAATTCACGCGCAAAAATTTTAAATATTATATAGATCATCGAAATCTTATTTTATGTGATTAACATCAAGACGATATATTTTCCACTGACTTTCCACACATTGGTTTCAGGTGCATCTCATTTCCACATAAGTTCTAATCCCTATCACTCTTCTAAGAAGACTACTACCGAAAGCCCACGATTAGTTTCACAATATGGATGGCGATCGTCCCACACACAATGGTGATCGGCCTCACTTCGGTGGATCTGTCCCAAGAGAGCGAGTAAGAGAGTCCAGAGGTGACGCTCGTCAATATGACGAATACTCCAGACGCCGATCGCCTATGCCCTCTCGCGGTAACGCAAGCAATTCTTACAATTCAGGGAGTTCCTATAATGACTCATATAGAAATCCACCCGAACGTACCTCTGGCAGAATCGGGTACAATGGTAGAAGCCATGAGAGGGACGATAGAGGAAGAGGCTACGAGAGACCCCGCGAACGACCTTCACGACGGTTCGGCAATGATAGACTGAAATCCTACAACGAGGAAGATTCCCGTGGCAAGAGCCCGTCTCGAGATAGGCGTCCTGGAGGTAACCACAAAGGGTCAGAAACCGATCAAGCACGCTTCGAACGGTACGAGAAGCGACTTGTGGGCCTACTAGATGTGTGTACTCTTGATAATTTCCCAATTGAAAAAAGTAAATGGGGCGTGAAGCCAAAGGGCTTCGAGGATGTTACTGCACAACGAGCCAAACTCAGCGGGTACTTCCCACTTCCTAGCGCTCAGGGAACCGCAGAGCCAAACCTTGAAGAACTCATTAAAGCTGGCAGTGTTCAGGAGGGTGTTCTTGAGGCTGCGCTGAAAATAGACCCCATTGACTCCCGGGCGGCCCATATCGTCGTAATTAAAGATGTAGACTTCCTGAAGGTGACACCCGCCAAGATGTCCAACTATTTAAACAAATTTCTTCGATTGATAGATTTAAAGGGGGTCGCTATAGATGAAAATGTTGTACTGACAGAATTGGCACCAAACAGGGAAGTACTTGTAGTGGAGCTCAAGACCTCTGTTTGTGCTACTCTCTGCTTATGTCTAAACGGCAAAGCCTTGCTGGGAATGGAATTGGATCTAGATTCACTGTCGGGATACAAATGTACCCTTACAGTCACTAGACCACGCGAATACATTGTACAATGCTTACCTCCAAAAGAACGTGAATCCACGGAATTAACGGATGATGTCGTTGACAGTCCTTGTAAATTAACGTTGAAAATCGACAAAAAGACCACGGAAACGCAATTGCAAGATGCTATGACAACTGTCGCACCGCTCAGAGCGTTTAAACTTCTTCGAGAAGTTGGCACAAAAGACGCTATAGGAATAGCGTTTGCAGAGTTTTTCATTGATTCCAAGAGGTTCCCTGACGTAAGCAGCTCACTTAAAAAGACAAGAGAATACCTTGAGAAAGTGTTACAGTTGCCCGAAGTGATCGATGCTCAATTTCTGTGTATAGAGTTATCCGAGGATAAAATGCCTTTGACTAGTGTCCAAGACTGCTTCATAGAACTCAAGACATTGAAGGGGCTTGTTAGAAACAAGTTTGTGCCCTTTCATCCAAAACTGAGGATCGTGGAGCTCATAAATGTTCTCACCGCTTCCGATTATGCATCGAAGGAAGCCATGGACTTTATAAGGGAAGATATTCGCGAAGAAGCCTCCAAATTCGGAAAATTGGTTTCAATCAATATCCCGCTTCCCAAACTACCCATTACTCCTGGCTCGAACATCGAGGGTCAACCAGGAATCGGGAAAGTTTTTCTCGAGTTTGAGAACGACAACATCGCTTTAAAAGCATTGATGGGTATAGCGGGTCGTACTTACAACGACAGGACTATTATCTGTGCATTCTACGACCACCAAGACTACCTTAATGGTATTCTTTAATTCAATTAATAAATTTAAGGGGTTAATATGTGCTGTATATTGGTTCTAGGTTTGAGCTTAACACTGATTCCCTCATCTTTTCTGACTGGACACAAATGTTTTGAGTTCTTCTTGAACATTAGGATCGAATCCATGTCTCACTATCAAATCGTATAGTTCTTTTGGTAGCGCCGGAATAAAACTCAAGCTCAACTTGATGATATTGTTTTCGTCTAAGTTGGGAAAGTTTCGTAGCACTTTCATCGGTTGAGAAGAATTAAGAAGTGTTGATCTACTAATAATTAATTGGGCAACAATGTACAAAATGTTCATGTGTGTCCCGTATGCAAAAAGGAAGTCCCATAACCTAAAGAGGGACTTGAGCGGTGGGGTGCAAGCACACAAGGTGAGCGCCGATGGGAAGGCATAAATTTCAGCTTTGAGGAACTTCAGATCGAGAAACTCGCTTAAAACCGGATCGATAATACGAAGGACAATATCAACTAAACTTAGAGCCGTGTGGACGCCGTCTAGATTTGGAGTAATATAAAGCGGGATTTGCTTTGTGATCAAGTGGTGCATGATCGCGAATGCTTGGGGTTCGCTGCGGTGGCATGTGTAAGCTATAGGTGCAAGTAAAACGTTCATTCCTTGGACGTAACCTGCTTTGTTAGGAACAGTTACAGCGAGGGCAGCTAAAATTCTTATGAGCGAGTCCTCTGAGACTTTTGAGTGGAATGCACGGTCGTTCATAAGAGTCCGGAAAGTGTCATTTTTGATCTTCTGGTATAGTTCTGGAGCTAGTTTCTCTTGTATGGACGTAAGTAGCCTAGCGTACTTATGAGCAGAGAATGGAGGGACGCCACAGAGAATTGACCATGCGTACTGGCGGTAGGGGCATTGCTCATAACCATCAGGAGTTGATAGTCCTTCTATGAGAATCATGTATCGTAGCTGAGCGAGACCATTTTCTCTGATCAACTGCGGCAGTTCGATAAACTGCTCTATCGAGTCTTTCCTTCTCCCGCGAACTTCCATTTTGGGAACAAATCTATTAGTGAAGGCTCGATTGGCTAAGGCGGTACCTTTTTCGGGGAGTTGAGTGGTGGAAGGATGGAATACGTTGTGTTTACATTACCCCAGAAAAGGACGATAATGAGATAGGCATTATAGGACAACCCTTCATTTTCGGGTTTTGCTATAAAACATTTCTATTCAATGAATTAGGTGAAAGTTTTCTGAATCATTTTTTATTTTATTTCTTTGCCTCACTTTAGTTGATTCTTCCCTAGTTCTGATCTATATCTACGGCTAGGACATTGAACAAATTAATTTCAGTACAATATTTTACAAATACATGCCACTCAATGAATGTTTCTGAATTTTTTTATTTTGTTTCTTTTAGATCCGCGCCTTTTCAAAATTTAGCTTTCTTTTCTCTAGCCAAGGTAGTCGCATTTTTCAGACCCATCGCCCATCAACTACTATAGCACCACAGAAATGGCGCCCTCAACAGACATAAAAGGCTTCCATATCCTCCAAGTCAGACTACCGGAAAGTGCAGGGAAGCACTTCATCTATTTCCGTAAACATGAAGCTAAGGCTGCTCTGGACTCACAAGATATAAGTGGAAGGCTGTTGTTCATGTTCAATCTACCCATCGAGACCTCGCTTCCGCTCTTAAGGAAATACTTCCAGCAGGTCGCTATAGGCGCCACAGTGGAGAAATACATCCCCAGTGTCTTAACAAACTCGACGCAAGAGTCGTTCTTCGACCTTACTAAACTAAGCAGCGACTTGGAATACAAGCAAGAGAACCCAGATGCTGAGCTTGGCCAAAGACTCCCTAAGCACTGTGGAATCGTCACCTTCATCGATAAAGCCTCGTTGCAACTTGCATTAAGTTCATTGAAAAGATGTTCCGCGGACAAGAAGACCACCAACTGGCCCATGCCTACGTTAGGCTCGCAGTATTTGTTGTCCGTGCTTAAGGCGCAGATCTACGATCATGGTGCTCTTTCTAAATCTGTTTCAAGTGCCCTTGCAGACTTCAATCGTGCCGAGAAGGAGTCTCGTGACGAGCTCAAGAACCAAACGGAGATTGTGGACGAGGACGGTTTCACACTAGTGGTTGGATCGCACAGAAAGACAAAGGCCGGCATCTTGGGCCGCCAAAAATACGCACAAACTGTTGGTCTGGAGAAGGCCAAGCATAAGATTAAGAAGAAGGAGAAGGAAGACTTCTACAAGTTCCAGCTTAGAGAAAGAAAGAAGGCAGAGATGAACGATTTGTTGAAGAAATTCAAGCAAGACCAAGAACGGATCCTTGCTATGAAGGAGAAGAAGCGGTTTCGCCCTTACTAATTTACCACGGAAAATTGGACTTTGGATGTTTTATAGAGCATATTTATCGGCAAACGATGTAAGAACCAACAGCCAAGCCACTTAATACATAAATAGTTTATAAAATCAGCAGGTACGACGGATAGTTTTGTTGTTGACGTTTTATCTCATATCATAATTTTCGCATTGTGGGGATTCTTTTGTGTATCTGACTTGGTACAAACTGTGGACTACAATGAAGGAGGTGAGTCTGGAGACGAACGTCCCGCACTATGAGCTCTCGACGACAATTGACCCAAACTCCAAGGAAGTGACGATCCAAAAGTCTATCGATATCGAGTATCACCCCGAAACGCTAGAGCTCTTATCTACTATCAGGTACGATCCTTTACTTGTAGACCACCAGCCACAGACGGTGGAAGAGATAACGAAACATGCGTTCTTTCTATGGGACGCGCATGTGCAACGCCTTCAAGATACCCTTGACTTCTTTGAATACTTCGATGACGAGGAATCAGACAAAAAGAAGAAAGCCCTTGACACGGGAGGCAGACTTGTTAGTGTGAACCCTAAGCCACCGAAAGACCCGCTACCGGACCCCGTTTACGCCGACTCGGATCTTTTACTCACAATGGTGAAAAAGGCTTTTAAAGAAGGTGACTATCCGTTGTCACAGCCCTACAAAATACGGCTCTTGGTGAAGGTCGATGGGAAGGCAAGAATTGAAATCCACGAGACACCTGTCATCCCAAATCTCTTGCTAGGGCTTGAGGACAACTACCCAATGGATTTAATGTATGATGTTTACGTGGATAGAACACCGGTGTTCCCTTCCCCATACACTAGCTTTAAAACAACGTCTAGAAAGGTCTACAATGAAGCCCGGAAACGAGCTCTTCCTGGAAAATCGCCGCGAGAAGAAGTTCTTTTGATCAATTGCCATGACGAGTTGATGGAAGGCTCTATCACGAGTGTAGCTGTTGAACTAGTAGATGGGACTTTCATGACTCCAAACCTAAGAAGTGGGTGTCTCTGTGGCGTCACGAGGCGCTTTCTTCTTGCAAAGAATCATATAGGAGAAGGCGTCATTTTGGCAGAACAGTTGCGTCTAGGACATGAAATCCTCATGTTCAACGGAATCATGGGGGTTGTTCGAGGGATCATCCGTGGGTTTGTAGAGCCAGAAGACCCCGACTCGGAGCAGGATTCGTAGAAAGTG
Organism: Australozyma touchengensis; assembly: GCA_030566735.1. Classification (NCBI taxonomy): domain Eukaryota; kingdom Fungi; phylum Ascomycota; class Pichiomycetes; order Serinales; family Metschnikowiaceae; genus Australozyma; species Australozyma touchengensis. The sequence goes on along the minus strand of JAKUAS010000007.1, from coordinate 537,056 downwards.
TGGATAAATCGTAAACCAGTCCCTAGATTCCATTTAATATTAAGTCTATTAAGCTATGTCTATGTGTGAAGATGAATTAGTTGATCAAAGAAGAGATTTCCGCATCAGTGTAGCCCATAATGTACAAAATGTCTTGCAAAGATTTCGTGTTCAAGCAACATGGTGCCTCGTTCTGTACCTTAGGCTTAGCGTTCCATGCCACGCCCCATCCACCAACACTCATCATCTTCAAGTCATTGGCGCCATCGCCCACTGCAACAGCCGTCTTGGGGTCGATACCGTGCTTGGCGGCGATTTCAAGCAAAAGCTCGGCTTTCTTTTCGCCGTTAACAACGTAGCCTAGCGTGGTGCCATCCAATCTACACTGTTCGTCCACGCCGAGGGTGTTAGCGTACGCGTAATCTAAACCTAAATGTTCCTTAATGTGGTTAGCTAAAGGAATGAACCCTCCGGAACAGACTCCCATGACAACGCCCAATTTCTTCAATGCCTTGCAGAGCTCAAGAGCACCGTTGGTGACCTCAAGTTTCCCCTTCAACTCGTCCCACAACGTAGTGGCATCGATACCCTTCAACAACAAGACTCTCTCACGCAAAGACTCGTTGAAGTCCAATTCTCCGTTCATTGCTCTCTCGGTAATCTCCGCGACCTTGTCTTCGATGTCTGCGTATGCTGCAATAAGTTCAATGACCTCCTGGTAGATCAAGGTGGAGTCCATGTCGAATATGAAAAGCTTCTTGTTCTTTCTTTCTTCGGCCACTTGGAATATGATATCGTAGGGGGGCTTGACGGTTTCTCTTTCCTTTTTGATCAAGGAGATGGCCATATCGGGTACATTGGTTTGAACCAAGTAATCGACCACTCTCTCCGGAGAGAGCTGTTTTTTCGAAACCACAACAGCGTTCAATTTGGTGGTCACGAAGCTCTCTATATCTCCATGATCTTGCGGCGAAAGACTGCTAGCGTGGGCAATGAATGTGAGCGAGTACATGTTGTCGTCAATAACTGTATCTGAGTGCACGTTGATGAAAATGGCTGCAAAATTGTACCAAGCCGGTATACGCAAAAGAGGAAAACATTTCAAAAAGGAAGAAAACAGAAATTTAACGAAAGAACGAGTGTCGTGAACAATATTTCTTAAATTCAATTATAAATATGCTTGGGTAAAATTAGCGAGCATCAAGTTCGTGAATGGTGCTGAGCAATGAATGATGCAAATGAACAAGGGTATGACGAGGAAACTTTGCTTTTAAATGACTGTCTTGAGATCGTACTCGCTCAAACCGATTCCACCGCCCAATCTGTCGAAGTTCTTTTCATAGATTGCAGCCTTTTCTTGGGCCATTTTGTTCATTTTCTCCCAGTAAACCTCGTGGATATACTCGAAATCAAGCATGCCGTTGAACTCCTTGTCTAATTGTTCTTTGGGGACGAAGTTTTGGAAGGGCTGGTCATAGATCGTCTTCAGGCGGGTGTATGGGTCAATAAAGGGCCCAACAACTTTGAAGAAGGTGTAGCCAATCCAGGGGATGTTCGTGAAGAGCCCTCGGCCCAACCTCTCGGGGTAATGGTTCTGTAAAATATGCAAGACTTGCTTGGAAATGCTAAGCGAAGGGAAGCCGCTGGAGAGCTTCATTGACGAAGGTGCCGCTTTGAAGTCGATCAAAAGCGCCAATGTGTCTTGTCCAGCGGGCATGAAATCTATGACACGCTCTAACATGAAAACCAAGTGCTGCACTTGGCGGATAGATGCGTGGGTGTTCTGGTATCCGTTACGAAGGTACATGCACGGCCTGTTGTCGATATCGAAACCAAGAATCAAGTTCTTACCGGTCAAATTTTCTTCTTCGACTTTTTCGGCACTGAGGAGCTTCTCGGGGTCTGAGTGGGCTTCGATCTTCACCACGCCAAACGTGCGTCTCCATACGATCGTCTCTTTGATTCTCTTGATCGCAGCTGGAACGTTCCATTTCGTCGCCCGCAAGTACCGCAAGAAGCATTCTTTGGTGAGCCACGCAATTTCTGCTCGGGTCATGGGGTGCTTTGGGGCGTTTGCCGAGTCGTTGACTGGAACATCCTCCTTGACGTACTCTTGAAAATGACCAAGGACCTCGTTGTACTTTACCTCTTGCTCGGGAGTCAAGTCAAACACAGGCGGGTGCGTGGGGTTCATCGGCTTATCAAAGGGTTCCGTGCACTTGATCAAGCCCTTCTTCGAAACACCAGTGCCGGATGCAGCTGTTGAAGAACCCGTAGACGTCATCGACGCAGAGTCGGCGTCTTGGAATTCAACGATGCTGGAGCTCAGGTTGTCTTTTTTGAAAAGACCCATGGAGTAAGCGAATGAATATATACGGCGGGGTTGCCTTTTGCCAAACAACGGAGCGAAGAAAGATCCGATGATCAGTGTGGACACCAGCCGAGCATAACATCCAGACGCGGTACATGAACTGCCAAAAATGCGAGTCTGTACGGATAATAATGAAATAAATTACGAGCGTAAAGTTACTTGAGTTTCAAGTATCTGCAGAATTATTTTCTGCGTTGTTTCGTGTTTTCGAACAGATTCGGTCGGCGCTCTACTTAGCCGACCTTCACGTGCACTACTCAAACGTAACTACTTGAAACATGAGTGTAGAATTAGGATCTCAATTGCAGTCGTCAGAGCAACCACTTGATTCCCAGTATTTGCAGCAGCTAGTTGAAGAGCTCACGCAAACATCCCAAGCAATTAAAGAGTTGGCACAGAACGTGGCTCAGAACCTCTCGAAGAAGGATTCAAGATACAAGTTCTTGGTGCTGGTCACCGAGATCTCGTCGTCCGCCGGTGTAAGCGCCGATCTTAGCATACAATCGTCCGTGGCCGCTGTCTGGGATTCAGAGAAGGATGGTTCTGTTACCGTGAACGTGCCTGGCGAAACCACTAAGTTATTGACAGTGTTTTGGGTGGACGCGAATTAGGTGGACGACGATCGTCTGAGCTTTTGCTTTTGCGTATGGTCCTGTATGGGTTGTTCCAACACACTCAAGTGATTCACGTACTCTTGCATCTTGAATATGTCTCGATCCATTCCGCCTAGGCTCCTGTTGAGCTCGTGAAGAAGTGAACTCACATCTGGGTCTTGCGCAGGATCGAATCTGCGTCCACTTCTTGCCTCCCGAGCCTTTTCATTGCATTCGGGCTGTTTTGCGGGTATAGGGTCCTTATGTAGTTTGAATGTGACCATGTTCTCTTGGATCTCCTTTGATAGTTGGGCGCGTTGGGTTGCCGATGAAGCTCTAAGCTCCGATAAATGTTTTTGATCCTTTTCATACAGCGCGTTTGCGCTTTTGTAGTATGTCTCAAGCTTTTGTAGCTCCTTCAATTCTTCGTTCAATTGGTCCACCAATGCCGAATGCCTTTCCGTAATCAGCTGAATGTCAAGCGCTCTAACGGGCTCGTCCAGCGAGCCCCTCGCCCTTACGTGCAAAGTTTTGAGCAGCGGAAGTTTTGTCATTTTAAGTCTCGCGAGAAACGACTTCGGGCCCGTATCACTTGTCCAGTGTGTCGAAAGGATGCGCTCAGCTTCGATAGTCTTTGCTTTGGGATTCGAGGATTCTTTGAGCAGTTCGGCAATCAGATTCACACTAATAGTACTTAATTTCGAAATGGCTGCTAATGTCTTGTGGTCTGGGTGAACCCATAGCTTCTCGATTCCTTTGATGACTTTCCGCTTCAAGTCCCTTCTAACTGGAGCATCTAAGGTTCTCTTTAGCTTAGCCCTGCTGAGGTCTAGATTCGCTGATGGTTCTCCTTCTTCTGCGGAGCTAGATGCCTCAGAGTTTGGTCCGGTTTCCTGGGGGTCGTGGTCATCTAGATATGGAGTGTTTTCTCGTGATAGTGCAAGGTTAGGCGTGGGTGGCGTCGGTGAGGTCTCTTTCTGAGCATCATGTATCATCGAAGGCTCTTGTGGGTATATAAACTGCTCGGATCGTGAACCTTTCATGGTGTTGATAACTCAGTTGTCAGGTTGCAAAAGGGACAAACACACGGCAGATATGCCGACCTACAAATCCAGAAATGGAGATTTCTCAATGTTGCGTTTCTGGCTGGATAAATAAAAAGATAAGATTTTTCTAGGAACTTCAGGGGAAACAGTGGTTGAATGGTTTTGTTTATTATGGCCTGTATCTTAGTGGAGTTACAAACTACAAGATCACTTGAAGAACTTCTCGGCTCTCAAGGCTCGGAATAATTCGAGCTCAAATCGCCTGCAGTTTAAAAGTAGCGTTTTTTCTTTCAATCCAAATTTTCTGCAGAAAAACGTCTCAAGACTAGACCTTACGCCTGCGAGGTCTGTCTTTGATAATTGGTTGGGAACGAGCTCCAACATTCTATCGTCTATGCTTGTGGAATCTGCTGATTCATAATTAGCTCGCTCAAAGGGAAACATCTTGAATAGTTTCTTTTCCATGGGCCCGATTTCATAGTCAGCGCTGTGGCTCGATGAATCCTTGAGTCTCTCCGGAACTAACGTGTCATAAACCCAATCACAGTACTTGAAGATTTCGCGCTCGGAAAGTGCAAAAATGTCTCGGATATCCATACTGTGCATTTTGTTTTTCAAATACGGTTCTGAATCTTCGTCAAGAAGCAAGTCTTGGAATTGCCGATGGTTAACAATCTCCTTTGAAGATTGGAAGTAGACCTTGATCACGAAATACATAACAGAGACGGCCTGGATCTCGGCTCCGACAATCAGGCCGTTGAAGCCCTGGCGAAATACTCCCGACGTGACTTTCCAGATCAATTCGTGGTACATAACTAGAAGCGATGGCGCCTGAGGGATCTTTAGCGAAGTGAACAAAGAGTACGCTTGGAAGTGGAAGGTGTCCGCCGGGGTCGCCCAAATCAGATTCAATTCCAATGCATGTGTCCATTTGGACGTGTTTCGATAGAACTGGTCGTCCAATGGTACATTCGCAGGTGTTAGCATGATGTATGTTGTTGGCAGCGGCATCAACCTGAGCATACTTGCTGGTAGCAACAGAGTGGCGTTGACAAATGGAACCTTGTTGGTCTTGATCATGTGAAGATATGCAGCAATATCCATAGGCACTTCGTTGAGCAGTCGAATCGCCAAGTACACTACGGAGTATAGATCGATGATGGTTGGCGTCTTGGACATGTAGACCCGTTTCACGAGACGAATCCATAGGAGCCGCGCAGACGAGAGGACGTCTCGTTGTAGGCGGTGTAGTTTGGACTGCTCGATGTCTCCGTATAGGTGCTTGACGACCAAGGGGGTGATGCGTTGGAGGACACACTGAAGACACTTGAACACATACGCCTTACCGACATCACCATGCAAACGGCGCGATTTGGTTTGCGCTAGTGTGGAGGACCCAGGAGTGCCCGATGCGTGCGACTGAGAGCCAAAGCCCGTGTCTGTGAACGAGATGTTGAGTCTCTTTGTTTGGACATAGGCGTCTCCATCGTCATCCTCGAACTCGACATTGCCCTCCATAACATGGCCGAACTGGCAGAACTTTCGACCCGCATGCAGTCGATATAGTCTAGATCGGCAGTTGTCGACACCGCAAATCGGGCCCCGCAACCACGATGTCTGGGACATTTGTTTGGGTAGAACTGCAGGTCTGGGGTAGCGATGAGATGAGCAGGGAGTGGGAGGAAGAGACACACAAAAGGCGGTCCAGAAAATTGCAGGTAATTGAGTGGCAGGCGATTTTTTTTATTTTTCAAGATGCGCCGTGTTTTCGGTCATCCTCCGTTAAGAAAGAACCAATCGAAACAGCGTACGTGATGTTAACCGTCATTTGATTTGAGTGACAACTTCATTGAGCCCGTGATGTTAACGACTCGTCATTTACTTTGAGTGACAACTTCGTTGAGCCCGTGATCTCATCAACCAACTCCATGGCAGGTTAGGCGTCTGTCAGATCTGTCTCACTATGCAATGTACCGGAGAACAAACGTCACCAACAAAACGAATGGTGTACCGATTTATGCTACGGAGATTCGTCCTGGCAAGCGTCCAATTGAATCACACAAATGTCGTGCCAGAACTGCGAAGGTCGATATCCAACAATTGACGAACCGTTGGGTGCGCTAATGCCGAGCTGTCAAACTTTAAGGCCGGCGTGCACAGAACGGATGCAATGAAAAGTAGAAAGAACAACGGTTCTCCGCTATCGACCGATTCGGGAATAGGCCAGATTACGATAAGAAAATGGATAAAAGGAAACGGTTTGAGGGAAATGGTTCGAAACGGATGGGAGAATGAATGTTGGGCCAATAGAGGAGAAGGAAGTCGCGCTGACAGTCTATCCGAGTCTGATCGCAGCCAGACCATCACTGAAACGTTTGGCCAAGTGGTTGAATTCTCTGGTTGGCGTCTCCAGCGGCTATCCACGGCCCTCCAATAGCCGATCCTCGGTTGCAGCACAAATCAACAATTTTTTGCTAAATCGAAACACTCCTCGTCATGCTGAGTTCAATTCGCATTATTCGACGCGTTCGACTACGGTCCTATCGCGGCTCGGTGATAGAAGCTACCCCAGATTCTCGGACTTGAAATAGCCGCCAGAGGCCATACAGCCCTAGGGCGATTCTCCACTCGCGTTCAGCCTCCCAAAGAGGCAAAGTCTCGCCAAAAAACTTTGCCCGGAGCTGAGGGCACGGGCCCCTAATTGGAATTGTTTAGCCAATCTAAAGGACTGACGCACGATCTGTATGGCATTTGTCATGGTGCAGCGATAGATAACGAGAGCAATCGACGCCGGCGTTCTGTGGTCCGCGAACACACCGCGTGGAAGTCCACTCCATCAACATTTCTCGCTTTTTTTTCCTGACTTTCTCGTTCTTTGGATCTTGTGGCCCTGCAGGAGGGACCCAAAGCTGTCTCTGATTTGCCGAGCCTCCTAACACCGCGCAGGCCCCACTCGGACTTAACCACTACTGTTAAGCCCTTAATTACACAACTGATGCACTGATAATGAGGGGACTTCGACACATGGCCCCCACACTGGCAGCTGCGACTGCAATATAAATACGGGGCCTTTCCCGGCTCTGCTCGACTTTTTTTTCCAGTATCGCTTCGATCTTTGACTCTCCAGTATCCCCACCACTGGAACTAGCCTAAACTCGTAAGCTCTATTTAACTCCACAAAAATGTTGAAGAGATCCGTCGTCCAATCTTCCAAGAGATTGACCCCCGTCGTGGCAAGAATGTACTCCAACTTGCCATTGACCGTGCCAATCACCTTGCCAAACGGCACCACCTACGACCAACCCACCGGTTTATTTATTAACAACGAGTTCGTGCAGCCCGCCCAAAAGAAGACGTTCGAGGTCATCTCCCCATCCACCGAGGAGGAGATCACCCACGTCTACGAGGCCAGAGAGGAGGATGTGGACTCCGCCGTGACCGCCGCCCAGGCTGCTTTCGACGGTGGCTGGTCCGCTGCCGACCCAGCTGTCCGTGTCAAGGCCTTGAACAAGATCGCCGACTTGATCGAGGAGAACGCCGAGACCTTTGCCCACATCGAGGCCTTGGACAACGGTAAGTCCTTGCAGAACTCCAGAGGAGACGTCGCCTTGTCTGTCGGCTGTTTCAGATCTGCTGCTGGCTACGCCGACAAGTTCAACGGTTCCATCATCGAGACCGGCGACTCGCACTTCTCCTACACCAGAAAGGAGCCTTTGGGTGTCTGTGGTCAGATCATTCCATGGAACTTCCCATTGTTGATGTTCACCTGGAAGGTCGGCCCTGCCATCGCCACCAACAACACCATCGTCTTGAAGACCTCCGAAACCACCCCATTGTCCGCTTTGTACCTCTGTAAATTGATCCAGGAAAACAACGTCCTCCCACCCGGTGTCTTGAACGTCGTCAACGGTTTCGGTAAGATCACCGGTAACGCCATCCTCGACCACCCCAAGATCAAGAAGGTTGCCTTCACTGGTTCCACTGCTACTGGTAAGCACATCATGGCTAGATGTGCCGCCACCTTGAAGAAGATTACCTTGGAATTGGGTGGTAAGTCTCCTCACATTATCTTTGCTGACGCCGACTTGGATGTTGCTGTTAACAACGTCATCACCGGAATTTTCTACAACTCCGGTGAGGTGTGCTGCGCTGGTTCCCGTCTTTACGTCCAAGAGACCATCTACGATGAGTTTGTCAAGAAGTTTGTTGCTGCCGCTGAGGCCGTTAAGGTCGGTAACCCATTCGACGAGGAGGTTATGCAAGGTGCCCAGAACTCCTTGAACCAATTCACCAAGATCATGAACTACATTGAGACCGGTAAGAGCGAGGGTGCTACCTTGTTGTCTGGTGGTGAGAAGGCCGCCGAGAAGGGTTACTTCATCAAGCCAACCATCTTCGGTGACGTCAACGAGAACATGAAGATCGTCAAGGAGGAGATCTTCGGTCCTGTTATCACCGTCCACAAGTTCAAGGACGCTGACGATGTCGTCAGATTGGCCAACGACACCGAGTACGGTTTGGCTGCTGGTATTCAATCCTCGAACACCAACACCTGTATCGACGTTGCCAGAAGAATCAAGGCCGGAACTGTGTGGATCAACACCTACAACGACTTCCACCAGTCTGTTCCATTCGGAGGTTTCGGTTCCTCTGGTATTGGTAGAGAGATGGGCTCTGAGGTGTTCAACAACTACCTCCAGGTCAAGGCTGTCAGACAAGCTATCATTAACTAATGATGAAAATGAGTTTTACGATTCTATTTATGCTCAATAAAATTATTCTATAACTTGGTGTAAGCGACTAAACAACAAAATCGACGTTGCAGCTGTTTGAACATTCGATTTTCCAGCTTGCTAGGAGGTCAGAAATTCAATTCAGAAATTCAATTCAGAAATTGTTTTTCAATTAAGACGACATCTTATCTGGGTTGCTGACTCAAAAGTTACCATCCCTTTAAATAGCCATGTGGCAGAGAACTTGAAAGACAAACATGAAGGGGTTGAGTTGATTATCATAATTAGTAATCCTCGAACATGAGCCTCTAAGCCGTCTTGTCTGCCCATAACCGGTTGGTTTGAGCCAAGATCACTGACATGAGCAGCTTTGCCCGACAAAACAAGTTGGAATACAAACTAAATGAATATTGAGTCAATAGGTATTCGTACTTTTTCTACTTTTCATAAAAATGTTCAGTTACTCTCCGCCGTTGACTTACTCCTCTGGAGTCAATACACACAAAGCGACCAATAAAGCTGCCCTGGACAAATTAAATGACAGCAGAGTTGCCAGAATAGATTCCCTAACACTCTTCATCAAAAATCGTTAAGCTGCAATATTCATAGAATAGACGGAAGATAACTTCAATACGAACAATACGCGTCTATAGACAGACAGCAAGCAAAACACACTTGAATGTGGTTTTGGAGCTCTTAAATTCATATTTCTTTATTTAATTATTTGCAACTTTAGGTCTTATTGTAGCTACAAGGAACATGTCTAGTGCCTTGCAGAGTACAAGACAAGTAGACTGAAACAGACCAAGTCAGAAAAATTCTTTAAACGAAACTCGTTCGCCTTCATTGCAATTCACCTCTACCTTTCCTGAAATTATTCCCGCTGTCATTACTTTCATTGTCTATTGCACCAATTAAAGTATCCACGTGATCAGAGTGACTGTGGTCTGCCCTCTCCTCGCACGCTCCTGCACCCACACCCGCACCATCAACGGCTTAACTACTCACAAAATTTTTCTTTCTTCATCGTACTAAAACTTTCACCGAAATTGGCAAGATGGTATGTGACACCACGTTAATCAAGCGCATTACAGTTCCCAGATAGGTTCCATGAGTCAGGTTCTTGTGTTCTAATTGCCTGCGATCCCCTAATCCCGAATATTTGTGAACACTCGAGTTTTTCAACAATGTCATGAAGTCATAGTAATCCCCGAAAGTGAATGAGATCTGCTACACATAAACAAAATAATCCTTCCAGAGCCTTTTTCGTAAGAAGACACAACCCCTCCGAAATGCAAGGGACTATTCGTCCGCTTTCTGTCCAGGATCAGAACCTTGAACACTATATCTACGAAGCTCTTATACCCCAAAGGAACTATTGAATCCGGCGTTGTGAAGGCTCATGGTCATTACTCAAATGCTGCTTTACGCAAACAAACCGTAATACTAACAGACAGAGTGACTCCGTTACTATCAGAACTAGAAAGGTTATCACCAACCCATTGTTGGCCAGAAGACAATTCGTCATCGACGTCTTGCACCCAAACAGAGCCAACGTCTCCAAGGACGAGTTGAGAGAGAAGTTGTCTGAGTTGTACAAGGCCGACAAGGACGCCGTCTCTGTCTTCGGTTTCAGAACCCAGTTCGGTGGTGGAAAGTCTACCGGTTTCGGTTTGATCTACCAATCTGTTGCTGACGCCAAGAGATTCGAGCCAACCTACAGATTGGTCAGATACGGTTTGGCTGAGAAGGTTGAGAAGCCATCCAGACAACAAAGAAAGCAGAAGAAGAACAGAGACAAGAAGATCTTCGGTACCCAAAAGACCCACGCCAAGAAGATTGCCAGAAGACAAGCTGACTAAGTGTGTGGATCTTGATCCCCATGATGACACCAATCGTAATAATGTCCGCGATCGTAATCCTTTGGTTTTCTGTGAATTAACATGTATCTGGGGCGTACTTACTTTTGGGATGCATATATTTCCTCAATAAAGAACCAACCTGTATTTTAGAGACGGAGGTTTCTTGTAGTTTTGTTTTTTGCTGTTAATTTGTTTATTTGTTGACTAACATGTTATTGCTAACTGTATTATTATGGTTATATTTACTGAGTTAATGCTATTAAGGTGTCACTAGTCTGAGGTTTCTGCAGGGTCACAGAATTGTGCAAATACATCAAAGGGATCGCCAGCGATGGGCTTGTTGATGTCTTCTTCGTCGTTTTCGCCAAAGGTTTCTGTCCAAGGTTGTGGCGCCGTGAACTTCTTCGACTGGTCTTCAAGGTACGCATCCATGTTATCTACTTCTTCATTAACATCACCGGTTAGTATTTCGAAGATGGCCTTGAAGTACGTAATTAATGACCGCAAACCCTTTAAATATCCCATGTCAGCGAGTTCTGGATGTTTCGGTGGCTTCTTGTAACTATGGTAATCAGCATCGTCGCCAATTACACTTTGGGCAAAGTCAATGATGTGGATTTTGATCTGAGCATCGCGCGCCGAAAGAGCACCGTCGTACATGAGCAAGATCGAGGAACCGTACATTCTGAATCCCTTCAAGTCTTGGAAATCTCTGTACAACTCCTTGAGTAGCCGAATAATTGGCGGGATTTTACATATGATCGAGTAACTACAGGTCCCATCATATAGAAACTTAGCGAGTGCCTTCGCAAAGGGTGCACCGCTGCGAAGCTTTCTACCGAAATACTTATCCTTCATGAAATACTTTTGGGTTGCCTGATTCCAGACTTGCAAACCGCACACACGAGTGCCCAATTCCTTCGAAGAAGTCAACGAGCATTTCTTTCTCTGTGATGCTTGTTTCAGATCTGATGCTTCTACTCCGTATTGTCTAGTGCCCATTTTCAAATCCAACACACAAGGTTTGGTCATATCTGCAGTCAAATCTTCTAGTAAGATGAACCGCTCAAACCGCGTATGTTTTCTAAGAACTGGATTCTGGAGCTCTTCGGAATCGGATCCTTTTTGTTCACTATAGTCATCTTCCATCTGGAAAATGTCATCTGGTTTCCGAGATTGTGGCACGAAGACTTCTTGGATTATTTGGGCCTGAAGGTCAGTGTTCACCGAAGTAGATCCAAGACTAGTGTCATGTTCCGGAAAGTCGCGCGAATTGTGAGAGGCACCCTTCATCAATTTCTGCGTGGTGGCATTGGGGGCACTGGTCGAGTAATGTTTCCAAAGCAAGTCGGGGATTATATGTCTGTTGTCGTCAAGTAGCACCTCTGGCGGCAAGTCTTCGAAGTCGTCGCCTCGTAGCGCCTGAAAACCAGGAAATGAGGGCCGCCGGAGGTGTGGATTGCTGGTGCATTTATAAGGCTTGCTGCTTGGCTTAAATACTTGCAGGTTCTGTAGCTCATGCGTTATGTCATCAACGGTTGTGCTTCCTACAGAAGTTCCAGGATGAATATCGAATGGCTCATCCACCGGACCGATTTTAGGAGTGAATTCCTCCTCGCGCACGATACTTGAATATCTGACGTTTAAGACTCCTATGTACTTGGGCATGAACTTGAGTAAGTTCAAGTGTTTACGCTCCACGGCTTCATACCACACATTTTCTCTATTCACCAATGCCTTGCAAACAGCTTTCTTGCTGAATCTAAAAATCGCAGTGTGCCCACCGACTTTGTTCTTAAAGGGTCGTAGTTCTACAGTCAATGGGTAGATCTCGTTACCTGGTTGTACTTTAGAGGAACCCTCCTTGTCAGACTCAGCTTCCGGAGTATCGTTGATCCCCAGAGAATTGCTAGTCCAATCATGCAGGTGTTTCTTTATATTGGTCAATTCTCCGTGCAGCCCGCGTTCGAACTCCAAGTCTGCGGTCAAGTGTTGAAGCGGGGCGGTATCTGGGCTCACTTCGTCCGGGGCGATCGCTACGGTTTTGGGGATCGTTTTCAAAGGCGTATGCGGAAAATAGGTCGCAGAGGAAACAGGCTCGAGAATTTGAAGAGAAGGGTTGGTTTCGGGGTCTGGGGAGAGTTCCAACATGGATTCTGTGGTCTTGGATTCTGCCGCCAGGCTCTCTGCGATGGCCAGATCATAACCTCTGCCATTTCCAAGAAAAAGGCGTAAGGATCTGGCAGCTTTGCGTCCTGTGACTACAGGGACGTCGTCGTCTTGTCCGCTAGTGGCTGTATGGGTTGCTTTCTCCATTATGGGAGCCGAGTGAAGGGAATTTTTTCTGAAACGCTCATGAGATATCAATCTGCGATAGTGGTAGCTGTGCTTCCGTCGAGTCACGAATATGAAACCTAAGCACTGAGAAAAGAGAACGAGATCAGAATGAGAGAAACCGCTACAGAGGCTATTCCCAAAAAGTCTGCAATAAAAGGGTAAACGTCAGGATGGGCCAGCTCGTTCTACCGTCGTTTGTTTGGGTAGAGCTCCAAAGAAGATGGTGTTTTAAGTAGATATGCGAAAGAGGTTAATCAGTGATGAGGAGGTACAGTAGATTCCAGGAAGAATTAAACGGGTAACTATGCAAAAAGAAGAAAACAGTTTTTATGGAATTATCGCCGCTCCACAAATTATGAAAAAATTGAGGTACTGTTTTGCCGCATGTTCAAGCCGTCTCCACGTTTTCAAGAAACGTGCCACGGCTGCAGCCACGTTGGTGAGGTCATCGCTAAGAAATGCGGTAAACAATAACAATTCTAGAACATGGATGTCGTTTATTTGCATAGGAAATTAGGGTATTTATAGCATTGTTGAGAAAGCGTCATTGCTTGGTCGACTCCAGGCTGTCTTAACATCGAGGACCGTCTGCATAATCTAAATAATCAATTCGTTTCTCAATTGGAATGCCGGCTTTAGAAAAGCATGTCGTGAATTGATCCTCTTTAGGGCCTATTACCGTGCTGATGCAGGAAAAATATTCCAGATTTTGGTCCGACGTTTCGTATCTAGATGTGTCAATATTTAGACGGTTATCTCCTATTTCCGACTTGACTCAACGGCCCTATACCATGACTCTGCCCAATCGGATCGTCGTTGATGCATTGAAACGAAGAATACCACTCGACGAAACAAGTATTCAATATATCAATATCTTTTGTTTACCGCTGCGCATCGCCAGCACGGCTGATGGTTGCCAACGGCTATGTGCCATACTAATTATCTACAATGTCATAGTATACATTCACTTGTGGGGATTATCATTCATCCACACGGCTCTAATCCCTTGTTTTTTATTGTGAAAGGCTTCCCTTGCCGAGGAGTCAACTTATAGTGTCCACGTTCACCATTCGTCGAGCTCTCGTCACTATTGATCAAACCTTGTACGAATTGACGCGAAAACAGGTATAAGTGCAATACAATCCGTACCTAACTTCAATTATCTGGCTGTGCACATCGTTATCAGCGATAGGCTACAGGGACCCCTTCAATTTGAAGTTCGCCAAGAACTCTTTCTATTCTTTTCTTGCTGCTTGTATTTTTCTTTTTTATCTTTTTGCTCGTTAGTTGACACTTTATATGTGGCTACGCGACCTGCACTGCGAACTCTCCCAAGTCAACTACCACCGAACAATCCTTCATCAATTAAGCAATCTAAGCCCTTATCTACATCCAAACAATGTCTATCCACTTCACGCTCTTGTTGTCCCGACAAGGCAAAGTTCGGTTGTCCAAGTGGTACAAGGCCGTCAACCAGAAAGAGAAGTCAAAGATCACAAGAGAGCTCACCACAATAATCTTGTCCAGAAGAGCCAAGATGTGCAACATACTTGAATACAAAGACATGAAGATAGTCTATCGTCGATACGCCTCCCTATTTTTTGTGATGGGCATTGACGGCTCTGACAACGGGCTCTTAGCTCTCGAGATCATCCACCGGTATGTGGAGCAAATGGACAAGCTTTTTGGCAACGTTTGTGAACTAGACATAATCTTTGGCTTTGCCAAAGCTTACTACATTCTAGACGAGTTCATTCTAGATGGATATGTGATGGAGTCGTCGAAGAGAGATGTTGCAAGGAAAGTGTCGCAGCAGGATGAATTAGAGAACATGGACGAGTTTGAGACGGTGATGACATAAAATCTGGCACGTGTTGGGTTTCTTAAACTCAGCCACAGTTAGTAGACTTCCGAGTGCCGGTATCACTAAGTAACTGACAGGCAAGATGGAAGGTCCTGAATATACAAGCAGAAAACTTACGAATGCATAAAACTCGCTTTGCGAAGAAATGATGTAGATATGACATGTATCTTTCAAGATCGACATGTTCAGCGATATTGTTCAGACATGCAAGACACGGTGCAACGAGTTCTAAAACAAGCTTGAACGTGATTTCTTACACAATTCTATTGTCGCAACTTAAGCGGGTGAAAGACGATCGATCACTTTGGAAGCTTCGTGTGGAACATCAGTGACTGAACTGTTTCTCGTCGTTTAACTGCAAACAAAAACCTGCTGCACGAGTCACCAAATAATTGGGCTTATTTGGAATACTGAGACCGAGCCACAGGTTTCTTGTTCATTGTATCATATCGTTTTTCGAGTAAAGCACATTTGCAGCCATGTTATCTGCACTCCTGTCTGCGTCTCATCTCGATGCTCTTCGCCTAGAGACTTACTACCCCATAATGTCCGACGACGAAGCCTACGATATTGCAGGATCCTTGGCATTTGCCGGGCCAGACCACGATAGTGATTCCAGTGATCAATCTGACTTTTCTGATATTGAAGATCCTCAAGATGTTATCAGCGAAGATGAAGACAAGCCGCCATCCAAGAAACAAAAGGTGGTGAAGCCCGCTCAAAAGCCAGCCAGCATGCCTTCGCTCGAATTGTCTGATGACGAGAACGAATCTAAAGACTCCAAAGATATTGCTTCCTATTTTGCTGTTAACAATCCCAATGCTAAAAAGGCTAAGAATGGTACTTTTGCCTCGTTTGGCCTATCCAAGTTCATCCTCGCCAACATTAGCAAGAAGGGTTACAGACAACCAACGCCTATTCAAAGAAAAACAATTCCTTTAATTATGGAACAACGTGATGTTGTTGGTATGGCCAGAACAGGTTCAGGAAAGACCGCTGCCTTCACACTTCCACTAATTGAAAAATTGAAATCGCATTCCCCCAAGGTAGGTGTCAGAGCTGTGATTCTCTCGCCTTCGAGAGAGTTAGCATTGCAAACGTTCAAACAGGTGAAAGAGTTTTCTAAAGGTTCCGACTTGCGGTCTGTGGTCCTTATTGGTGGTGATTCTATGGAAGAGCAGTTCTCATCCATGATGACCAATCCTGATATTGTCGTGGCTACACCCGGTAGATTTTTGCATTTAAAAGTGGAGATGGACTTAGATCTCAAAACTGTGGAATATATAGTGTTCGACGAGGCCGATCGTTTGTTCGAGATGGGTTTTGCGGAACAGTTGAACGAGCTTTTGGCAGCATTGCCCACGAACCGCCAGTCGCTTTTGTTCTCTGCGACGCTTCCGAGAACTCTTGTAGACTTTGCCAAGGCCGGCTTGACCAATCCCGTCTTGGTCAGATTGGACGCTGAAAGTAAAATCTCCGACTTGTTGCAGATGTCCTTTTTCTCAGTAAAGAAGACGGAGCGCGAAGCGGCCCTTTTATCCATTCTTCTGGAAGTGATCAAAATTCCCATGCCAACGCCGGAAGAGCTCCTTAAAATCAAGAGAGACAGTAAGCGCGCTGAAGAGCTTTCGGACGATGAACACGAGGAGAAATCCGGAAGGAAGAGATTCAGAAAGGAACGTTTACCCCCTGCCAATGCATTGCCATCGCCACATTCCACAATTGTCTTCGTTCCTACGAAACATCACGTTGAGTTTGTCACTGGCCTCTTAAGGGATGCCGGGTATCTTGTATCATACATCTACGGTTCCTTGGACCAGCGCGCAAGACAGGAACAATTGTACAGGTTTAGAATTGGCCAAACAAACATTTTGGTTGTCACTGATGTCGCCGCCCGTGGTATTGATATCCCGGTTTTGGCAAATGTCATCAACTTCACATTACCTGCTTCCTCCAAGATCTTCATTCATAGAGTTGGAAGAACTGCAAGAGCAGGTAACAAGGGTTGGGCTTATTCTATAGTAAACGAGAACGAACTTCCCTATCTTCTCGATATTGAGTTGTTCTTGGGGCGGAAAGTGTTATTGACTGCAATGCATGAAAAGAAGTGCGAATTGCTTAAAGAAATCAAGGGTTCGGAGTACGTTGAACCCAAAGTTTCGTACACTGATCGTATGGTGGTAGGATCATTTCCAAGACCATTATTGGAGGTGGCCCACGAAGCTTTTGAAGCTTTGTTAAGAAACAACTACGATCTTAAAGTATTGAGAGACGTTGCTGTAAAAGGTGAAAAATTGTACTATAGAACCAGACAGGCTGCATCGCCAGAATCTGTTAAAAGAAGTAAAGAGCTTTTGCAGACAAATTCGTGGGATGATCAACATTTGCTTTTCGGACCAAATCTAGAGAAGGAGAAAGAGAGATTTTTAGCAAAATTGCACGATCGTAAAGTAAAGGAGACCGTCTTTGAGTTCTCTAAGAAAGGAAAGGAGAAGGAAGAAGACTCTATGGTCACATTGATGAGCAGAAGAAGACGCCAGCTTGCGCCAATCCAAAGAAAGGCTAAAGAGAGACAGGAGCTCTTAGAGATGGAGCGCCAATCCGGATTGAGTCACGCTATCCATGACGAGATCTTAAAAGGCGATGCAGGCGAGGTCGGGTACAGTGTCAAGAGCGTTGAAGTTGACGATGATGAACTTGCAGATGCATTCCAGGATGCAGACGATGTTATTCAGCAAAAGAAGCAAAAGAATAAGAAGAAGTCTTTCCGTGATCCCCAATTTTATATGAGTCATCATGCACCAGCAGAGGAGCTTCAAGACCAGCAGCTATCTATCTCACTGTCGTTCGCAAACGATGCTGCCAAAGCTACTTTCGATCTAGATAACGATGACAAGATCCAGAAGAATTCGCAAGTTATGAGATGGGACAAAAAATCTGGCAAATACATCAATAGTCGCTCGACTGATTCCAAGAAGTACATCATTGGAGAGGGTGGCCAACGTATTCCTGCTACATTCAAATCCGGTAAGTTCAACGACTGGAAAAAGCAAAGAAATATCAAGTCAATGAAGGATGTCGAGGAGACGAAGGTTTCTTCAGAAGATAACAGAAGATTCAAGCATAAGAAGGTATCTGCGCCAAGAGCTCCTGATAAGTTCAGAGACGATTTCCACAAGCAAAAGAAGAAGGTTCACAAGGCTCTTGAGTCTGGTGTCAAGGTGAGGGGATTCAATGGTCCAGGTGGTAGACTGGAGATGAAGTCGACGGAGGATATTAGAAAGGCAAGACAACAGAAGGAGAATAGACGTGCAAAGAACGCTCGTCCAAGCAAAAGAAGATAAGTGGGCTACATATATTTTTACAAAGTAATTGCATTGAGTATTTAACAGTAGATGGTGGGTTTTAACTAAGTTGTTCCAAGTAATTTAGACGGTCAGGAGTAGCCATTTTCAATATGCAAATTACCCTTATTATAAACCCTAACAGCTAAAAGCTATTTACCATGCGGTGATTCATTTTGTTCGTTCGTTACTTTTTCTAGTCCTATCTTCTGTTTTTGCGACCATATGGGTGATACCTTTCCTTTTTGTAGCCTCTTTGCCCTGATGGTCCCGATGGCGCTTGGCCCGAAGGTCCAGAAGGAGGTTGAACAGCAGGACCCCTGGGTCCCTTGGGGAAGTTCATGTTGCGGTCATCTCTATCATTTTGTCTTCCTCTCTGATAATCGTTACGTTCACCGCGTGGTCCCTCGGGACGCGAAGGCTTCGTTCTGTCATATCTTCCCGAATTTCCAGATGGTGCTCTGGGAGCACGTTGGCCCTGGTCTCTGTTATCATAATCTTCGTGGCTCACTTGCTGTTGGGGGTTCAAAGGTTCCTCCTCTCCTTGTTCGTTTCCACCTTCGTTTTGGTCCGGCTCTCCAGACTGTTGTTGTTGTTGTTGTTGATACATGTACCATTGCATTCTCTGCCAATACTCCTGCATCATTTCCGGAGTAGCTCCGGGCATAGTAGGCATTCCAGGGCCCATTGGCATTTGGTATTGACCATACGCGTTGGCGTACGGAGCGTATTGGTTTTGCATCTGCTTCTGCTGTTGGTGGTGGTTCTGTTGGTGCTGACCTCTGGGTTGTGCTCTTTTAACTTCCATCGACTTTCCTTTCAAAGTCAAATACTTGTTCACGCAACACCTATCGACAGCCTCTGGAGTATCGAAAGTAATGAACCCAAATCCTCTGGATCTGCCGGTATCCTTGTCGATCATAAGTTGGGCGTCCACAATACGACCAAATTGAGAAAAGAAGTCGTTGAAATCCTTTTCGTTGACCATCGGATCAATTCCACCGACGAAGATCTTTCCTACTCTCTCTTGTTCATCTTTTGCAATTGCGCGCTTAGGGTCAATAAGCTTACCATCAAGAATATGGTCCTTCTTGATGACTTCATCTACAGATTTAGGATCTTTGAAAGTTAAAAAACCAAACCCTCTAGACCGTCCGGTGTTTGAATCTTTCATTATAGTCAAGTCTAAAATTTCACCATACTTAGAAAAATAAGCACTCAATCCTTCGTCAGTCGTGTCCCAGTTCAACCCACCAATGAACATCTTGCCGCTATCTTTACCCATGTTGGAGGGGCGGAACTGGTTAGTTTGTTGTCCATTATCATAGTAGCTGTCATTGTTTGTTTGTGCGTTCGTTTGGTTGTATGAGCTGGTAGATTGTTGTTGGCCGTACTCTTGGTTACCGTATGGCTGATAGTTTCCTTGGTTTGCATACCCAGGTTCAGCGTTTTGGGCCTCTCCATTGTATCCTGTGGATACCGGTTGTTGGGCTACGTTTGATTCCGGTTCTTCCGGTTCAGTTTTTGCAGGCTCACCATCATCTGTGGTGGAAGCCACGGTTGGAGCGCTTGCATCCAATGTGTTGCCCAGGTCATTGCTGGAATTTCCTTCATCCTTGTTTGGCTCGGTGGGCTCATTAGAATTGGCCTTGGCCTTTGTCTTTGTTGAGGTGTCATCGTCGTAAATGTCCTCAAAGAGGGCCTCGTCGTCATCAAACAGCGACATATTTAGATATTTAAAGAGTACAAGAGCTAATCAGATGAAACAAATACAAGTCGGTTTTAGCAAAGGATAAATGTATTGATTACACTACCGTACTATAGACTGGGTTGGTGTATGCTAGTGAAGAGTGAAGCGGACAAAGTCGGTAGTCGTGCCTGGCAGATTTGTCACGTGACTATTATTAGAAGATATATTAACAATGCAAGAATCTGGGGCTCTTCTTGAATCTATTTTAGAGATTCGAAAAGAAGGATGTGATTTTTGTTGGACAATTTGGGGGTTGCTGATTTATTCAGGTTGCAGTAGACAACGTTGACCTAAGTAGTGGAATCAGAATTAGTCTTACCTTCAATTGCAGTGATGACGTCCGTTTTTATCTTTCTCGTTGAAATCACCTAAAATCTCGGTACCCAATTTTCCTGAAGCATTGTTGGTGGTGTGCTTATGAAGCTGATTTCAATGTCATACAACACCAAGTCGGTAAGGGAATCGAAGGGTTCAGCGCTCAAACTCTTTTTCTGAATTATCATCGAATTCTTTTTTAGCGAGATTTATGTGTTTATGTTCAGTGAAACTTCACCAAGACTCCTGGATTTCCATTTTTCAGTGATTGAACAGAGATATTGGAAAAAAGTAACTGTACAAAAAAAAGACAAGCTCATCAAATAAAAACATCTTCACAATACCAATTGATTAAATCACCCCATTCAAACACAAGAAAGAAGAACCAATGCAATGTCTTCCTCGATCTGCCCTTCTCTTCACCTTTCGCAGCCTCTAGATACTCCTCTGAACTACTGCCACCATGAAGCAGTATATAATCAGCTTCGCCCATTCATTTCCAAATTTCAGAGTTGCAGAGCTAGAGTCCTTGGCTGATATATACGGTATCACAGTTGACCTCAGTCATCATGACGAAAAGAGCCCGTTTCTAATCGTGGAATTGGAGAGCGATGAGCATGCAGCCAACCTTGTGAGAAGAGCTATTCTTGCCAAAGGGATCTATGAATTATGGGGGCAAGGACAAGATCTCGAAGAATTGCACCAAAATATCAAAGAGAACTCCTCTGATAGGTTTGAGCTATACAAAAAGAACACATTCAGGTTCGATTTCGTGAGTTTCATGGGCAATAAGACAACGGAAGAAAAAATCGCTACGATAGAAACATTCAAGTACACAGGTTTTGAAGGAAAGATCAGACTCAAAAACCCAGAGGTTGTTTACGCGGTCCTAGAGAGATATCATGTTAGTGGCATGGAGAAGGCCGATACCCCAAATTATCTTTGGTTTGGAAGACAGATCCAACTAAGTGCTCGTTCAGAAGGTGTTGTTGAACAATACGACCTTAAGAAAAGAAAGTACATCGGTACCACGTCCTTCGAGGCTGAGCTATCTCTTGTCAGCTGCAACATAGGACAGGTTATGCCTGGAAGGTTCATCTACGATCCGTTCACAGGAACGGGATCTTTTCTTGTGGCGGGCGCGTTTTTCGGTGCTTATCCGATAGGAACAGATATAGATCCTCGTTCTATTCGTGGAAAAGGGCCCAATTGCAATTTGAAATCGAACTTCAAACAATACAGCACAACCTCACAGTTCATTGACACCTTTGTCATGGACTTCACTAATAATGCATTGAGGAAGGACCTAACTATAGATAGCATAGTATGCGACCCTCCATATGGTGTGCGCGAGGGCCTTAAAGTGTGTGGAGCAAAGAACCCAGAAAAGGCTGCTGGCAGAGAAACAAACGTAGTGGAGGGAGAGCTCGGCCACTTGCGTCGCGATTTTATTGCTCCCAAAAAGCCATACGAGCTAGCCAATCTCTTGGAAGACCTTCTTAATTTTGCCGCCGAAAAACTACCCACTGGAGGGCGCTTAGCGTTTTGGATGCCCACAGCCAACGACGAATTCGTCGAGCACCACATTCCGCAACATGAGCGTTTGGAACACCTCTATGCACTTGAGCAAGAGTTCAATAAGTGGTCTAGACGTCTCCTAGTCTACGTCAAGAGAGATAAGGATTACAAGGGCTCAACAACCAATGGAATGCTCGACAATAACGTCACAAGTTTCCGGGTCAGGTACTTCAAGAGCTTTAACGAGAAGAGCCGCACACCAGAGGCCATCTCACAGGCAAATCAATGATCGTGTCTGGGTGATGCGTTTACATCTCGGGTATGTGCGTATATTTCCAGAACCCGGAGGCAAGCGTCAAAATAATTCAAGCCAAAATGGGCGGAGATAATAACACAATAAAATCACATCGTAATTTATCATATTTCGACAATCTGCCACCTATTCTGCCCAGATTTCTCGCTTGGTCGCACAGATCAAGACCATTCCAATCTTATCATTACATTTCCTGCAGGAGGTATGCAGTTACAGAGCCCTCACTTGAGCGTTTTGCAGCCACTACTTTGAAACTTACTCAACATATTGGCACTTTGGAGTTCCGAACCCCTCTTTAAAATTTTACATAAATACCCCTAATATTCGTCACTATATCCATTTACAGCAACCAATTTCATATCTCACAATGGCTCCTCCAACTCTCGTCATGAACAGACCAAACGTATCACACTCTAAAAAGGAGAACCAGGTCATCAATCTCGAGGCCGGTGAAAGCACCCAAGTTAGCTTTGCAGACTGGGAGAAGTTTTCTTTTGCTCCAATCAGAGAGTCAACAGTCTCTAGGGCAATGACCAGACGTTACTTCGCTGACATGGACAAGTACACTGAATCCGATGTCGTCATCGTTGGTGCTGGTAGCGCCGGTTTGTCTGCTGCCTATGTGTTGGCCAAGAACAGACCAGATCTCAAAATTGCCATCATCGAGGCTTCTGTGTCTCCTGGCGGAGGTTGCTGGCTCGGCGGCCAGTTGTTCTCTGCAATGGTGTTGAGAAAGCCCGCTCACTTGTTCTTGGATGAGATTGAAGTTAGCTATGAAGATGAAGGCGACTATGTTGTGGTGAAGCATGCCGCATTATTCATGTCCACTTTGATGTCCAAAGTATTGCAGTTCCCAAACATCAAGTTGTTCAACGCTACCGCTGTTGAGGATTTAATTACTCGTCGTGATGAATCCGGAGAGCTTAGAATTGCCGGAGTGGTCACCAACTGGACTTTGGTTGCCTTGAACCACGACACCCAATCATGTATGGATCCAAACACCATCAACTGTAACGTTGTTCTTTCAACCACCGGCCACGACGGTCCTTTTGGTGCCTTTTCTGCTAAGAGATTGCAAAGCTTGAGACCACAGGGCACGAAGGATTCCTTTGAGTTGGGGGGTATGAGGGGTCTTGACATGAACTTGGCCGAGGATGCCATCGTAAAGGGTACCAGAGAGGTTGCACCTGGATTAGTTATTGCCGGTATGGAGTTAGCTGAGGTCGACGGATCAAACCGGATGGGTCCAACCTTTGGCGCTATGGCTCTTTCCGGTGTGAAGGCTGCAGAGTCTGTTTTGAACGTTCTTGAATTGAGAAAGAAACAAAACGAGAACTGTTACGGAGGCTCTATGGAGTAAGACTTAAGTAGTAGTTTTGTGTCAAT
Organism: Australozyma touchengensis; assembly: GCA_030566735.1. Classification (NCBI taxonomy): domain Eukaryota; kingdom Fungi; phylum Ascomycota; class Pichiomycetes; order Serinales; family Metschnikowiaceae; genus Australozyma; species Australozyma touchengensis. The sequence goes on along the minus strand of JAKUAS010000007.1, from coordinate 513,645 downwards.
GAATTCGATAGGATTAGCTTTTGTACTGTAATTTTTATGAATCTCCACAACCCTAAGAGAGGAAGTAGGAACAGCACCAAATGGAGTAAACCAGCTTATTAATTGCAAGTTACTTCAAGATTTTTTAGTTGTGCAGACCTCGGGCGATGTTTTTAATCCAATGCAACTTATTAAGTAAGAGAAAAGGATGAAACAAAAAAATTTTAACAAATATACGTACATAGTGAAAAAAAGTTCCGAGGTATCAAGCCTAGTTCAAGTCCCGTTTGTATTGATTTTTTTTCCTTTGTTTAATGTTACACCTTACCTCACTTCATCCCCATATTGTTCACGATCTATCCCTTAAACTCTATCTCAAATGACCACCGATAATCCAGCAGCTGAGGACTCGGACAATTTTCGGTTCTTCGGGCTTGGAGGATGCAACGAAGTCGGCCGATCATGTCATATAATTGAGTACAAGAACAAGGTCATCATGTTGGACTCTGGAGTTCATCCAGGCCTTGGAGGTATGAACTCATTGCCGTTCTTCGATGAGTATGACATGTCTAAAGTGGACATTCTATTGATTAGTCATTTCCATTTGGACCACGCTGCGTCGTTACCTTATGTCATGCAACAGACCAACTTTAAAGGTAGAGTGTTCATGACCCATGCAACCAAAGCCATTTACAGATGGTTGTTATCAGATTTCGTCAGGGTGACGACTCTATTTGGAGGCGGAGACGGAGATAAGCAAGAAAATCCACAAGAAAATGATGGAGCTTCTTCGAACTTATACACTGACGAAGATTTAATGATGTCTTTTGAAAAAATCGAAACTATAGATTACCACTCCACCATTGAAGTAGAGGGTATCAGATTCACTGCATATCACGCTGGCCACGTCTTGGGTGCTTGTATGTACTTCATTGAAATTGGAGGCGTGAAGGTGTTGTTCACAGGAGACTATTCTCGTGAAGAAGACCGGCACTTAAAGGTCGCCGAGGTTCCTCCTACAAGACCTGACATTCTTATCACAGAATCCACATTTGGCACTGCGACCCACGAGCCAAGGCTAGAGAAGGAGAGCAGAATGATGAAGAATATTCACTCGACCATACTAAAAGGTGGTCGCGTGTTGATGCCTGTCTTTGCATTGGGTCGTGCCCAGGAACTTTTATTAATTCTAGAAGAGTATTGGACTCAAAATGAGGATCTTCACAGTGTCAGTATATACTATGCCTCCGATCTTGCCCGTAAATGTATGGCTGTTTATCAAACTTATACAAGCATCATGAATGAAAAAATTAGGTTGACTGCAACATCCGGCGAGAAATCCAACCCTTTTCAATTCAAATACATCAAATCTATTAGAAGCATCGACAAGATTCAGGATATAGGACCCTGTGTGGTTGTCGCTTCGCCTGGTATGCTCCAAAGCGGTGTTTCCAGAACACTTCTTGAGAGATGGGCACCCGACCCCAAAAATGCGGTCATTATGACCGGTTATGCTGTCGAAGGAACTATGGCAAAAGAAATCCTCGCGGAACCGCATACAATTCCTTCGATTTTGAACCCAGAGGTGGCCATACCTCGTCGTCTATCTGTAGACGAAATCTCGTTCGCTGCTCATGTAGATTTCCAGCAAAATGCTGGTTTTATCGAAGAGGTATCTCCAAAGAAGATTATTTTAGTTCACGGAGATAGTAACCCAATGGGTAGACTCAAGTCTGCACTCTTGAGTAAATATTCTTCGAGGAAAGGTACCGAGGAGGAAGTGAAAGTGTTCAACCCAAGAAACTGCGAAGACCTACTAATTGGAATCAAAGGTGCCAAGGTCGCGAAGGTGGTTGGATTACTTGCTGAATCAGAGATAGGACTTGTAAGGGACTTTTTGGAAAAGAAACAGGCAGAAAGTAAGATAATTGAATTGAAGGAGGAAGATATGGACGTCGTTGCAGAAAAAGAGACCGAGCAGAGTCAAGATAATAAGGTAAACGGAGAAGAAGCTAAAGAGCCTGAAGAAACCTTCATCAGCTCAGGAATTGTTCTTTCTGGTGTTTTAATATCGAAAGACTTCGATCTCAACTTGCTACAACTTGAAGATCTCCAAGAGTACACCCAGCTTTCCACATCTTTTGTCAAATCGAACGTTCGCCTTAAAATCCAAGGCTCTATTTCTTTGATAGTTTGGCATCTCGAACAGATGTTTGGCCACATCAATGTGGTCATGGACGAGGAGGAGCTCTGGGAATGCTTGATTATGGACATGATCTTGATCAGTGTAGATAAAAGCACGCCAGCTACGGGGTTGAACATTAATGTGGAATGGATCAATAACAACGCTATGGCCGACTCGTTAGCAGATAGTATAGTTGCCATTCTATACTCTGTAGACTCTTCTCCAGCTTCGGTAAAGCTCACATCCAAGGGACACACACACTCACACGACGTGAAGGAAGAACCTCTGGATGAGGTAAAGTCTATCGAGAAAAAGGGCCATCAACTAAGTGATATCTCCAGTCGTATAAAGAGGATCTCCAAGCTATTAAAGGCTCAATTTGGAGACGCAATAACTGAAATAGACACAAATGGAGCCACTGTTAAAATAGGCAAGGCTGTGGCCGAAATCAACTTCTTGTCGTTAGAGGTGAAATGCCCTTCTCGTGTGTTGAAGGATAGAGTCGAAAACATTCTTAAAAGGGGAAGCAAACTTTCTGCCCCCTTTTCACAACAACAAAAGGGAGATATTTAACTATCAATTAAATAGATATGTACTGGGAACTTGAAAGATTTGATTCATGTATTTTGGCAGTATTTATGTATTGAGTGCACACAGAGGGATGGTCCACCTTGAGACCACAAACCAAATTTTGGTCACTATAGCACACAGATAGCAATATGGCGTATGTAAGATTATCGCTTCTTCAACTTTATTGATGATAAACTATGGATGGGCCCGTCGATTTTCCATTCGTACCTTCCACATGCATTGCACTTACTAACAACACAGTGAACTAATAGATCGTCCAAGGTCCGAACTAACAGAAGTCGAACTACAGCAGCTTGAGGAGTATGAGTTTGCGCATGGTCCTATGTCTGTTCTCCAGACTTCCATGAATAACGAAACGCCAGTGATGGTTTATTGTAGAAACAACCATAAGTTACTTGCAAAGGTGAAAGCTTTCGACAGACACTGCAACATGATATTGGAGGACGTCAAGGAGATCTGGACAGAGGTAACAAAGAACAGTAAGGGGAAAGCGATCAAAAGTACGACAAAGGAGAGGTTTGTAGCAAAACTATTCCTTAGAGGAGACTCTGTCATCCTTGTAATCAAGGTTTAAAGAGAATGCTACTCGAGGCAGTTACTGGAGGTGGCTTGTCTCTTATCAGTGAGTGACTTGCTGTTCCCAGCTCGTAGAAGATATGTTTCATGCAACCACAGTACTCCTTGTGGTATTTAGGTCAAAGATGACCAATGACGAACCATCATTACTTCTCGTTCGAAGCATTGTGAACGTTGTACATCTTTTTTCTAAGGATACTACTTTAATTTTCACACTTCTGCAAAATTGTTCACCCTTCGATCACTTTGGAAACCAACGAGGTAACGATATTTAACACACTATTACTCAAAAATAATCAATATTAAAAATATAATTTAAAAATGTACAAAATGTGATTTTAAAGTTAATAGGAGCCGGAATCAAACATGTCATTTGTGTATAACAAGTAACGCGCTTCTCTGTTCCCTATTTACTATGAAACTTAAGCTTAAAACACAAAGCACAGAGACACTACGAAGATGCTTCTCACAAATACACTCATTCAGGAAGTTTGTAGTCCTCAGGATTAGCCCTGAAGAGCTTCTTGTCATTCTGGCAGACGTATCGTCAGTAATGGAAGAACCCCAGGTTTGGTGCAAGTTTCCTATGGAGAGCATCTTCTCAGAGGTAGAGGTCGCCAGTCTTCGAGAAAATGTCATTCTGCTAGAAATCAACATTGAGTTGTTCCTCCAAACGCTAAAAAACTTTGATAAAGCGAATAGCAGAGACCTCAACATCCGGTTGCAAAAGAAGGAAGGAGCTGGAAGTAGCAGAACAGCGTTTCTAGCCCTTCACTATACAGAAGTATTAAATTCGTCCATGAACCATACGTTTAGGATCCCTGTGAAAATTTTGAAGGGAAACGTTCTCATGAAAGTTCCAGAGCTTCCTCGTGTTGACATAATGATGAAACTCCCACAAGAGTTTTGCTCAATTTTCCGACGGTTGGAAAAATTCCGTAGTACACTGAACCAGGATCGCGTCACAATAAGAGCTTCGAGGCATAACGGTGGTTCTCTTCAGTTTCTTTTGGAGCACGCAGATAACTACAAGGTATATTTGACTTGGAAGTCGCAATTAGAATTTCAGGATCTGGTGCCACAATCTGATAGCCTCAGATCAATGAACGAGAACCTATTGGACAATGAGTTGAGCTCAGATGATGCTGTTGAAGTTACAGTGAAGCTTCGGGACTGGAGGTTAGCACAAAAAATCGTAGGAAATTGCAAAACCATGGTCTTCCTCATGTGTAGAGATACGGCATGCGTAATTCACTGCTTACTTGACGACGCAGAGGAAGTTGAGTTGATGTATTACATTGATGGTGTTAGGAACGTAGAGTAATGCTGGCATTTCTCGCTGCTACCGCCATTTGGTCAATAATATGCTCAGCTAACCGTAAGAAGCGTATTCTTATTATTGAATCGTACTTAGTTGCAGTTTAGTTTCTCAATCGAGCTTGAAAGGTGTTTGAAACACGTTACAGTAATGACCACGACAGAGTCGTACTAGAATAGGTCATTTGAAAGAATCAGCATCAGAATACATTCAAATTGCTTCGTTAGTCTCAACGATGGCTTGTATCTGCAAGCATCGAAAACTTCGTGAAGATAGCAAAACTGCACCAGGCAGGGTAGAAGTTTGAGTCACTGTGTATTTATTTATTGCCCAAGTCACGAAATAATTTTATGATTTAATAAAATATAACGAATAATTACAAGTATCATATTTAATAGTCATAAATTACTTGACTCCTGCTATGAGTCAGGGCTAGTATATATTAGAACACTCTCAAGTACTATAACACACATACTACCACCATGTCTTTACATAGAGAAGAGGCCAATTACTTCGGCGCCGGACCGGCAAAATTACCTTCCGATGTCCTTGCCCAAGCGGCACTTGACCTTTTCAATTTCGAGGGTGCCAACTTGGGTATTGGTGAAATTTCACACAGATCCAAAACCGCAATGAAGGTCATTGACGATACCAAGGCCAACTTCAAGAAGTTGCTCGACATCCCAGATACCCACGAAGTGTTTTTCATGCAAGGTGGAGGCACTGGTGCCTTCTCCTCTGTCGCTTACAACATGATCGCTAGCTATGCCAAAAGAACAGGAAAGAAGGGTAAGGCTGCGTACGCCGTAACCGGTGGCTGGTCTAAGAAGGCGGCAGAAGAGGCCACGAGATTGGGGTTCGACGTGGACATCGTAGTTAACGGCAAACAGAGTAACTTTACACACATCCCTCCCTACTCTGAGTGGAAGCCCATTGACGCTGAGAACACCGCCTACTTGTACGTGTGCGACAACGAGACTGTCCACGGTAATGAGTTTTGCGATATTCCTGGCCCAGAGTATTTGCCAGAGGGGGTTGAGCTCGTGGCAGATACCTCCTCTAACATCTTGTCCAAGAAAGTTGATGTGTCCAAGTACGGTTTGATCGTAGCTGGCGCTCAGAAAAATGTAGGCTTGGCAGGCTTGACCATTTACATAATCAAGAAAAGTTTACTTGAGCAGGCATCCGACGAGGAATTGAAGGCACTCAATATTCCATTGGCTCCTATTGCTTCGAGCTTCCCAACTGTGGTCGCTAACAACTCTGCTTACAACACGATCCCCATTTTCACCTGTCACATTTTAAGATTGGTGACACAAAACTTGATCGACGAAGGGGGCATTGAGAAAAAGGAGGCGCAAAACGAGTACAAAGCCAGGATTTTGTATGAAGCCTTGGAGAAGTACCCAAGTTTATTCCGTTTGCCAGTCGAGAAGAATTCCCGGTCTCGTATGAACGTTGTATTCACCATGCCAAACGAGGACCTAGAGACCGCCTTTTTAAATGGCGCGTCCGAGAAGGACTTGACGGGATTGAAGGGTCACAGATCTGTGGGTGGATTCAGAGCGTCTCTCTATAATGCAATCAGTGTTGACAGCGCTGAGAAGTTGGTAGCCTACGTCAACGAATTCGCCGAGAAGAACCATTAGAAATATAAGGATAATTTTTTATATAAATGTATGTTTAATGTAGCATGAAATGATAATTTGATTTTGATTTTTATGGGGAGTGTGTTTCATGTGTATTAGACGTGGGTGCAAAATTGTGCGTCTATCCGTTCCACGACAGATCAAGGATGCTAATCCAATCCCTAAGGCCCAACAGATGCCGACTAATACGAAGTCGATGCTCTATATATTTCTTTACGGTCCTGAGATTCAATAAAACCGTTGCTTGCCAAGATAGGAAGATCAATCTCGATAAGGAGGGCCATCTCAAGAGACTCGAGGAACGCATCGCCAAAATCCCGCTATCCAATTACAGAAACTTCAGCATCGTAGCTCATGTTGATCACGGTAAATCCACCCTATCAGACCGACTTCTAGAGCTCACGGGTGTGATCCAGCCAGGCGATGCCAACAAACAGGTGTTGGATAAGTTGGATGTGGAGAGAGAACGTGGAATCACAGTCAAGGCACAGACGTGCTCGATGTTTTATCAGGACCCAACCACAAAAGAAGATTACCTTCTTCATTTGGTCGATACCCCTGGGCACGTTGACTTCCGTGCTGAGGTTTCTCGGTCATACGCCTCGTGTGGAGGAGCACTACTATTAGTCGATGCTTCTCAGGGTGTTCAGGCGCAAACAGTGGCCAATTTCTACCTAGCGTATAGTATGGGCCTTAAGTTAATTCCTGTTATAAACAAAATCGACATGGCTGCCGCGGACATTCCACGAGCTATAGAACAAGTGGAGGCGACGTTCGAACTTGACCCCAAAGACTGCTTGCCAGTAAGCGCCAAGACTGGTCTTAACGTTGAAACGATCATTCCCAAGATTATCAAGGACATACCTCCTCCTGCTGGAAACGTCGACAGCCCCTTGAAGGCTTTGCTTGTAGACTCATGGCACGACCCTTACGTCGGGGTTGTGATGCTTGTTTTCGTTGTAGACGGGCAGATTAAGAAAGGAATGAAACTTCTATCTGCACATACAAGTAGAAAATACGACGTGAAAGAGGTCGGAATCATGTATCCCGACAAGACGCCCATGTCCAAGGTTCAGGCGGGTCAGGTTGCCTACGTCATTCCGGGAATGAGAGATCCTCGAGAAGCCATGATCGGCGACACATTCTTCCAAAATGGCAACCATATTGGCCTCACTCCTTTACCTGGTTTCGAAGAGCCCAAACCTATGGTTTTCGTCGGCGCTTATCCAGCAGATGGCGGAGAGTTTAAAGTGATGAATGATCACATGGAGAATCTTGTATTAAACGATAGATCTGTAACATTAGAAAAAGAGACCTCCAATGCATTGGGACTCGGATGGAGACTAGGCTTTTTAGGCTCGTTGCATGCGTCCGTGTTCAAGGAACGACTCGAGAAGGAATACGGAGCTAAAATCATCTTAACTGCACCAACAGTGCCTTACAAAATTGTACATACTGACGGCACGTCCAAGATTGTTACCAACCCAGATGAATTTCCTGGCTCTGACGGCAAGTTTCAGTTGGTGGAACTGTACATGGAACCATTTGTAGAAGCCATAATGACTATTCCAGACGAATACGTAGGAACTGTCATGGCACTTTGCGATAATAATCGAGGAGTTCGCAAAGAAATGGAGTACTTAGTAACGGGCCAAGTATTACTTAAGTACGAGCTTCCCTTGGCTCAACTTGTTGAAGATTTTTTCGGAAAATTGAAAGGCGCGACGAAAGGTTACGCTTCTTTAGATTATGAGGACGCAGGTTACCAGAAATCAGACATTGTTAAAATGGAATTGTGTGTCAATGGAATCCCACAAGACGCCTTGTCCCAGGTCATGCACCGTTCCCAAGTTCCTACTAGAGCAAGAGAAGGTGTCACTAAATTCAAAGAATATTTGAGGTCACAGCTTTTCGAAGTTGCAGTTCAAGCCAAAGTTAATAACAAGGTTGTGGCTAGAGAAACGATTAAGGCTAGAAGAAAGGATGTCACTCAAAGACTTCATGCTGCGGATATCTCTAGAAGAAAGAAGTTACTAGAAAAGCAAAAGGAGGGGAAAAAGGCTATGAAGGCAACCGGCCGTGTCAACATCAGTCATGATGCCTTCCAAGCGTTTTTGAGACGCAGCGACTGATAACAGCAAGTCATAAATATAATGCTAGATAATGTACATAAAAAATATAATGAGCAAATGAGGTATATGTACACTAAATCTTATCCTATATTACTTCAAGAATTTCTTGTAGACCACGTTTTCGGTCTCATCAGTGTACTTGTAACCCAAGTTTTCCAAGTATTGATGGAATTCTTCTTCACTGGACTCTTCAGGGATCACAAATCCACACAAGACCTTTCCAACGTCGTTGCCGTGGTTTCTATAATTGAACAACGTTATGTCCCAGTTTCCCTTCATTTGTTGTAGGAATTTAGTCAAAGCACCTGGTCTTTCGGGGAACTCAAACTGGAACAAGTTCTCTTTATGTGTCTTATGAGCGCCGTTTGATTTCCCACCAACGAGGTAACGACCGTGAGTCTTTGCAACTTCGTTTTCTGAAATGTCAACGACCTCATAGTTGTGCTCTGCGTTAGTCATAGTGTCGATGATTTCTGCAACTTCCTTGCTCTTGTTAAGAACATTGAACGAAACGTAAATATTAGCCTTGTCGGAATCAGTATAACGGTATGAAAACTCAGTGATGGCTCTTGGGTGGATAATCAGTTGAAGTCTAGCAAACTCTCCTGGTTGTTCAGGGATAGAGACAACGAATGATACCTCTTTTCCTTCGCCTAGGACAGCTCTCTCGCTAACAAACCTCAATCTGTCGAAGTTCATGTTGGCACCCGACAAGATCGGAACGTACGTCTTAGTGCTATGGTCAATATTTTCACTGTTCTGCTGGATATACTTCTTCATACCTGCAACACCGAGAGCACCCGAGGGTTCGACAATCGATCTGGTATCTTCAAAAATATCCTTGATGGCGGCGCATGTCTCATCGGTATTAACTCTGACCACCTCATCTACGAATTGGTGGCACAAGCGCCAAGTCTCAGTTCCCAAAACTCTCACGGCTGTTCCGTCCGCAAAGGAGCCAACCGAATTAAGGGTTGTGCTTTCATCATTCTTTTTTGATTGGTACAATGCATCTGCGTCATAAGTTTCAACTCCAATGATCTTGACATGAGGAGCGACTTTCTTCAAATAAGAACCAATTCCGGCAATTAATCCACCGCCACCTACAGGAATGAAAACAGCATTCAAGTCATCAAGAACCAATTGTCTAGTAAGTTCCAAGCCCACAGTTCCCTGACCAGCGATCACGTAGGGGTGATCAAAGGGAGGAATGTCGGTCAAGTTGTTGATGGCTCTCAAGCGGGCACACTCTTGCTTGGCAGAGTCAAAATCCTCGCCGTAAAGCACCACTTGCGAGCCAAGTCTACTTACGTTTGTGTACTTAATGGAGGGAGTGGCTGTTGGCATCACGATGGTGGAAGGAATGTTCAATTTAGCGGCCGAGTATGCGACACCCTGGGCGTGGTTACCAGCAGAACATGCAATGACACCATTAAGCGGCGTACGGGCGTGGAGCTTTGCAATCATGTTGTACGCTCCACGTAACTTGAACGAGAACACAGGCAACAAGTCCTCTCTTTTCAAGAATACCTTGGCTTTGCATTTATGAGACAAATTGACAGCCTTTGTTAAGGGACTGCCCGCTTTATCCACGACATCGTAGACCCTGGAAGTAAGGATCAATTTGAGGTAGTTGGGGTCTCCTGACTCAGTGAAGTCAGTTTCTAAAAGCTCCGGATACAATTTACGAAGAGATTGACTCGACAGAAATCTGGCCGGCAAATGCAGAAGTGTGCACGCAGCCCTCCTCGGAAGGGTTGGTAATCGTGCAAGCATAATGATGGTTCTTGATGTTTCCTTGAAGAAAAGTCAACAGGACCTATGAATCATTTTTTGGCTACTGCACATCAGTGACGACCGGTACTCTGCAGTTTAAACAATGAAAAGAGATCAATGAAAGTTGATAAAAAAGAAAAATACGGAAAAAGGAATTTAATCATTATACAGCATTGTTTACGTATTTGGTTATGTTAAGAGTTAAGCAGCAAAGATCATATTACATTAGAACTAGCGATTCTCCTTGACTGAAGTAGAAAAAAAAGTTGGGGGTTTTATGCAGATGAATTGAAATGATGAAAATAACTGCCTTAGTGAGATGCCTGACGAGTGCCTGGGTTAAAACAAGCTTCAGATTGATGTGAACAAAGACAATGGCTGGAAGATCGTCACCATAATCAATAAAACTCTTAAGAGAACTGAAATCGCGCTTGAGAATCTACCAGGATAGGTTGTCGTGGGCATGTGGAAGCGTATGTGAAGGTTGCAAACTAACGAACCAGTCTGCAGTTTCACAGCCTTGGCTATAACTAGTTACATTATTTTCCGTCTTTCTTTTTCTGTCGGAAAAGTCACTACAACATGTCGAGATCAATAGCGAATGCTTTATCATCTCTCCAACACATCATATTGAGTATCCAAGAAAACCAAAGAACTTCGTCCCCATAATCAGACGACTAAATCTCAATTTGCCCATATTATTTATTTTTTTGAGCTTTTTGATGGAACTTCGGTGGGTGTCAAAGTTTACGGTTACGTGCAGTACGATAAGATAAGATCAAATAGAAACATACGAACCCAATCCTGACATCATCATCTGTAACTTGCAGAATTTATTACTGTATATTGTGATAAGCACATAGGTATTGTGATAGAATTTGTGACCTCTCTCTTCGTTTTAGGCCAAGTTCAAGCACAAAATATGAACGCTCCTAAGACCATACGAAACACAGTCGGGGAATGTGAATTAAATTACAATTCGCGGGCCGCAAAACATACATAATTATGTTCAGATGCAGGGAATTTTTGTTGCAAATGCTTGCAAGAAATTTGTTTTCAGTGAATCTATACTCTTGTGGCTACGTCAAGTTGCTAATTTCCATAAGAAAATCAGAGTAGTTGATAGTAGCGACCCCACTTAGGTCCTTGTCGTACTGCTTGAATATGTCGGTTAGTTTTCGAATGTACACCAACAACTCTATAAACGCATCAAATTTCAACTTTCCAACAGTTGACGTTGTGTAGTTATATCTATCCTTATTAACGAATTTCAGAAACAACTGAAGAACTACGTCCACATTGAGTTTGTACCCGATTTGTTCTAGGATCTTTTGAAACTCTCCAAAGGAGATGTCACCAGACTTATTCGTATCTGCTGCAACAAACAATTTCTTGTACGCCGTCAAGTACTTCCACAAGGAGACAAATTGCTCAAAATTCAAACCGGCCGGTGACCCAGCTGTCGTGAAAAGCTTAATCATCAACTGAACGGTGGAGTCCTGGAAACCAGTATTATCGAAATTCACCAAAGCCGACGAGAGCTCTCGAAGCGATATACGTCCGGAGCGATTGGTGTCTACTCTTTCAAACGTAGACCTGAGCTCTGCTTCTAGCCTCTGCTTGCTTTCGGCCTTTGGGTCTTGGACAGATTCCTTTGATTGGGCAGAGGTAAGAGGCGGCTTTTTCCGGCCAGGATTAGGAGAGCGTTGTTCATTTGAATGGCTTCCACCCAGATTTGAGGGTTGACTGGAGTAGGATGCTTGTCTGTTGCCTGAGGACTGATGATGGGGAGATTGGTATTGGTCATTGTACTGAGGTGAACTATTAGGATGGACCGTCTGAGGGGTATGGGTCACATTCTGCGGCACAGGAGCAGAGCTATAGTATTGGTTTGATGGGTTAGATGCATACGAATCGCCTGGGCCCTGCGAATATCCATTATTGTGTGCATATTGGCTTTGGTAAGGCGCCGGTGGCTGCTGATTAGGTTGCTGATAAAACTGGGGCGCTGGGGCATACTGCTGTGGAGGAGGAGGTTGCTGAATCACTTGCGGAGGAGGTTGCTGAATCACTTGCGGAGGAGGTTGCTGGTAGCGACCCCCAGTATAAGAATAGGATCCGTGCTGAGAGGGCTGTTGCAGGTACGTGGACTGCGGAATCAGTTGTTGACTGTGATGGACGTTGTTGGAGGGCCTCTGATGCAGCAGAGAAGATTGCCTATAGCCCAGAGAGCTACTTCCTGGACTTGCATGTGTGTTTTTGGGTCTCCGTGGTGGGGCATTCTGTGGAGTAGGTTCAGAATAGGACGCCTGCTGAGGCGTGGGATACACAGGCAACTCGTTCGGCCTCATTCTGCTGGATGAATTAGACATGCACACGAGATTAGAGCCTCAAGCGATTACTTTCGAAGGCGTTTAACTGTTGATGCTCGCTGTTGTCGTTTCAGGAACCAAAAGTGCGGCACGGGTTTCTTGTGGAGCATGAATTGGGAGGCGACAATCAGCAGAAATAGCCAAAATAGGAAAAAAAAAAAAACGTGATTTGTCAAATGAAAATGGATTTTATTTGAAGCTGCGATAGGATTTGTTAAATTCGTTCGGTCGATTCCAGTGCATGGTCAGACCCAAAACCACCAATAACGTAAAGAGAAATTCTAAGGCCGATCTACCAAATTAATCTTCGAATAGCAGAAGCTCGAATTCACAATGTAAAAAAAACGACGTGTTGTTTACATTTTCCTCTCTGTGCTTATTATAGGTCTGCTATGACTAGTATTAAGTCTTTCAAAGTACACTGTTCTTCCACGCTTTATCTTAGTTTATAGCAAGCGATTACACTATGTTCTTTTCGTCATGGCTACAATACGAATGCGTCACTTGCCTAGACCGGAACCTCTGCAATCCCTAACAATATTTAGCACATTCTGTATTAATGAAAAATATACATTCCGACTACCACAAAGCTTAGTCTCTGGCTCTTCTTCTGTAAGAGTCGTCACCTCTACCGTGAGGACCTCTGGAGTATGGGCTTTGTCTTTGAGCTGGAGCACCCTGCAATCTGGTGATTGGCAAAATTCCCTCTGGGATGTTCAACTCTTGTCTGAGGAAGTCTACACCCTCGTCGGTCAAGGTGTAGTAGTAGTATTGCCAAGAGAATTGAGTCTTGACGAAACCCTTGGAGGTCAAGGATTGCAAAGCCTTGATCACGTACAAGTTCTTGGTGTCAATCTCCTCGTGCTTTGGCTGGTTGAAGTCCTTCTTGGCCACAACAACACCCTCTGTTTGTTAGTATTTACTTGCATGAACATTTCACTTCGTTCAATCGATCATCTATCCTAAACCTGTAGGCGGACAAATAGGCAATCATAGGCGGACTCAGCAGCTACATAGACCTTGCAGGGTCGTGCTCATGGCGGAACAGTAACAGTCTGGAGTATGAACTGGGAATTGGACAGCCTCTTCGCGTGGTGAAAAATCGGGTCAACAGGGAAAATACACAATACAACAGGCGGACCACTGAATAGAACGGGCAGTATCACGGTACTAGTTACTCCAGGACCAAATATCAGGTCGCGCTGGGCAGATTGGAAATATAGGGCGGCTTATAGGCTTCAAGGATGGATGATAGGTTCGATATTGACCGATTGGAAAGCGTCAGCAACGAGGCTGCGAATTGCGAATTACATACCTTGGAAGAGGTATTGGTGGATCTTCTTTCTGTCATCCTTAGGAATCAACATGTTGGATAATAGTAGTCGACGTTGAACAGTACGGAGGTGTGAAGTAAGTATCTGCGCTGAAAGATTTTTCCCATAGGAGAGTGGGGGAGTGTGTGTAGGGACGCGGCCACACGTGATCTCGAGGGTGTTAGGGTAAAAGCCCTCATCACCATGGTTGCACCGAACTAAAATAAAAGGTCTCCAAAAAATCGAGAAAAAAATTAATAACAATTCAGTTATTTTATCTTTTTTTGTGGGGATCCTTGTCTTGTGGGCCACAAAGCATGCAATTTCCAATACACAGACTAGGTAACAATCTACATGAAATAATCAGCCTTTATTGTCAGTGAGCCCCGACTGTCAATGACCATGGAATGCCCATTGTGCAAAGATACCATCCACCCGCTGAGGAAATTTTTTCTACCGACTTGAGTGCCAACATATCTCAATGTTCTAGAATGAGTCGTTGCCATTTCCGATTTTTTGGGTTCGTAAACGATGCACCACCTGCAGAGAAGACGCCTAAATAACCCTATCAATATAGAATTGACTGGCCATTTGGGCCAGAAGGCTTCCTTGGTGACAGCAGTAAAATTATATTTTCATAAATTATATAAATCCTTTACGTTTCTTTGAACTCGCTCGGTTCTCGGAATCTTATACGCATTGATCCCGGTGTAGCAGACTCATGATAACGACATGTGGTCTGTCATTGAAATATTTAGCATTTTTTCGTACTTCTCACATTTCAAACTTTCTAGCCCCTTGCGATAACGCACGTTGTCTTATTAGCCAATCTTCTGTTGCAGCCATTATCGGCAACCAGCTCATTCCACAGCCAGCATCATAAACGTACCAAACATAGGAAACGAAAAGTGCGGAGACAACAAAATTTAAACAAAACGAACTACAATTTTTTTGTAAAAATTACACAATAATACTCGCTGTTCGCTCGATCTACGGATTTTTCGAAGTAAGGTGTCCTGTCTCGATAAGGCCCCAGCCAGATCAGTTTAATTAGTACCGTGAATTGACGATAAGCCCAATAAAAGGCTGGAACACCGCACAGAAAGGGCAAAAGTGACACGAAGCTACATTCTGTTCAAGGTGATTTACTTAGCATCCAAGAATATTCCAAATCTTTAGCCCATGAGGTCCCTAATACGAGGACATAGGCGTTCGGACTCCTCCACCTCCGACCTAAGTTCTCCAATAGAGCAAAACTTGGTCAAGGCACCCACAAAGACCAATGCGTCGCCAATTGTGCCATGTCTGCCCTTGCATATGACGCCGCCCCAGGCGTTCAGCGGTTCGAATCAATCCGCAATGAGCTCTCCCAAAAAGCTACTAACACCGATCAAGAAGATGTTTGGACATCACGGGAAAAACGGCAACTTGAGCGCGACCGTAGACAACCTCAATTCTGTCGTCTTTGGCGAGTTTGAGCCCCCGAAGGGCCGAAAACCGATTGGGGCCAACTCTCTTACAAACCTAACAGAGTTGCGTAATCACCCATACCCTCCGCATAGTCCCAAGATCCATGGCTACAGGTCACTGTCGCTGCTTGAGGCTCCCAGCCAAATAAAATTCGAGCAGCTAGTGAACATCCAGCCGCCGGTTCTAGGGCATAATACAGATAGCTTTTCAGATAGCTCTCAAGATTTGAAGAAGCCTCGAAAACTGGCCGTGGCGATATTTGATACGCGACTGGAGCCGGAAACGAACGAGTCTCTACTTCTAGAATCAGTCATTTCAAAACCACGGACTTCTACTGAATCGGAATCTGTTCTGAATAAGCCTCAAATCATCGTAACATCAAAAAACGACTCGGAAACCTTGTACGAAGCTGACGATGACCTGAGGGATTCAGACGCTTCGTCGCAATTCTCTTTTGTAAAAGATATGGTCGGAGGAAGAAACACATCAATCAAGTACTATAAAACAAAGTCCCAAATGAAAAAGTCTCAACCACGAAAGGATTTCTTGGGGATGGATGATGCTCTAGATGACGAGGTGGTTGATTCGGACTACGACTTCGAAAACAACGGCTTGGATGATCATGATGAATATGACTATGAAGACGACGGCTTTGAAGCCAACGATCGCTTTAACGACTTTTTGTCTGATGAATCGGCAACAAATCTAGAGCCTGAAATCACTGATTTTGATCTAAAACCTCCGAAATTCGCTCTCAATTGTGACTCTAGAAGCGACTCTCCACAATATGACGAAGGTGAGCTATGCGACTCAGACATCATCAAGGGGTCCCCTATTAACAATCTGATGAGCTCACTTACAAATCTACGGTCACCCGGATACGGCGATGACTTCTTAGATGCGTACCTAGACAAATCACGACTGCCTCTACCTATAACATCTCATTCCCTGGGACTGAGCATACCGACTGGTGTCCAAGAACAAAAAGACGTTCTTCCCGAAGAGAACGACCAGGAAAGTAAAACTGATCAAGAAAGCAGAAGTACGTTGAGAGCGATTCAAAACAGGGCTCCAAGTTACGCGGAGAGCCGAAAGTCAATTACAGATATGATGGGGCTCCTAGCTGCCCTAGACCTGAAACCTGTCCCAGAAGAGAATAACCCTAGTGCATCCGTTAGCAACATCATGGGAATGTTGGAAAAACTTGAGCAACACTCTGGTAAGAACAGTTCTACCGGAGATCCTCAAACCGACGCTTTTCTGAAGGTGAAGGAAACGCTCTCGACATTAGAAAAATCAGCAGCTGCAACTTCGCCAGAAGTGAAGGCGCAAATGCGCCGGTCAATTGCAGATATGATGAATACCTTGTCCATTCTTGATGACCATTTAGAGAAGAAAACAGTGTCCAAAAAATACCAGAAGCAAATGTCCAAAAAGCCCTTTACCGCAACTGCAAAACTGCAGAAGCGGTATTCTTGGTGCAACGATTCAGAAAAGATCGGTGTTTCTTCCGAAAACTATGATGAGAATTCCTCCGAAATGCTAAATGGGTCCCTTGATCAAGATCTAATAGACGAAATCAATTTGGTTCCAGAGGACTACGATTTCGACAAGCAACCTGAACTTGATAGTAAATTAGAGAGTGGCTTCTACAGGTCCAATTCATATAATAAGAAGCCGGAACGGGTCATCAAGGATTTCAAGTACCAGGATAACAAGATCAAGACACCTCTGAAAACTGTCACATTTTACCGTGGGAATTCCGAACATTCGCTAAACGTGGCGCCTAGTAGAATGGGATCAAATAAGTCCATGACGTCTTTTACTTCTGTGGATGATCAAGACTTTGATCTGCAATTCGAAGCTGCCAGGAATCATCTTCCGCTCAAACATAATCTTGGCAACCATAATTTGCACTCCGTCCATGTTTCGTCGCCGCTCTATTTTATGAGTAGCGACTCCATCAGCAGAAGATCAGAAAACCTTGAGCCTATTGACGAAAGCGACATAGCCAGCATTTAATGTATAATCATAATTCATGTCCCTATTCTTAAGATTTTTATTGGTAACTATGGCGGGTATTTTATTAATTTATGGTAGTTTGTGGGCCTATGGTCACAAGCCTTACCTGATTGTCCTTCCAATATCCAGTTTCATATACGAATCGAAATCATATCTCCCACCCTGAGAATAATCAAAATATTTCAGATCATCGATTGATAGCCTTGATACGAGATCGCTTGTCTGCTCATCGATATCTTGCCATTCCGATATCTCAGGCGCTTTCCTTCGAGGCGGTATTCCCTTTCTGGTGACAGGAGCGCTAACCTCTTTGATTAATGGCAAAGACCTTTTCTGAGGACTGGTTTGAGAGAAGCTAGGTTTCACGTTGAAGTTCGTCGTTGAACCAGCAGCCCAACTGTTCTCAGAACAATCACTCTCCTCAGAAGCGGTTGACAAAGAGCTTTCTCGCATTCTCTGCATAAGTCTTGTAGTTTCTTTCGTCGAGAGATTCTTTCGCAAAGATCCATACTTGTTCCAATCTCCCATGTATCTAGAGTATATACTCAGCAAATCGTCTCTTTCGCGAGAGATGTCATCGTCATCGTCAACCAAAACCACCTCGACTTGCTTACCATCCTTGGTGTTTTCGATGACCGATTTATATGAAAGCGTTGAGTCTTGTCTCTTTACCAAACACACGTCGTACTTTTCTTTTGTCAAATCAATCGTAACACTCTCGGTTTCGGAAGGAGCAGTGGATGCCGTTTCCACTCCAGTCCTACTAGATTTATAACTTGAATTAGTCTCGGAGGCAGTTTGGTTATAGTAGCTCGGAATCAGTCGAGGAGAACGGGAAAATTGACTGATACGACTGCTGTAGGAACTGCTGTAACGAACGTGTTCAAATGTTTTGTCTACAGGCGTTGCACTTTTGAAATCAACAGCATACTTAACTTTCTCAGGTGGCTCGTTGATTTTGAGGTTCAATTCCAAATTCATATCCTTCTTATTCTCGAGATCTTCATGGAGTTGATTACTAGAAGCAGCTTTTGCTGCAGATTCTTGAGGCTGGAATCCTGGTCCAAGCTCAGTCTTCCCACGAGGATAAGTTTTCAAAGGAGAGATATCTTGTTCGAGCTCCTCCATATTTATACTGAACATAGATCTTTGGCGGGAGTGCCGTATAGGGGAAGCGCTACTAATAACAGGAGTTGGAATAGCGTTTAAAGATTTACTGAATGGGATGCTCTTACTCTGCTTTTGCTTAGCTTGAAGATTGGAGAACTGAGAATTGAAAGAAGATTCGCTATCCGATTCAAAGGAGTCGTTCTTAGCCGATTTGATAAATTCCGCACGGTTGCCCAACTCGAGAGGACATGATCCGCTCTTTCTAGTCAAAGGACTCTCTTCGAGTAGCCTTGGTATTTCTATTTGTCCTTGTGGCGTCATATGTCCTAGAAACGACTTTCTACGAGGGCTACGAGCTCTTTGAGCTTTCTTCTTGGCATCTTCCCCATTGGTCATATTCAGACCGTCATTTGGAAAGTTGAAGCTCATTCCCATGCCACAGTTATCATCTAGGGATTCATTTGCTGCTGCAACGTTAACATCTACCGAGAACTTCTGCTGTACCTTAGAATCTTCGCAGAGAGTTTCCTTGTTTTCCAAAGCTTTTTCATCCTCCACAGCTTTTGAGGTAAGCTCTATTTGTTCTGCTGCTCTTTGAACTATATCCAACGTTTGTTGCGATTCAGAGACCACATCTGCCTCTGAGACTGGAGGAAGTATTTCCTGGGTAATTGTAGTGGACAGATGCAAAGTGGGGAGTTTCTCTGGATTTTCCAATTCCACAGAATTATCAACTGTTGGAATTGGCGATGAGCCGTTCGAGTACTTCAGAGAGTTCATCGACTTGTTTGGAGTTTCCAGACTTGTCTCTTTTGAATCTTGAGGGGATCTAGATCCCGTCCCAAGTTTGGATGAGGTATGAAGTGCCACGATTCTGGCTTGATGGGCCAAGGAGGGACTACCTATGGCGGCACAGCTTTTGGCAAAAGCATCGCCAATGGAACTGAAAGAACTGATAGAGGAGACGGTCGATTCTTCCGAGAATGTTCTTTTGTCAACTTTAAATTGAGTGGAGTCACCCATGAAAAGATTGTGATGGAATGCTGTGCTGTTTGGGAGTCTAAAGGCTTGGGGAGAATGAGTTGGCTCGGATTGGTGAAACAGCTGCGACTCAATAGACTCTTGAAGTCCTTTGCGTGGTGTGACGTGTTCCGGAGTAGCATGAAGTGATCTTATTGATGCTGGGACTGAATCCAACGCCATGTTCAAAAACTTCATGGCGTTCTTTGGGCTCATCAGTTTAGCAATTGGCGCTAGCAAGGGCTGGCTTCTAGATGTCGGCATAGTGGATTTTGGAGTGTTTGGCGCACTCAGACTTTCCAGTACTAGCCTTCTAGCCGTTGAAGGTTCCTTTGCTGGAGGAGATGGAGGCAATTTCTTTTCGGGAGAAGCTTTCGATGATGCAATACGCAACGATCTCTCTCGAATCATACTGAGTTGTTTCGAAAGATGAGTATTATTCTTTTCAGCGAATCTAGCAACTTTTTTACGATTTCCCAGAGATGGAGGCTTCTCTGGACTAGCTGTAAAGACTCTCATATTATCGGACAGAGTGCTCAAGTTAGCCAGAGCATTATCATCATCCAGCGCCAGATCGTCCGAGTAGTAAGGCTCATAAGTCTGGCCGTTAAATATCATTCTTGTAGGAAATTTATCATTCTGCTTTCCTTCCGGGGAGTTTGGTACGCTCTTGGATAATCTAGGTGGAAGTTGCAACTGGAATGGAATAGGATTTGATAGCGGTCCACTAGACACATGAAGTTTCTTAGAGAGCGGAGATTTTGCCAATTTTTTCAATTGGCTACGATCGAAGATACTCCCGTTCGTGGATATGAGGTCATCAAACGATCGGAGCGATTGTGCTCCTAGCTGTAGCTCATACCGGTTGGCCTTACTAGGTGAAGCTGACCTAGCACGTCTTTTTGGAGTGACTGGGTCTGGACTTTCCGACATATCGTCTCTGTGTCGAAGTCTGAAGTAAGGGACGATTCACTCTTGAGATTGGTCCAAAGAGATTCTAGTGGGTCAAATATGCCTGGGTGTGTGACCGTTTAGACAACAATCACACTGAGCTGCTGGAGTCAAGACAGAGTGGTCCTAGAGCTGACGGATAATGGGTATCGAGTACTTTTGGCAAGAGGAATACGTTAGATTTGGAGATGAATCAAGAGTATGGTCTATTATAACGAGTATTTAGGTTTTGTCCCAATTGGGAAGGAAGCACGATGTTAAATTGTACGAACCTTATACTCAAGAAGCGGTTTGGGTGCAGGAAGTGCGTTGCGCTTCTGGCTCATAATCGTATGTCTCACTTTAAACAACTCAAATAAAACATTGACGATAATCGGTATAGAGGCAGGCTATAGATGAATTGCCCCTTTTTAAGTCTTGGACTATTTTATGTGCTCAAAATCCAGATCCGGTTGTTGGCTCTACCTAATGTGGCCACCACATGGTACGGTTATGAGAACGTCTGTGTTTTGACTTGACGCCTGTAATACGAAAAAGGAAATCCAATCATCTTTTTCGCAGGGCGGTTATTGAAGGAATGTAATCGAAAGGCTTTATCTCAACGTAGAAGAAGTCTATTTACAGAGAAAGTTGCATTCCGCGCCGGGCATCAGCCAAGTGGAAATCGATGATACAAGTTTCTGTTCTGAATGGAACGAACGGTCATTCCTTAGTTGGTGCGCCGTTTAAAATTGCAGTTTCCAGTAAATTTATACGATCAGATGGGCCATGCTCGCAACGTATGTTGGCGTAATCTTCGTCTTTCAACTATCTGTTTCCTAGAATTGGTTCGATGTGAAAGTCCATTTCACAGAATACTCGAAGTGATCAACATGTATATGACTGAGTGGGGCCGCAATTATCTTCTCTTGGGTACTGAATTTATTACTTCTTGGTCCTCTAATAATGAACTGCGTAATCTTCCCATCTAAGCCTCAAACCAGGGATGAAACATTTCAGAATTCCGCTGATTTGTGCTTGGATCGAAAACACTAAGCTGGGTACTTCATCAGTTTATTTAAAGTATTCCCGTTCTTGTGTTGTGTGTGGTACCCAACTCTACACAATAACCACACCGTTGCCCGGTGCATCGTAACCCATTTTCAGACAAAATTTTATTTAAAGCTACGGTGTAACGTTCTATCACTCCTTGATAGTCGAAGGGGGGCTTTTAGGTAGATTAGGCGCCTATTCATGGTTATGTTTATCCCTCAGGAGTCAAATCTTGAGTCCCTCACAAACACCAAAAAGCTCCGAAATTCGATATGAGAAACCCCAGGACCAAAAGAAATGAACCAAATTAATCGCTGAATATATCTTCCTCTTTCCAAAAAGAGTAATCACATCCAATACGTACATGTTAACTTGTCATTGTGTCAAAAATTTCCTGCAGAATGCCGATTTGCAGCCATCTTCCCAAGTAGGCCCGACTATAAATCGAGATTTTGGGCGCAATCATCTTTTTATTATCCCTCCACCTTTTTCTTTTCCCCAAAAAATTTCAAACATGGCTCAAGAATCGCACAATCATCAATCTCCCACTTCTCGTGGACATACCAATTCCAAACCCGAGCGGAGATCTTCTCTGCTGCAAAACCAAACCTCCAATCAGGTTCCAGTCGGTGGCGGTACTCCAACATCAAGCAATCAAGATAGCAACCCTCCGCAAATGTCCCAAACTACCCAAAACAACCCAACCGCCCAAAGTAGCCCAAACACCCCTAATAAACTTGTGAAGAAGGCTGTTATCGACAGGGTCCCACAACTGAGAGCCGCCGCAACCAAGATCGGTCTCAAGATGCTCCCACTCCAGACGGAAGCCGCATGCAGCCGCCAGGGGGCTGAGTTCACCATGGTTCTTGCTGGGTGTCGGGGAACCGGGAAGAGCACGTTCCTCAACACGCTCATTGGCGAGAATTTAGAGGACACCAGTGCCCCCTACGTCAAGGGCCAAGTGCGGAGCCGTCGTTTCACGCTTGTAGAAAACAAGTTCGACATCAAGTTGACCGTTGTAGACATGCCAGACTTTGGCGCCGATATGGATAACCAGTACTCCTGGCTTCCCATCATCAAACACATCGAGGAGCAGTTCCGTCAATACTTGATTCAGGAAGAGCAACCAGTCAGAAATCAGATCAAGGATAACCGCGTCCACGTCTGCATCTACTTCATTGCACCCACCAACACTCCCTTGAACACGTTGGATATTGAGTGTATGCGGGAGATTGCCCAGCGCGTAACATTAATCCCTGTGATTGCACGCAGCGATACCCTCAACAGGGACGAGTTGAACAACTTCAAGGCGATCATCAACAAGACCTTGAAGGAGAACGACATCGACGTGTACAAACACCTTCGGGATACACATGTGGCGGAGAAGCTCAACGCTTATTCTCCCTACGCCATCATCGGCTCCAACACCGTTTTCAAAAACTCCGACGGTGTTCTTGTTCGTGCACGGAAGTATGGCTGGGGTATGGTGGAGGTTGAGAACCCCGACCACTGTGACTTCGTGCACATCCGCGAGTTATTGATGTCAGAGAACATGTTGGACTTGATTGACGCCATGAACTTGTATTACAACTCTTTCCGCACGGAGTTCTTGCGCTCGCGGATCCGTAGCCAACGGAACCTCGACGGCGAGGAGCTGTACAACGCCACCAACACCAACGAGGACGGCATGGAGTCGTACAAGATGTACAGCCAGTTTCTCACCAGCAAGTCCAAGGTCAACTTCGAGAAGTACACTGGCGAGGACGAGGCCCTTCAGAAGCTAGTCCGTTCGCGCTTGGATGGCATCAAAAGTTTCGAGGAAAACCGCTTGCGTGAATGGAAGAAGCGCATCGCCGTCGTCGCGTCGACTCAAACTCAGGATTTAGAGGAACACCAGGCCAGAGTCATTGCGTTGGAGAAAGCCATCCTCGCTATGAGCCCGGACGAGAGGATGCAACTTAAAGAGATATCTGAGAGGGCATTCAAGAGCGGTCCCCCAAAAATTGTTAGCGATCAAGAGAGCATTGCCGGCGGCAGTGTTATTGCGTAATTGGTGTTATTGATGGTGTTGGCGGTGCCCTAACAGGCATCCGTGTTCCTGCAGCCAGTTAGTTTAGGGATATATATAAGAGTGCGATCCCTCAAAAAAAATAAAAAAAAGCACGATGAGGAGAAGTATTGAAATGAAATGATACTGGCGTGGTCCACTACATTCTAGATTCATTGCATCCGAAATCTATTCATGACTCTCCATATAACGAGAGGAGAATTGTCCTTGAAAAAGCGAAGGGATAGCTCGTATGGCTACAAGCTAGCTTTTCCAAAAGGTATGTTGGTCTAAGACCTTGAATCCGTCACTATAGGATGAACTTTTTATCAATATATGTTTTTTCTGGCATCTCTAATGTTAGGGCTTTTCAGCTCGATGAATACAACCCTTGACAATTATCTGATGTGACGTAAACCTATTTGACGTTTATACTAACAAAAAGACAAAGGACCAAATGAACGCACAAGTAATTCTTTTCACGATAGCTGGGTAGAGGTTGATCATTGTGGCGGCTTTCGGAGCCAAGTGTTTGATTTCTGCTGAAGGTAGTTTGTTTGAAGTGACCATGTGCTTAATTACTTTTTGAATATCAATTGCAAGGAAAATAATGTAGGAATGAAGATTTTCCAATTCTATTGGTATTCCTTCGTCGACTATTGTTGGCAAAGGGTCACGACGAGTGGATATAGATGTGGTATTACACCGACACCCTTTATCCAAATCTGCCTCCACACTTTCTATTAGGGACTGACTAGATGTTAACGTGATGGCTTGGTTTGATCCATGAGATTACGCTCACAGATCATCTCATCTTCACAATATTGAAGCAGAAGCTAATCAGAAGCATTATTTACTATATTTTTCATTCTTTTATTTATCCGTCAAGGATAAGATTTATTGAGATTTCTTCCTGTAAGTGTATTGGATGTTCTACAGCTCTACCCACCCTCAGTTAGTTCTCCACAAGTTCACATAACTAGCCATATACAACAATTCATTAGGCAGTAGATCACATCACCTGTCAACGTTGAAGCTTGACCCCTTGAATTGCTGTCATTATTCACAAGCCCATATATATATTTGCAAGCGTAGAAATAGTCCACACATTTCTACGTCTTCTCCATCATGAGTGAAACTAACGAAGACGTCAAGCTGCAACCCCAACCGACTCCCAAACAGCCAAAATCCAAGTCAAAAAAGAACAGAGGGAAGTCTTCCAAGTCTGAGTCGAAAGCTTCGGGTGCTAAGCTGGATTTGGAACTGACACCGAAGCCTGAAACCAAGGAGATTCCTGAGCCTGAGCAGGTGCCCCTTCCAAAGCAAAGCCCTGTTCGTCATGTTCACTTCGTTCTTGATAATTCAGCCTGTACTCTCGGCATAGGAAATATCCAGCGTTGGTTTGATAAAGAGTTTGTTGAGTCTCAGAGCCAAAAGTCGGATAGAATCCATCTTAACTTGTATGTCCCACAGTATACCCTTCGAGAGTTGGACTTTCAAAAGCGGGGGCCAATGGCGGGTATTTCTCTGGCCCAGGAAGCAATTAAGTTCATTGATTTTCTATTTGAGGCAGAGAGTACTAGCGAACAAGCTATGCGACGCGAACAAGCCAATACCGAGAACGGTCCAATTGAAGAGGCAGTCGACTTTGACGACCAGGAGTTTGGGGTTGAGCCTGCCTTCAAAAGTCCGCTACCTTTTAGCTTGTATATAGAAGAAATCACAGCACAGTTCCCTAGCTGGGAGAAGTGTTTGAAGTATCGCATGTGGCATCCTAAACAAAAGGACTTGCCTCACGTCGCTTCCGCTAACGAAGAAGAACGCATGGAACAACAAGTGGAAATCCCTCCTCGGTTGAAGAACGTAATTAGATCGTGTATTTACGTGACAAAATTGAAGAACAAGAACCTACCCATCGCTACTGGCGATCATTGGAAACTCGTCACCGAGGATCAATCGACGAAAGTGTGGGCAACGTCATTCGGGGTCGACTGTCTTAACGTTAACGAGGCCGAGCTGCTTCTCTTCCACGCCAATGATGTGACTAAGTTTGAACCAGTGAACCCAGCCGCGGAGTTCTTTAAAGATGAAGATGTCTTCGATAGAGAAGTATATGTTGGTATCCATAAGAAAGTAGATACTACACAATATCCATACGAGAGCATATGGAAGAAAGAGGAGCTGAAGAAGGGGAAGGATGCTAGTGCGAAGAAAAAGGGGAAGAGCCCGCCAAAACTGAGAGGTAGTGACAAACCGCCTTTCGTTAAAATCAATGGGATCTGTTACGAAGAATTTGATCAAATCAATTTCGCTCCTCGTACCGCTAGTGTTCCTCTTGTGGAGAGTAAGTTCTTCGGGCTCAAGAAGGCTGAAGACAGCGATTGATCGAGCACACAATTCAATAAACATAAGAAAATTAGGAAAGGAAAGGGGTGAGCTGTTTCTTATTGCTATTGAACAACGAAAAGGGGGTGGAATCTTGCTTCGGGTGATTGTACATCGATATTCAACAAGCTATTCCGACGAGCTCACCACCGAGAGCAGGAATCGATGCTCCGAATATAAAAAAACTGCTAATGCATATATCGTGTTAATGTCCATCATCCAGTTCTAAATCAATGTTCTACATTACCAACAGTAGCGCTCCAGAACACCAAAAGAAATAACGTTCCAAACTTCTTAAATAATTCTTAAATAATTCTCCTCAATTCCCTTCCGTTTAGTCTCTTTTTTAATACTGAAAACTGTGTCAACTGATACACGGTGCGTCTCTATTATTCCCACAGCCAGCCTCATACGCACTCTCCACGAACTGCCATTCTTTCTCTAAACACCCACCATGAGTCGCCAGCCCACCAGAGAGGATATTCAGCGATACATCCAGCGGTGGCAACAACTCAAGTCCCAGTATGGTGACATGGCCGTCAACGTGCCGGAATTCAACCAGCTCTCGAAGGTGATTCGGTACATCCAAGCGCAGGCCATGCAACAAAGACAACAACAACAACAACTGCAACTGCAACAACTGCAACAGCTACAACAACCCCAGAGCTCTCAACCGTCTCTATCGCAGCAAGGGCCGGGCCAACAACGAAGCGCACCACCTTCCCAAAGTCAGAGCCAAAGCCAAAGCCAAAACCCGTCTTATTCGCGACAAGCTCCGAACTCATTTGGCTCCTCAGGGGCCCAATATCCAGATCTGGGGCTGCAAACCATGGCTCAAAGTTACCAGCAGAATCAACAGTCACAGCCTTACATGGGCATGGGAGGTCTCATGAGTTCCAGCTCAAACGACGGACCCAATCCAAACTCAATTGGCAGTTTCACAAACGCCCAGCTGTCAGTGCAAACCCCCGGGCCAGGGTACTCTAATCAGATGCCCATGCAACAGAACATTCTGCAGAATGCAATGGGTGCTGCCGCAAGAGGGAATGCTCTGCCGTCATACACGGGGAATATGCCGCCAAGTAACAATACGTTTTCTGGAGCGGATACACCCTTCACGGGCCCGCAAATGCAGCTTTTCAAGCTGCAAACGCAAATAGCTAAGTTCTTTACCAGGACTTCAGGCGGGTTTCTGCCCATCCCAAACAATGTATATGAAATGGCTACCAACGAAAGGCTTGCGTTCAATGGGTATAACACATCCGGACTTAATGCCAGTCTCGGCGGACCAAATGCTTCCAACGCAAGCGTAGCATCTCCTAATTCAAATTCCAACATGCTCTCGCTATCGCCGCAATCGCAGTACCAACAAGCACGAGGTGGGGCGCCCAACGCTCCCCGTCCTAATACTTTGGCCAACGCTCCAAGCGAATCTCTGCCCTCGGATCTCACTGCCGGTCCTGGTGCTGCATTAGACCGTCCTGAATCTGCCAGACTTCCAGGGAGAAGCAGCCTGACTACATCGAAACAGATGGCAAGCACTCCAAAGGCCGGTCCACCGGAGTCGCGCGGTGTACAGGCGGTTATGTACCCACCTGAACCGCCTGTAGAATATGAAAAGTACATAGAAGGGAAGGATCTCACGGACCAACTTATTTTGCCTGTTTCAAAGCCCAACTCTCAAGTAGACACATTCCAGATCCCTAAAGTGTTCAACTCTACAATGCAAGATATCCCCTTTAGCGCGTTTCATGCGCCCCAAAGTAAACTTCGACTTCCCTCGTTACTTCCTTACGGAGTCGATGTCAATGATTTGATGAGCTCGCGCGAGTACTATATCAGTTTACAGATAGATGACCGTATTGCTTATTTGAAGGCACGTTGCGAGCAAATGGAAGATCTGCCAGAGAAGGATTCTTTCACAATAGAGTTGAACCAACTCGAGCTCTTACCCCACCAGAAGGAAATGCGTGGGCGCATCTCCAGCCAGCTATGGTACAGTAAACTACTTCTTCTTAACTCGCACCCTAACTTTCTTGCTAAATTCCCCGACTTATCAGTAGAAAGCGCACTTTCAACTGAGGGTCTTTATAAGCAGCAATTGTACTTACTTGTCCAGGCACAGAACGCCAAACACCAAGGTCTTTTGAAAGAGATATTAGAGACAAGTATTCAACGCAAGGAAGCACGTTCTAGTCGTCGGGAAAAGCTTGACCGCTATAGAATCAAGATCAACAGTTTCCATGTCCAAACTGCCAAGGAAGAACAGAAGAAACTCGAGCGTATGGCCAAACAACGTTTGCAAGCATTGAAGCTGAACGATGAAGAAGCTTACTTGAAGTTGTTGGACCACACTAAAGATACCAGAATTACGCATTTGTTGAGCCAAACGAATCAATTCTTAGACAGTTTAGCACAAGCCGTGCAGACACAACAGCGCGAGGCTAAGAACGCGCAAAGTGGTGTTTCCGACGAAGTCGAAGAGGAGCCAATTATAGACGACGACAAGAGACAGAAGATCGACTATTACCAGGTAGCGCACATGATTAAAGAAGAAGTCACGAAGCAGCCCGATATTTTGATTGGTGGTACATTAAAGGAGTACCAGTTAAAGGGTTTGCAATGGATGGTATCGTTGTATAACAACCACTTAAATGGTATCTTAGCCGATGAGATGGGATTGGGTAAAACGATCCAGACGATTTCGCTTCTTTCATATTTGTATGAAGTAAAGAGAGTTGAAGGTCCATTTTTGGTTATTGTTCCCCTTTCAACGTTGACAAACTGGAACATAGAGTTCGAGAAGTGGTGTCCTTCATTGAAGAAGATTTCATTCAAAGGAACGCCCGCTGAAAGAAGAAGCATGCACCACGAAATCCGCCTGGGCAATTTCAATGTCGTTCTCACGACATTTGAGTATATTATTCGTGACAAGGCACTTTTGTCAAGAGTGAAATGGGTCCACATGATCATCGACGAAGGCCACAGAATGAAAAACGCGTCTTCGAAGTTATCGGAGACGTTGACACAATACTACCATAGTGACTATAGATTGATTTTAACCGGTACGCCGCTTCAAAACAACCTCCCTGAGCTTTGGGCTTTACTTAACTTCGTTCTTCCTAAGATCTTCAATTCCGTAAAATCGTTCGATGAATGGTTCAATACGCCCTTCACAAACACAGGCGGCCAGGACAAGATCGAGTTGAGCGAAGAAGAAACGCTATTGGTGATTCGCAGATTGCACAAGGTGTTGCGTCCGTTCTTGCTCCGTAGATTGAAGCGAGATGTGGAGAAAGATTTACCTGATAAAGTTGAGAAGGTTGTGAAATGTAAAATGTCGGCGCTACAGCTCAAATTGTACAGAATGATGTTGAAGTATAATGCAATCGTTGCGGGAATCGACGAAAACGGAAAGCCGATCCTCATCAAGGGTGTCAACAACCAACTTATGCAATTGAGAAAGATTTGTAACCATCCGTTTGTCTATGGAGAAATTGAGCAGCTCATACATCCGCTGATTGAAACCAACGACTACATATGGAGAATTGCTGGTAAGTTTGAACTTTTAGATAGAATACTTCCCAAGTTCAAAGAGACCGGACATAAAGTCTTGTTGTTTTTCCAGATGACGCAGATCATGAACATCATGGAAGATTTCCTCCATTTCCGAGGCATGAACTATATGAGACTCGATGGAGGTACGCGGTCAGACGAAAGAACAGTACTTTTGAAAACTTTCAATGACCCTAAATCCGAATGTTTCTGTTTCCTTTTATCCACGAGGGCCGGTGGTTTAGGTCTTAACTTGCAAACTGCAGATACTGTCATCATTTTCGACTCTGACTGGAATCCTCATCAAGATTTACAGGCACAAGATCGTGCACATAGAATCGGTCAGAAAAACGAGGTCAGAATCTTGCGTTTGATCACAGAGGATTCCATCGAAGAAATGATCTTGGAAAGAGCTGCCGCCAAACTCGAAATCGACGGAAAAGTCATTCAAGCCGGTAAGTTCGACAACAAGTCGACTGCCGAAGAACAGGAGGCTTTGCTTCGTGCATTGATGGAGAAAGAAGAAGAGAGAAGAATCAATGGCAGCGAGGAGGAACAGGACTTGGACGACGACGAATTGAATCAGATAATTGCTAGAAACGATAACGAATTGGAGGTATTTAAGCGCCTTGACATTGAGAGAGCGCAGAATTCGAGGGACAAAGAGTACACGACACGTTTGTTTAACGACCTGGAACTTCCAGAATGTTACACCAGGGATCCCAAATTGTTCTTCAAGACATCGGAAGAAATCATCGAAGAGTACGGAAGAGGCAACAGAGAGCGTAAGATTGCGGTTTATGATGACAATTTGACCGAAGAAGAGTGGCTTAAACGTATCCAGGGCGTCAATTCGGAAGAATCTGACGACGAATTAATGCCAGTAATGGCAAAAAAGAAGGGCCGTCCTCGTAAGATCCACCGCACGGATTCTACGGATGGCCTCGACTTAGACGATGACCGTGCCCTCAAACGTCCCAAAGTTGCAACAATGTCTACTAGAGGTAAGCGGGGTCGGCCTGGAAGACCCAGAACCAAAGTTAGCGCCAATAGAACAACGCCTACGGTAGACCTTCTTTCTCCCGAAGAGCGGTTATCTCTCCAAAATAATATGGAGCTCATATACGGCGCGCTTCTTGATTATAAAGAAAATGACCGTAAATTGAGCGATTTGTTCTTGGTGAAACCTTCAAAACGGTTATATCCAGACTACTACGTTTTGATCAAGCATCCACTCGCGATGGATGTGGTGAAAAAGAGGATTACCAGCAAAACATACTCGAACATTAGAGATTTCTTAGAGGATGTGCATCTCATCTTTACTAATGCCCGGATATACAACCAAGAGGGTTCCATCGTATATAAAGATGCGCAAACATTGGAGCAATTGGCTGTCGATATGTATAAGGATTTGTACCCGAACGAAGACGAGGAAACGCGGGCAAAAACGCTAAACTTTGCGGACTTTGACAAGGCCCATCTGCTTCGACGTAACCCAAAAGCTCAGCCATTGGCTTCTGGCGCTAACCCAGAAACGAGTAGAGAGCCAGAGGTGCAAGAACAAGGGACCAGCGAGCCTTTATCGAACATAGACCCTGCGATGGAAGACCTCTCGACGGAAGCTGGGTTGGACATGGGCGTTACAGATTTGTTTGATCACGACATCGATATGATGGGGACAGACACGATGCCGCCGGATGCTGATATGGCAATTGATTAGATAGATAAATTTTGAACATGTATTATACCATTAGTTGGTGACAGTAAAAAAACAGAAATGATGAACCAAGCAAGCGATAATTAGCGAATTTGAAATTCTTTTGACAAGATGTTCTCTGACATGAAAAAGAGATAATGGGATTGGCTATAAACCGTAGAACCTAATGTGATACACAAGTTGAATAAATGGAGTTAGCGGCTAATTAAAAGAAACAAAACTTTCTAAGGGGATCATTCTTCTTGTTTTCAATAAGCGCTGTAGCGAGGTAGTTCCTCGTCGATATGACTATTGTTCACAGAATCATTAAGCACAGTGTCTACTATCGAAATGAAATCGGTAACCCCACCGTCTTTGAAAATCACTTTCCCATCAAACCATTCCTCCTTTGGAAAACCATTGCATATCCCGCTACTCGGACTGAAAAAGCGGAACTTCCAGTAGTTTGGCCCGAACCAAGGTGATTCCAACAGATGACTAAATCTAAGGGCTTGAGCTTGACTAAACTCAATTACAAACGATGAGACATCTCCCAGGGAATCTGTGATGTACAAAAATCGACGATTCGTCACGTAGATCGATCCATTGTTGACATTGATGTGGACATTGATACTCTTTGGGTCTTGCAGGGTAATCGCTAGAGGCTGACGAGTCGTGAGGCTCTGAAACCGTATGATTTCGCCTTGTTGTAGACAAAATGGAGTCAGACCTTCATGTCGGGCTACGGTATTGACAGACATCGAGGATGAGTATTTATATGGGAACTTGGTTATGCAGTTGTAGTATGTACAGATAACGACAAGACCCCACACTTACGGACAAAGTATGCGATAGAGTGGGCAACGCATAGAATGCAATGCAAGAAAAGCGATTCTTTTTTTAAAAGAGTTTAAGATTTTTTTGGTGGATTTATTTTAACTGGATGAAGTGTGCAGCCCATAATAAGAACAGACCCTAAGACAGACCTCATGAAAATCCCAGAATAAGAATAAATCATTTCTCAGCTCAATTTATTTCGAAAAAAAAAAAAAATTCTTCCAAACTTTCAATGAAAAGTCTTCTATGATGTTGCAGCATCTTCTCACCTGATCTGATCTGATCTGACGATGAGATGAGTTCAACCAACTGATGAAGTTACGATCGTGGAACCCTCGCCTACTGCAGCATTTCAACAGTCTACCGAAATTCAAGAGCGTCTACAATTACAAGTACTTGTCTGATGCAGAAACGGTGCAGAAACTCATAGATCGTATGGATCTACGAAGCAAGTACCCACACTCAGAAGGGAACTTGGATATAGTGGACATATTCCCTGGCACTGGTCTCTTTTCTTCGATGGTCAACTATGAATTGAAGCCGAAGAATCACGTAGTATTGGAAAAGGAAAGGGATAACGTGTCCATATGGAAGAGCCGCCTTAAGCTCCTAGAAGAGAATGGGAATAAAGAGAACTTCCGCTTCTGCAATATGGATGGGTATGACTGGGAAACGTACACATCGATAATTAAAGACCAAAAGATTATTTCGCCCGTAGTACAGGATCGTTCCAAAGTTCATGACGAGCTTCTTATCCTTGCCAATCTTACGGCGCCTTCAAGTGGAGAACCGGTTCTCGCGCAGTGGATCCAGTGCTGTGCATATCAGAATTGGTTACAGAAGTATGGCCGTGTGCGAATGTTTATCTTTGTAAGGCATGCTTCATCTCTGAAGTTCTTGGCAAGCTCAACGTTTCTGAAACGCAACAGAGCTGCTTTGAAACGTGACATATATACAGAAAGTTCGTTGTTAGCACTCTCGGACATCGTGGAAGAGAATCAGGCGAGCCCAGGGGAGGGATTTGATCCCAGTCTTCTCTTTGAACAGCAACCGCTAGTTTTTCACAACGGCGCTGTGGCACCAACGCCAGGTGACTTGTCCATGATTGAAATTGTTCCGCGGAAAGAACTTGATGATTTAAACATCTTTGATGTAGATTATTTGTGCCAGAGCTTGATGTATAAATCTCATATGACAATCAAGGAGTGTCTTTCTATGGTGGCGCCGGGTGCTTCAGAGGCTTTGAGCGACAAGATCCCCCCAGAGATTTTACGGAAGAAGCCACGTCAGTTGTCAAGAGAAGAATTCCTACAAATTTATAAGGTTTACACTGTCTGGCCCTTTAGAGCCACCTTTGAAGATACAGTAGACATTCTCATGGAAGATACACGGTCTTTCTAACCAGAATAGAACCTTCAAAAGTGCATTTAAGTTAGATATCATTTGATGCATACATGTTTTCATTCACTATTTAAGCTCTCAGGCACTTAAGTCTGACTATTACTGTTCGCCGGGAAGATCCATATGTGTAAATAGCTCAACAAGCTTAGCGCTGTTAAATAAATGCTCGCTTATGGGACCGAAGCAGCCTGCATTGGGCAAGGACTGTAGCAAGTTGTAAATGTCATTTCCAACAAATCCATGCAGTTGCTGCTGCTGCTGCTGTTGTTGTTGTTGTTGTTGGAGCAGAGCCTGTGTGCCAAAAGCAGACTCTACTGAAAGGTTTTCCGGCCGCTTTGGTAGCGCGAACCCACTATCTTCAGAAGTGCTTTCAACTTTGCGTCTTTTTGTCAGTGGCTCGTCATCTTCAAACTGCTCACTATCGCTTAGAAGTGCCTCATCATTCGATAAGTCGAATTTAGCTATAGCATTAAATGGACCTAGACTGTACCGTGCCAAAAATAATGACAAGTCGTCAGTATCGGGGAAATATTGAACAAACCTTTTACTGAGCGAGAGAACAGTATCTAAATCGAGATGAGAAGAGGCGAAAGTAATGTACCTTTTCACCATTTTTCTCAAATAGTATTGCGATTTTTTTAGGCGCTTCAGGCTGTTATTGTGTAATACAAGGTTGTGTGTGGCTATCTCGAGAGCTTCTTTATCGCTGGCAATTTCTTTTAAAAGATTTGTAACTGCTACCTCGAAAATCACGTTCAAATCTGCTAGCGAATTTGAAAGAATAAGGTATTCTAGGTATGCATACAAAAAGCCACCGTCTTTTCCGAAAGATTTCATGGTCAACTCAAAGACCTTGTCCGCAGTCTTCTTGTTATCAGAGTAATATTCATGAAGTGCATTTTCAACAAAAAATTGGTAGGTCATGTCGGGGAAGTTTTTTCTTTGCCTGAAAACAGCACGCACTTCTTTGATACCCTGAGATCTCTTACACAAAGCCATTAATTTGATATAAAGAAGAGTTACTGATTTAGTAAGGTCCTCCAATACCTTCTGGCGGCGGTCAATCTCGGTAGCTTGATCCTCTGTGTACGCATGAATAATCTTAGGAGCTTCTTCGTCGTCACTGCCATCACTGTCGTTTCCGTTCATTGGTTCTGTCTGTGGCACATGAACAGTTTCTGCTGCCAGAGATTTAAGCTCCTCGATTGCTGCTTTCTCTTTGCTATGCTTTTCTGTTACTATTTTGATAATGTTGTCAAAGACCTCACGAGCCTTGTCAAAGTTATTTTCTTTTTCGTACAACTCAGATAATTGAAAGGCTAAGAGGAAACTAGCTGGGTTTAAAAGTAAACCATCTGCGAAAAGAGTGATGCATACGCTTCTATTGCCCTCTTCACTATTTGGAAGAAGGTAGTGGCCCAATCTAAACCACAACTCTGGTACGAAGGGCAACATTGAAATAGCCCGCCTATATACATATTCGACACGCTGTCTAAGAGCGGGCTCTGCCAAATTAAGCTTATTTGCCTTTTCTAGTTCAATCCATCTGAACCATAGAGAAACTTGACTAGCTACAATATTTGAAGGATCATCGGAGAGAGAGTATGGCACCAACTTTCTCCGAAGCAGGTTTTCTGTGGCATTCAGCCACTCTGTTATCCAAGGTCTCACTTCCATATAAGCAGTTGAAAGATCTGCAATGAATTTACTGGCGCTATTGGGAGAAGAAGCCTCATTCTCCCACTTCCTGTAGTCTGCCCACATAGTTTCAAGTTTTGCATTAGGAATAACAAGACAACGTTTATATAATTTTCTAATAGAATTATTTTTCTGCTGGAGTTCATAGTTGGAGCCAGGAGTCCAAGCTTTGTAGAAGTCAATGTAATCCTTCCATAGGTCGTAGCTGTCCAAGTCAATTCCAACTTTGTTCACAGCGAAATCGAACGCCATGACAACAGTGTTGCGGGCTTTTTCTCCGCCAGTGATGACATCGTTGACTCGACGGACATACAGCACGTATGTGCGGCAGATCTCAACGTCTGTTGTGTTCGGAAGACATCTTGCAAAAAGCAGTTCAACCTTCTTAAGATCGCCTCTGTTGAGTTCGAAATTGATATAGCTGCCCCATTGTTTGGCCTAAAATGTTAGTTTCAGTGGATTTTTCCAATGGTGGGTTTGATACATACGTCGAATTTGAATATAGATAGATAATTGTCGAATGTAGATCTGACCAAGTCTTCTTGGTCTTTCATGAGGACTTGGTCAATTAACTTCGTCCACAGGCCATGGCTGGTTGGTGACTCTTCCACAGCCTGTTCTAGCTGCTTAACTAGATCTAATGGAGGTCCAGAACTAGATTCGGGGACGACCATGTTGTAGGTATTCTGTGTCTTGAAATAGTATGGCACTGCTGGCTATAGTGTGGAGGCGCACATACAAAAGGATGCAGAAAAACAATAGTGAACTACGATCTTATCGTGTTGGCGCTTTTGAATTTTGAGCCTGATTTTTTTACATATAAGGGATGTATTTTTTTTCGTTTATTAATAAGTGCCCATGGCTTTGAATTTCAGGTGCCATGGTCGTTAATACCAACTTATTCAACTTCCCGTCTAGGAAAAGCAATTCTCACATTGTTGTGATTGTTCCACTACATAATATTTGCTTGTCACCTACTATTTCCAAATCAAAGACCCTATCTTTCCCTCTGATGCACAAGTCAACGTCTTTGTCAATATAGCAAGGTTTACTGTTACGATATTTGAACGATTTTATCACTCTATCAGGATATTGACCTGCAAAGTAGTGTAAAAGAACCAGCACCATAAATGGTCCGGATACAATCACATCTTGTAAACCTTCCAGAAGACAGTAGGCTCTATCGTAATGAATTTTGTGAAGATTGTAGGTAAGAAAGTTATATCTCATGATATGTTCAAGGCGGAATGTAGTGGTGACGCTTTGCTCGAACAGATCTTCGCTAGCTCTTCCCATCTCGAGGTTCTGTTGAAAAGGATCGCTTGTATATATAAGGGTGCGTAGCTCCTTTAAGAAAGGTGTATTTTTAGAAGAAAACTCTCTTTCTATCAGAACGAAGGCATTCTGTTGAAGGACACGTACTGCTGTGACTCGCTCCACGCAATCAACGCTATGGTTCACTGTTGGTTGGTCAGAAAGATATTCAAACCGCCCCCCAGCCCACATTCGCCTTTTGAACAATTGACGACCACAAGGTGCAAGTGGCGCTTGGTAGTTATCGTATCCATCTGACCCCATCGTGTTATTCGTTTGGGTATTGAATAGGAAGCTATATCCGTAAAGTCTAGGATTGATCGCCTCCTCACCAGGCACAATTTCATGAAGGAGATTTCGCAAATGGGTCACATGGCCCAACGATATTGTATCCTTGATAGTCCAAGAAAGGGTTTTTATGTTAGTTGCCCATTGCTGCACTAAGGTCTTCATCCATAAGTTGTAGGTAATAGATCAAGAGGCAATGACACCAAGGCGTAATCAAAACCTTTTAGAGTTAAATTTTTGTTGAAAAATAGTTTAATAATACAAGGCTGTTTTTTCATCTATCGAAGCTTTTATGCTTTTGATCCTGTTTCTTTCAACTAATCGCTTTCTCTCGTCCCCCACACATTTACATCTGGTTCTCTACATCAGTGTTGATAACACACTCTTGTACAAATTTACTCAAGTATTATACAATGGCAACAGTATCGGGAGCATGTGTTATCAACAAGGTCTCCGGTCTTTTACAAATCCGTGAAGACACCGCTCCTTCGAAGCTCATATGGAAGGCCATAGATCAAGATAAGTCCTTGGAAGTCCCACTTAACAACCTTTCTCGACTTCAGGCATCTCCAGAGACCTCTCCCAAGATGCTTCTACGTTTGTTTTACATGCTTCAAGGCTCCACCGACGTACATGATGTTAAACTCACTTTCAATAACCGTCAGACTATGAATGTGGTAAAGGAGGCTCTCCAAACCATTGTAGCCCGGCAAAAGACTGTGATTAAGGATAATGGGACCCCAAATTTGGGCAGTGCCACCCCTCAACCTGGAACTCCTGCTCCATACTCGGGTACAGGGTCACAACTGCTGGCAAGAGACCCACTTGACTTTTCCAAACCCGAGTCGTTGAGCTCGGCGGAGCTCCTCAAAAACCGCCAATTGCAACAAAAATTACTACTGGAAGACCGTGTTCTTCGAAGCATATTTACTGAAACGGTAATCAACTTCAAGCTCCATCCAAGTATATTTTGGTCAAGTAGAATCAACCAACTTCGAACCTTCGCATTAACCATCTCACAACACCGTGGTCCGTATAATGTTCTATCAACGATTAAGCCGGTTGCTACCTCCGAAAACCAGGTGAACGTCAACGTCACAAGAGACACTATCAACGAAATATTCGAGACTTACCCAATTATACGTAAAGCTCATAACGATTTAGTTCCTAAAAAGCTCAGCGAGGGTGAATTTTGGTCTCGATTCTTCAATTCGAAATTATTCAGACGACTTCGTGGCGATAAAGTCAACAACTCCAACTCCAGAGGTGATGTCATTATCGACAAATATCTAGACGAGAATGTGGAACCTTCTGCAGAAGAGCCTACTAGTCAATCAAATATCCAATCAAGTGAGGATAAGCGAGTGAACAAGACGATCGACTTATTGGGTAACGAAGTTGACAACTCGCAGAAACTCGGTGTCGCCCCTGATTTCACCATGAAGTTCTCAAACGAGAATGATAAGAAAGAAGGCCCAATGGGCAGGAGTGAGGGAGGCGGCGACAGAAAAGAAAGCGAAATGATTATTCTCATGAGAAACATGAATAAACTTTCAAGTAAGATGATAAGCTACAACACGCATAACTCTCTTGATTCGGCAAATCCAACAGAGCCCCCTGAAGACATTGAGCAGGAGCTTGAAATTGCTGATTTGAAAGATTCCGAAGACGTAGGTTATGTTGAGCTCAGAATGGATTTCGACAGCGCCCGCTACTCTCTTCAAGCCGACAAGCCAGACCTCTCAAATGCCGAGTCATTGAAAAAGGAGGACACACCCGGGTTCTTAAATGGTAACTTATTTAAACCTGTTCAAAATGGCATTGATTTGACAGCTACATATAACAAGAACAGCGAAGAGATTGTTCATGCTAGCCTGGATATTTTAGCCTTGGTCAAGCACAATTTCCGAGTTTTCAAACTGCTTCACAATCTCAAAGATATGAACCCGACTGGTCGTCAGTTGATTCCTGAGAATCAAATCCAAGAGATTATAACGTTCAATGTCACGCTAGCAGAATTTTTACTGCATTTCTGGAATCTTTTCCTCAATCAAGGCAGTCCGGCACATCTTAAAAAGCTCTTTGCAACCCTTCGAACCTGTCAAACATCTCTCACTACCTTACATGACAAAGTTAAACAGACGATTTTCGAATGTGAACCAATAGCTGGTAACGAAAAGATGCGCGAGAAACTTAGCAAGGACCTTGATAATTGTTTGTTGCCTCTTTCCGCGGCCCTAGCAAAGGCGATTAAAGAATATGTTACCGCCGCTCGAGCTTCGCAAGAGGCAGAGCTCAACGAAAATGGGAAAAGGCCCTTGTCAACTTAGGTAAAGATTTGCATAATTAATATAAACTCAAACTTAAGATTGTTCGTATCTGTATTATAGAATTTGCCAAATAAACAGCCACTCTTCTCAGTGTGGCGAGGGCGGCAACCACTTAAAGACAAATTTAATATATAGAGACGTTAATCTTGTTCGTCTTGTTCGAATTTAGATAACTGGGTCATCAAGATCAATAATATTTCGTGCGTTCGTTAAACACCAATGCAGATCAACGCCTCTGACGACTTCTCGTTGAAAATTAAAGAACTATCCCTCTTATGCCAACTTTTACAATATAAATTTCTACAGGGAACATTTGGGCTCCCTAAAAAACTTTATTGTACGGATTTGAGCTAGGTCGTTTTGGGGTAAGCTGCTTCCTGCAGTCCACTGCCTCTTCGATGCCCATCGCTACTTGAAAACACAAGTCCAACACCCAAAGATGGAGGACAGCAAAAAAACAAATGAAATCCTCAAAGGGATCAAAAATAAGCATCGCAGACAGAAGGTTTATGCTGCGATGCAGGCGGAAAAGTCCAAGGACAGACACAAAGCCCGTGCTGCCAGAGCCAAAGAGGAAAGAGAGAACCCTCAACTCAAAGAGGAGAGACTAGCAGCCAACGTCCCCGAGACCCTCGAGACGAAACGTGTATTTGACGAGAGTATTGCTGAAGAGATTGAGGGAGAAGACGAGTTCTTTGAGCTCTTCAACCGTACTCAAAGAGACCCTAAAGTGCTCATAACCACCAGCCCCAACGCCAGAAAGGTGGCGTATGAGTTTGCCGATATTCTTACCGAGTTCGTTCCAAACGTCACATTTGTCAAAAGAAAGAGAGACTACCAGATGAAGGATATGGCAGCTTATTGTGCCAACAGAGACTTTACAGACTTGATTGTCATCAACGAAGATAAGAAAAGAGTCAATGGTCTTACATTCATACATCTACCAGAGGGACCAACGTTCTACTTTTCTGTGACTTCCCTTGCCACCACTGAACGCATCAGGGGGCACGGAAGAGCCACGCTGCATATCCCAGAGCTTATACTCAACAACTTCAACACCAGATTAGGTAAGACCGTTGGCCGTCTATTCCAAGCTATATTCCCCGCTCAGCCAGAAATTGAAGGGCGCCAGGTGATCACGTTGCACAATCAGAGAGACTATATTTTCTTCCGTAGGCATCGGTACGTGTTCAGAAACGAAGAGAAAGTGGGTCTACAGGAGCTAGGTCCTCAATTCACATTGAAGTTGAGGAGACTACAGAAGGGCATTAAAGATGAAATTGAATGGGAGCATAGACCTGATATGGAGAGGGACAAGCGGAAGTTTTACCTTTAGGCTGACCGTTGCATGTATAATTAGAGCCGTTCGCATACCATTAAGCTTATGATGCTTAAAATAAAGTCAGAATTTTATAGAGCAAGCTGAAGCATAAAAAATAGAAAAATGTCTAAAATTTATTGACTCACAAGATTACAAATTTAATATTTGGTATTAAGGGTCTGAGCGTTGTCCCCATATTCAGGCGTTTCCTCCTTCATATTGCATCTACCCACGTCAATAGCCTCACATAATCGACATTCCTTGTTCGAGAAAAGTTGAGACATTTAGCGCTTTCCACAAATCGTTACTTTTTCTTTGTCGTATCCATTCACTTCGAAGCGACTCCTTTTTGAGCCAATTGTCGTTATTCCGCAGAGAGCCCTAGTTACTGTCGGTGCTAACTATGGACACAGAAGGCGTCAATCAGATCCTCAAGGCGCTAGAAATCGTTTATGAGCCCCGCTCAAGCAATGACGCTCGGAGAGACGCTCAGGCGTTTCTAGAGGAGGTCAAACTGAAAGAGGAATCGCCGTTCTGGGGATACCAGCTAGCGCTTCCAGAAAACTACGCCAAAAACTACATTGTCCGTCACTTCGGACTCAGCTTGCTTCAGCATGCGATTTTGAAAAAGTTTCACACGCTAGATAGACCAAAAGTAACCGCTGTACGGGAATGGATCGTGAATCTTTCGAATAAGGTGGAGGAGGACGATTCCCACTACTTAAAGGAGAAATTGGCGTTCTTGTGGGCATCACTCGCAAAGCGAATATGGGGATCTTTTCTAGTTAGAGGAAGGGAAGACCTGGACGGGAAACAAAACCCCGAAGTCATAACAGAACAAGAGTTTGCGGATGGGTGGGCGTCAATGGATGCTGACTTGTGGGCCCTCTGGAATGGCTCACGTCAGTCTCGAGAGCTTTCTCTCATTATTTTGCGAACCTTCTTCGAAGACATATATCTACTTGATGACCCGCTTGCGGCCAAGAGAACCAATGTGCTTAACCAACTTAGTGTTTCCATCGTTACATCCGCGCAAGTCTTAGAGAGCATATACGAGCCTAACCCCAATTTGAATGCTTGCAAGAGCTCTCTGCAAGGTTGGTTCATAGCGTGGAGTAACTTTCTAGTTGAGATACTTAACGAAAATGATGCATCTTCTGCCGTGGTCCAAACGTTTGGCCCCAAGATCCTCACAACTTTCAAAACATGTTTGCATTGGGTGCAGCCCTCTATTTTAAGAGACCAGAACATTATGACTACGCTAGTCAACATCTTGACCGTTCCAGATATTAAGTTGAAAACTTTGTCTGTAGATTGTTTACACATACTATTTACAAGAACTTATGGAAATGCGGAAGACTTTGAATTCTTCATAGGCAGTATATTCACCTCAGAAGGTGTAGCGAAACTTGCAGAGTTCCAGCGCAGCTTGACAATAGACCCCGATGATCTCTGTGAGGCTACTTACACTTTACTCAAGAAGACGGTTGAAATGATCGTATCCCTTAGCGAGTACTTGAACATTCTGTTACCATCCAAGAGCCGCGTGGATTGGGAAAAAGCGGACGTCAGCGGCTACCTCAATCTTGTGTTGACCACGACCTCTCATCCCAGCCCGATAATTTCTGGCCTTTCTTTGCAAATGTGGGTGACCACCTTAAGGTTCGACGAGCTTAGTTCGAAGCCTGAGGTAAGTAACATTTTGATAGAACTATTGCAAATCGCCGCCGACAGAACCATCGACTATAATAGTTTGAGTGAAGAGCATGTTTCAAAGAAGTATTTGGAAATCGACTTTGACTCTGTTCCCGAATCCATCTCGTTTTTGAATAATTACAAAAAATTCAACGAAGATATTGTAAGAATCACCATTTGCAAGAAGCCCGAGGAAGGTATGCAATGGCTAGAGAAGCGGCTCCAGGATTTCTTCAGTTCTTCCGTAGGCTCTCAATGCATTTCCAACGCTTACCTTGACGAAAAATCTGAGCCTTTCAACTACGGAACTGCTCAATTTAACGTCATTGAAAATAGCATTCGCGGTGTCTCCCGTTGGAGAATCTGGTACAGTGGTAGTGACTTTGATGCAAGAAACGCACGTCTCAATTCATTGGTTGAAGATTTAGGCGAGAGACTCCTAGCAATGGAACTTGCCTCTCCGTTGTTAATACGAAAGCAGGTGCAAACCATGGTCCAGTTTGCTCCTTTATTAAAAGACGTCAGTCCCCTCATGTTCAAGGTCTTGGAGAAGATCTTGACTACAGCGATCTTTGAGTATCCCGAAAATATCTCTGACGAAAGAAGAGAAGTAATTCGGGACTTGCGTACCAGTTGTGGAACCGAACTTAATAGATTAGCGTACATCATGCCCGATTCTCTTAAGAACATATTCGGAGACTTGGAGAATGTCATTGCCAACATTCTTTCTTCAAATAAAGTTAGCAACCACGAGAATGTGGCGTTCAAGTCATTTCTCTTGGTGATTGCCTCTCGTTCTTCTATTGAGAACAAGGAGGAGTTGTTCGCCAAAATCGTGGATCCCGAACTTGCAGCATGGTCATCCCCCGATACTGAAAAGGGACTTATGAACTTACACTGGTTTATGGAAAGAATTGGAATCGTTGAAATCGCGCAGTACTTCCAAAAGAGAAACATCACTGTTGACACCAATTTGTTGGACGCCGAAATGGACGAAGAAGGGCGCCAACTTAAGAGCCATTTAAAGGATCGGTGGTCTTCAATTTTCCCCATCAGAGCAACGAGAATCTTTATTCAGTATAGTATTGAAAAACTTAACCATGACTCTCCAGAGTATCTTAACTTGCTTCGAATGTGGAAACCAAGAGTGCGTCCCATCGTGCCTCATATTCTTCAACTACTCACTCAGATCCAGGCTTACCATAATCCAGATAATTGGAAAGATTTGCCTGAAGGAGTTCTTGCCTTTTTGCGCTATAGTAGAATGGAACGTTTCTGGCAACAAGGTGTATCCATTCAAAGTAAAGAAACATTCATTGAAGAAAGTGTCAAAGCAGCATTAACTTTGCGGGAGTTTGCGGACAGTGTTGGTCATTTGATAAGGTACACTCGTGAATACGCGTATTTGACGATCGGGTCTTTGTCTCAGCTTGAGGATACTCTATACGAGATTCCTAATATTGCTACGTCTTTGTGGAACGCGTTGGCTGGAGATGTCGTCGGTGTGACTCTCCACAGTTGGAAACACATGATTAATAGTTGTCTCCGTAGCGTTGTCAAAAACTGCCCAATCAAATTTGTGGAGGTTTTCATGGCCGATCTTCTTCCAAAAGCTTTACCTGGATTTGATAAACTTCTAACGGACCGCTGGGAGAAAGTCTACGTCAAGGGTCTTCAGTTGCAAGGAAACGAAGATGACGCTTCTCTCAGCGAAGAAATGATGGAGGAACACATGCTCAGGCAGCTCACCGCAACTGTGGTGCGGTTCTTGATGGATGTTGTTCCGCAAGTAAACGCAAAATCCATTTCAGACACGCAAATCGCATGTAAGCGACTTGTCTGTACCAACAAGGAGGTAATGGCGCCATTTCTTCAGATTTGTTGCCACATAATTAGTTTGAAAGATACCAAGTGTTCCTTTAATACTATTTTGGTGGTACGCAGCATACTACCCTCAATTATCACCAAGGACGAAGAAGTGGACAAGTATTTGTGCTTTACTTTCATCAAAACGCTATTGAAGGTTCTTATGGACGACTACTTTGCTGAAACACATTCAGAGGCCGCAACTGTCCTTACTACTTTGTATTGTGCTTTGAGAGCTAAGAACAACTTACCCGCCCAAGTTTTCCTCGAAACACTCCCTAACATTAACACCCAACATATGAACAATTTTGAAACATTGCTCGTGGGATCGAGATCCTTGAAGCACCAACGTTCAGCTTTATTGGAATTGGTGCGCATATCCAAGACAAGTCAGCTGGACTCCGTCGAGGATGACGAACTCAAATATAGAAAGAAGCAGTTAGAAGAAGCAAACGCTGTTTTTAAAAAAAAGTCACTTGCTAGCGATATCATGAATGATCCATTCACTGAAAACGGGGCACTCGACACAATCTTTGGTACAGAGTAATGCGTTCTATTAGTACTATTTATTAATGTTCTGGTTGCATTCGCACGATGTCTCTTTTCAACTGACCCAAGTTGTTCCCAATAGTATCGACAGCCATAGAGGTTGGCTTTTTGTATAGTAATTTTTGCATGAATTCAATGATAGAACCTCCCACTCCGAAGTAGTATTCTTTGGCAGCGACTAGCGCCATGTAGCTTTGTCTCTTTTCGAGAAAATGAAGTAGCATGTCAAGAACAATGGGAAGTGTTTCTAACGAGTAAATG
Source organism: Australozyma touchengensis (assembly GCA_030566735.1). Lineage (NCBI taxonomy): Eukaryota > Fungi > Ascomycota > Pichiomycetes > Serinales > Metschnikowiaceae > Australozyma > Australozyma touchengensis. The sequence goes on along the minus strand of JAKUAS010000007.1, from coordinate 468,906 downwards.
GTCTCCGAAGTTAATATGAAATCTGGTTTATATGATGTAATAAGATCACAAAAGGTAGTACCCCACGAGCCATGCACCAAAAGAATTTCAAGATCATTCTCTTTCAAAACTTTTACAAACTCGGCCAATAAGCTGGGTGTAAGGATCAACTCATCGTTGTTGAGCGGAATGTTTGGGTCCATAAACTGTTGGACTACTTCAGGTTCTAAGGTCAGCACCCAAGATACTACCATATTAGGAATAGTTACTAAGCGAAGTACCTCCGAATTAAAATCAGACAAAATGAGCTTTTTGAATGAAGTTTTAGCAGAGGAAGAGAGGATCTTGGATAGTAGATAACATGACGGAAGGGCCGTTCCACAGCCAAGCTCAAAAAAGCATTCAAAGCTGCTTAGTTGATTTTCAGACCAAAGCGTCTCTATGCAATCTACCAAATCGTAAGAGCACTCCCACAGTTTGAAGCCTCCCTCGTACACGTTCTTCTTCAAGTCCAAATCGCCATTTGTTCCAATCAAGATCTCGTGGATGGCGTTGGATGAGCTGTCTTCGTCCTCGACCATAATCTGATGCTTGATGTCGAAAATCTGTCTCCTAAAGACGGCATTGCCCTTCGGAGTCACGAACTCGTCAAATGACATTCGGACATTTTCAAGGGACTTGAGTATATCCCCAAGAGAGATGAATGCGGGTGGTATCAGCTCAATTGCGCGAGCTATTGAGTTTTCAGACTCGTGGAACAGGGCATTCTTCGAGTTTGTGCTAGGAACCTCCTCTCCGTCGGAAATATCGTCTGACGTGAATCCAAAGGTGAACGACATTGGGTTTGGGGTGCGATGAGGTACGAATGGAGAACGAGTATGAGGATTCCGGAGAAAGGCCTTTTTGATTTGATCTAAATCGGCAAAAGTCCACTTCAGCACGAGCCGGTCAAATTGGATAAAAGACCGAAATCAGCTACTTTCTGTAAACACTAGGTCTAGTATGTGGTTGTGCAGCTTGATCGATCTGAGTTCAGCCTCATCGATGACTTACGTGATAAAATGACATGGCGTATTGCAGCAAATTGTGAGAGACCGATTATTTTTGAGTTTTTATTTGCGAATTTATCTTTCAAAAATTGTTCCCTAATGGCTGCCTTGGCCAATTGTGTAAACTCAAAAGTGGCAGAAAACATAGGGCGAGAAATAGCAATAAAACAGAGAATACGATACTTTTCGCCAAAAATAACGAAAGCAATTATTATGGTGAGCTGACATTTGCCCATGTAAACAATCGTCACTACTCTTGCTATGTGGCGATGAAGAGACCCAACATGATGCCCGTTTCCCGTACAAAAAAAGCAATCAGACAAAAACAACAGTATTTATTGAGCCCAAGTCTCCAAAGTTTTTTTGTCAAAAAAATTTGCATAAGTTAATATTCATATTTACCCCTCCCTATATTAGTACTCCGAGCCCGAGTGCTCATTGCAGTGGCTGCAGGACTCCGGCGACTTTCTTATAAGCGACCCTAAGACTGATCAAAGCCAGCAGCACCAAAGTACACCACCAGTGGCAGCCAACCGTGTTTCAGAAACAAATCATTCGATTGTTGACCAATCACATCCACCGTTCCAAATATAGCCACGCTAGCTCTTCGCACCAGACCCACGAGACCCATATCCTCCAAACGCAATCCATCAGTCCAAGCTGCAAGCATGTCGGAACAACAAGTGTTGTCTCGCTTCACCATGGATACGAAGCAACGATCGATGTCCATATCGAATGCCATCCTTGCACATCTGAGAGCGTCTGGCAAGAAGGTCAGCCTCACCAAAGAGGGCGACATCGTGGTGGGCTCTCTGTCCGGGTCCAGCGCCACGTCCAACGAGACAAGCGACACCGAGGGCGAGTCCGAAGATAGCGAAGATGAGCTGCGTCGTAGTGTGAGCCCGCGCCACAAGCTTCCGTCGGTGCCTGAGTCCAGGGCTCTGCCTGCGCCAGAGACGTTGTCTCTTCAAAAGCTCAAGAAATTCCGATCACATCCTCATTCCGCCCTTGGCATGTCTGCTCGACTGGAGAGCAGTAGCCCGTACATGTCGTATTCAAACTCCCAAGTTCGTCTTCCCGAGTTCAATAAGCGCCCCCTAACTGACACCCCGATGATGTCTGTAATGCCGTCTCCAGAAACCCGATTCCAGTCCAGCGACGAAGAGGAGGAGCCAGAGAGTCCGAAAGATTTCAACGATGTGTTGGCTTCCCGTGCAAAGAAGGCATTGAGAGCCAGTCCGAAAGAGCGCCTAAACAACACGAAAAACATCTCCCATCTCAGCTTGGCCGACTTAAATTTGATCTCAGCGAAGGTAGCGGGCCATCAACCACAACCCAGTGGATCTGTATCTCCCAGAGATACACTGGTAGGTACACCGGTGGGTAAAAAAGCATCGACGGCAAGCCCCGCAGTGAGGTTCTCAACCGATGATCCATTGACCTTGGCGCTGCCTGCTGTTGACACACCAACGTTCGCAGCAGTTGAGCCCGCTCTTAAAGCAGAGAAAAGTAAACTCGATCCAACTATCCTAGAGAAGATCAGAGCTGACCTTCTACGTGACGTTCCAGAAGATTTACAGAAACAGTTTGAAAAGACTCCTTCGTTCGAGAAGTTGAAAAGTATGCTTCTCATGAAAAAGCCTTCCAACCAAAAGGCTTACACTCTTAATATCCCGGGACAAACGTCCTCCAAAGTTTCTCCAGACGGTAAAATTGCCTCGGTAGACGTAGGCTCTAAATTAGTCATTGTCATGGTAGGCTTACCCGCTCGTGGTAAATCTTACATCACCAATAAGCTCACACGTTACTTGAACTGGATTCAGCACGATTGTCGAGTTTTCAATGTAGGAAACACCAGAAGAATGGACAAAACTAATGTGTTGGGGCCAGCCCATCGCCCATTGCCAGATAACAATACCCCACTGCCCCATACTGGACGTTCGCCCGATGTGCAACCATTATCTCCGACTTCTCATTCTGCTGACTTTTTCAACCCAGAGAACAAGGAGTCTACAGACTTAAGAGAAAAATGGGCGATGGACACACTTGATAGTCTTCTTGACTGGGTGCTTCTTGGGAGCGGATCCGTGGGTATTTTGGACGCCACGAATTCCACTAAGAAGCGTCGTCTTAAGGTCTTAAAGCGGATCCAAGAGAGGACTAATGGCGAGCTAAAGGTTCTCTTCTTGGAGAGCATATGTTCCGATCCCGCCATCTTAGATACGAATATTCACTTGAAGTTGTCAGGACCTGACTATAAAGACATGGATCCTGAAGTGGCCTTGAAGGACTTTTTAGGTCGTTTACGTAACTACGAAAGAGCTTATGAAACAATTGATGAAACTGAAGAAGCCATCGAGGGCTTCCAGTATGTCAAAATGATAAATGTCGGGAAAAAAGTTGTCAGTTTTAACATTCAAGGTTTTTTGGCTTCCCAAACTGTATATTTCTTACTCAACTTCAACTTGTGCGAGAGACAAATATGGCTCACCAGACACGGAGAGAGTGTGGATAACTTGAGTGGCCGTATCGGAGGAGATAGCAAGCTTACAAAGCGTGGTAAGCAATTCCTGAAAGCTCTTAGTAAGTTTATGACTTATAAGAGACAGGAGTTCCGGAAGAACCAGCTCGAAAAGTTCTCGAAAAGACTCGAGTTGCGCTATAATGAGCTTTTGGGCAAATCAAACTCTCCAACAAGTCGCAAGAACAATGATATCGTCGAATTGCCCATCGAGCCTAACTTTTGCGTATGGACATCTATGCTTTTACGAGCAGTGGAGACCGGAAAGTACTTCAGTGATCAGGAGTACAACGTCAAGGCTATGCGTATGCTTAACGAGTTAGGAGGCGGCAAGTTTGAAGGTATGACGTACGATGAAATCAAAAGAACAAATCCTAGAGAATTTGAGGCAAGATTTAAGAATAAGCTCGGATACAGGTATCCGGGCGTTGGAGGTGAATCGTACCTTGACGTTTTGGTGAGATTACGCCCATTAATTAATGAGGTCGAGAGAACTACTGACCATTTGATGATCGTCTCGCATAGAGTTGTATTGAGAGTCCTCTTGGCTTACTTCCTAAACTTAGACAAGTCTTCCATTGTAGAATTGGACGTTCCTTTACACACTCTTTATTGTTTGGAGCTGAAACCTTATGGAACAGACTACACCATGTACGAGTATGATGAGGTATCTGATTGGTTCACCAAAATTGAGCCCGAACACCGCAAGAATGTCAAGGAAGTGGGAGTCAATTTTAGGGAACGGAAATATTCCGTGATTCCAACGGCACCTCCTCTGAATAGAAGCACGAGGGATCGAAAGCCGCTGGCTGCAGTGGGACCAACCTCGAACTTAAGTAACTTTAGTGTCCGTGCGAGCTTACAGCGCGGAGAGGAAAGACATAACGATAATGAGGGTAAGCAGACTTCGCTTGCATCGCAAAAGAAAGCCGACCTTAACAAACTCAGGAAGCCTTGAGTTTCTTTGCCATACCGATCTCAGTAAATAGTATCAGCAGGACTGAGAGTATTATACAAGAAACGTAATAATAAATCAATATACAAAAATTCAATTCAAACTAATATTAATGACCATGTAGAGAACGCGCTACTTTTCTACGTGATCATGTCTCCAACCGAATTCGGGTACCTCCGCGCCCATCACACCCGTACACCTAACTGTATATGTGAGACAGTTCCAAGGTGAAACTCTATAGATCATTACTATTCCGCAACCAAATACTCAGTAACCAAAATCAAAAACAAAGCATACCTCACAAGTATCCAGTCCCTATATAAAAGAACAGCGGTTTCATAAAGCGTTTTGCTGCTATTTCATCTGAAAATTATTGTTTTAATCTGTTCGCTCGTTTATCGGGCATGGTCTACATAACTGGAAATCCGCTATCCCGATTATAAGATACATCCCACTCGAAAATCTAGTCACGCTTGTTGTAAATGTCTGCTGAAGAGCCGTCTGAACAAGCTCCTGCGGCGAAAAGCCCTCCTCTATCACCGTCCTCGCCTCATTCCAACACATTTCCTCCAACAAGGGCCAATGGCGAAACTTCAACAACCTCCACCAGTCCCCCCGAACTAGAAGACAAATCCATCAAAAAGTCTGAGAAAAGAGCTCCCCCACCTGCTTTGCCATTATCCAACACTGTAAGTCCAGCATCCTTGTACTCCGTTCTGCCTGCCTCTGGGCTGTCTAATCAACTAAATGCTGGTCCTTCTGTCATCAATAAACAGCTTCTTTCGAAGCTCAACAAGTCCTTGAAGGAGAAACAGAAAGTCATCAACACCAAAGAATCCCACGTCAGGAACCCCGCTATGATCCAGGATGTTATGTCTCCTGCTCTGCAACAAAGCTTCAACGTGTCGGGAGCAAGTTCCAGTGATATACTAGGAGCTCAAAACAACGTACCTCTTAACGAAAGTATGGATCTTGATAGAGCAGTAGAATCCGATGTTAGCACATCCAATGGGGGCCAGGGCAAAGATGATCCCAGCCTCAAAGCGAAAAGTAAACTGGTGGCTAAACAGAACTCCACACGAACAGATTTTTTTGCGGCGAAGTTGGCGATTGCAGTAGACGATGTAGAGTCGTCTGATAGTGATGAAACCTTTATTTATGAGACCAATGTCAATGAATATAGTGCCGACGATCCCAGCTCTCTTCCCGCTCCGATTACACAAGAAGAGTCAAGGAAAGCCGTGGTAAGTATAAGCGCAGATAGTGCTAGCACTGTGCAAAAGCCGTTGGCTCCTCAGATTGTTTCGGAAACCTCCTCTCTCAATGGCAGTGTCAGAGTCAATCCAATCGATTCTCACACGAACAGCCCTACAACAGAATTAAGAAAAGAAGAGGACCCCTTTCCACTAAGTGTCCCCCCTCAGCGACCGTCTGTTACGAAAGCAGAGTCTATTCATTCTCTTCAATCAATAAAGTACAACCTACGAAACACTTTCAATACCACACCACCAGGAGCTTCAAACGTCAGATCTCAAAGTCTCGCCCACTCTAATTATAACAGTGCTGAGAATCCCGCCTACTCAAATCCATATTTTGATCAGAATACAAAATCAAAAAGCGCTGGTCGGGACAGTGTACAATTGATGATGAGTGATGACGAAGAGAGAGAACCAGGGATGAGATGTTCCATGCTGCATTACGGAGATTCTACGCTCATGCAATATGGTATCAATGAGGGCCTCAATCAGGCACCAAGTCTAAATGAACCTTACGCTGACGCGCACTTTTCGTACGATGAAGAGGACGAAGTGAGTGAAGAAGAAAGCTCTTCCCACGATGATATCAACCTGGTAAGTACAGATGTCAATGCAAATAATGCGATCCCATCAAACTCGCAAAGACCTGCCGATATTGTATCAGTTTCAAGCAAAGCAAAGAAAACAAAATCTTCCACGACGTCCTCCAAACTACGATCGACAACATCTAAATTATTCGATAAAAAAGGAGCACAGCCAAGAAGATATAGTACTATCCCAGACGACATAGACATCGAAGACTTCGATGATGAATTAATTTATTATGACAACAACAACATTCGGTTTCCTTATGGCAACAACAATGAACACTCAAATGAAAGCTCCTCATTGGTTGGCGGGAAGCTCCCACATTATCGCTCACTCAATCTCAATTTCGGAGCTCGTAGACCCTCCAAGAACGCCAAGCCTCAAAGATACCTGTCTTTGGGATATGTCCCATCTCCACACCAACCAAATGGAAACAAACGAAACGACATTTTCCCATTTCCGTATTTGGAGCATGATCAGCCATATCTAGATTTCAATGAGTATGATGAAGACCCCAAATTTGGAGATCAATTGAGAGGCAAAAGACTCTCTTCTAACAGAAGTCACTTCCCTGGAAGTGGAGATTATGGGTCTGTCCACTATTCCAGTCAAGAAAACAAAAAGAATGGCAGGGCAGCGTTTTTCAGAAGTCTCATTTACACTTTTGTGGCTATTACTTTTATTCTTGCACTTGGATTTGTTCTGGGCTTTTTCTTAGCATCGACCAAAGAGTTGTCTAACGTTTCCATTGTGAGCATCGAGAACCCCTTGGTGAGCCAAGACGAATTGGTGTTCAGTATCGTGATTGAGGCCCTGAACCCTGGTTGGTTTACTATTTCGATTCAAGATTTAGAGCTAGATATATTTGCCAAAAGTGGGTATTTAGGCGAAGAATCGATTCAAGGTTCGTTGGAGACGGTCCTCTTAGGGTCAGTACTTAACTTTGAGTCTGCGGTTTCATTTGAAGGGTTGTTTTTCCACCGTAAACGGAGTCGTCATCTTGGAGAGATTAAGCTAGTGAGTCCAGGTAAAAACATCACGGGCAGTAAGTTAAAAGAAATGGTCACGAAAGCGTCGACCACAATCCAGGTTGCCCCGCAAGTTGCCCCTACAGATCTACCGGATAATTCAGAAAAGTGGGCCATTATCTCGAAGCATCCGTTCGACTTAATTTTGAGGGGTGTTCTAAAGTACAACTTACCTTTGACTTCTTCACAGAAAGCGGTGGTTGTCAATAAAGTTGGGTATGTAGATCCTTCTATTCCTAGCTGAGTAAATACTTTCTTAATTCATACATGTTCGGGCCCTGACGGGCTTGTAGCCTCACAAAAAACTGTTTAGGTTCGAAAGATGTAGCTGTTGGGCATGCGTTTCCCTCAAAAGGGTCCAAAATCATTTTCTGAGATTCGATTCGTGGCTCTTTGATTTGGAAGAGTAAGACCGTTCTACAAAGCAAGGTGTACAATTCTTTCAAGGCTAAGTTGTCCCCCGAGCACCTTCTTGAGCCAGCTCCGAACGAAAAGTGACTTGGGGCGTTTTTGTCGAAGTGGCCCGACTCATCTAACCATCTATCGGGAATAAACTGATCTGGATACCGAAACACAGATGGGTCATGGTTAGCTTCATAAGCATTCATCACAACGATTGTTCCTGCCGGAATCAAGATGTTTTTGTACGGAATGTCGCGTGTAGTCTGCCGTGGGAGTGACAATGGCAAAACCGTGAAGTAACGTAGGGCCTCCTCTATTACTGCCAAGGCGTAGTCGCATGTGGTATCAAGCGCCGAGTTGTTCCAAGCTTGCATCAAATCGTTGCCGTTTGTAGCTAGCAACTCATTGAATAATCGGTTCTGCATTTCGTAACCCTTCTTGCGATATGAGAACTGTCCGAGAATATGGTCAATGACCAAGGACACATTGTCAAGCCCGGCGCTCACCATTGACAAACAAACGCTTCTGGCCTCCATGTGACTCAATTGCTGTTTTGAAGACTTTGCAGCTAGTATTCGTGCCAATATCGAGTTTTCAGTTCTCGGATCACTCTCCTGTAACCGCTGCTCGAATTGATGGAAAAGCGTTTCCATGTAGTTGTCTCTGCGGGAACGCCAAATGGTTGCATCGGCGTCGTAGTAAGAGCGGAGCGGCTGGAGGTTGAAAAACGGAAGGTAGTCTTGGTAGTTGGTCAAGACAGAGCGTAAGCGGATAATCTGGTTCTCTGTTTGGACGATGTCATCGGCAAGCTTTTGATCCTTGTGGAAAGGGTCAAGCACGCAGCCGTACGTCAACCAAAGCGACGTGCGAAGGACAAAGTATTGAGCGTACTTGAGAAACGAGACGGTGAGCTGCGCGTTATGAGCCCTGGGGTCTGACGTGTTGTGTTTCTTGAGGAGCTGCCTTAGTACGTATTTCGAACTTTGGTCTAGGCACTCGCAATATGGCGAGGACGAGATCTGCCGCTGCGAAAGGTTCAGCGATATAGCCTTCTTCTTCCTGCGAAAAGTCGCCCCCGCTGGAGTTGTGCCGACAGTCAAGCCTTGCAAGGCCGAGACAACTTTGTGGTATGTGTACCCCAGTGGGCGTGAGCCCATAGAGACGTTTTGCCATAAAGCAGCCACGTCTTGGTACGAGTTGACAACAACTACGGGTGTGCCGCCCAAGTGGATCACGAAAATGGAACAATTGTATAGACGTGCCCATTGCAGGAACTGTTTGCTCGGGTTTTGTAGGACTTGAAGCGCATTTCCTACAAGTGGAAACGCCGGGATTACAAAAGCGCCAGGAATATGGTGCTGACGACGAACAATTGCCAAGCCTCTGACGCTGAAAAGTACCACTGTGAGTATAGCGAGTATTAGCAAGATGCCGGTAAGCATGAATAGGTGTTTGTGGTAGGCGAGTAGACCAAAGACGCGCGTACGGCTAAATATGCATAACGGCCATGGAGCGCAAACGGCTCACTCAGGGCCGGTAAACAACACATACAACTGCAAGCCTATACAACAATTCCGTGTATTTTGTGTAACATCGTATTGTGGACCGTCAGATTTGGCAACTGGATGCAGTGTGAGACTAGAGGGTGCACAGCCGCGCGGGCATCTGTGCATCAATTATGTCCGTAAGCCGTTACATGCCAGAATTAGGCGACATGGAGCGCTTCCGAATCGATCTCATCGTAGTCAGGATCGCTCAGTTGGGAGCCACTGCCCTCGAAAAAGGGTGCTTGACATGGACATTTACGGCTGAAATGCGTTTGACACGTTTGGGGTTTTTCTACCAGGTCCCGTGGGCCAATGTTCTGGTGCCACTTCCGTTCCTGAATCCACGAACAATGATCCAAATATAATCAGCCAAGACGTGAACGAGCCATGAGTATCATGTCTTGCACCCCGTTATGTCCGCAGGATCCGTGAGCACTAGCATGAGTCCAAAAATACACTGCTAGCAAGACAGTGACGTTAGTTATCGTTAGCGGTCAACTTTAAATTATCTCCGGAATCGAATGGGCCCTGCAGACAAGCACAAGATTCTCTGCGGCATGACTCAAAGTCATGCACCACCGAAACAGTTAACCGACCGTTTCGTTGCATTTTTCCACCGCGCCAGACAGCACAGCAAACAGCAGGCCACCCCGAGGCCACAAGCATGCGTGCACGCTTTGTGACCGCCATTCGCCACGTTCCGTGAAACTAGCGGATATCGCCGGATTTTGGCGAGATTGGTCCTGCAGCTAACCTGGAGAAGGGCCTCCCTAGTGCATACAACATCATGCGTCATGCACTGGAACCTATGGAAGCATCGCGCGTCATGGTTCCTCCGCAAATTGGGCCGCTTCCCTACACTTCTACCATGCTTCCCTTCATGTAGGCCTGCTTTGCCTCTTTTCCGATGTTATATCCGCCCTGGTTACCTTTAGGTGATGCGACCTGAATGTGGGCGGCTATTAATGTTCGATTGCATTTCGTTTTTCGTTTATATTTACGTCCCTCCCCAGAGATTCTTCTGCCACTATCTACGCTCCACAGAACAATGTCAGAATTTCTGCAACGCTATAAGCGAAGCGAGTACCTGAAGAACGGATGTCGCGAATGTAAGCGCCGCAAGATCAAGTGTGATGAGTTCGTGAACCCTCCCAAGGAGGCCTTCGCAGTCATCAACCATCAGGGAAGGTCCCTGTGTTGGAACTGTACCCGGCTCAAAAAGCCATGTGAGTACCCGAGGAAGGGTGAACGTGTGGCCAGGGTCTCACGCAAGCAGATGTTGGAGTCCGAACGAAATTCGCCTGGCCATTCCAGCTCCTCGCACAGTACGTCAAACTCGCCCTACGATACGATCACATCCAGAAATGTCAGCTCGCTGGCGTCGGGCAGCCTACTAGGCCAGGACGACGCCAAAGCCACCGCACCGATGTACTTGATGCCCAATGGGCTTGCCGACGGCGCCAACGCCATGGTTGGCACATCCTTGCCATACCAGAACTACGAGATGTCGCCCCAGAGCATGCAAAATGCCTACACGCAGCCCAGAAAAGCGGCTGAAAACACACAATACAAGAGCAGCGCGCTGCTTAGTACTGTCCCGCTAATGTCGTACGCCTTGTACCCTCCAGCCGACAGCGAGCCCACGTTCGGCATACCGACAACGCTTCCCGAACAAGCACCGTCGCTTAAAGCCAGTGACATCCCAAACCGAGGCCATCTGTCGTTTGGATCAAACGTACTGCACTCGTCCTCCGTTGATTTCCATAGCCTCCAGAGCCTCCCCAAACACGATTTCAACCCTATGTTTCAAAATGCGGGACCCGCATACGGCGCACTACCGGCAAACCAGAATCCCCGCCAATTGCATGAAGACTCTGTATCTTCGATGCTGTCCTCCCTGACTGCGAACCACATGAATGTTGGAGGCTCAAGTGTTTTCGAGCCCTCAGACTTGGCGGTTCTTGCGTCCGATCTTAACAATATCGTATCAGACATGATCTTTGAAATGAACGGGAGCGGGAAGAACCCTGTTCCCAACGGCAACATGGTGTTTCGTGATTCACCCACCGGGTTTTCGGACCAACTATCACCGATGACAAAACCTAAGGAAGCTGGTAATAACAGCATTCCGCGGAACGTGGGTCCCGGAATGCTTCTCTTGTCGCGGCCCAAGGAGCAGCAATACCTCGAGGAGTTCTACCATGGTTTCGCTTCGTACATCCTTCCATTTCAGGCGTACGACGTGCACCTCAAAGTTGACTTCAACCCTGTTCGTGACATTCTACTTTCATGTGCAGCCAAAGAGCCCGTTCTTCTCGCTGCTATTCTCTCTCAAAGTGCCAGAACATGTTACACCAGAAGTAACGCACCACAAGATGAAGACGCTTCCTATCAGTATTTGCTGAAGTGCCTAAAAATTCTAGGCCCTGCGCTTGGGCAAGCAAGCTCCAAAGATGAGGACGAGTTGATCTCCAGTATTGAGGGAATACTACTCACTGTGCTACTTCTCACCTCTGCAAATGCTGCAAACTCGAAGCAGGACTGGAGACCGCATTTAAAAGGTGCCAAAGATCTCCTTTTGAAGAAAGCGAAGTACTACAGACGCTCAAACAGCAAGATTATCATCTTTTGCAAGTTTTGGTTTGCATCATTTGAAATTCTTGCTGGCTTGAGTCTGAAGCTTGGTGGCACATTAAAAGAGCACGAAGAAATGAACCTATTGCTTAGTTTCGATAGCTCTTATGAATTGCAAGTTCTCAAAGAATTGGGCTTGGTTTTAGATAACGGTTTCAGTCTTCTTTCTGGGTTTCACAATGACCTCACTCCAACCTTTAGAGATCTTATTAAATTGCTTAACAAAGCAAGAATGGAGCCTAAACAAAAACTCGATGAGACTCCAGAATACATAAGACTACTCTCAAGTGTTGAGTGGTACAGCAACTGTGAGTTTGTGAACTCTCAGTGCTTTATGTTTCCAACAAACTTCCCCAGTGGCATGATTCCCCCAGGCCTTCTTTTAGAGTATGTTCCAGACAGAAGTAATCCTAGGGTAATTAGCTGGATGGACTTGTCGCATCAACTATACGTGACGGCCGCAAAAGTCTCCATCTTAAGTGAACTACTCGGCCTCAACTACAATTGTCCACAAATTCAAGCACTCGCTCAACATTTCTTCAAAATTTTCTCACAACTCGCACAAGTTCTTGGCTCCAAAGACTACCCAAACCTAAACTTTTTAATGGTTCAATGGCCTCTCCAGGTTTATGGAATGATTCTGGTCGGCGACGAGGACAGAAGGATAGTGACGAGCCTATACAAGTATGCGGATAATATTGGAGCCGGAAGTGCTGGACACACCATTAAGCGCCTAGAGAGGATCTGGCATAACCGTGACGCTGGACTTTCCATTATAGAAGAGGATGATGTTGACATCGTCAGCTACTAGTTTAGTTGTTAACAAATTTGTATAATAAGATTATTTAGCATTTCCTAGCCGTCAAGCCAGAACCTCCTGTAGCAACGAGAACCAATTCAAACTTCCTCCAGCAAGTTCCAACCTTGTTTCGTGCCTAGATCCTTTGTTTTGTTCGGCTCTGTCATTTTGAATCTTCCATCCGATTCTTTCAGCACCAAGTCTAGCGCCGTCTAAATTTGCTGAAGTTGGACCAATGCGCAAAGCTGCGTTCTTGCCAATCATGTACAAAGGAAGCGTTTCGTTCCACTGCAACTGATCCGTTAAGCAAGGGAGTCCATCGACGATATCAATAGGATGATTTTCGAGAATGGGTTTCATAAAGTTCAAGCCTGCAATATCAGCCAGAATTCCTGTAGCACAGCAAACATAATCACAAGCAAGAGATTCTTCCATTGACGCTTTACCAGGTTCTGAAGTTGTAAGTGAAAGACTCCAACGGCCATCTTCATACATTCCGTTTTGAATGGTGGTATAACACATCAATCTGAGGGCTCCGTTCTCGACATGTTTCTTTATAATCTTGTGATATTCGGGATTCACCAGCCCTCCTTCTCTTGCGTCCTTGATGAGTTTTGCTCGTTCTTCATCCGTGTTCAATAGGTAAAACGAGGACTTTTTCACATTCTTGTATTTAGTCACCCAATCCAAATGAAAATCGAAGTGTTTAATTTTCACTGGACCTCGAAGCACTAGCGTGACTGCAATCCCCATAGTGCACGCAACGTTTGCGAGCTGAGCCGAAGTGAGTCCGCCACCGACAATAACCAAAGATGCGGGCTGCTTCATTTTCAACTTCTTTTGTATGCATGGAGGAGGGTAGCTTATGTTGCGGTTGAACAAATGCGTCGTGTGGCATGCTTGTTCCAATGTAGCTTGTGCATCCGCAAGGCCCTTAATCGGGTAGTTAATTCTTCCACGATGTCCACTTGCAACAACACAAAGTCTACTACCAAAGACCTTTCCACTCTGTGTGCGAACAATAAACCCTTTGAACAATTCGTCCTTATCTAAAACGAGAATGTCGCCATAAGTGATCGACATCACTTCATCTTTACGGATGCTAGACGATAATCCGTACCGCTCGGTGATCTCAGCGCAAAAGTCTTCAAAAAGTCTTGAAGATGGTCTGTAGAAGTCTCGGTAATCTCTCATATTGATGTCAATAATTCCAGGCCGGTCATGATTGTGAACTTCACCTCGTAATGGAGCGGACAGTTTTGAAATATTCTTTTTGATTTGTCGCTTATGCTGATGCTTGGAGTATTCTTTTCCGACAACATTTTTTATTTCCATTAGGTCGTTTTCCCGCTTGTTCTGGTATGCATAAGTTATCATTCCGTCAATGTTGGCAGGGTCCGGGTGAAAGAACATTGGAGACCTTAAAACAGGAATCTGACAAGATTCAAACTGATTGTGCCATTGGCCCATGAACGTGTCGGCCGTTGCATCTAAAACCAAAATCTGAGAAGGTTCGAAGCGTGAACTCAGTTTGTAACTCGACACCTTAGATCCTTTGGTGATTGTCCCAACTTTAGACCCTCTTTTTCTTAGCCAATGGAATCGCTGGTGCTCGTCTTCGGTATAAATCGACCCCGGAGTGTCTTCACATAATCTGGCTGCTACCGCGAGACCACAGGTTCCGCCGCCGACGACAATTACTTCGAACACGTCGTCGCTTACTAGTTCAGCACTTAATTCTTGGATGGCCATATTGGAAAATACTTATATCTTGTAATTGTGTGTAGAATGTCATTTGGTATTTATATGTTTCAGTTGCAGCCACAACATGTGCAGGAAATGACCTTAGTGGACCCAGCTAACCAATAACCAACGTAACCACCCTAGTATTCCGACACGAAACCCTCAATTAACGAAAGGAGCCCCACTGCACCTGGATCCGGTATGCCTCCGTCTACATTGAAGTCTTCTTCATTGACATAAGAAGCACGGCCGAATTTCGCCTGTAACTTGGCGGTGTTTTCACAACCATTTTTTGCCTCCTGTAACAGAGATTTCAAATCCTGAGAAGTATTGAGTGAGTCCACGAACGGCTGCAAAGTGTCCACTAATGTGCGACCGCCTTGACGAGCTTTTGTGTACTTGAAGAGGCCGTCATACAACGCCAGTCGCATGGCATCAGAAATCGAACGAATGCTAGCGTCGTTTTTCTCTTGAATCTCTTTGACCAAACTTGTCAAGAAAATAGCGTATAGACCTCCAGAAGTACCACCCATCTTGTCTTCCACAATCTCAGTAATTGCACTAAGCGTTGCCACAGGATCATCGATGTTCAGTTGAAACGACCTGTCATTCTTCAAGGCTTCTAGAATACCAGTAGCTCCATTTTTTAACGTTTCGCCACAATCACCATCACCTACCAAGGTATCGTACTTCGTGATTTTAGGTTCATTTTCAATGACTTTGTTTAAAGCAGCCTTGAGGGCCCTCGTAAATTTTTCGCCATCTACTTTTATCTCAGAGCGGGGAACTTCTGCATGGTTTTCGTTTTCGTGAATTTCGTTTTTCTCTTGTTTCCAAGCTTCTTCGTCAAACGTTTTTGGTTTCCAACCAGGCGCATTTGTTTCCAGATCCAAGAAGCTGAGTATGTCTTGCTCTGAGATTTCAGAGGTCCTCAGTTTAGTGACATTGAAAAGAGTCAACGAAAAACCTGGAGAATTTAAGGACGTCACGAAATCTGAAACAAGCACTCTCGATGGTTTCTTTTTCAACGGACATCGTTCGAGAATGTAGTTTGTGATTGCGTATAGCTCCAAGGAAGAAGTCCCGCCGATGTTGTTTATGAGTATGACGTAATTATCATCGTCATCGATTTCAAGGTAGTGCCGCTCCTTGTCGTTTGGATCAAGAATGCGCTTGAACAAGGTATCAACCAATTGTGTGACTTCAGGGATTTTTATTTTCTCGCCCGGCTCGTTGTGAATGCCTAGTCCTAGTTCAGCGGTGTGTTCGTCGTCTTCTGGGTCGTCTTCTGGTGCTCTTCCGGGCACAGAGGTTCTGGCAAGTGATGCACTCATGGTACCTAACAGCGCGTTAACGTTCTTCCCAAGGTCACTCAAGGTCGACAATGAGTGGCCAGCCGCTGCAGCCGCACCTAGGACTTTGTGAACTATTGCTGTGCCTGCCAAGCCTCTTCTCCCCACCATCTTGTTCTGGGTTCTTCCGACCGCAACATCATCCGACACCACCACAAGCTCTACATTGAAGCCATCGCGCTTGGCTCTCTCGGCAACCAACCCGAAGTGCAAAATGTCTCCAGTGTAATTCTTGACGACAATGAGCGCGCCTGCTTCCTTCGTTGCTGTTGCCTTGACAGCCGCCATGATCTGCTTAGTAGATGGAGAAGCGAAGATGTGGCCAGACACAGCGGCATCCAACAAATTTTCACCAACGAACCCGGCATGGAGCGGTTCATGGCCTGCTCCACCGCCGCTTATCACAGCAACTTTCAGGTCATCCTTTCGTGCTCTGAAGACAACTTTCTCTGAGTGAATCAAGTTGAGTGTGGGGTTGGTGGCTACCAAGCCTCGTAGGGCAGTGAGGACGAGGTCTTCGTCTTTGGGATACTTCCAGTGCTTTGCTAAGACCATTCTGTCGCTCAAGTGTCAATTGACAATAATTTGAAGGAGTTGGTGACAAGGCAACTCATGCGACTATGGGTCCCTTTAAATCACCTAGATTCAACGAACTGCACCTAGTACAGCTATTATGTCACCCTGAATAAGCAAGACATTCACTGATGGGCACTATGTTGTGCTCTTTAGGGATACAAGAACTGTAATGAAATTGCATTTGGTGTCAATTGCATGGTTTTATTCGTTTTTGGATCCAGATTGCTCATGCATCTCGTCGCCGTAGGATAAGATGACCCAGCCAAACTCGTTCGACCGCCAAATCAGCTGAAATTTAATATTCAAGAAATAGGTTCTTTCGCAAAAATGCAAAAAAGCAGAATTGCAAGGAGAAGGTGCGATAGTGGAGTCGGATGCTCATCCATTCAGGGAAGGCGAATGCGAGGAAACGCCTCGCAGTCACTTGCCGTATTAATTCATGTCATCTCCCATAGATTGCACCCACTATCAATCTGATCCATCGACAACTACTATGGGATCCAAAAGATCCGCAAAATCCAAATCTCCTACCCCCGTGAACCCCAAAAAATCCAAAACGTTTACGGGATGCTTCACGTGCCGGTCAAGAAAAATCAGATGTGACATCCTGAAACCCAGCTGCAAGAACTGTCGAAAGGCTGGTTTGACATGTGGCGGCTACGACATTAATTTGAGATGGCTGGTTCCAGTTCAATTTCGTCCCAATGGCCGGAATCCCATTCAGCAGCCTGTTGTTTTCGAAGAAGTGCGGTCGGAAGACGGAGAGATCGTTAGTAATGAGTTCTTCCAAAGACGGCAGGTTGGCGTCGTTGTGTGGGACGAAAAGAAAAACTGTCGGCCCTACGAGACGTACGAGGAGATGGATGAAGATATATACGCTCTACGAGACCCGCAACTATCGACAAACACGGTATTCAAGGGCCCGTTCGGTGTGTTTGCAAGCAAGAAGTCCCCAGTCAAGAAGAAGCCAGTCGATAAGCCCAAGAAACCTTCTGCAAACTTGACACCCTCGTTGCTGGAGCACGACAATCAGGCTAGCGATCAGCTTTGGCTCTCTAACGAGTTGCGAGAGCATGCGCTCTTGACCGCTGCTGCCTTGAATGGAGACCCCCAATTCCTTGATTTTGACGTGCAACACTTGGGCTACCAGTCCGTGCCGGAGTCTCTGACAGACTTACTCAACCTCGTGTTCCACCGACACTCGCATCCACAAGTTCAGTTCCCTTCCGATACTTCAATTCCAAGCTCCACTTCAATGACCTCGTTAGCGCAAGTGATGGGCCAAGACATGGCAAACAAACATGAGCAAGAACACGTGTCAATTAATCCAACAAACCAACATCTTTTCTATTCTAATTATGCGAACTTTTACTACGACAATCCCTATCAACCCAACGAAACATTAGATATCCAACTACATGCTAGTTCTTGCCTTCAGACTCAAGACACGGCTGATTCCCACGACAATGAACAATTCAGCCAGACGAAAATGCCAGAGGCCATCATGTCTATAGTGCGGAGACCCTTGCAACCAGATTTAGGTTTCGATGTCTCCTTGCCTAACAACGGTGTGCTACTTCCAACAACTGCCTTGCAAGTTCAGCCTCTTACTCGGTATCTTCTCAACTACTATGTAACACAGGTCGCCGACCTTATGACTGTGATCCCGTTGACGGAGAGTCCTTGGAAAACAATATATTTCCCGAGAGCTCTACTAGCTATAGGAGAACTCTCTGCCCTTGGCAAAACGTCAGTGGCAAAAAACGCCTTGCTCAATGCCTTGTTGGCTGTCTCGGCTTTTAATTTGCAAAGTAAGTTTCCCAAAAACTCCCCGCAGATGAGATTCTATTTGAACCTTGGAATCAGGCTTCGAAATCAAGCGTGTATCTTTGTCAAAGCTTTGCTCGGCTCTGGCGGGAACATGACCAGCAGTGTTGTCAAATGTGTCGCCTCAGAAAAGTACAAAGACATCTTGTGCGCCGTGATGTCCATGATCTCTGTCGACTTAGTTTGGGGCACCATGCAAGATACCAACTATTACATTCGATGCTGCGAAAAGGTGATTCAAATTAAAATGAAGACCAAGAACAAGCTCTCCTCCAAGGCCAAGATCTTGCATCGGATCTTTCTGAGCATGAAGCTCATTCAGGACTCGACTTGCTTGAACATCGCCAACATCAAAGAAGACATGGAAATATCCAAAAACATGCCGGATCCAACTAATCTCGAAACAGGCCTCCACAGCAATGCCAAAATCAAGATCGACTACTTAGTAGACAAATCCAGAGTGTCTACGCCGATGTTTGTAAACAAAAAGCTAATCAACACAAATAAGAACGACGACAGCTTTGCGACGGATGCATTGTACGGTCTTCCTAATTCGCTCATATTGTTGTTTAGCGAAACGGTGCATTTGTTGCGGCGAAAAATCTATTTCCGGGACATGCACGGCGGTACTCCTCCTAACTTTGAGGAAGATAGCGAGAAGCTCAGCCAAAGCATTGCCAACTGGGATCTTGACTGGAAATTATACGAAGGGTCCAACAGCGGGCCACGGTTTTTTTCGTCTATGCACGAAGCGACGTACCATCACATCATGTCGTTTTACTCAACGCTAGCCATCTACTACGGACGGTTTATTGAGGAAGTTGCACCCGAGGAACTACAAGGCAAGGTAGCAACGACGCTCCATCACTTGAATTCGATCCAGCGGCTCATTGCGAAAGATGAGGCACACATCATCCCCCTCTTTTGGCAAGGTTTTATTTCCGGATGCGAGGCCACCTCGGTCGAGCTACAGATGGGGTTCAAGAAATGGGGTGCAGACATCGCACAGTACTTGGGAAGCTACTGGGGTGCTAGGCAGATCATGCTCGAAGTGTGGCGGCGTAAAAAAAACAAAGATCCTAAGGACGATTGGGTCAGCGTGATCCAGGACTGGGAAATGAACCTCATGCTCAATTGAACTAATTGACGCACTGGCTTAAGTCAACAAACATCAGGATGCAAGACCCATCGGGCAACGGTAATGGCTACTGCATATTTAGAAGTACAACTCAAGTTTGGAGTCCATAATAAATAACTCGATTACATCATCCATGCGCTAGTGAGTGCGGAGGTGCAAACAGAGCATCATGCAAAACCGCGCAATGAACAAAGATTATTTTTAATCCACTGATAAAAATTGTATTTGCTTATTGCCTTAGTTTCTTATTGGACAAGAGCCATGTTTCCATCTCACGTACTTTAAGTTTCTCTTAACCTGCTCAACCCTATCTTCCGCAGCCTCCTGAGCTAATCTTGAGATGCGAGATCCGGAGGTCTGATTCTTACACATCCCAACTGTATATTTGGAAACCACGGATGCTCCTAAAGTGGCTACATTTTTGCCGGCTCCGTATCGAGGGAGTGTGTGATCTAGAGTGTGGAGGGCCCTGTGCCGGAGAGACCAAAACAGTGGCAATAACCTAAAAAACAGACGGCAGACAGCCACTAAACAAACACTAATTCCTGCACGTCCTTCGCGAATACTGCACACAGTCCGACCTATTTACCAAACAACGCAAGACCGTTGGGCTGTTTCTGCAGGATATTCGCGATAGTGGCCGCACTGCTTAACGGCTCGCACACTAAATTTTTCAACAAAGGGGTGTCATCATCACAGACGCGGCCCTGTGCAATTGCTAAAAACAAAACCGCGCCGTGTCTGACTACTATATAAGCCACGGATCCGCCCTTTCTGTTCTGGCCAACAAACTATCAAGTTCATCCTATTCACTCCAATCCACTCGTTAAAATGAAGTACACTGTCGCCGCCGCTGCTCTTGCTGCCACCGCCGTTGCTGCCCCAAGCTTCAACTCCACCTCTACTGCTACCTCCACCCAGCTCTCCACCACTTTGGTCACCATCACTTCTTGTTCCGACAACAAGTGCTCTTTGGCTACCCAAACCTGGGGTCCATCTGTTGTCACCCAGACTGTTCAAGGTGTTGTTACTAGCTACACCACCTACTGTCCATTGACCGCTTTGACCAAGACCTCCTCTTCTGTTGCTTCTACCTCTGCTCCATACCCATCCTCCAGCAAGGCCAAGAAGTCCACCGTCACCATCACCACCACCCCAGTTGTGACTGTTATCAACGGTGTCGTCACTACCATCACCGCTCAATCCACCATCACCTCTTCCTTGAAGGCCAACACCAACACCACCTTGGCTGCTGTCTCCACCATGGCTAACGGTGGTGCTAAGAACGTTGCCGGTGTTGCTGCTGTCGCTGGTGCCGCTCTCTTGTTGTTGTAAGAGTGCTTTATACCCTCACTTCGTTTGTACTATACGCTTAAGGTTTTAGATCATCTAATAGATGCTGAGCATTACTTGTTGTAGACTATTATCCGTATTTGGCTGTGCATTAACTCGTTGTAGACTATTATCCGTATTTGGCTGCGCGTCGCAAGGGGTCCACAATAAGCTACCGCGCTTCTGCTTAACGCGTACTGCATACACTGACTGTCCGCTCGTAAATCTCCTTCAAATATGTCACTTCCACAATAGGGGGCGTCAGTTAGTGCGAAGAACTTCAATTTTCCGGATGAGCTCAGCCGCAGAATCCTACAACGATAGGCAAAGCTACAATATTGGCCGTTACTAAAACCCAGCTATTTATTATTCAAAAAAAGCTTCCCGTAGCTATTTCTTATTCTCTATAATTCATCATGTTTTGCTGTCTGTGGGACGTAGATCGCCTTTCCGATGTATACGTTCCACCATCCGTTAATATAATATATTCCCATGTTGTAGATCCGCTTTGGGAAGTCAACGTAGCTTCTAAGCACAAACTTCAAGGCCGCCTTGATGTTGTCTATTTCTTCCCAGAAACTTTGCTTAGGGTTTAGCTTACTGTAGATCTTTCCACCGTGTGCCAAAGCGTCCTGTTGGAGTTTGTCTTCTTTGACCTTGTCAACTTTGGGGGCTGATTGAGGAACTCTTGGTTGGAAGCTAACGAATGGGAACTCTATTCCCTTGTCGTGGAGAGGCTCGTAGTCTCCATGCTTTGCGAGGCCCAACGCAACCTCTTCCAAATGCTTCAAATACATCTTCTTGAAGTTATTAATGGATGCAACAGATTTGGATAAACGATCGAATGTGTTGAAAAGAGCCACCAACTCGATACGACGGAATTTCAACAAATGTTGCGTGTTAGGGTCCTCCAGCTCAAATAAAATCTTGAGCGCCGTTCCGTAACCGATGGTCTGAAGCTTTCCCCACATTCTACAACGGTCACAACCAACGCAGTCCATAATAGCAGACACGTTCCTGAAACGAGCTCTGAACTCGTCTTTCAAACCTGGGTCTACCTTGGCTGGGTCGAAAAGAAGGTGTGTTTCGAACAAAGTCTCAGCGCTCAACTCTTGGGAGATTGTGTTCAACATGCTTGTGTAATCTGCCTGCGAAATGTGACTGTTGTCCAATAATTCGGCTCCTGCCTTTGACTCGGTGTTCTTCTCGATGTACTCTGGCACTGGAGCGAGTTCTCCCAACTTAACGATAGCTTGAGAGATGAGCGCGTAATTGAAGTATATGTTTGAGAGTCTGTCGTTGAATTTACCCACTCTCTCCATAAAAAGCTTTAAGTTAGGTTCGAACTGCTCGGTAACGGGATTCAAATACTCGTTGGATAAGTGAACCGCCACCGATGCGTGTAAACCGGAGATGACACGATAGAAGAGGTTCTTCTCAACGCATTGGTCCTGTTCGTGGCCCTCGGCAAGAGACATTGGAGCCGTGTTAGGGAAGCAGTTCTCGGAGTAGATGGCCTTCCAAACCTCAAAAGACTGTGCTCCGCCATATCCAGTGAATCTTTCAGGGTTGGCGGTAAGGTCTACAAAGACACAGTGGTGGTCGTCATCAATGTGGCAATAGTCAAGGTCTTCACAAGTCTCGGACCCGTCGGCGGTATTGGAAGAGCGGCGAATCTCGCCCAACTTAGATGGGAGAAGCTCGGTGGGAACGTTAGACCAGTTGTATTGGTCAGTGGGTAAGACATCAACAGCACAATTACGGGTGGCACAGAAGTGTTGGGCGTCCCAGAACTTGCACTGCTTGTCTAGATTGAGCTTGAAGTATCTGAAGAAAGGAGACTCGACGAGCTTCAGCACCAAGGGCCGTATGCTGGCGTTCACCTCATCTATGTATGAGAAAGTGGTGTTACATGTAGAAGTGATGATTTGCAGACAGAAGTCTGGAGAGTCGAACGGAGAGATGTTTGCCGTAACGAATGCGAATAGAAATAGCCAGCTATAAAGAATCATGGATCTCATTTTGATAGTGAATTAGTAATGGGGACCGGTGGCTATAAGTAGTAGAGGACAGATAGTGTGGGCTGGCAGTGTTCTGCCACGGTCACGTGATTGAGATCAAAAAGAAACGCTCTGAAGATCGGCGCAAAGCTGCCAGAGTGGAACAAACGCTTAAAGATAATCGAACAGAAGTACACGCAGCATCTGTTATACGTGTGTATCGCTTATTGGCTGAGTTGTCTTGTGTTGATTCTACCATGGAAGCGCATACTGATAAGTGGTGCGCATCGAAGCTAGACCCTGCAGGGATTTGCCGTCAAGAATTACTAATGTCAAAGGAGCATATGTGTCCTTTTTCCATTGGTCCTTGAAGAAAGAAAATTAATACTTGGCCGGAAAGCTAGTCAAGCACTCTTTTCTTACAAAAGTTAAATTTGGAAACAACCCTGTTATGGGCAGTTTAGAAAACCCTCGAACAGAAACCTCAATAACAAAGATTTTATTCTAAATGCAATAGGCAACCCCATAAATAATACACTAATTAGTCATCAAACTTAATCTTCTTAGCTGTCTTTCCCATGTCAACGTCCTTAAAGAAAGCACCGTAGGCAGAGTGAGCCTTCTTCTTGGTGTGGCCGCCGAACTTAAGCAACTCTTCAGGGACGTCTTGATTAGCGCCTCTCAATATATTACACAAGGCACCACTGAGGTGCTTTTCGTGCTCAGTGAAAAGGGTGTGGGCGGTACCGGTTTGGCCAGCTCTTCCGGTACGACCGATTCTGTGGACGTAGTCCTCAGCGGTAAGAGGGAACGTTAAATTAATGACGACTTTGACGTTGGGGATATCTAAACCTCTGGCGGCGACATCGGTGGCCAACATCAATGTGCATTCGCCCAGCTTGAATCTTCCAAGGGCGCTGGAACGTTGTTGTTGCGTCAAGTCACCATGAACGGCAGCGACACTATAGCCGTTTCTCTGCAAAAGAGACTCCACACGCAGAGCTTCTTTCTTGTACAAAGCGAAAACAAGAACCTTGTCGTTTTTGCTGCTGCCGCTCTGGTATTTTCTAAGAAGTTGAAGAAGTTTCTTCTCCTTGTCACGAGGATCTATAACTTCGACGATCTGCGTGATTCTCTTGTTTGCAGCTAACTCATCACGCTCACCAATGGTCACTTTGACGGGGTCGTTCATGAACACGGTAGCAAGCTCTCTCACTTCTTTGGGCCACGTAGCTGTGAACATCAACGTTTGGCGGTCAGCCTTGTTCTTTGTTTTGCCAATGATGAGCTTGATGTGCTCTTCAAAACCCTTATCCAACATTCTGTCTGCCTCGTCCAAAACCAAATAGTCAACATCTGACAAGTCTACCAATCCATCTTCTAATAAGTCGACCAAACGACCAGGTGTAGCAACAGCGATGCTTGCGTTCCTCAACTTGTCAATTTGATCTTGTTTGCTCACACCTCCATAGATTGCAACACTGGAAATGTAGGTTTCTTTGAGCAATATTTCCAAATTGTCGTAGATTTGAAGTGCCAACTCACGAGTGGGCGAAAGACACAAGACCTTTAAGCCCTTCTTGTTTTGCCCCAAAATGTAGTTGACAGCAGGAACACCGAAGGCGAACGTCTTTCCAGACCCTGTCTCTGCCACACCGACCACGTCCTTTCCACTCAAGAGGTATGGCCAAGAGACAGCTTGGATAGGTGTTGGTGCTGGGAACTTAGAAATGGCTTTCTGAACTTCAGGAACAAGAGACACTTGGCTGAACTTCAAAAGCGGACGTAAGGATAAACTCTCGGGATCTTCCACTGCAACTTCATTCTTCTTCAAGTACTCCTGAATCTCTGACTCAGGAACGTTGTTTAAATCTTCAGATTGAACATACGTGGTTGGGACAGTGCTGTTAGCCATTGTGACAGCGGTACTATTAGAAACATTTTCGGATTGTGTCTTTTCTTTCTTGTCCTTCTTTTCCTTCTTGTCTTTCTTTTCTTTCTTGTCTTTCTTTTCCTTCTTCTCCTTCTTGTCCTTCTTTTCTTTCTTCTCCTTCTTGTCCTTCTTCTCCTTCTTCAATTTAGGCTCCACTACCTCGCCAGCTTCAGCTTTTCTTTTCTTCTCTTCTTTTGCCATTTTGGTTTTTCAAGTAGTGAAGTTCAAATAGATTTATGATGCGATGCTCATCTAGAGTATCTGCAGTCCACGGTGAACGAGTAACGGTATTACGTATATTTAATAATCATTGTTCGTATTTTTTAAAAAATTATTTTACATCCAAGTCAGTTCTGCGGCCCTCGTCCAAATCGATATTTTCCAAACGCTGCCATTTGCTCCTTGTAAAAAGTTTAAGCACACCAACCAAAACAAAGAAAAACGGAAGGAGAATATAAGCGTCCACAAAATCGCCGGCCAGGAATGGCTTGAAGGTATTCCAGCCTTGGATCAAGGCAAGAAACGTATTTACGGCAATTCCGAATATCGGAAGGTACGGATACCACAACCCTTTGTACGGAAGTTCGTCGACAGAGCGGCCGTGGTACTTCCATGCTTTTCTGAACCGAAGGTGATACACATTCGTGGCGCCCCAGACAATAAAAACAGCGACACCTGAGAGGTTGACAATGTAGGAGTACGCTTTAGCAGAACCCGTGCTTATGTTCATAAGAGACAAGAGACCGAATGCGTTGAAGAAAATGACCGCCATGTAAGGAACACCCATCTTGTTGACTTTCGATAAAATCTTGGGAGCTGAGCCTTCGTGCGCCAAGTGCACAATCGTTCTGGAGCCAATGAAGATGGAACTGTTGATGGCAGAAATACAAGTGATTAAAATGAACGCGTTGACCAAATTAACACCTCCGGCCCAGCCAGCTCTGGTGATAGCCACAGACATGGGAGACTTGAGGGTTCTGTTGGATGAGGCCAACTCTGGTGCATTGTATGGAACTGTCAAACCATAGAAAAAGGCGATACCCATATATATCACGATGATACGAATAAATGTTTGTCGGATAGCTGTAGGGATGGCTCTTCCGGGGTTTTTGGTTTCACTGGCGGCAATAGCAACCGCCTCTGTTCCAGAGTAGAAGGTTGACGCGAACACAAACGTGCTTACGATGGATTTGAAACCGTGGGCCAAGGGTCCAGGGTCTCTCCAATAGCGGAACCCAAACGCAGGCTGTCCCTTCACACCGCCAGACACGTAGACGATGGAAAAGATATAGAACGCGACGATACCAACAATCTTGAACAAGGCAAGCCAGTACTCAATTTCACCGAACCTGGATATCCCTACAAACTGAAGAGCTAGGAACGCGGCCCAGAAGATCAAGACGTACCCATACAACGGAATCTGCGGGCCCCAATAGATCATGATGGAAGCCACCATGTTGTACTCATTGGCCAACACGGCAATCCAAATGATCACATAGTTCCAGCCCACAGCGCCGCCAATGGCCTGGTCGAAAAGCCTGTTTCCCAACGTGGAGAAAACGTTTCCCAGCGGGTACAACGTTGCCAATTCACCCAAGCTCTGCACCATGGAAAACGCTATTAGGCCCACGACACCGAAACCCACTATTAAACTCAAGGGTCCCTCGGACGTGGGAGCAGCCGCACCAACCAAGATACCTGGACCAATGATACCCGCGAGCGCCAAAAGCGACACATGACGATCTTTCAAACCTCTCTTCAATTGTAGCGAATGGGTTTCGCCATGTTCAAAATCTTCTTCGGAGCTGACCACCTGCTCTCCAAAGGCCTTGCCCAGGTCTCGGCTTGTAATTCCTTTGAGAAACGCCATCAGATATTGAGTCCGTGCAAAGTAAAATAGTCCTTAGAAAATTGCGGTCTTGGTGTTGTGGGACATTTTATATATATTTGCCCTTCTCGGATTTAGCCCTGGGGCTCACAACGATGATTACACAAATGTACACACATCACGTGCACACTTAAGCCACAGATACGTACATTGCTTCGAAGAATACGAGCAGTGAATGGCCGAGAGCGTGGGGCTAACGGTCCGGGCTCGTAATTTTTTGACATTCGAGTGCAGCCAGCACAGAACGACTCAAGTCTACGCTTTTTATGTTTCGTTTGTCTCTGTAGACGCTATTCGGGCTTATCACAGTCGTATCTGAACGTCATGATGCTCGGCGTCTATTTGTGTGGTTCTTCGCCCGAAACAAATGGAAGACAGAAATGAAACATGCCTCTGATTTGACGGCGGTGTACCGGAGGTGAAATTTCTTGACAAGAAATTTGCCCGAAATTTGCATTTGAAATGCCATTTCTTGTCAAGAAATTTGACATTAGCACATTCGAAATGCAAATTCGTCATAGCGCCCAGTCAAGCAAAATGGCCAGGGAGATATTTAAAATTGTATAGACTTGAGTGAGCCCAAGCATCCAAGCGGAGTCTGCTCGCATTCAGGCCACTTTGGTCTACAAGCTACGTTACAATGAAGCCAAGCAGCGCCGGCTGAAAGCGAATGTAGAGAAAGCGAATTCGACCCAACACTAGTGCATTGCGTCTTCGAGAACCCGCACATCTCACGATCCCATCAAAAGCACCAGAGAGGGTTACAAGTCTCTCTGGGCCGTCGATGGGCTTATTCTTCTCCATAAACAAGACCAGACATTCAACGAGGATGAATTCAGGGCAGAAACAGGAGGTCTTTCTACAATGTATAATCTATCAATGGACTTGTATTGCTTAGTAGTAGGTAGAGAAAAAACTCGGGGCCAATATATAGCCCATCGCAGTTACCCGGATCAACACGACGTAGGTCAGCCAACGGCGACAGCCAAAACAGAAGGAGATATTCTCGTAGCTAAGAGATATTGCAATTGCCGTATTAGATAGCACCGTTAATGCTTCGTGCCCGACTCGTCGACTCTACTAGATACCGTTGGCCGACAAATGTCAGTCTAAACGAAATGTATTATGATATACCGAGAAATGAATAGGCAGCTGGCTCCAATTGTTGTTTCGAGAAGTCACAACTGCTTAGGTGGTGGCAGCGTCTACTCTGGCCGCATGTCTGCCCTCCTGGGTGCCTCCAACGGATGCAACTGGGCCAAGTATGTGATGGCCCACATCAAGTAGCACATGCTCAAACCGAGAATGATGGACGATCTCCAGACCGTTCTGTTCTCCTTTGGAGCGAAGATCCATGCTAAGACACACAAAATGATGGTCAAGACCAAAATCCCAACGACAGTGTAGCTACGCAGTTAGTAAGAGCAGCTGTGAAATGAGTACCGCACGATGCCATTGCTTTGGCTAGAGATGAAGACATACCCACTCATGGTGTAGAATCCTAGTGGTTGATGAAGAATAGTGGAGGACGTTGAAGTGCACACATGCAGTCAGGCAGTGGGAGTTAATAACCCTTGGACAAAGTAGTCGAAGATGAGAATTCACGTAAAAAAATGTGTGGATCTCGATCATTTCAATTGTTTTTTTCTTTGCGGCGGATTTGCATCAAGTCTGCTCTACCTAAACAGCTTGAAGCACAGAGCACGATTGATATAGAACGGATCCCAATAACGGCTCCATTCTACTTGTCAATTGATTAACCAACACACTTAGTGCAGTGAATCTATTAGAGTCTACAGCTGGCTAGCAAATACGACGCTTCGCTATCATCGTTTGATTCTCCGGCGTATTTTTCTTTGTACGGCTGCTTATCAGACTGTTTGTAAATGCTGTTTCACGACAAGCTGCTCACTTTCTATAGCAAATCCGATGTAAATATTTTCAAATTCAGAATCTGGCTCTGCGGCCGATTTAGACTAAATTGTTCATTCCCCTTTTCGTTGATATATTACTCGCACCAAGACGTCTTGAGCCGTCCCTATCCTATGCTGAGGACATGTCGAAAGTAACGAAGAAAGTGGAGAAATGGCTCGTGTCAGTCATCCAGCCGCAGTACCTATATAAAGACGTCACGTACCACCACATATACCACTTCCTCGTGAAGTATTTGCCTCTGGGGTTCAAGATAAGAACTGCTGTGTTCACGTCTGATCTGGGGTACACCCAGCTTCTAATAAACTTGCACGGCACGCTACAAACCAGGACCTGTCCCGTTCCTTTGAGTATCTGGGTCCCTCACAACTATCCCTATGCGGAGCCAACGTATCAAGGCGAGCCCAATGGTGTTCCTGTGATCTATGTCGTTCCAACAACGGAGAGTGCCATACGTCCTGGAAACAACGTCGATGCCCAAGGCAAAGTTTATCACCCGTACTTAGCACAATGGCACTCCAGCCTGGTCGAGGGGGCAAACGAGGAATTTCTGTTGGTCAGGCTTATGGATAGGCTCGCTCCAACATTTGACCAAGCACCGCCGTTGGGCAGCGCAGTTTCGCCTTTTGCATCTCCAATCACATCGCCGGGGCCTCAATTGCCTCCAAAACCACAATTGGCGTCGTATTCGTCTCAAACCACGACGCCCAAAAGGGAGCTTGGTGGGCCTGCTGTCCCTGTTAGACCTGCTCTTCCCGGTAAACCGTCATCATCGGCGGCGGCTACAACAGACGACCTAACGCCCGCAAAATACAGAGCGCCGCCGCCATTGCCGGGGCAAGGCATCTCTCAAAACTCATCCCAGTCGACTTTTATCGCGCTGTATAGCAATAGTGACCGACAACATTTGTCACCTAATGTTACTGGCCAATCTGGAACATGGTCACCAGACCGTTCGAGCTCCTATTACCCCAAGGAGCGTCTGCCACCATACGACGTGGGTGGGATAGAATCCCCCACTCAGAGCCTTGACTATTCGCAGCCTGTTCGAAGTATGCAACGGAACAAAGACGAGGATATTGCCAGACAAGCCATTGAAGTGGAAGATCTTATGGATAGATTGTCTGTTGAAGATGAAAGTCTGAGTCACAATGTTGAGCTTTTGGAGAAGCTTGCGGCGCAAATCAATATGTGCTTAGATGCGGGCAACACCGACTCTCTCAACGGTTTATTACCTCAGGTCAACGAGTACAGTGCGAGAATAGAGGCGCTCAATTCACAGCTAGTTCATCAAAACAACCAGGCCCAAGAAAATGAGAAGAATTTGAAAAAGCATGTTGACTACATGCTGGAAAGAATTGCCACTCTAAAGGACTTGAACAGCCGCCTAGAGCAAACGGAGCGTCTCAACGCAGAATCTCCCGATGCTGTGTACATTTCTCCGGATAGAAAAGTGCGCCTCGACGATCTTGCGACGCTGGACCTGATTTTGCTGCACCAACTCTACGACGTCTGCACTGATATCAAGGCTTACAAAGACGCAATCAGTCTCGTGGGAGGAAACTTCAAAGCGGAGCCAGAGATCATCAATGACTCCAACCTAGACAACTGCGTAAAGGCTATTCGATCGTTATCAAGAGAATTGTTCTGGCTCGAAGCTACTAGAGGAGAGATTGCAAAGGTTATGTCCCTAGACAGCTGATTGCCTAGGTAGCTAAATAAGAAGCCAATAGAAGTCGTGTAGGCTTAAAAAGCAACTCTTTATTGAATATTATGTTGACAATAATTTCGCTTTCGCTTATGGGCTATTGGAGATTGCATTCATTTCGCAGCCAAGTCGGACCTGTATATAGCCCCGATGCCTCCGGATTGGGTAATCGCACTATAAAATTCTGAGCCGCACGATGCTCCCGCGAAAATTGTCAGTAAAAAACCATTCCTACAAGCCACTACAACACCACCGCCACTATGTCTGAGGAGTACATGATCAAACCGGAGGCCGTTGCCCCCTCTAAGGATACCTCGGAATGGCCTCTATTGTTGAAGAACTACGACAAATTGCTTGTTCGTTCTGGACACTATACCCCAATCCCAGCAGGTGCCTCTCCCTTGAAGAGAGACTTGAAGTCGTACATCGCATCGGGTGTGATTAACTTGGATAAGCCATCCAACCCATCTTCGCACGAGGTTGTTGCCTGGATCAAGAGAATCTTGCGTGCTGAGAAGACTGGTCACTCTGGTACCTTGGACCCCAAGGTCACGGGATGTTTGATTGTCTGTATCGACAGAGCCACCAGATTGGTCAAGTCTCAACAAGGCGCTGGTAAAGAGTATGTCTGTATTGTTAGATTGCACGAGGAGTTGGACGACGCCAAGGAAATGGGTCGTGCTCTAGAGAACTTGACTGGTGCGTTGTTCCAGAGACCACCCTTGATTTCTGCTGTCAAGAGACAATTGAGAGTGCGTACCATCTATGACTCCAACTTGATTGAATTCGACAACAAGAGAGGCTTGGGTGTTTTCTGGGCTTCTTGTGAAGCCGGTACTTATATGAGAACCTTGTGTGTCCACTTGGGTATGTTGCTTGGTGTAGGTGGCCACATGCAAGAGTTGCGTCGTGTTAGATCGGGTGCTTTGGGTGAGAACGACAACATGGTCACTTTGCACGATGTCATGGACGCTCAATACGTTTACGACAACACCAGAGACGAGAGTTACTTGAGAAAGATCATCCAGCCTTTGGAAACCTTGCTTGTGGGATACAAGAGAGTAGTTGTTAAAGATTCTGCCGTCAACTCCGTTTGTTACGGTGCCAAATTGATGATCCCAGGTTTGTTGAGATACGAGGAGGGTATCGAGTTGTACGATGAGGTTGTCCTTATGACCACCAAGGGTGAGGCCATCGCCATCGGTATCGCTCAAATGACTACTGTAGACTTGCAGTCGTGTGATCACGGTGTTGTTGCCAAGGTCAAGAGATGTATTATGGAGAGAGACACCTACCCTAGAAGATGGGGTTTGGGACCTGTTGCTCAAAAGAAGAAGCAAATGAAGGCCGACGGTAAATTAGACAAATACGGAAAGGTCAACGAAAACACACCAGAGACCTGGAAGCAAGAATACAAGGATCACGCTGATGAGCCAGCTCCTGCTGTTCCTGAGTCCAAATTGATTGCACCAGAGATTCAGCTTCCTAAGAAGACCTTAACCGAGGAGTCTAACGGTGATGAGAGCTCTGAGAAGAAGGAGAAGAAGGAGAAGAAGGAGAAGAAAGAAAAGAAGGAGAAGAAGGAGAAGAAGGATAAAGAAGAGAAGAAGGAAAAGAAAGAGAAGAAAGAAAAGAAGAGAAAGGCTGAAGAAGACGAGCCAGAAAAGAAGAAGAAGTCCAAGAAGTAAGCTAGCATATTAGTTCTGTCATCCCATATTTTGTATATTGCTATAAATTCATGAAACGTCAAATAGAGGTTTAGATTTAAACTTTAAAACTGAGATGAGCGACTTGGAAGGGGGCGCTGTATTTCTTTAGCAGATTTGTGAAGTTAAGGATTTGCAAATCGGTATATTCTTGATCATCAGAGCGATTGACGTCCGATAGAACAAGAACCCTTAAAAGATTCAGGAGGGCCGCCTTCGAACTAGAGTTAGAAAGTTGTTTGGCCAATAACTCCTTCTCCTCTCGTTTCGTTGACGTTTGATACCGGAGGTAAAGCGATAAGTCCTTAAGGTACGTGGGACAGTTGACATCTTTCAAAAGATGGTGTTCCGTGATTTCTTTTATGGCAGGACTCGAAGTCGACAAGTCCTTATTTTGAATAACAAGGGAAACTATTTTGAAAGTGAAACGGAGCCATTTTTCGGATTTCCCTATCCCAGAAGAGCCACCTTGATTCATAACAGGATGCAATCCAGAATACAATGTACTGAGAAATGAGCGACACAAATACACATTGGTATGCTCAATCTTCGCAAAATTGGGGTTGTTGGAGAATAGGTACATCTCGTATTCACAAATAAGTAGTAGATGCAATGACGAATAGAGATGCAACTCGTTATGGTCATCCTTTCCAAGAAGCATCTCACAGCCTATATTAAAATCGATCTGATTCGAATGCTTTGGCGGTTCATCTTCCTGGATGTTTGCGTGTGATGTACTGTTTCTGACTTGCATGAAATAATATTTGGCGCCTTGCATGTCCCCTTCAGAAAGATGATACAAAGCATTTAGGTATATGAAACGATCCAAAACCGATTTGTAACACGACAACTCTTCGTCAGAGAATGTGTCAGTATTATAATTTTTCAAAAACTCACGGATCAAAGCCATGCCACTGTAATCCTCATTGGAAACTATTTGTAACCAGGTCCGGTAATAAAGCAAAGAGTACCTAATACAATTTAGCCGAATGATAATCTCAGATAAATGTCGAATACTGAATCCTGAAATATGGGACATCTGACTAGCCAAGGTTTGTAGCCGAAGGTCAATTGCTTGTAAACAAGTATCAAACACCTTTTCAGCTTTTGAATAGGAACTTTCGCTTGAAGTTAGGAGTACACCGCTAAGAAAGTAAAAAAGAATAACAAATTCTTCAGAACTGAAAATGGACATTTGTAACTCGACTTGCTCTTTTGTTGTTATTTTGATGTTGCAAGAAACTTGTCCGTTCGCAGACCATACTTCCCAGTTTGATCGCTTTTGGCGCCCAATAAATTTCGAAAGCTCTTTAGTAGTATCCTTACCTTTTTGAAAATCGCCAACATTAATATAGTAAATGAGTGTGAGAAGAAGATGAAGGCCACGAAGCTGGGGCGGGCCACCCAAAACAGACATTTTAGCTGCTGATGCTTTCAACAAAGGCTTTGATTCAAGTGGATTGCCGCGATAAGTATGTAAGCTTGCTTCTAACAAAAGACTCAAAATTTGAACTTGCGGTTCTGTGGAGGAACTTTGATTCAAAGCGCGTAAGTGGTTGAGAGCCAGATCTGGATCGTTGTGTAGACACCATTGTGCCCTTAAAAGACTAAACACGTCTAGAGCGCCGAACAATTTCTTTGAAGAGTAAAACGCGATTCTATCCTTAAAGTAGGTTGGTAAAGTAGAATCTCTCTTAGCAAGTAAAATTCGATAATGGAGCAAGTCGCTAGCTATGTATTGCATGTCTAGGTTGTGTCTGCTTGAAACCGCTAGCGACGCCATTACGAATTTCTGTGCACGACCAAGATTTTCTGTTTCGGTGAAGTATATTTCTGCAAGTTTGAATTTGATTGCCAGCTCGAGCTGAGGGTTGAGACTAGATTGATAACGGTTAAGTAAGATGTGAAGAAACGTCAAGGCCAGCTTGATGTATGAGAAGTAAAGTTCACTTCCAGCCAAGTCATTGCATTGAAGGACAATGGATTGAGCGAGGTCCAAAAAATATTCGGCGTTGTGTAAGAGTAGCCCAGCCTGTAGGCTGCCATCTTGTAGATTCTTGTTCACGAGATCTGGGGTGATATGAGGTAGCACCACCGGTTCCTCCTGTTGACTTGGCACTTCAATTACACTATCAAAAGGAGCATTGTGATCCTCTTGCTTTTCTGGGACGGGAGAGGAGTCTAATTGGACGAAATCATCATTGGTTCGACTCACAAACTCGTTCACTTTTCTCTCATACTGCTGCTCCAAAAGAGATTTTGGCTTCATATAAAAATCTTCGGCAGATATTGCCAGAGGAGGCAAAGACGAATGAAGTTCTTGCGAGGAGCCTGGCTGTGATGAGGTCAAGATCAGAACCAGACTCAGTCGTGAAGAAGACAACTTCTTGCGCTTCTGGGGCACTTGAAAGACGACTTCTCGTCGAGAAGACGATTCGACATGTCGCAGTGATGTATCTCTTTTCCTGCTGGAATCAAACAGGTACTTGTGCATGGTTCAACTGAACCCTTAAGTGTGGTTCAGATCTGGGGTAGGTCCTTCAGGAAATTGGACGCGACACAACGGCTTTAAAAGTAATCACGGGATAAAAAGAGTCTCGAATCATCTACACTTGTCTATTTCGTTACATTACATTAAAATACAGGTATAGTTATTTGGTCCAAAACCGGTTGAGGTACAAGTTGTGTATGAAAGAAAATCTGTTGCACCAAAGACATCCGAACAAAATGTTGTGCAAGAGAAGTTAAAAACATTCACTGAATTTCTAACTTCTGGATCTTTTCCTCTAGATCTCGTCTCTTGAATCGTTCTTCACTAAGTTCGATTTCATACTGATCTTGCATCTCTGCAACAATCTTCTTGAACTCCTTTCTTAAAATGGCACTGCTCATAGAAGGCGCCAGGGATTTGTATGCGAGAGAACTTTCCATGTCATTTAGCTCAGGGCTATTGGCACCTATTGTCGAGTTTCTAGGGGATTTGCTTCCCATGCATTCGATCTTGTAAGAGTTCACTTCGCGCCGAAGCTGTGCAATCTCCTTGTCCTTGGTTTCCAAGAGATCGCGGGATGATGAGCTGGAAAGCGATAGTGAGCTTCCGTTTTTGAGTTGCGAGACTTCCTTCTCTAACGCGCCATTTTTTCTTCTGTATTCCAGGATTGTCTTCATCGAGTTCTCCTTCAAATATTCGTACTCCTTCATGAAATATTGATGCGAGAATCGCAAATCATTAAGCGCTAACTTGTATTCTGATAGAGTTTTGCTCTCCTGGCTGTTGTTTTTGTAAGCACTGTAGGGCGAAGATGATAAGAAGGAGTGGTCCCTTACCATGGAATTATCAAGGGAAGGGTCCGTTGGCTCAGAAGATGCAGTAGTGCTGGGATGCGATGATTGCCCTGCTAGAGCATCAATACATTGTGTAGTCCATATTATTTTTGATTGAATAGATTCCTGCTCTGTTCCGGAGGGGCAGTCGGGTAATTGAACGCTCTTTTGGGCAGCAACAGATGCTACGTGAGAAAAAATCACGTCAATTGCCTGAAGCGGTTCAGAAGCCGACGATTCTGGTCTTGAAAGCGATTCAGAAAGCGGAGAGCGAGATGCGAGTGTCGAGAGTTTCAAATCCTCGACATAGCCCAACACCAAGCAGGCCATGTTGTGGCTATTTAGCCTGTTAATGAGGCCCTCGAGGTCTTGCGTTACTGTCATCAACTCCAACTGAAGGTTCACGGTTTGCTTCAAAATTTTCAATAACAACTGCGGATCTAAGTCTCCCTCGGAAGTTTCCGAGTTAGAAAGAAGAGTGGAGCAGAACTGACTAGATACTGTGATCCGCTCGGTCAAGTAATCCTTTTGCTCTTGTTTATCGGAGATTTGCTGCTTTAATTTCTTGACTTTGTGTAGTGGGAGCACCGCCTTTTGAGACATCTTGGAGGTGTCAAACACGGAGTTTTCTATCAATACCTTTAAGTTCAAGTATGACCGTGGATCCTTGTCGGCTGCATCTTTCCATGAACTGGAAATATCAGACAAAGGAGTTGAGACACCAGAGATGTCACTGTCGTCGAACGAGTCATCACTGTGTGTCTCAGCATCGTCCTTTGGGGACTTCTCAGCGTGAAAGCTACTGTTGTCAAAGCCGTCCATTAGCAGCGACAGCACGTACAACTCCAGTCCGGAATCCGGCCTAGCCTGTTCCTGAAGCTGGAATTTCAAGAGCTCGTGGGTCGTGTTGGCGAGTTTGTAATTGTCCGAATGTGAGAGTTGAAACG
This sequence comes from Australozyma touchengensis, assembly GCA_030566735.1. NCBI lineage: Eukaryota > Fungi > Ascomycota > Pichiomycetes > Serinales > Metschnikowiaceae > Australozyma > Australozyma touchengensis. Next base: position 432,742 of record JAKUAS010000007.1, on the reverse strand, counting down.
GACTATTCTTCATAAAAGTATCTGGGTTCAACATAGTGTCAAAGGAAATGAAGTTGTAAGCGAGAGTGAAGGTAATTGTCTAACTTTTACTAGAAGTCTGGGGACTTTACGGTTCTTACCGGGTGAATGAAAATCTTTAGGGGCAAGGGCTAGCGGACGAACGGTGGATGATCAGCAGATTCTGCTTATGTTAAATGAGCGAGGGGATTGGTTCAATGGCCAGAATATTGTTTAGTCACAGATTTTTTACAGGCGTGCAAGGGTAGTAGGGGTCCTATACTTTCCGCAAGTTCCGAATTGATCATAGACGCGTACACGAACAAGGGATCGGCTGTATGCAGGTGCAATCAAAGGAAGCCCTTTAGGACGAACGCCAAACTTTCGTATTTGGTTGTGCCGCAGGCATAACATTTGCTTGGGCTTTAAAAATCGATCTTTTTGGCGAGGGATCGGCGACGCCACAGTGAAGGTGTCTTTTGCTGTTGCAGTCAACCTGTTCTTACAGGGAAAATTAGCCGAGGAAGTCCATCTATTACTAATCAGTTATTTGTTGAAAATTTCCATCATTTTTTCTACGGGCTAATAAGTTTGAACGAATGCGCAATGGGCCCTAATTTTATGCTGAAACATAGGAGGAGCCGCCGGGGTGAACTGACGTTTCAGAACCATGCGTAGGCAAAAATATTATGGTATTAAACTTCAAAGTCAGTTCTAAGAAATCTTTTTCCCGCATTACAGAGTCGTTCATGCATTGATCCGTGCTCACAACAAAGAACCCCCTGAAACTTCGCTTGCCTCTAATATCTGAGATCACAAAAGAAATCCGAAATTTTAGAAACTGAAATATGACTGTGGCATTTCAATGAAGGTCAGTACCCTGCATTGTTGTCTGTGTGCCATTTCTGAGGGGTCGCACTGATTACAGATTGCAACCACTATGCTCAGCATAACAGTTTTTCGTTGAAAAGCGAGACTATGAATAAAAAGGTCTCCGATCTACGTACAGAGGAGCCGCTTCGTCGCATTCCCACGAAAGACTCGAACAACATCAGGTACATATCTTTCAATGTGAACAGTATAAAGACGCTATTCAAGTACCATCCATGGAACCAGCTCACAAACGGAGTCGATGGCCTTCTTTCTTGTATGGATGGTGATATCGTCTCTCTCCAAGAGTTGAAGGTGCAACCCAATGGCCTTAACCAGGTGGGCCTTCTCAGTGGTTATAAAGCATTTGTTCTGATACCTCGTCATAAAAAGGGCTATAGTGGAGTCGGTTTATATGTTCGCATCCCGTCGCCACTGGACTCGCCCCAGGTTGTTCAAAATCTTACGGTGGTCAAGGCAGAGGAGGGAATCACGGGTTTACTAGTGGATCCATTGAAGAAATTGAGCTATCAGGACTGCCCAAACGCCATTGGTGGCTATCTTACCGAGGAAAACTTCGAAGATCATGATTTGGACCCTTTAAACTTATTGGATCTAGACAACGAAGGACGTTGCGCTGTAGTTGAGCTTGCTAACAACACCGTGGTCTTCAGTGTTTACTGCCCCGCCAACTCGCTTCAAACTCCCGAAGGACAAGACTTTAGACTAAGATTTCTCAAGGTGATGCTTCAACGTTGCTTGAACCTCAGAAATATGGGTAAAAAGGTCATTGTTATGGGAGACATGAATGTCAGTCCCGACCTAATAGACAATGCAGAAGCTATCACTTTGCTTACGAAAACCAAGAGAATTGTAAATAATATCAAAGAAGGAGGAGAAGCATTCGAGAAGAAGAATCTTGACGTATGTCTTTTATTTAAGACGGATGGATCTCACAGAACACTTTTTAATCTGTTCCTAAAGCCCACCTTGGCGGAAGCTCCTCGCAAGACAATTCAGTTTTTGCACGATACAACTAGAGAATATAAGAAACGACAGGTTGCACTTTACACCGTTTGGAATACACAAACGAATAGCAGACAGTCAAACTATGGATCTCGAATTGATCTCATTTTGACAAGTTGTCCGACCCAGGTTCAAAATATATCAAGAGCAGACATTCTTCCGTATCTCTATGGTTCCGACCATTGCCCCGTATTTACAGACTTCAATGTTTCACATGAAAAACCGATCAAAATTCCTTCTCCGGGAATACTTTCTTTCGAAGCACGGAATTGCTTTAAGCTTGTAGAACACCGAGATATTTCATCGATGTTCTCGGCTGTTTCAGGCAAACGATCGGGCTCGCAAACGAAAAAGGAAAGCGAGCTCAAAAAGATAAAACCAGATCCGTCTAAAAAGATTGAATACTCCAGTAGGAAAGTGCCAACTATATCTCAACAGCCAATAAACTCGTTCTTCTTCGGCGCTAGAGTTGATGATACTAGCGCAGAACCAGTTACTGTAAACTCGTCCTCTCCCTTGAGCGTAAATTCTCAATCAGATAAATCTGTATGTTCTGTTGGCTCAGACTCTGAAAAAGAGTCCACATCGAGTAATGGTTTCGTCGTTAATTCAATCCAAGACATCGCTTCGATACTCTACAATGATCCTCCGCTTTGCAAACATAAAGAACCATCAACGCTTAAAACAAGCTACACTCAGGCATCAAAAGGCAAAAAATTTTGGTGTTGTGCCCGAACCTCAAAAGGTTCCCCCAACGAGTTGGGCGAACATAGATGCAATTTTTTTGCTTGGGCAGTCAAGAAGCCATAGGTTGTAACCCTTTTGTTTTAAGTAAACAGAAATCTTTTAAAAGGAGGACTCTACTTGGTTGTCATCATTAATTTATTGATATGATATTAAAGGTAAGTCAGCGGGGTAGGGCACGGAAAATAAAACACATTTTTGAAAATAATATAAAAAAAGCAAAGAAACACCCGGATAAAAACACTCGTGCCTATACTCTGACACCCTAGAATACATGTACCCAACCTCGCCCCAACCTTTACTCTCCTGACGATTTGTGTAGTTCACATCACGCCGAACTAAGGCGAATGATGTTGATGCATAACAAGTTTACGATTTACGGAATTCACTCAAGACCGGGTAAATGGCCTCAAATGCAGCATAAATCTCTTCTCTTTGTTTTGCTCCTGTTAAAACGATTTTACCCGAGACAAAGATCAAAAGGACGATCTTAGGCTTCACCATTCTATAGATCAATCCAGGGAACAATTCGGGTTCATATGACGAGAATGTGCCGTGCGAGAAAGCCAAACCCTCCAAACGGATTGGGAACTTAACATCACAAGAACCAACAATGTTCTGAATTTTGAAATCAGTGAATTTGGCATAAAACCCTAACTTTTGGATAATACGGGCGTACTTCCTCGAAGCCAACTTAGAATCGTCCTCAGACTTTGCACCTGTGACAACCATCTTACCGGAAGCAAATATAAGTGCCGTCGTCTTGGGCTCCCTGATTCTCATAATGACGGCAGCAAAACGTTTTGGGTTGTACTCAGCATTACGTGCATGCAAAGCAATGGTCTTAAGGTCCAAGCGGCAACCTAAGTTAACTGTTGCAACGATGTTTTGAAGGGTTGGCACTATTCCTGAAATAGTGCCATCATCCTCCATCTCGTTTGGTTCGCGGACATTGCCATCGCTGAAGTCGTCCTTCTTGATCTGAGCCCCATCAGAATCAATGCCTTGAGGAAAGGATAAGGAGCCAGGGGCCGTGAAGACGGAAGCAGAGGCTGCTGTGGTGGGCAATTTTAAAGAATCCATTCTGGGTCTGTAAGTATAAGTCTATTAAAATGCTTCAAAGATGACAAGTCAATGTATCCCTGAAAGGAGCTATATCCCTAAAAACAAAAAAAGTGGCAGTATCTTACGCGAGAGTGAGCAGACGTATAACTGATATGCCTTTGGTAGTGTGCAGTCGGACTAACGTGCAGCACTCGGATCCCAAATTTATGTCCAGGTCCAAAATGGGGGTGCGGATGGGGTCCTTATATAGTCGCGGCATAAAATCCGGGTAACCTCATCTCTTTGTTACATTGCCTCTTTTCGATCTTGCATATAGTACGGGTTACTTAAGATAGGGGATAATCCGTTATTGTAATGGTTCAGATAAGAACGGACTCGAATTGCCAATTGAAATCGTGAATTTAGGAGTTTCGGCAACAAGCTCAGAAATAGAATGCGAAATATGGAAGACGTCAAACATAAAACGCATGTAACAGTTTGCTCTGTGGTATGATCAACAATGAGAGCATGCTTTAGTGATACAAGTTAAAAAACTCGATACAACTATCGTTCCTTCAACATTTTGTTTCTCTTCTCCTTCTTACGCAACCTCTCGACCTTCTTCGCATGCATCTTTAGCGCGATTTGTTCGTATCGCTTCTTCTCCTCGATTGCCTCTCTCCTCTTTTTTATCTCCTCAATCTTTCTTGTCTTCTCGTCATTCTTCTCATCTTTAAGCTCCTTTATTCTCAGCTTGAATTGGTCTTCGATAAGCTTCTTTTGCTCTCTTAAGGTCCAAGTGTTTAGTTTTCTGACGCCAGCGGACCTCAATCTGAAGGCATCTTTCTTTATCTTCCATTCCTTTCCATTTACACGAGTTCCCTCACCCTTCTCCTTCTCTGTAAGGGGGTCGATGTATTTTTTGGGGATGTCGTCAAATCTTTTCTCAGAGGTTGCACTCATTGTATTGTGTAGTGTAAAGATGAAGAACAAGAGATGAGCTAAAAGGTGAGAGGAATGTTGTGTGCAGGTCGGGATTTCCAAACCCAGGTTTCGTAGAAATTAGTTATGATCGGCGTCTTTCGTTTCTATTATGAGAAAAGCGTTTGCAATTATTAACTAGATAATTTCTAGGTACTCAATCCTTACGTTACCTTCATTGGTTATGTTCCCTAAGTGATGCAGTTTACGACAGAACTTAAGTATCTAACAGCTCAAAATACAACGACTTTTTACTAGTTTTCGGTAATTCTCTATTTTATTTTCTTTGATTGGTATGCCGTTGGTACAACCTATGCATCGAGAACCTCCGCCCGCTTATCAATAAGGAGAATAGCTCTGCGAGTCCACTTCCTGGATCTAGTATACCTTGAAAAACCATCGTAAGACCTAGGTAAGTCCCAATTGTTATCATAATATACCCAGCCTTCCTTGTCCTTTGTGCGGTCGTATTCGGTATCTAGCTTCCATGTTTCATCCATCCATTGCCATTGATACGAATATAGGTCATCACCGTAGACAGGAAACCTAAAATGAACTCCCAAGCTGGGTTCAGGTGCGGGCATCATCAGCGCTTCATAGCAATAACAAGAGCGTTCGTTGGGCAAAAGATACTTGGACCAGCCGAGTCCGAGCCAACGTCTCTCATTCTCAAGAATATCGAATCTGACGGTTTGACGCAATTGCGTAGAAGAAAGAATTGTCTTTTGAGTTATCGTAAAATCGTTCACCATCTTAGCCTTGTTGGGAATGGGGACCGCGTCATTTGAGTCTTCCATGCTGGCAGAGTTGGGGGTGTGAGCTCTTGAGATGGTCTCATGAGCACGGCTGCCGGTCAATTCGCCACGAGCTAGTCTGAAATTAAGGCCAGTGAGTACGTAAGCACACTTCCGTACGTAGGCAGATCTCCAAAGTAGGCGCCTGGAGGCAAAAGCGTATGGGGAGTGGTAGGTTAGAACGAATAGTCCCACAAGCCAAGAAAACGTCTTAGGCAGAAGAAACCACTTCATTATGAGTAAATGCAAAGGCGTCATTAATACAGCGCCAGTAAGGATCGTGACATAGTTTCTCTCGGCAAGACTAAGATTCTTAGCTGGCCGCAATAGCAACTCAAACCGCACGGTTATATTGTGGAGAGTCCTGAGAACTTCGTCTACCGTCGGCTTCTCGTCAAACTTGGCGTCGTAGATCACAGAGCTGGTGTTCCACACGACGCTCAGGAAAGCAAGCACCGTCAGAATTGGAATGATCCACAACCGAAGGCTCGACCAAAACAACACCACTGCCGAGTAGGTTGCAACCAAGAGCAAGTTTTTGTAAGGATTTGCGTTGGTCCAGGTGATGACTTCCAAGAAATCGTCTATGAATAGAATGTATGGGAAGATGTTTGAGAGAGCCGAGGCTAGGATAGGATTGTCTGTCAAGAGTCTTGACTGCGAAAGGGTAGATAGTAGCTTTGCATCTGTTGGCTCAAAGATGGCGTAAACGGCACTATCGGACATATTTCGAAGGGGATGAGAGGAAGAATCGGAGGTGTTGACGTCTAGTAGGCGTGCTTCTCATAATGTGGAGAGGTAGATTGTCACATGAGCGTAGCGATTTATCCCTATAAAGGCAAGAGTGAAGGTCGGAAATTGTCGATGTAGAAGGAACTGCAAATTGTTATAGCAACGAATTTGCTATTTTTATGTTTTATTCTACTATTAGTTTTTTTTCCTATTTATGTTTTTGGCTTTTTCTGGACAGCTATTCTGCAGTGTGCGCTGAAAAGACCACAAAACTACAGACGCTCGGTTTCAAACAAAAAATAAAACTAACAAACAAGCCTTAAAACAACAGTTTCTATCATATCTCTCGTTAACTATGCAATATTAAATAAGTGGTCACTCGTGACTATGGGTGCAGACTCTTCTCAAATCGAAAGAACGTTCCAAGGACGCTAGCGAAGACCGCCTTGGCCGGCATCGGAACACCATTGAATTACTGGGTCTTTTGCTGCTGCTGCTGCTGTTGCAGTTGCTGCTCCTCCAAGAAACGCTTCCACTCTGGCACTGGAGGTGGCTTGTTTGCCTCCAACTTCTTCTCGTGCATGCTCAACAAAATCGTTCCCAACAACAAGACAACGGTGATGGCTTGCGCATAGACTCTGGCTTGCACTGCCTTCTGTGCGGTGGTCATGTATTTGTCTCTGTTGACAATGTGCCACGAGCCCCACAAGGAGCCCGCCCAGGCACCGATGATGATCTTGTACTTGTTGTCGTTGGCGACGGTGAAAATCTTGTCTGGGGTAGAGAGCTTCTCCCACTGTTCCTGCTGTTCTCTCTTCTTTCTCTCCATGTACTCACCCTGGTACATCTGCTCGTCGAACTTGACGGATCCTTCGTCGGCGAAGAACGCACCAAGCGAGATGGTAGGCATGGCCCACATGGCGGCCTTGACGGAAGCATTGTATCTCAGGAATTGCTGGGGGTATCTTCTTTTCACACCGGCAATCAAAAGAGCGGACACACCGAGACCAACGGCACATCCCTTGGCACCTTCCAACAAAACGTGGTTCCAGTGAGCGTTTCTCTCTTCGTCGTCGATAATCTTCATGGCTATGTGTAGAATGGAAGGACTATTCCAAATTGTATGAGTACAGAATTCATAGACGCATGGCCACCTTATATAGCCTGCCAGCCAAAAGATGGTATGATCTCAGGGACCGGCATCAGCCGAGCCAAGACGAAATTACAGTGCAGCGTGAGGTAAAAAGCAATGCGTGCCGATTGGAGCCGACGGTTATATGTGGGCCACTGCCTACAGATGCGATGGCCCTGCACACAGAGCGTTTTCCCTGACTTTACGAGCCCATTTAACACAATTCGCGCACCTGGACCACAAACTGATGACAAACAGCGGCATTAGTACCCGAAGGGCCGCACTAATGCCGAATTGAGACATTTGTGGTGTCTTCACTCATGAAGGGTTGTGTGTCCAGAAACCAAAAACGCTAGTATTTACGATCCTGAGTCCATGGCTTTTTCATTATCACGGTGCAATTGCTACGGTTTGTTATGCTTCCGCAGCAATATGGCCTGTCACCCCTCTTAGGACATAAGGCTGTAAGCACATAACTCGTGCTTTGTGCACATTATTCGTGCTTGTCGTATCCTACTCGGACCATTGCATCGATTCGTATATTATTAAAATTAAATTATGTCGTGAGGTTTTTGCCCTTTCGCTTGTCGATAGCATCTACTCTTGTCTTTGTCACCCTTGACTGGTACTACCGCCTGGCTTGAGTAGCCGTTTTTGCTCCATGATATTTCGTCTCTTGCTAATAAACAAAAGACTATTGCTCTTGGCTGGTACGTCCATATTTGGCCGTAAGATCTGATTAAGCGAACTTGTCGTCCCAGAGTAGTATAGATCGTTCTCAATCAAGTGGTCGCCGCCAAGATAAAGGATCTTGATGGTGTCACCAAACGCAATCGCGATAGCTTTGTAGCCGTACTTCACCACGAAATTCGGCCTGACGCAACTGAAATCATGAGTGTCGGCGGCCTCACTAGGTATATTGTAGTTTAGGATTTTTCCGTTCAGGACCGTAATAACGAACCCCTGCCAAAAATCTTTGATGGCCGGCGGCTTCTTGGGATTGGTGTTGGTCGTTTTGTGTTTCTTTCTGGACCTGAGCGTGCTGAGTGTTAAAGACTCAGACGATCCATTGAACTCCAACATAGGCTTCTTCTCAACGTCTTCGACTGGCAGGTCCTGGTTTTTTTTGATGCCAATGATAACATCCATATCTGTAAGTTCCCATTTCTCAATATCTTCGTACCAGAACTGCTGTTCAATGACAGAATCAAATCCTAGACAACGGACTTCACGCGGATCTCTCTCAACTCTGAGACAGATATTGCTTCTCGATTTCTTATTTTCAATGGTATACGAATGGACAATCACGGTTTTATCGTAAAAGTCTTCGTAAATCAACGATATCGATTCAACAGATGCACATCCACAGAACTTACAGTGCGACGGTTCCGAGTGCGCTACTCTGAACGACCCAGGCTTGAAACTTCCAATGTAGAATACTTTAAGAATTGTGCCAGTCATAACGTCGATAAGCTCTGCATGCAAATTCTGTACTCTTACGCACATTCCCACAAAGTCAATGGATACAATGTGTGACTTATTAATGGGAGGAAACTTGTTTCGACTCGACTCGCTGCTCAATCTTCTGTAACCGCCCTGTTGTCTTTCCACACTGCCCAACATAAAGGAGCTCTTGTCTCGGTTGGCAGAACCAGATCTTTTCATAAGCGGAGGGGCATAAGCAACCTGAGGTTGGACATTGAAGCTTTTGTTGAGTTCGAGTTTGTTGAATCTCCAAACGTTGTTGACCGCTGTACCCACAACAATGTCGTCGTTCGAGAGATTACAAACGACCCTATCATTGACTCTGGCGGTCTTCAAAAACGTCAGCGAAATGATCTTCACCGTTGTCCCTTCTTCGTACAACAGTGTCAAAATGTTATACACCTTGATCTTCACAGTGTCACACGAAATTGTGATCATCTCACCAGTCTCTAAAATCATACAAAATTCATCTCTGTGCAATTCTCTTTCGGCCTCAGTGAGTTTAATTGCCGAAATTGTAGATTGGTCGTCACTGCTGCTTTCGAGATGTGGAGGCGGATAACTGCCAGATATTTGAGACGAGAAGATAGAAACATTACTACCTCTTCTCATGACAGATTTCTGTTGCTTCAGCAATAACTTACGAGCCAAGAATCCTGCGACTGTCCTCTTACGGTAAAAAGTAGCCACTGCGTTCATCCGCTTCTTGTGCATTTCAAGTTCACTGGTTAACGAAACTTCCCAAACAAACTCCAAAGATCTCCGGTCGAAGCACTTTAATCTGCACCGATTATAATTAATAAGAACAATGTAAAACCCATTATCACTGATCTCTATATGATTGATGGGCCAGAATTCTTGCTCAGTAGCATTTACATCCTGAGAGCCGAAAACAGTAGAAATCTTTAGCGGTTCTTGACCAGCAGCTTCTTTGGAGGGTAGCCAAACAAAAACATTGTGGTTTAAATCTGTGGAGACAAGCAATGGGCATTTTGTGTTTGCATTAAGTTTCAAGATATCTGACTCCGTTTTGCTTTCCAACGAGATGGTTTCAAACACTTTCTTCTTTTCATTCATCAAAAGATCCGTAACTGTCATTTCCGTCGTTGAGGGTATAAGCACAGTTGAATAATCTTGTTGGCGTCTTTGACGTTTTGAGTAGGAAAACACAAATGTAAGTTCAGACACTGCGATGATGAACATAACAGCCGCAAGAAGTTCAGAGTAGTAAAGAAAATTATTTGTTTGCCCTAGAAATCTTGTCGAGTTGAAGTTCATTTCGTCAATCAGCTCCTCAGATAAACCTGAGGGAATTATTAACTTGGCAATCAAAGCAATGGAGAGAAACACTACCAAAAAGACACAGGGAAGTAAAACCAGCCAAAAGTATGACAGAGACACAGAACTAACTTTCAAAAAAGAAGTTGCAAGGCCATACCGCCAAGAATCTTTTGGAGCCTTCTTACCCTGCTTGCCAAACAACCATGCAGATAGGATGTTGATTTCGTGGAACGAGGAATCTTGATCGAGAACCTGATTCGATTGGTTAATTAAATCGGTTAGATCCACTCTATTCAAATCGATAACAATTATGCCCACGATAAAAGTCAATTGTAAAAAGTGGTCAATGAGCAAAGCAATGACGAATGTACACCAAGAATCTAAGACACCTAGATAGTACAAATTCCAAGGGTTCTCTTTTAACAAAAAGCTTGAAATCGAAAGAAGGGCTAGAAATCCTAAGGTATTCCCACAGACGTTAATAATCAAAATAACAGTGGTGTTAGGAACAGGAATTAATCGAGCTGCAAACTGGTCTACCAAGAGGTATTTACGGACGAGACGACTTAAGTAATACACGCCTTGAGAATTGGTGACGCTGTTGTTAATACCAAGGTAGTATTTGATTAGCCGCTTGTGAATGTTTTCTGGTGTCCCAAACGTATTATCCCCTGCCAAATCGTTAATTGTTCTTATCAAATTCCGAGAACTAAAAAGCATTACGCATAGGACAAAATAGCCGATTGAGATCCAGTTCGTGGCCCCCACAACATCGGGCCAGTAGAGCGTCGACTTGAATAAGTTGACTATGTCTACTGCCGCTAGCGAGGAGATCAATACGCTGATTATCCATCCAACAATGAGCCCAACATTGGATCTGATTTTGTGAGAATTGGAAATACAGAGGTAGACATAACCAATAAAGACTAGAATTGATAAGAACTGGAGGGCCTTGATGGTACCGATGGCGAATTGCATACGAGGTCTGCGTCCGATTATATACTTGTAGTACTTGAAAAATTCAGCAGCGATGCCTGGATCTGTCAAATGTTTCGTGTCTACAATCTTCTCACTTTGAGGGATTGTTGGTACGTCGAGTGGGTCATAGAATACATAGAGATAAAGAGACTCAGCCAGTTTGATTAAATGATTCATTTTGACGACGTCGTTGAAGTAGAATTTCACGAGCAGGCGGGGGAAGTCATGGTTTAACACTCGCAAGATGTACTTATCTATTTTGTTCACGTCCTCACTCGTGAGATCCTTGCTGTCAAACGGTAATGAGAGCATAGAGAGAGGTGAAATAAATGAAGCATTCTGAGGAAGACTCTGTTGAAACTTGTAGATGTCCGCCAAATAGTCGTACTTCATGGTATTCTCTCCATTGAAGATGATTTTCATCACCTTATGCGAGGGAGAAATTTCAGGCAATGCCAACAGATTCAATTTGACCAGATGCTTCAAAAGATTACTTCCATCTTCAAGTGTGAAATTATTATAGTGAAACAGCAACTGGCTATTGATAGGTCGTAGAGTCAAGTCATATAGAGCATCGTAGGCTACGAATAGTGTGAGGAGGATGGGTAGCAAAATGAACACTTTTGGATTTCTGAGGAGATGAGATGTACTTGATATTAACCAAGAATTGATGCGTTTCATCTTTGCATTCTGGGGTTGTGTGATGATGCTAGGTTCAGGGTCTGGAATGTGATGAGGTATTTGAAGGCTATGTACAAGTTAATGTGGCCCGATAAAAGAAAATGAAAATCTTTCCAGAAGTTTCTAGATTTTCACGGGAATCTGACCAATTTCTTTTGAATGGGGTGCCTCTGTTCTGTTGCAATAGGACTCGTTGTTAAAAGGATGGTGCACCAATTGGAATACGCAAGCTTTCAATGTCAATTGGGACTCTTGCTACTAATCAAAGAGAGTGAGCGAAGCTATTTTGTGTTTTATATTCAACAGATGGTGTGAAAGGTGTTGTAAGAGGTTGTCAGGTTATTCACTCTTTCTGAATTGAGTGGTGCGATACCTGGGGTCACGGAACGCAAACGAAGAATAATGATGCTTGTGTCATGAAAAACAGAAATATTGATGGAAAAAAAGGAGTAAGGATTAATTAATATAGCCCGTTTTTTTTACGAGTTCTTATAGTGATGTTGTGTGCCGCCATTTCCGTACTCAAGAAGGTTAACATACAATCGTTTATCAGCGCGAAATATATAGAGCAACAGCCCGAAATTGCTGAATCTGATTTGAGTTCTCTATCTTGCGTATGAATAGTTTGATTTTCTACAATCACAAAGAACTCAGTCCTTGAGAATAAGCAGTGATCCTTTATACCTATGGGCTACCAGCCCATTACTTAAGCCATACCACCAGTGACACTGGCTCATCACTTGGCAATACTAGCTATATTCAAACCATTCATCTGCATGATCAATTCGTCTATCTTTCCGTCCAAAACTCCATTGGCATAGTCATCCCTACTCTCCTGATCCAAGTATTGCTGGACTTGTGCAAGACGGGAGTAACCCTCGGTACAGAACTTTAACTGAATCTTTACCAAACTTTCAAACGAGGGGTCGTAGAACGGCACTCTCAAGGAGATAAGCTGCGGTAACTCAGTCTTTAACTGCTCATTCAAACCATCGTAGATTTCCTTTGCCATAGACAATTCTTTCTCAGCACGTGGTAATTTGGCGGCATCTTTCGCAGGCTTATCGATTAATCTTCTTACCTTAGCCTTGCATTGGTCGTAGTCCGTCTTCTTATGGGCCCTCTTTTTGATTGCCTCGTCAATTTCATTGAAGTAGTTAGCAAACTTTGTAATTGGATCCAAAATTGTCTCTCGGAACGGACCGTCCACCTGCTTAACAGTTTCTTCGTCTATGTCTCTCACGCTTTGTAAATAGTAAGCGCCGACTGTGGAGTACGCCGAACCGGTTCCGCCTTTACCCTCTTCATATAAATTGGACACAATCTCAGCAATGGTCACTTGTGAAGCAGTCACGGCTCTCAATGCATCCAAATAGCTCTTGGAAGCCTTCTGTAACGATTGGCCAGCATTCTTCAAGGTCTTGTATCTGCGCTCCTCGGCGTCGAAATCCTTGTCAATGGTTTTGTCAACATCCTTGACTAGAATGGCACCACCGGCCCTATTAATAGCTTTTTTGAATCCCTCCCAAGACATTGTTTTCTTCGAGACGTATGTATTGTAGTTGATATCGGGGATATTAGGTAATCGCAGGACATGACCATACAGGTCGGCTGTGGGATAAAGGCAAGGATATGAACGACATTGCAATTAATTCTAAAGATTATTTTCATGAATCATTAAGAACTATATAAAACAATGAAACTTTATCTTAAGTAGTCGTTGGATTCAACGCTATGCTTTTGACTCACATGGTGTCATCTGATATGCTATTAATGGAAGTCTCGAGACTGTGACGAAACACCAAAAAGAAGAATAAAATAAATAATTAATGACTCAGTGACTCTAACTGGAACGAGCAGAGTTCAATAAGATTAGCAAATTTTACGATCAGATTACTTAGTCTGACCTCTGTGTTTGTGTAAATTTGCAGCCACTCTACAACTAGTTTGGGGTACTCTTTCGCACATCGGAAGAGAAATCGACAAAGAGAAGCTCGTCTTTGAGTGCATTTAGAACCAACAAATAACAATAACTTTCTTCTAAGATGGATCTGCCTTTGCATTACTTGAGATACAACAGTGGTGCAAATACACCAGAAACCACCTATAGTACCCAATATCGCCACCACTACCGCATGAATGGTACCAACGCGCTCAGTGACTCTTATGCTCCTCATCGCCTTCTCAGTCGGGCATCCCTCCTGTCTTTTCCAAGGGTACATCACTCGTACATTCCTGGAGCACCAAAAGACAAGCCTGAAATCGAAGAGATCGAACTCACTACGTTCGACCTGAACTACATCCTCAGTTCTCAAGCTAATAGCTCTGAGCAGGAGTTTTTCGAGGCTCAAGACGTGTCTCCCATTGACTACGCAATGAGCAGTTCTAACATCCTCTCTATCCTAGACCTGGGGGCAGTCTGCGAGGCAGACTTATGGAAAGACATGGACAAGACAATCAAGCCTCACATGACTCGTCCACTTGCTCCCAGGAACTACGTGTTGGATTTCTCCCCGTTGGAGAAAGAGAGAGGATTGACGAATGTTTACACGGCAACTCCATTAGCGCGTGTCAGAGAATTCCACTCAAAGCCTCAGCCTGAGGAGTGTACGCTCTTAAACATTCTCGCCGATGAATTTGACGATCAGCAATCCGAAAGCCCCAAGACATCTACAAGTGTTTGGAAAACTATTAAGCACTTCACGTTGGGTGTGAACGAAGACGATTTCGACAAGATGTTTCCATGGGCTAAATATGCAGAGCAAAGCCCTATGGAGCAATAAATAATACACTTAACCAAGGTATCGCTCTAGTTCCTTGTTGGACTTTGTGTCCAGTTGACCATGACTTATTTGAATATGACGCCAATTATTATAATCTTCTTTGAGCAATATTGTAGAACAGTACAAAGAAGCCCCACTCCAAGCACCTAAGCTCGCGAGACTATGTACATTCATAGTGGCTATCGCATTATCGGTATCTCGTAAGATAACTTCAGGAACACGCCCGAACCCTGCAAGGCTCCCTGTTATTATAACATTTTGAGCTAATAGCGGGCGATTATCGATAGCGGTCTTTCTTATCATTTTCGCCAATACATTAGGTAACTCTTGGAAGGACAAAGCTTCCAATGAAAAATCTCTCTGTGTAGATATATCACGGATCGCTTCCTCAATTTCATTAAAGCTTGCCGCATTACAAGATAGTGCGAATTTGTAATGAGCCGTCTCGTGCGAGAAAGCTATGATGTGTTCACTTTTGAGTATTCGTAGATCAACGACTAGAGATACTTTGCACGAATCCCATCCCAAATCTACCACCAACGCGTTCCTCATACCGGAGGCAATTGTGACAGACAAGGGCAGAGAGAGAAAAGTAGCTGATACACAAGTCTGGAATTTAAACAAAGCGGCACACACTCTATCCTTAGAGATCGCTGACAACCCAGAATCAACCACGAAGAGCTTACATTTGGAAGGCGATATCAAAAGACTTGTGGACAAGAGGTGGCGGACCATCTGGGAAAGAGCCACGTACCCGTCTGTACCCCATTCGTACCACTCATGGCGTTCATTGTCATCAGTATATGCTGCTAGCATTGTCAGGTACGACGGGTCTTCCTTCAAAATCGAACCAATTTCATGTTTAAGCTCCTGGTCAAGGCAATGAGATGACAAGTCCAAGAAAGCTGGATAACATTCGCGACGAGTTTTCGTTATATACTTGGACCAAAGTGAATGCCTTGCATCAATGCAAACATGCTCCCTAGCCTCATGCGCGAAGCCCAACTTTACCGAGAGGCAATTGAATTCGAGTATCACCGCATAGTACTCATTTGACATGTAGTTTTATGATTATAAGTATCTAACCTCTTATCGGTGTAGTGGATCGCAATGTTTAGAGTACACGAAAAAAACATAATAGACGGCACACTGATTAAAAATAGACTCAAGAAGAATAAATCCAGCAGTTAAAAAATTGAAAGTTCAAAAGTGTTCACCAATTTTTATTATCTATAACATGTCGAGATCGGCATCATCAAGATCCATGAAATCATCGGCCGCTTCAACATTCCCACCATCTTCACCCTCTGCCTCCCCAAATTCGCTAGCAGCTTGAAGGTTGGGATTACGCAATTTTTGTTGTCTCTGATACTCCTGGAGCCTCTCAAGGTCCCATACTGAAACACCATCTTGATCCTTTGGATTTGAAGGTTGGGCCAAGTTACGCAAGAACTTCTTTGCATTTGCAAGTGCCATGTCCGTTGACAAGTTTGTGTCGGCTTCATAGAGAGCTTGTGCTATCCACTTGGGAAGCTGGCCTCTCTTGTTTTTGAACCGTCTATCCGCTAAAACCATGATACCGTAATCGTCCTTTCCACGCAAAACTCGACCCAAACACTGTGCAGCATGCCGCATGGCATCAAAAGACAAAAAGTCATTCTCTTTGATTTGGTAATGGTCACGCAAAAACTCTAGCCGAGCCTTTAAGATTCTGGATTCGGTGTATTGGAAAGGGATTCCAATCATCAACACAGTACGCCCGAAGTGATGATCGAAATCGATACCCTCGGAGACCTTTCCACGAGCGACCGAAAGAAGCACCGCCCCTCTTCCATTCGAACATGCCTTTCTATACGTTTCTAGCGCTAAAGACGTTTCTTGCGCATCTGGAGTTTCCACCAAGATCAATTTATACTTCCAAACTTCATCTAATACACCCATTGTCTGCCACATTGATATAATCGACTCCATATAGAGATACAGCGGGAAGAAAACTACCATTCCATCAGGTGTACTCTTGGCGAACTCTACAAGAAGAGAACCATAATTACGAACAACCGATGGATCATTTCTGATTTCAAATCGAGAAGAAATAGATGTCTGGTCAGAACCTTTCGTGACTACCATTGGCAAGAATGACCGCCGGGCTAAAGTCATGGTATATGACTCTTGAACGACAGTTTGAAAGTTTAGCATTTTAGGGTACATGTCCAAAGGAGAAATCGTACCTGAAGTGATGATCACAGACAGAAACCGATCAAAGACAGGCTTCATAGCGATGGAGGCATCCAAGCACGTGAAATGCAATATCGGATTGGGGACAGTAGAACCCTCTGTCTCAAAAGGCTCCAAGATAAGCTGGAAACCTTCCTCGTACGTAGATACCAAAGTGGCAAAGGTCGCAATGTCCTTTAAAGCGTTGAGGTCTTCAACATCGGATAGTTCTAACGTCCTCACAAGAAGCGAAAGACGTTCGGAGCAAAACCGCAAGGGTTTTTTATCTATAAAAGTCAATTCTTTCAAATGCTGCAAGAAACTGACGGGTGTTTCACTGATTACGTGTAATACCTTCATTCTTGTTTTCAAGTACTCCACAAAACGCTTGAGAAATGAAATGAAATGCTCTGCCTTACGAATGTTTCCAGGGATAGCTTCATCTAGAAGATCTTGCGGAAGGACAGGGTTGGCCATGAACTGGTCCTCTTCCCTTGCAATTTCGTTTTGTCGAAGGCCCTCCACTAATTTCTGGTACTCATCTCGCAACTTCTCATTATCCTGCGCTTTCATCTCATCAACGGCGTCCGCTAGCTTGTTAGCACCTCGCGTCGCACGCTTGAGTGTGTCGTCTGTGAGATATAGGGAAAGCGACTCGATACAAACATTATCAATGTTGTGGGCTTCGTCGAAAATAATGATACTATCTTTACTCAATTCACGAGAGACCCTTTCGGCAATTTTGGGATCTAGCAAGTAGTGATACGAATAAATAATCACGTTGCAAAACGGCATCATTCTTCTGACAGTGAAGTAGGGACAGGTTCCTTGTTCTTTGCAGTACTGAATCAATCCTTCGAATGAGTATACACCGTTTGGTATTAGGTCGTGTTGGTCGTAGTCGTACAATTTTTCGTGGTAAGAACATAGGCCCAATTGATCGGCTTGTTGGGCCATTTGTTCGGGAGAGATGTTCTCTTTCTCCAACTTCTGTTTCAACTGACCATTCGTGATACGACGGCATTTTTCATCGACAACGGCACCCTTACGTTCTTTGGAAACTGTTGGGTGCAAACATAGATTCTTTCTACTGGTAAGCCCAAGCCCTCTGAACTCTTCTACGTAGCCTAGCTCTGATGCACGGTAATCCATCAAATTTTTCAACTCAATTAGAGCCTTTTCAATCTCCGACATCGTACGAGAACAATAGACAATCTTTCTATGTTCGGGATAATGCATCTGGTACGCCACTGTGAGCGAAAGCAAAGACACCGTCTTGCCCGTACCCGAGGGCATCTCTAGGATACAATTGCCGCCAACATCTAAGGTTTTTTTAATATCGGACATGTACTCATATTGCTCTGGGTATATTTTTGGATATGGGAAGAGCACAGGGAGGCCATCAATCTCGAATCTCATTGATGCCTAGTAGTAGATCGACTGAAATGTGGAGGACGACTGTGACCTAGATATGCAGAGAGCTCCATAAGAATATACATAAATGCATTGGAATATTTAAATAGAACTGAATATGGAGCTTTCTTCGTATTTCAAAAAATAGGTTCATTATTTGATTGGGTTAATCAGTGGGAGCGTTCCTCTGGCACCAAGACAAACTCGACCAATGCAAAATACGATTCTTCTCACACATCTGGAGACTATGTAACGAGCGCTGTAACGGTGACTTCCCAATTAAGGTCACGTAAAAGCCTCTTCGACCACCTTCTGCAACTTAGGGAATATTATGTCCGACGTGTTTCCATTAAGAGACACAAAAACCCCCTTTGCTTGGTAAAACTCCCTGAGAGGTGCTAGTTCTCTATTGTATGTATCCAAGCGCTTTTGAAAGACTGCCGCCGTATCGTCTGGTCTCTTGATCAAAGCTTCGCCGGTGACATCGTCCTTGAACGGAACCTTTGGAGGGTTGTAATCGATGTTGTATACTCGGCCCGAAGGCGCGTGTACCCACCTGGCCTCGATTCGTTGTAGGATAACGTCCTGGTCGACGTCCAACTCCACCACAAGATTGATGTTCAGCCTCTTATCCAATACCCGGTCAAGAGACTCGGCTTGGCCTCTTGTTCGAGGGAACCCATCAAGAAGCCAGCTTCCAGAGCTGTCAAGGTCTGGGCTATTCTTCATGCGGTCTGCAATCAAGGCGACCATCGTTGAGTCTGGGACTAGTTCACCTTTAGCCATGAAGCTGGAGGCTTCGAGCCCCAACGGCGATTTCTTCAACATTTCATTTCGCAATATGTCCCCAGAAGACACAGCCTTGACTTGAGGAAACACCTTGAGGAGTCGGGCCGATTGGGTTCCCTTCCCTGACCCTGGGGCACCTAGAAGCAAAAGTCTCGCAGGCAATCTCAAACTCATGAATCAGCGATTCTAGGATTGAAGGAACGACAAGGAAGAAGAGAACAGTCGAAGAAGACAGTGAGAACAATCTCACAAACAACTGTAGAAGCTTTGATCAACTGGACTGCAGCCACATGATCGGTTCGGGGGAACGGAGCCGGCGAACAAAAAAGTATTGGAACAATCGAAAAATGGCGAGAAATTCGGACGCTAAATTGAACTATTAAGACCAATTTTGCGTTTTGCTATTGGAGATCGTCTACTACCGAGTCGACTACGTACATACGTTTTGCAGCCAACACTAAATAGGAAGTACCTCACAAACCCGTCTTATCAAGATCAAAAAATCCTACGTTAAGTCAAAAGAAAAAAAAAAAAAGTTTCCCTATCCTCCAAATATCCAGCGTACCCCTTTTACTTCCTCTGTCCTTAGATTCCACTCGTATAAACTGCACATACCGCGTACTCGGTATACGATCTGTGTACATATATATTCCACCGAGGAACCTCACATTATAGCTACCTATCCGCTAGAAAGATGTCCGTCTACATTGTTGCCACTGCCAGAACCCCAATCGGTGCCTTCCAAGGAAGTCTCTCGTCACTCACATACTCTGATTTGGGTGCACACGCCGTCAAGTCTGCGCTTGAAAAAGTGCCTCAGATCAAGGCTGAAGACGTGGACGAAATCATCTTTGGAGGCGTTTTACAGGCCAACGTTGGCCAAGCTCCTGCTAGACAAGTCGCCTTGAAAGCTGGCCTTGCAAAGGAGGTTGTCGCCACGACTGTGAACAAGGTGTGTGCTTCTGGTATGAAGGCCGTTATCTTCGGTGCCCAGGCCATTATGACCGGTTCTGCCGATATCGTCATCGCTGGTGGTGCCGAGTCCATGTCCAATACTCCTTATTACCTTCCCTCCGCCCGTTCCGGTGCTCGTTACGGTGACGCATCCATGGTCGATGGTGTTCAGAAGGATGGTTTGTTGGATGTCTACAGCCAACAATTGATGGGTGTTGCCGCAGAAAAATGCGCCAAGGAACAGAACGTGACTCGTGAGGACCAAGACAACTTTGCCGCCGGCTCCTATAAGAAGGCGCAGCTGGCCCAAGCTGCTGCCAAGTTTGATGCTGAGATCGCTCCAATTACCATCAAGGGACAACGCGGTAAGCCAGACACCGTGATCTCGCAGGATGAGGAGCCCAAGAAATTCGACGAAAGTCGTTTGAAGTCCTCGCGTACCGTTTTCCAGAAGGAGAATGGTACCGTCACCGCCGTCAATGCTTCCAAGTTGAACGACGGTGGTGCAGCCCTTGTCTTGGTTTCCGAGTCCAAACTCAAGGAGTTGGGCTTGCACCCAATTGCACGTATCGCTGGTTGGGGTGAGGCCGCCAGAGAGCCATTGGACTTCACAATTGCTCCAGCTTTGGCCCTTCCTAAGGCTTTGAAGCATGCCAAGCTTTCCTACGACGACGTCGACTTCTACGAGTTGAACGAGGCCTTCTCTGTTGTCGGGTTGGCTAACGCTAAGCTCTGTGGCTTGCCACAAGAGAAGTTGAACGTGTACGGAGGTGCCGTTGCATTGGGTCACCCCTTGGGATGCTCCGGTGCACGTATCATTGTTACCTTGATCTCTGTTTTGACTCAAGAGGGTGGCCGTATTGGTGCTGCTGGTATCTGTAACGGTGGTGGAGGAGCCTCTGCTATTGTGATCGAGGCCGTAGACAAGGAGGCTAGATTGTAGTTGTGATAATGTTCTAGGTATGCAAAGTTAAAAAAAGATAGGATTCTCCTGAATTGAACCATGTAGATTCGTAGAGACTTGTGGAAAAGGAGATTAGTCGTTTGTTAAGAAAGAAAAAGCTGATCAGTTCAAGCCGAAACAAAGCAAGTGGAAGAGAGGCCGAAAAGATTACTTCAGAAAAAAGATGCTTGAATGAAGCTGCTACCTCCGTATCTGTGACGAGCCTATTACAAGCTAAATCCGATTAGGGTTGCAATATCTGCTAACAATGTTAATTCGAAGAGGTGTACTCATTTCAATTTTTTATAAAAGTTCATAGAATGTATTAAGATTAAGATTAAGAATGCAAGGATTATAGAGTCGTGATATGACCATTGAAGAAGCGAGGACCGCTGGTGGAACAATTATGAAATGTCAATGTTTCGTTTGCCTAGTTGGTGGATAGTCCAGATCCACGTTTGGGCGGCGTAATCCATGTTATTCGCAATGAAGGATGGGTTTTTGACATCCATCGCCAAGAAATGCGAGCCATTGTTCTCTGTGGCCGAGAGCGACGGGTTCATGCAACAGTTTGCTACCGAGTTGGCGCCGTCCTGCGAGGTGATTCCGAAGAAATACGAGCAGAGCTGGAAGAGACACCAGAACAAGATCCCGATGATCGGGAGCCGCGTGAGGTACGTGAAGTGGTCGGTGTTCATGACGTTTCCCGGCAGCACCGCTATGCACAAGATGCGAGGGTTTCGTAATGCGAGCATTTTCATGAAGTGGATCCCGGCTGTCTTGGCTATGGCAAACCGGTACCACGTGAATATGAAGTTGGGATAGTAGTTGAGAGGTGAGCTTAGATTGAACAGCAGAACCACCGCCTGGTGGATCACAGAGGTGATGTAAATGACCCTGGGCGGCCCGATCTCTGGGGATAGGTACGATGTGCGCTCGAGCATGGGAATGAGCTTGATGGTCAATAGAAATGGGGCCACGTAGCTGGTCTGAAGCTGAAGCTCAAAGCCGTCCTCGGTGACCGTGTACGGCAGAACAGAAACGCCAGCGTTGTTTATAAGAATGTTCAAATTCTGTTCGAGCTTCTGGAACTCGGCGACGGTCTCTAACACGGAGGACAACTTGGCCAAGTCCATCTCCAAGTAGTGGAGCTCGCCCAAGTACCGGTTCGCCATCTCGTCCAGCGTGTAGCTGTCGACGGCCACCTTCAGGTCGTTTTGGAGCCGTTCGATGGTGTTCGAGGCCCTCGTTTTCGATCGGCCGGCTAGGTATACCACGTACCCGTGAAGATGTAGATGGAGCACCGTGTAGTACCCAACCCCGGAAGTTCCTGCAGTGATAAGGACTGTCCGGCGGTCCTTGATTGGATTCAAGTATGGAAGCGTCCGCGGATCGAAGACCATTGATAGTGGAGTCCGTGTCAAGGGAGTGCGGTTCTGCGAAGATGCCGACTAGAAAGCAACGAAGTGGTCACACCCACACAACACGAAAATCAAAAGAAACAGGAAAAACAAGAAAATAATGTATGGCGGTTTTTAAATAATGTTTGGTGGTTGCGTGTATTGAGGTTGATACAAAATATACTGCTGATGTTGGATGTACTACTGGTCCGGTCCATTCTATTCGTGCCATTGCTGCCGATGAAAAGATGACAGGAATGGAGACTCAGTTTGCTCGACCCTAACCAAAACATACTGCTATATTTCCTTGAGCGTCGCAAGATGTGTCTTTAGTGTAGCTAGAGTGCCCTCGCTGAACAACACAAGTATCGCGACGTGCAAATTCGTCAAACATAAGTCGAATGACCGAGTTGGTTGTTCCCTATGAATGGCTCATCGTTTGTCGTGCCAAAAAGTAGACTAAAGCGAAAGCTTACTCAAAACACAACTCTCCACCTCGGGAGGAGTCATATCGCTCATTTCGACCGCCACCGCCAATCCCCCATTACAGATTAATTCGGAGCCCTGCGGAATTTCCATGATATCGTATTGCAGCTGCACCATAGCCAGCTTCATGAAGTGGCCCTGTCTTGCAGCCACCCTACTAGCCAACTTCTCGATTGATGTGTGCAAAAATACAAACCTAAACTCCACGCCTTCTCCGAATTTCTGCAAATGCTCTCTGTAAACCTTCTTGAGCATGGAACAGGAGGCTACGCATATCCCACTAGTGTTGGCTGAATCCCTTGCCATCCTCGTGGCTTCTTTGCTAAGCAGTTCTAGCCAATCCCATCTGTCGTCATCAGTGAGAGGCTCTCCGCGAGCCATTTTGCTCACGTTCGCTTCTGGATGTAGATCATCGCCCTCGAGAAACGGGCACTGGAAGTGGTCTGCAAGAAGACGGCCTGTGGTGGTTTTGCCTGTGCCCGCAGGACCACCGACTACAATGACTTTTGGAGATGCTTTGCAGGTCATTTTTTCTCTATAAAAATACCTCTAGTGTGTATCCAAACAGCGATTGTGTCTCTTTTATATCTACCCCAGATCGTATATACAAGTTTTCCGATAGTGCGTGGGGGACCTGGGGTGGGGGCCTAATTCAGGATGGTTGCAAACCCGAGATTCTTGCGGAACTTTCTCGTGAAGTCTTCAATAAAATCAGCGTCGAGTTTCTGCTCGAAATTCTCAAACAGGTCAAATTGCTTATTGCGTTTGTTCTGAACGAACTGTCTTTTCGGACGAGTATTCTTCATACGCAACTCCTTTAGTTCTTCCGAAATGCGTTTCTCAAGCAAAAGTTTCACATCTGAAGCACTTCCTTTATCCACAAAATATGTGGGCCATCTCTGCGCGAGCCACATGAACACTAGTGTTAGCTTATGGTCTCTTTCGAGAACCTCCAAGCGTTCTACGATGTTGACATTGTCACTTTTCGATGGTGGCTCCGCGGCTAAAAGGTCAAGATGCAAGAAGTTCAAATCGAAAATTGTTTTGGATTCTTTTCCCACAATAGGCTCTATGACTTTATGCAAATCAGAGAAGGCTGCATCATCCATTCTCTGTAAATTGAGAGGGAGTTGGGATAGCTTCAATTGGTCATCAATAGTCAATAGAAAGTCTATTCTTCTAGCTTTGATGAAATCGGTTATTGGAGTTTTCGTACCTAAGTCACTGAGAAAGTAGTCCCGCGGAGCCTGTTCCTTGATGAGCAAGGAAAAGCGATTGAAGGCCGTCGATAAGCGCTTATCCTCCGTGTTCTCAAAACAACTGACGAAGTGCATCCAGAACTCATCGGGCGGCCAGATTGCCGCTTTTCGTATTGGGGCGATTTCTTGGCTCATAACGCTCTGAACATACTTAAGTTCATCGCGTTTGAATGTTGTTACAAGACCCTCCAGTTCACCTTCTACATGGGAATAACGTCCAGCTCTTCCTGCAATCTGTTTAATGGATGACGGAGAAAGAGGTAACATCTCAAGACCATTGAATTTCGTGGTCTGGCCAAAGACAATTCTTTTAATTTTGAGATTGATTCCCATGCCAATGGCATCTGAGGCCACCAAGACATCATACTGCCCGCTATTGAAACGGCTTGATTCTTGGGCTCTAACTTCCGGCGGAAGCGCTCCATAAATCACGCCGACCTTCAAGTTAGTCATCAGTTCGATTTTGCATTTCATTTCGAGAATTTTGCGCTTGGAGAAAAACACGACACAATCGCCGCTTTGCAAATCACTGAGCTGCTTCAAGGGCGACGACATCACACTTAATTTTCCGAGTCTATTGTAACGCTTAATCTCCAAAACGTCACCTGTTGCTTCTGCTATCTTCTTAATAATCTCAACTGATCGTTCCTCTCCACACAAATGAATCTCTTTTGCCTGAACGCCTAGCACAGCTGTAGTCCACGCACAGCCTCTTTGTTCATCGGCGATCATTTGGATTTCATCAATCACACATATATCCATCTTCTTGCGCAATGGAATCATTTCTATGGTGCCCGCCGATAATCCTGATATTACACCAAATTCATCTATGGACGGTATAATCTCCTCCCCTGTGACGAGATTGCAATTTACTCCTTGAGAGAGAAATCTCTCGTACACCTCTCTGGCAAGCATCCGAAGAGGACCCGCGTAGTATCCGCTCTTGGCCTTTGCAAACTCTTGCAATGAGTAATGTGTCTTTCCACTATTAGTTGGACCGACATGCATGACGATCTTCCTACGCATCTTCCGAGCCTCGGGAAACCAATTCTCAGGTCTTTGAATATCCCAAGAATTGATCGCTTGGAATGTATTATCTAAAGACGAGATGAGAGTTCGTTTGTAGTGTTGAAGGAACAAAGAAGAGAGGACCTCCCTGAGAGTAGATTCTCTAGTGTCGAAGCCGCGGATTTCCATGAAAGACTTGGGATACTTGTTGTTTTTTATCAGCCTTGCAATGTACGGCAAAGCTGTCAACTTTGGTTTTATGTAGTCAACCACCTCTAGTTTCTTACGTGAACGGTCGGGTTTTATCGCTGAAAGCTCGCTTGAAAAATCTCGTAGAAGGGCTAAAGCGCTAGCTTTTGGAATGTTGTTTATGGATTCATATGGAAATTGCAACTCTTTGTTCTCGATCTGAGCTTTTAGACTTGCCAATGCTTCATTGAAAAAAGGATCGGAGAGCACTCCGTCAACTCTAGGAGAAGGTTTTTTTCGGGGAAACGCCGCATACCTTCGATAGAAATGGAAATGATGCAGTAGAGGGAACACGTTCGGCGCTCGGACCCTCGAAGCACCTATGATACGAAGTGATTTCATAGTGGGTTGAGATGAGATGGGTAGCTTCGAGCTAGCGTAAACAGTCGAGTGAAACGGGGCACGATAGCATCCAGGATAGTGAATTAAATCAAGTGAAAGTATGTGTCTTGACCAAAAAGAGTTGGCTTGGGTTTGTGATTATACTGGTGATGTCTATCTAATGGTAGTTGTGGGGACATCGACTAATTCAGCAGAATACTGAGAGAGTCCGAAGAGATTTGATTCATTCTTGGCAATTTCGCTAAAATTTATTATTTTTAATAACTCAAAATTTCATTTTGAAATTATTGTAAGGGAGCTCCTGTTTCGGTGACACCCACAGTTCACACTATGCTCACCTGACGTCCCACAATCGAAATTGATAGACTCCAACACAAACTAAGGAAATAAACATAATATTTAATGTCTGTGATCTCGTCAAGGGTCCACGAGCAAAATCAAACAGCTCAGCTAGCGGCGCAATTCAACCAGTTCTACCTTGACATTACGCTGGCTAATATCACACAGATCGGCAACTATCGAATAGTCAAGGAAATTGGGGAAGGTGCTTTTGGAAAAGTATACTTGGCTCAACATGTACTTCTAAACTGTGACGTTGTGCTAAAATGTGGCCTCATAGACGATCCGAATATTGTCAGAGAGATATATTACCATAAACAGCTCCGACACAAGAACGTAGTAAAACTATACGAAGTCATCAAGACAGAGTCTCATCTATGGATGGCTATGGAGTACTGCCGAGGCAATGAGCTCTATTATTACATATACGAGAAGCGCAGACTAGATATAGAGGTTACCCAGAAGCTCTTCTACCAAATAGCAGATGCCATGCGGTACGTCCATTCGCTAAACCTAGCTCACAGAGACTTGAAACTAGAAAACATATTAATGGCCGACGCCAAGCGAACAATTGTCAAACTCACAGACTTTGGTTTTGTTCGTGAATACAACCCATACAAAAGACAATTTCTTTCGACAATGTGCGGAACAACCTCATACATGGCTCCAGAGGTGTTGAAAAACGAAAAATACTCGGGATTTGCTATCGACGTTTGGTCGATGGGAATTATCTTGTACGCTATGATCTACGGGGAATTGCCCTTCGATTCAGATGACGAAGTCGCCACAAAGGTGAAAATCGTCAATGAAGACCCTGTATTCAAAGATAGCTATCCCGCAGAAGCGAATAGTCTTCTTAAGAAAATGCTTTCCAAGGATCCCTCGGCCAGACCAACTATTACAGAAATCCTCAACTCTTCATTCTTAATCGACACCACTAATAAGATGGAAGAAAGAAAACAACTTGCAAATCATAAAGAAGACGAGTCAATCGTTTCTATCAATCAACATTACAAGAAGAACGCTATACCTTTCAGTTCTAAAATTGAAAAACACTTACTAAAAAAGATGGAGAAGCTCGGCGTAGATACAGAATCTCTTCAATCCGCAGCCTTCTCTGGCCAATGTAATTCGCTCACAGCCTTCTACGATTTGGCTTTGACGTACGAGTTCCATAAAAAAAAGAAGCGATATATGAGTAAGAAGAGATACTTTGACGCGAAACGTCAGTTGAAGAGGTCGAGTCAAAGAGTCAAGAGCGTTCTTTCGCTATCAGACCAAATGGGAATGAGTTCTTCTGTTACGGAGCGAGATGCTCTTCGTAGTAATAGTTCCAAATTAGATTTAGCTAGTATCCGCAAGAACCTGACTAGGCGCTCTGTGGATACCAATAGGCCACCGAGTCTTTCAAACGGTGTATCATTTTCTGCGGAAGCACAAGCTGGCGCCCTGACATTCTCGCCCATGAATAGAACTGTATCTTTCCACCCCTCTGATACTAAAAGTTTCACAAGCTCCTTCACCACCGACGGAATTAAAACAGGTAAGGTGAAAAACATTTTCGGGAAAATGGTATTTTGGAAGCGCAACAAAATTGGAAATAATGACCTTCAATCAGTATTAAGCAGCTCTCGCGACACCCGTCGCTCCATAAGTTCTGGCACTACCGATAATGGCATTGAACTCAATCTCAAGAATACTCTGACAAAGGAATTAACGGACTATAAGCCAAAACCAGAGCCTGTGTACTCATCATCACCACTCTCCTCAAATAAATTTTCAAGTGCAATAGTCGACGTGGCCAGCACTGTCGATACACCACTTCCTTCTCCTTTACCTCAAGAAAATGGTCAAATGATCAAAACAACAAGCCAAGAAAGCTACCCACGTAGACATAGACCGGATTCTGTTGTGTCCCAAGCCTCCCAATACAGTCAATTGAGTCAGATGTATCCGATGTCTGAATCTGACATTGGAACTGACATGGAGGACGACTACTACGACTACGACGGTGTTTATGAATCATCAATCAATACGTCCCAACAAGATCTAAACGGTCGCGCAGTTTTACTGCCTCAATCATCAACAAAAAAGAAGGCCAATCGACCCGCTAACTTGAGGCTTCCGTCCTCCGACAACCTGGTCATCTCGCAGGGTACGGGTACCACACGTCCCAAAAGAAACCAATTATCACAGATTTCTACAAATTCGTCCGAGGAAAGCAGCGCTCCTTCCAAACTAGGGGATGGCGCCATTTCCGAAGATGGCGGCTCTTCTGAAACTGGTATCCCTCGGTCAATCTCTCCGGGGACAAAAATGCCCCGCCCTAGACACCCTAAACTTCGTGGCTTCCGTTCTTCATCTTTGAATAAGTCTTCTTCCTCGAAAAGTAACAATGCCTTTGTTGTTAATTCGAGAGCGGGTTTCTTCAAGCCTCAGTATAACAATATGGCTGCTCCATCGCCTGTATATCCTAATGGTTCAGCTCCTTCTCCTCGTTCTCATTCCCCTCCAATTGACAAGACTTTCAATAAACTTGCAATCAATGGAGTGATCAAGCCATTTAGCAAAGTAATGAGCGGAAACAAAAACGAGGGACAGTCTTCTGTCACAATGTTTGGAATAAATGAAGAAGAAGAAGAAGAGGATAAGGACTCGGACATTACTCCTAATGGGTTTGCTGAACCGGTTTAAGTAGCCCTCCATGAAAGGTGTGTCAAGTTTCAGACACAAAAGGAAATCTTCATCCATCTTCATTATCGACCAATTGCTGCTCTAGAATTCTTTTAAATCGACATCATTGAGTATTTCATCTGTCCCTGATTATTTAAACCTCTACACTCTTATCTATAGCCACAAAAGAGAATGAAATGAAAGGCAGCTGAAAGCATTATTCATTAGATCAAGAGTCATTGTATTATCTTGTGAGATTCCGTTGGATTCGAGTAAACTTGCCTATTTGATCAATACTTTATAGGTCTCTTTCTACCTCTGTCAATTGAGATTGGTTATCAAAAGAACAAACGTGAGAAAACTGCTTTTCCGAAACATAAACGAAATTTCCAAATCAAAATTTGCTATCTATAAAATTTATAATAATAAATGTCAAGTAGAGTGTCTTTCAAACCTGGCCTCACGTGACTAGTCCGAAAATATTTTCACAAAGTAGGATACACTTCAGACCAAGAAGTACACAGAACTCACTAGCCATGGCATCTGTAATTGTCGTAGAGAACGACTTGAAGGATTCAGTGAAGGAGTATGGCCAAATCATTGATGGGGTCAACCAGAACTCGTCATTTTCTGACTCTTTGGCTGCCTTTATTCCTGAAGGCTCTGAGCCAATCTCCAAGCCTTCTGAGTTGGCCTCGATTCTCGTTTCAGGCTCCACGAAAGAGATTTTAAGCACTTTGAGCGACAAGGAGTTTGAACCTGCCTTTTATTTGCTTGTTTACCTTTTGACTCAACTTGAAAACCAGTCCATTGAACAACTCACAACCCAAGACTCCAAGATCGTCACGCTTTTGAAATCTTGTACTCCAACAGAGCTGCCCTCCTTGAGAGACAGAAGATCTCTTAAACCAACCACCATTTTATCCATTTTTAACACATTGTTCAACTTGTTACCAGCCACTTCTTCAAACAGGGTCCAGCTCATCCATAATATCTTGTCTGTCGTTTCTGAGACCAACACCAGCTATGCATTGATCCAATCGTCTATTGGAAAACCTTTGGTCTCCTTGTTGAGAGATGCCGGTGCCAGTGATGCTGAGATCAAGCAAATCTTCTGGTTTTTCATCTCCTTGGACAAGTCTTTCTCCTTAGAGTCTTTACACTTAATTAAAACCTTCACAGCTCAGTTCCAGTTGTCCTTGGAGGAATTGCGTGCTTTGATCACGTTTGCTTTATCCTCTTCTGTTGTAGACGTATCATTCATCGTCAACAACAACCTCGCTGATGCTTTGAAGCAACATTCCTCTGACGAGTTGGCCCAGACATTTATCCAATACACACACGGCGACTTGATAACCTCAGTGCCTGCGTCTTTACCCGAAAACATCAAGCACAAATCGAAGATTTTGTCCTTGGCCAGGTTCTTCGCCGAGAACGGCGCTTCCGAAAACAATACTATTAAATATAGCGACATATCCACAGAGTTGGCTTCCTCTTCTGCTGAGTTTGAAAAGCTTTTGATTGATTCCATTAAGGCTGGTGTCATTGAGGGTAAGTTGAACCAAGTTGACGGAACATTCTTCGCCACTAGAGCTAACAGATTTATCTTGGCTGGTGACGACAACAAGCTTACTCAAGACTGGGAGACCGTCAAAACCGCTCTTTTGCAGTGGAAGCATTCTTTGGAGAACATAGATGAGGTTGTGCGTAACGCCAAGGAGAACATTGTTAACAATAATGCAAACTAATTGGCTCGAGTATAGAATGGTCATGGGGGACGTCAATTGTATATTATTATTCATCTAAGGTGAATCATAAACGAATTAAAAGTAATTTCCGAAGTAGTTTAGTTATGTCTGGTAGTTCAATATTCTATAAAACCCCGAGGAAACAAGAGTTGCTCTAGTCTCTGATCTCTTTAAGCACAGCCAAAAAGCCTCCTACCAAATGCAAAGATCCGCAAACAAAAACTTCAACTTCCTGCTTGTCATTAGTCAAACTCTTGATGAACTTGAGCGAGGTCTCAATGTTGGGGAAGATATGCTTTCTTGAGCTTGCTCCTTCCTCTTTCTCTAGGGAGTCCCACTTGGCCGCTAGCTCCTTCTGAATAGTCAATTTGTCAACGCCGTCCTTGGATACGTTTAGGGACACAAGGTCACTATTGTAACTGCCGTCGGCCCAAGTTACGTTTGTTGTAAATACAACATGGTCAAACTTGGCACTTGGCGAAGAACTAACGTTTTGGAAAAGTTTCTCCAAGAGTTCGCCAGCGTTGTCGCGGCTCTGCTGGTTGAATAGCAAAACCCTTGGTAAATCTCTTTTAGTTGTTACGCTCTTAAACCATGTAGATGCACCGTCGATAGACTCGATAGTATGGGCTCCATCAATGTACCAGGAGATTCTATCATAGCCTTTTGAGTTTCTGATCACCTGGCAACGTCCATCCCAGCGAGCAGACTCTAAGCCAGCGACAAACAAGTCAGGTAGGGAAACATTGACATCAACATCAACGCCAAGATGCTTCAAATGAGCTTCAGCGATCTTGACTGCGACGGCGGCGTTAGTACGCTGGAAGTCACCTGCCAATCCTAGTTTTGTGTCAGGTGGTACAAGACTCTGTTCAACAACCTCAAATGAAGAGGCACCATTCTCCTTAGCTATCTTCTTCACGTATTCTATAGTTTCAGGATACTGAGGCTGCTCGCATATAATTGCGGGACAGTCCTTCTTGAATATTCCGGCCTTGTTCCAAGCAATTGAGTCGATGGTGTTGCCTAGCATAAGCGTGTGATCTATACCCAACGATGTCATTGCAGCGACCGTGGGCTTTTCGATGATATTGGTCGAGTCGTACTTACCACCGACGCCAACCTCATAAATAGCAGTATCTACGTTTTCGGAAAGGAACACATGGAAGGAGAGAATCGTCAAGTACTTGAAGTACATGGGTTTGACGGTATCGCACGGCTGCAAAGTAGGGAACTCTTTCGGGTCACTAGAGGTAGAAGACAATTTATCCCAAACCTCAAAGAAATATTTAGCGAATTTCAGCTCGGTGATGGGTTCGCCGTTGATCTTGATCCTTTCTCTGACTGAGATCAAGTGAGGAGAGGTGAACAAACCGATCTTGGAGATAGGCCCAGAGCCTCTGTACTTGGACAAGATGGACTCGGCAAACGCGCAAGTGGACCCCTTTCCTTTCGTTCCTGTAACGTGAATGATGTTCAATTTGTTGAAGTCCAGTGGTTTGTATCCCAATCTTCTAGTGTACTCGAACACCTCGTTCAAGGAGAGAATGCTTCTCTGCTGAGGCGAGATGTCCAGGAGCTTGACGGCCTGGATAGTGGCGAAGTTGGACTGAAGACTATTTAAGGCATTGATGGCGTCCTTGTACGTCCGACCGATACGCATAGAGTCTTCCAGTCCATGCATGGGCAAAGAAGCAGTGGGTAGCATAAGGAACTGTGAGCGAACGGCAGGTGACTAGAGGGTCAAACTTGAAACTACGGATGCAAAAAAAATGCAAAAATCGAAGGTCGCTGTTGAGGGATGCACAGCCTAGAAATTTGCGACGAGCTTTGTCAATAGGGTCTTTGATTATTGCGATGAGTTGGTTTGATCTCAAGATCATCTTGACGCTGGACCGAGCGCAGTCTTATAACGAAAATTCCGGTGGACTAATAAGATTCACTTTTCAGAATATTCTAACTGAGATGAATCTCTACTTCCAAGATATCGAACACATAGAACAGGTAGAACACCAAGTACGACCCGTTAATAATAGCTAGCCTTGAACTGACTTTCCGTCGTCTCTGGAAAATCTTCCGTGGCCGAGGCCATTGACAATAGGAAGTAACTTTGAAACAACCATCTAGAGTATGACGTCCTCTTTGATACCTTCGATCTGTCTCTCGATCTCGTCCTGCACTATAGGCGATAGCCCTACCTAGCACGTCAAACATGAGAAAATATAAACAAAAAACTCTAGCCGATTTCACCGAATCATCGCTGCAATCATTCCTGCGCCTCCTCTTCATGCCCTTTTTTTTGACTTCGATTACCCATCTGAGACATCATCTCCCATCGCCTGCACGTGACCGAGCCGGATGAGTCAGTGGCTCCCACAACCCAAACCATCCAAATCTGTGCTACTTTCTTTGCAAGAATCTCGCTCGCAACAAGATCGCCCAGATCCAATCTACCCGGTTCACTTCGTTTCTTTATTTTACCACTTCTTCTGTCGTTTGTTGTTGTTGCTCGGTCATAATGTTGCACTGATATCCGTATCAGTGGAGAGAGACACCCGTTCACAGTTACTCGCTGAGTTCATCCTTCAGGCCGACCACCTCCTGTCGCCCTTGTTGCAAGCCAGGAAGCTTATCGTGGTAATCAGGTCCAGTTTTGGAAACAGGATCGCTTATCTCAGGTGTTGTCATCAACTGACACACGAGTCCGATCCACGGCGTCCACCAGAGGCATTACGATGGCTGCCATCCACGACGAGTATACTAACCACCGCCGTCGTAGCTCGTCCAAATTGGAACGTCCTAGCCTAACTGCCAAAGAAAACATCCCGGCGCAAGTGTCACAAATGAACCCCCAACTAGCTACGCCGTACCCTTCTATGACGGCCAAGTCCGCTGTCGAGTTCCTGGTTCAGGGGACCGACGACGACGCGTCTCTCCAAATCTCAGACTTTTTCGATATCCCTCTTTTGATCTCTGACAATGGCGAGGAGGACTCGGAAAGCGAGAGTTTGGCTGTTTCCAAGTTGGTCAACTCCAGACCCAGCGCTATGAACGATCAAAATACGGAGGCCGCAGCCCAGGTGATCAAAAAGTATATTCGTGAGGAATGTAAAGATCTTCCTGACCCCGTTGCAGAGGTGCCTCATCATAGCCCAAGCGCTAGTGTGGCTACGAACCCTCCACCACCCTCTGTTGAACAAGCCAAGCCTGTGCAAGACCAGCCACTACCAAGAACGATTTTAGGGCCCGAAGCGTTTAAGAACGAGCACGAGAAAGTCATGAAGATTATTGTAAAGTATGTGGCCATGAAAATCACGAACTCGTTCCCGCCACAGGAACCAAAGAAAGCCGCTTCCAAGGATCTTCCTTTGGACGAGTTTTTGATGGTTTTGGTGAGCCGCCTCCAATTGTCCATGAAGAACTTCATGAAAGGCATAATATATCTCTTCCGTTACATGGACATCATTTACTTGTTGAGGTATTTGAATCAATCGAACAACTTCGCTAACTATACCGACATGGGTTTTGGACTAAAGAAGCTCATTGTCGGGTGCTTCCGTCTTGTTTTGGCACGTGAGAGGATTGTGAAGGATTGGAAAGCCATCACCGGTTTGACCAATGTTCAGATAAATGCCATTGTCAAGACGGTGATTGGGCGGTTGAATGGGAAATTGAACATCAAAAACGCAGAAGTTTTGCGGTTGAATAACGAGATCTACCGCTTTATTCAAATGGTGACCAAAAGTGTATAATATTGTATTACGAATAAACTGATTTACGAATAAAGGTACAGAGATGAGATTATAGACTGATAGAAAGAACTCTGTTCCCATCAATCTTGCGTCGATTCATGAGTCAACAGATACTCGAAAAAGTCCCTGAACGCATAAACATATTTCATAAACATATTTCAGTTCAATTATTCCGTGGGATTTGCCATGTTTCTACAGAGTGCATATGGACCTTTGCATGGATATCTATGAGTCATACCAAGCATATAATGCCACAGGAATCCCAGATGAGTAACACAGGTGAATTATTAGAATTAGTAGGTTTGTGAGTTCTTTTAATGTTTTGTGTAAGAATTCTGAGTAAAATAGAATTCTGAGTAAAATAGAATTCTCAGTAAAATGGAATTTTGAGTAAAAAGGAATTCTCTAAGTAAAATAGAATTCATTAAGTAAAATGGAATTGGCTTGAACAACTGTCCGCTTCTTCAATAGATCTACAGTTCCTAAACAAAAAATTATAAAAATCACGAACTCGATTTTTCAAGGGACCGATGCATTCTTCTCACGTTTCCTTTCAGTACGACATCGCTAATTATGGTACCTCACAATTAGTCAATGGGTGCACAGCGAATTGCCATACTTAAAACACGATGAGTCATCGCATTGGTAGCACAGACCGGCACACAACTCCGAAATACTTATCAGTCATATCAATTATGCAGGCTGCAGTCCGAGAGCACCACGGCAGGAACTGAAAAATTTTGAATCTCTGGCGTTATATAAGACGTATACTCCTCTTTTTACCGTCTCTAACTTTTTCACCAACTTTTTCTTTCGTCAATTACTTGTTGACTACCCAATAATCAATCGATTATCCGCCCTAATAGTGCCCGTTACTATCAGCATACACTAAACCTATTATCACATTTCACACAATGTCTGGAAATCCTTACGGCCCAAATCCTCACGACTACTTGTCCAACGTCAACAAGTTCGAGGTCATTGAGTCTACGTTAAGAGAGGGCGAGCAGTTCGCCAACGCTTTCTTCACAACCGAGAAGAAGATCGAGATAGCGAAGGCCCTCGATGACTTCGGTGTCGACTACATCGAGTTGACCTCTCCCGTTGCTTCCGAGCAGTCGAGAAAGGACTGCGAGGCCATTTGCAAGTTGGGCTTGAAGGCCAAGATCTTGACGCATATTAGATGTCACATGGACGACGCCAGAGTCGCCGTGGAGACCGGTGTCGACGGTGTCGATGTCGTCATTGGTACCTCTCAGTTCTTGAGAAAGTACTCTCACGGCAAGGACATGAACTACATTGCCCAGTCTGCCATTGAGGTCATTGAGTTCGTCAAGTCCAAGGGCATCGAGATTCGTTTCTCGTCCGAGGACTCGTTCAGATCCGACATCGTTGATTTGCTCAATATTTATAAGACTGTCGACAAGATCGGTGTCAACAGAGTCGGTATTGCTGACACCGTTGGATGCGCCAACCCTAGACAGGTTTACGAGTTGGTCAAGACCTTGAAGTCCGTTGTTTCTTGTGACATCGAGTGCCACTTCCACAACGACACTGGTTGTGCCATCGCCAACGCTTACACTGCTTTGGAGGCCGGCGCCAAGTTGATCGACGTCTCTGTCTTGGGTATCGGTGAGAGAAACGGTATTACTCCATTGGGTGCCTTGATGGCTAGAATGATCACCGCCGACCGTGAGTACGTGTTGGGCAAGTACAAGTTGCACAAGTTGAGAGACTTGGAGAACTTGGTTGCTGACGCCGTCCAGGTCAACGTTCCATTCAACAACCCCATCACTGGTTTCTGTGCCTTCACCCACAAGGCTGGTATCCACGCCAAGGCCATTCTTGCTAACCCTTCCACCTACGAGATCTTGAACCCATCTGACTTTGGTTTGACCAGATACATCCACTTTGCCAACAGATTGACGGGTTGGAACGCCATCAAGTCTCGTGTTGACCAATTGAACTTGCACTTGACCGACGAGCAGTGCAAGGAGGTCACCCACAAGATCAAGTTGTTGGGTGACGTCAGACAATTGAACATTGACGATGTCGACTCCATCATCAAGGACTTCCACAACGAGGTTTCGACTCCCCGTTTAACTCCAGCTGGCAACGGTACTCCTATTCCAGAGTCTGCTGAAGAGCCAGAGATCAAGAAGGCTAGGGCCGAGTAAGTTATTCCAGTCCGAACTTTCATATTATGAAGATTCACGAACCGTCAAAAAAGTATGTTTGCATCCCTGTCATCTTTGTTTCATATTTTGGGAGATTGTGTGACCCTAACTAAATACGCCATTAAACGATCCACAATTTGAAGAGTTTCTGTAGTTGCTACCCAAACCGATTTGCTTTCTTTCTTTTTTTCAAGGTTTGACAATTTGTTCACTGAAATTACCGTTTGTGTCGATAGATCTCCCCTCGTTTCCCCACAATGCAGGGCTTTGGTCCGTCGGCTCGGTACAACGAAGTATAAATACGGACTCAATGGCACATTGTCTCTACTATACAATTAGAAGGTCCCGGGCCGTTAGAAAGATTCATTAATAATTGTCTTTTTTTACGCCATTTTATATTACATCATGAAGATCCCAACAACTCAGACTGGGTACGGATTTATTAGGGGTCTGGGAGACATCAACCGTTTACCAGATCTCCCCGTCAAAAGACCTGGCCCCAACGAGATACTTTTGAAAATCGAAGCCGCTGGGCTATGTAGCTCAGACCACCATATTTTGCTTGAACAGAGCCCCCTAAATCCAGATCCAATGGTGATGGGCCATGAGATCTGCGGTAGTATAGCCGAAGTTGGCCTGGCGTTGCAACAGAACGAGCAGTTCGAAATAGGATCAAGGCACTCGGTGTTCATATGCAATTCTTGCGGCAATTGCAAACTTTGCCGCATTGGAAGAGACAATTTGTGTCTTGAAGGTCGCTTCGAGGCATTTGGGATTACGCTGGATGGCGGGTTTCAGGAATACTTACTCGTGAAAAACCATCGTAGCTTGGTTCCGATTCCGGACGGCGTTTCGTACGAGACGGCGGCATCGGCCACAGACGCCATTCTAACGCCATTCCATGCAATCATGAAGGTTAAGGATAGATTAGGTCCCGCAAGCAAAGTGCTTGTCTTGGGTGCTGGCGGCTTGGGTCTCAACGCGATCCAAATTCTCAAAGTGTTCGGATGCAAGATCGTTTGCGTAGACAAGAAGCCAGATGTTGCCCATCTCGCAAAAAGTCTTGGTGCTGCGGAGTA
Organism: Australozyma touchengensis; assembly: GCA_030566735.1. NCBI lineage: Eukaryota > Fungi > Ascomycota > Pichiomycetes > Serinales > Metschnikowiaceae > Australozyma > Australozyma touchengensis. Next base: position 395,389 of record JAKUAS010000007.1, on the reverse strand, counting down.
TTATACTAGTTTTGATGACATCCAGGATCCTCAAGAGTCATTCGACTTGTCATTCGACTTCATTGGCGTGCCAGAGAGTGTGGGCTGTTCTGTCCAATACATTGCAGCTGGCGGTAAAATCGTCATGGTTGGTATGGGGCGATCAAAGGCTATATTCCCAATCTACGATTTGTGTCGGCGCGAAGTTGAAATTGTCTTTAACATTGGAGGAACCTCTACCGAACATGCTGAGATTTTGCAATGGTTGAAAGAAAAGAAGCTTAACCCAATTGTCGAACAACGCCCAATGAGCGATTTACCTGAATACATGAAGAGATTGATCGATGGCAAGTTGACGGGTAGGGTTGTCTTCAAACCACACCTTTAGATACAGACACTCTTCGATCTAGATCCTAAACAATTTATAACGCGAATATAGATTATGCCAATACAATTCCTAGGAACTTTAATTGGCTAGTTTTTCGTGTTTTTTCATTGAGATTGTGTAGTTTTCCTCACGTGATTCATGAGACCGACTCGGTAAGATTCGATCGACTAGTTTGACAATCAAGTAACAAATGGCAAAAAAGAATATTGGAGAAAACTCTAAGAAGGCTGCTGGAAACGCAAAGAAGGCAGAAGCTGCAAACAAGAAGAAGCAGGCCGCAGATGAAGCTGCAGAAGCAGCCGAGGCCAACAAGTGGGAGTCTGGTTCTAAGAAAGACAACAAGAAGAAAGAAGATGCTCAATTCAAAAAGGAAGAGGCTGCTCGTAAAAAGGCTGAGCGTGATTTGCTTCTAGCTGCTGAAGAGGCTTCAATGCCTACTAAGCCTTCTAGCGGCAAGCAAAGAGGTGCTGCCAAGGTGGCCGCCAAAAGAACAGGCAAGATTGACGATTTCCTAGATTGGAATAAGGACGTTCCAGAATTGAGCGCTTCAGGTCTTGACGATGCATTGGCCGCGTTGGCTTTGACAGGTAGAGAGGGTGGTGTTGCCTCTAAAGATATCGATAGACATCCAGAGAGAAGAGTGAAGGCAGCATTCAATGCCTTCGAGGCTCGTAGGTTACCTGAAATGAGAAAGGAAAACCCGGGTCTTCGGTTGCAGCAAATCAAGAACTTGCTTTTCAAGGAATTCCAAAAGTCTGACGAGAACCCTATGAACCAGGACACAAACGTCGACTACAACGCCACTAGTGCCGAGGTAAGGGATAAGAAGCTGGAAGTTAGAGCAGAGAGGGAAAAGAAGTTCAAGTAATACCCAGGCTTGTAATACGTTACCTGATATATACATGCAAGACTGGTGGCTTGTATTCCGAATAATGCTGGGTAAAAGTGCATAATAAATAACTTCATGAAAGGCTTTTACGAATTGGCTCGCCTCGAAATGATTGACTACTTTGTGATACGTTGGGTTCCTAGATAAGCTCCCCTTGAGCTTAGTAACGTCTTGATGTGAATGTTTCCTATTCCATTTTGTCATACATGTCGCAGATCCACTTCAAGGTAGGGATTTCGAAGATAGCCATGTCACCAATTCAACCGTTCACTGTGAGTTCTCTAGCAAATATATTTTCAATTGAAAGAAAACATGATTCTACTATATGCCTCCCGATACTCTCGGCATCTTTGACGAAGCATCTGTTTGTTGATGATGAATAAATCGAACAAACTATCTAATTAGCGTAAGTAGCACCATAAAGGACACCAATACCATATACACCAACAATAAGCCACCAACGACCAATGGCGTGGCTATTCTGCAGGTCACCGTAACTTCAAAACATCTACAAGTTTCTAGCAACAAATATAACATTCTCAGACTCACAAAATTTGAAACTTTCTTATAATTTCTCCTTCGAGTAATCGAGCTCCTCGACACTTCAGAAACGGCGCTCCTCGATTTGGCAGCGATGCGTCCCTGCACTCCACACACATTCGCGCACATATATAAATCAATGCAATTCTTCATTGCCTTAGGCTCGGATGAGTTCCAGCAATTGATTCAGAATCACACATAATATCACGACCTCATAGGCCATCGCTTCCTTTTTCAAATTAATATAAAAGCACGCTCCTTTCTCCCTCTACAATTTTACCACCCCAATGTCCCGTTTAGACAGATTGGTGGTACTCCTAGAGACGGGGTCAACTCCATTTATTCGAAATACAGCGGCTGACCAGCTTTCTGACATCGCAAAGGCTCACCCCGAGGATGTCATTTCGTTGCTAGGAAGGGTTTATCCCTTTTTAAAAGCTGAACGCTGGGAGACACGGATAGCTGCTGCCAGAGCGTTTGGTGGGATTGTGGCCAGTGCCCCACTGTGGGATCCCAACTCCGATGAAGCCATCAAAAAAGAGCAACAGCTTCAAAACATCCAGGATCAGGTGGTCGTCAAGACAGAAGAGACTCCGACTGTTAAACTTGAACAGGACGAAGAGCTTCGAAAACTAGATAACGGGTTCCTGACTCTCGTGTCGTTTGATTCGTGGAATCTCCCGGAATTGCTATTGAGCGGGCGCAAGTTACTAGCATCAGGCGGCGAATCGGTCAACAGCGCGCTGGCAGATGACCAAATACCGAGTGAGTTCATGAACAAATTGAAAAAACACAAGCCTGTCGTTGAAAGAGAACCGAGTCAATCAGCGATTCCCACGGTCAAGAAAGAGGAGGAATCAACGCCAGAAGTGGCCGCTGCCGCTGTGCCTGACCCGGAGACAGACGCCAAATCGACTGCTTCTAGTGCTAGATTGAAGGCAATGCAGCGGAGACGCGCTAAAGTCAATGCAAAGTCGCTGGCTTCCAAAGTTGCGCCCGTAGATTTGTCCATGTCCTCCCTTTCGCGAGAATACGCCGAAAATGGTGATGGCGCTGATGTGAAAGAAGAGCTATCTCTGTTTGATTTATCTGTCCCCCAAGACGGATCAAAGTTGATGATGAAAGAAAAGGAAACTGAATTGACTCCTTTACTATCTCAACACGCAAAGGTTGCCGGTATGGTCTGGCAGTTCCAAGGTGTATTCGAGCTTCTCACCAATGACCTCTTTGATGATAAATGGGAAGTGAGGCATGGGTCGGCTCTTGGACTCAGAGAATTGATCAAAGTTCATGGAAAGGGTGCCGGAAGGATGATGAACAAATCAAGGGATGAGAACGACGCCAACAACGCTGCATGTTTAGAGGACTTGGCGGTGAGATTGTGCACATTGTTTGCTTTGGATCGATTCGCAGATTATGTCAATGATACTGTCGTTGCACCCGTGAGGGAGTCTGGCGCGCAAACCCTAGCCGCCCTCCTCACTCATTTGGATATCGTAACAACTATAAAGACTTTCTACTGTCTTCGCACGTTGGTCCTTCAAGAAGGTATACAAGATATGAACCAGAAAACTCCTCAGAAGTTCTGGGAGGCGAAACACGGTGGCATGCTTGGAGTTCGTTATTTCGTAAGCATTAGAACTGAGGTTCTTTTACTGCATCCGGATTTACTTGATAATGTCGTTTCGATGGTTCTACACTGTTTGAAAGACAGTGAAGATGACGTTCAATCTGTAGCTGCTTTAACGCTCGCGCCGATCGCGAGCGAGTTTGTAAAGACAAGAACAGAGGTGATTGCGTCTTTGCTTGAAGTTGTTTGGAGCTGTCTATCTAGCTTTGAAGACGACTTATCTGCATCTATTGGTTCCGTTATGGAATTGCTTTCTAAACTTTGCACTCACAAAGAAGTTATTGAAATCATGCAGTCAAAAAGTTTCCAAGATACTGCAGATGCGTTTGAGAATCTTGTTCCCAAATTATTTCCCTTTTTGAGACACTCCATCACTAATGTCCGTAAATCCACTCTTAAAACGCTCTTGGAGTTTATATCGATCGAAGACCCTTCGGCCAAGATGTGGATTGGATCCAAAACGCTACGCCTCATTTTCCAGAACTTATTGGTTGAGCAGAATACTGAGGTTCTCGCACTTTCACAGGAAGTGTTTGATAAACTTTTAAACGAAATCAAGGTTAATTCAACTCTCGGGTCATTAGACTCGTACTTCTCTTTCCATTTACACTCGCTTACGACCCTAATAATGACACCCATTGGCATTGCCAGACATAACTACCAAATGAACTCGAGTCTTTTATTGAGACCAACGGACCCCACCTTTGAGCGAGTTGATGGCCGTGCTCCATTCCAGGAAGTTGCAGATACCTATTCAGATGCAGCAGCCTCTGACTCGGCCCCAAAGCGTGGTCGTAAAAGGAAGGCGGACGTTAAGGTCGATTCTGTCGACCTGGACCATCTCAAGATCAACATTGATGCACCTGTACTCAATGGTGACGTGATGATTGTAGGATACGATATATTTGTAGGTATGAGAGTCGCTGCTGCCCGGGCAATGGGCAAAGTTCTTGCCCAAATCGAATCCGAGCAAGATCTACTCAAAGTCTTTGAGCATTTAAAAAATTACTTGGCCTCTCCGCATGCCACGCCTCGTTTGTTTGTAGCCATTATCGTAGAAGAGTATGCCAAGGCTCTTCAAGAAAATGGAGGAACAGCCCTTTCACAAATTGTTGATTCGATGGTGCCCGCCATGTTGGAACTCATTTCTGACACTGACAGTATTAATTATTTCCGTGAACTTGTTTCCACGTTAAAGAGTGCAAGAACTGCTTGTTTGCAATTGTTCGATGTATTTGTCACGAGGGGAAAACTTCCCCAAAGCAAAATTCCCCATTGTCCAGTTATCGTTCAAGGCGAAGCTGGCTCAGGTCCTGGAGCCTTCAGCATTGAAAGCGCCACGAAGTTACTCCAAGAAACTTACCCTAAACTCGTAAAGTCTCTTTCGGCAACTTATCGTCTATCTACTCATCTGGCACTTGAAGATGCCAAACACAGAATTGAACAAACTTTAGCTGTAGCTAAGGCCGCAAACTCGCAACGTTTAACTAGTATCCTGGCTGCCTACGCTGCTGCTATTCTTGCTTTGGGAGGTCTTCCGAAGAAGCTTAATCCTATCATCAGGTCTTTGATGGATAGTGTCAAGCTGGAGGAAACTCTCTTGTTGCAGGAACGTACTGCCTCTTCTATCTCTACATTAATCCAAAAGCTCTATGACGTCGGAAAGGCTGGTCCTTCGGACAAAATCTTAAAAAATCTCTGCGCGTTTATGTGTGTTGACACTTCAGAAGTCCCTGAATTTGTTCACAATTCGAAAATTCAAGATAACATCTTGTCGTTGAGAAAGGAGGAAGCGAAAACAGACCCCGCGGATATTGCCGCCCACGAGGAAGTCCTCCGTGCCGCTAGAACAAAGCGTCAAGGTGCTCTTCTCGCATTAGAAGCTATCTTGCAACTTTATGGAAAAACTCTCTTCACACGGCTTCCCAAACTTTCGGAAATTCTTTTTGAACCTTTGCAAACCTTGGGTAAAATGGGTTCCGAACCTTTTGAAGACGAAACGGTGGGCCAAAGCATCATTGACGCTTTGGGTGTGTTGAAAGCATTACTTCCTAAGTTCAGTGAATCACTCTATGATCGAGTCACAGAGATATTACCTAACTTACTTGCAGGCTTGAAAAATCCGCTTTCTGTATTTAGATATTCTTCTGCTAAATGCTTTGCCACTGCTTGTTCGGTTCTTCCATCCAGAGCGTTTCCTCTCATGATTAAAGACGTTCTTCCTATGCTTAACAACGCTGCTGAGTTTAAGGAAAGACAAGGTGCCATCGAGGCCATCTATCATATTTCCAGTACAATGGGTGCAGACATTTTACCGTACATCGTGTTTCTTATTGTTCCTGTTTTGGGCCGTATGAATGATGCGGACTCTGACGTCAGAATTATTGCATCCACTACGTTTGCATCGATCATTAAATTAGTGCCATTGGAAGCAGGTATCCCCGATCCTCCTGATATGCCCGCGGAGCTTCTCGAAGGTAGAGAAAGAGAGCGTGACTTTATTCGGCAGATGATGGATCCCACCAAGATCACCTCTTTCGAACTTCCTGTTACAATTAAGGCTACTTTGCGTAAGTATCAACAAGAAGGTGTGAACTGGCTTGCGTTCCTTAACAAGTATCGTTTACATGGTATTCTATGTGACGATATGGGTCTTGGTAAAACGCTTCAAACCATTTGTATTGTAGCATCTGATCATCACATCAAGGCTGAGAAGTTCGCCGAAACCGGCTTGGCGGAGTATCAGAGAATTCCAAGCATTGTTATCTGTCCTCCTTCCTTAACTGGTCATTGGGAACAGGAGTTAGGCCAATACGCTCCTTTTTTGAAAGTCATGGTTTACGCATGTGGCCCAACTGCTAGAGTAAATCTTCGTTCTCAAATAGGCGATGCCGATGTCATTGTCACTTCTTATGACGTTTGTCGTAATGATGTGGAGGTCTTGTCTGCACTTCAGTATAACTATTGTATTTTAGATGAAGGGCATATTATCAAGAACTCCGCTTCGAAGTTAAGTAAAGCTGTGAAGCGAATGAGGGCAGAGCACCGTTTAATTTTGTCTGGCACGCCTATCCAAAACAATGTGTTGGAGCTCTGGTCTCTTTTCGATTTCTTAATGCCTGGCTTCTTAGGCACAGAGAAGGTTTTCATGGAGAAATTCGCCAAGCCGATCGCAGCAAGTAGAAACAGTAAGACATCTTCCAAAGAACAAGAAGCGGGTGCATTGGCGCTCGAGTCATTACATAAACAAGTTTTGCCGTTCATGCTTCGTCGTTTGAAGGAGGATGTATTATCGGACTTACCTCCAAAAATCATACAGGACTACTACTGTGAATTGTCAGAGTTACAGAAAAAGCTTTACAAGGATTTCGCCAAGAAACAAAAATCGCTTGTCGAGAGCGAGATAAACGAGCAGGACGACATGCATGCCAAAAGTCAAGACAGCCATATCTTCCAAGTGCTCCAGTATATGAGAAAGCTATGCAACCATCCTGCTTTGGTGGTCACTCCTAGTCATCCACAAGCAGCGGAGGTTGCTGAATATTTGGCCTCGAAGGGATCCGATTTGAGGAGTATGGAGCATTCGCCTAAACTTAAATCCTTGAAAACGTTATTATTGGAGTGTGGAATTGGCGTTGGGGACAGTGACTACTCTAGTGCCAAATTTAAAGCGAAACAGAAACAGCTTCTTACTTCTGACGGTGTCATTTCCGAGCACCGTGCGCTTATCTTCTGCCAACTCAAGGATATGTTAGATATTGTTGAAGAAGAGCTCTTTAAGAAGCAAATGCCTTCTGTGACATACATGAGACTAGATGGCCGTACGGAACCTCGGAGCAGACAGGCTATTGTACGCAAATTTAACGAAGATCCGTCGATCGATGTATTGCTTCTCACTACTAAAGTCGGAGGCTTGGGTCTCAACCTAACAGGTGCCGACACCGTCATTTTTGTGGAGCATGATTGGAATCCTATGAACGATTTACAAGCAATGGATAGAGCGCATAGACTCGGCCAAAAGAAGGTTGTGAATGTTTATAGACTCGTGACCAAAAACACCTTGGAAGAGAAAATCATGGGACTCCAGAAATTCAAAATGAACATCGCTTCGACTATTGTTAACCAGCAAAACGCCGGTCTTTCTTCTATGGGTACTCACCAATTATTGGACCTATTCGATGTTGAAGAAGGGTCTGGAAATGGCGCCGAGAATGGACCAGAAGAAAAGGCAGGTTCAGACAAGATACAAGAGTTAACGGGAGGAATGATGCCCCCAGACACCGGCGACGAGCTCAACAATATTTGGGATGACTCTCGATACGAAGACGAGTACAACTTAGATAATTTCATTAAAACTCTTAAATAAGGGGCCCAACGGTTCTAACGGTTCCAACGGTCCCGCGTCTAAATGAATCATTTGCATAAAGAAGCTTTTTACAGGAATTTTTCTTTTTCAAAAAAGAAAAAAAAATATTTTGAAAACTGCTAGATATCAAAACTAATATTTGGGGCGATTGCCATTGTATCAGATTGTACAAATTGGCTCGATGCCATCTCTTCCCCCATACTTGCATTGTGTGAAAACTTCCTGTACAGGACCTACAAGTAGATTACCAAGTGAAACTCCAATTTTGCCATCAGATGAAAGAAAATCTAAAGCAAAAGCTCCTTCAATTAGAAGAGGATGGGCAGGAAGCTTATGGCTTTTTGGTTTCCGACGAAAAGTCAAGCACAAGCCGATTATCAGAGCCCCTCGATGCCCCACCCCAAATTAATCAACTGCAGAAAAACACTCCCAAGTGGGTCCATTTTGTAGCTGGAGGTATCGGCGGAATGGTTGGTGCCATAGTAACATGTCCTCTTGATGTGGTTAAGACCAGATTACAATCCGATTCATACCAAGTTGCCTACAATAAGATCCCCAAGTCCAAGAACCCTCTTCTAAAGGGTCTACAGCATTTTGGTGAAACTTGTGGAGTAATTGGGTCTATATACAGAAACGAAGGTGGAAAGGCTCTATTCAAAGGCTTGGGTCCCAACCTTGTAGGTGTCATACCAGCTAGGTCGATCAATTTTTTCACTTATGGTGCCTCCAAAGATCTTATACTGGCTAACTTCAACAAAGGGCAAGAGGCTACATGGATCCATCTCGCCGCGGGCCTTAATGCTGGATTTGTCACATCCACCGCTACAAATCCTATCTGGCTTATTAAAACGAGACTACAGCTAGACAAAACGAAGGGCAAGCATTATAAGAACTCTTGGGATTGTTTCAAATATGTCGTGAAGACGGAAGGCTTTTTCAGTCTCTACAAGGGCTTAAGTGCCTCGTATTTGGGTGGAATCGAGTCTACTCTTCAGTGGGTCTTGTATGAACAAATGAAGTCCTTCCTACATCGCAAATCGCTTCAGTTGCACGGTCGTGAGGGCAAAACAAAAACAACTAGAGACAATATTTTGGAATGGTCTGCTCGTTCTGGTGCCGCCGGTGCTGCCAAATTTGTTGCCTCGTTGCTCACTTATCCTCATGAAGTTGTAAGAACCAGACTCAGACAGGCTCCAGTCGCAGAGACAGGAAAGCCAAAATATACTGGTCTCATTCAATGCTTCAAGCTTATTATAAAAGAAGAAGGTCTTGTGAGCATGTATGGCGGGTTGACACCACATTTGCTCCGAACTGTTCCGAACTCCATAATCATGTTTGGAACGTGGGAATTGATTGTTCGTCTTCTTTCTTAGACGAACTCGTGTATATATCATTTGTAATCATGTAATTAATTGATGGTGTTGGGAAATAACTAGAAATCGTCTGTAGACCTACTATTATTGTAGTCTTCATCGTCGTCGTTTTCCACCGCGTTCATTTTGTCCTCCTTACGTTTTAAACCCGTCAGATTTCCACTTGAACTTGGGGAAGCGTTTCGATTTCCAAGGGTGACATTCTGAACCTTCTTGTAGAACCTTGGAGGAATGCCTTCAGGCGGATGGATGCCCAACTGAGCAATTAGTGGGTCACTTGGATAGTGATGCTTCTTTTTCAAAGGTTTGGCAAGATTCGGGAGTGTTTTCGCTGGCTCTTCAGCGTTCATTGAATACGATGGCACCTTACCTAGAGGGTTGAGTTCAGGGTTGAAATAGATCGACTCTCTACCTCGTAGCTTCTTTTCTTCTTTCTCCCTGGCTTCCTTTTGTGCTTCTTGCTTTTCCAAAAATGGGTCGAGCTTGTCCTTATGTAGCTTATTCTTTCTGATAAAAGCCCAGTCATCTCGCAACTTCAGTAATCTCTTCTGCTGGTGCACATCAAGATCATTTGCTCTTTCTAGTTTTTGAATTTGGTGGAATATCAGAATTGGATTCTCCAGTAGAAGTTTAGTTGTTCTATGGGAATCTTTTTGACGCTGCTGAATCTTCTGCTTCTGCTTGAGCTCATTTTTCCGGACTTCCTTAGCAAGGCTATAGTTTCCCCGGATCATTGGATGTGGATGCAAGCTGACGAACAAGTGCCCAATTGCTTCTACCACTGGGATGCTGTGTGGGTGCAGTGAAATGCAGTGAAAGTTCCACTAAATGTTATATATTTTATCTTCACAAACAGTCCAGGTCGAAGAAGTCGTATGAAGTGAATTAATTATCGGTGTTGCGATTCTTGTCAACACTTGTATTTCTGGTTATCTAGTTATTTGTTCTTGGACATCACGTTGTTGATAGAAAAATGGAAACATAGAATCAAGACAGATGACAATAGCGAAAATTCAAAAAGACTTTCAAAACATTCGAATAACCTCATATTTGTATTGACAGAATTATATTTTTTGTTCTTTTATATGGGAATCTTCTAAACCCACTGCTTTCTTCAAGACTGTACACTACCAGAACCCCAGATACTACTAGATAATGAACAAACTTGAAACGAATGGGTTGACTGCTGCATCCAGCAGCATCCCCGTCGACTCACTTGAACTAGTCAGAAACCGTCTTCATCAGGTTCACCAGTCGTTGCGAAAGCTCGCCGATCAGATCAACTACTCCAACCGGAACCCTAGAGCCAAGATGCCTAGCTATCTGAACTTACACGGCCAGTTCCAAGTGCTCATAACGCAACTACATTCGCTTGCGTCACACCTAGAGCAGAACAGTGATATACTTCGCAACACCAATGCTTTCCCGCTTCCCGCATTCCCTACAACCCAGCAAGAGGGCCTAGTGACTACTCTTCTACGAAAAAAGCCTCTCCCTGAGGTCGACGAGTGGATTGACGAGGCGTTGGTCGAATGTAGTCTGTTCAACTTGCCATTGCTTAGAGATGACGAGCTAGCGGAGTGGTGCTACGCCAAGGTGAAGCAGCTTGAAAGCGACTTTATGTTTGATGGGTTCTATACCGAAAAACAACGGATCTATTTAGAAAGCGAGGAAGGCAAAGAAGAAACCGCCAGAAGCAATGCCGAGGCCGCCGCGAAAGAAGAGAAAGAATTGGCTATTGTAGGTAAAAAAGAGCCCATGACGCCCAATGCTACATTGAAGTTTATGACCAAAGGAATATAGAAGCATTAATTCTCCATCTCGGTACCTTCGCCGAGGTAGAATTCAAAGAAATACATGATTGAGAAAATGAAAAATGCAGCAGCACCACCCAAGGTCACGTTTCTCATCGAGATCTTCGTGGCTAGTAACTGTCCACCAATCGTAGCAGCGGCGGTACAGAACCCATGCCCAACTACGGCGCCCATGATCACGGTCCAGTAGTCGGAGCCGGCGGCCATGGCGATGGTGGCAATCTGCGATCTGTCTCCCCACTCGCCCAAGAACGTCATCACAAACACCTGGATCCAAATAGGAGACAAAACCACCGACGCGACTTCTTGGACCTGAGAGCCCAATCTGACCAATTTCGAATTGAAAGAAATATCCTGCGCCCCACCCGACTCCATGTTGTCCATGTGAGAGTTGAGCGTGTTAGCCTGGAGCTCTTCCTCTACCTCAGCCATCTCCTCGCCAACTCCAGCGTCCTTCGACATCGCAAGACCCTCTCGAAGCAAGTTGATCCCAAATACAACAAACAAAATAGCAGCCAAGAAATGGGTGATCCGCTCAGAGACAAGCCCAGGCAACGCGTGGCCCACTAGGCCCAGCAAGACAGTCATCACCGCCAAAGACAGAAACGCAGCGGAAAACACAAGCAACTTTGGGTATCTCATGGACATGAGCGCGGCAATAAGGAACGTTTTGTCTCCGATCTCTGAGACCACGATCATGGATACCGCCATATAGAACGACTGCGCGTTGTTGTGTTCCCCTTCACCCTTTTCGTTATCAGTTACCACTTGGTACGACTTTGCGGAGTTCGGGCTGGAGGGCACCGGGGCTGCCGATTTTGTGGCAGCCAAACCAGCCGCACAACTTCCAACCGCGGCCAAGGAAAGGAGTGCCAAAAGTGGCAACGAAACTTTCATTTGTGGAAGAACGAGCTATGGGAGAAACACCTGGCCCAGTCTGTGCACAAGGCCGCTAAGTACCAAATCAAGTCACGTGACCGGCACTATGCCGGCCGGCCCAAACGGTGCTGTTCGAGTTTATCCGGTATTTGAATTGTTCGATTTTGAGTGGCTGCACGGCATTTTGGGCTGCAGTGCATGAGATCTGGTAGCAGCGACTCAATTATCGGATGTGCTTTTGTTCCTAACCGCTGCGTTCTTTGTTAGCGCTTTCGATTCCGGGGGTACATGGCATCCGACAAAAGGGGTTCAATGAAAGTCCTACCGGATCATTTTTTGATAGGATGCATTTGCCGGAATAACCTTCGCGATTTCAAGATCTAATGTTACGTTTGACAGAATTTGAACGTCTAGGTAATCAGGGTTCGGGCCCTTGTACTGGTAGCTGGAACGCTTTCTCGAAAGACAATGAAGACGCATTTTTAGAAACCGTTTGTCTATATTGCATGTAAATTCGGTTATTGTTTCCAGTGGAGATGGAGAAGGCCAAAAGGATGAAATGAAATTCTAGAATTAGTTAAGATGACAAAGGCCACAAATCAATTCGTTTTCGGTAAAATTTCCTTCAAAGACCTGAGGTTTAATAGTTTTTTGTTTCCCTTTTATTTATGACTGGACTCGCTTCATCTGAGATACGCCGCACTACCTCTCAATGAGACGCTTCCTTAGTCTGCAACCAACTAAAACGGCTTTGTCTGAGCGTTTTGAGCAAATTCTAGACCAAAAGATCTCAAACGCCTATATATCGGATCTCAACACAGATGATTCGTTAAAGATTGATGCAGAGTTGCAGGAACAGGTTCTAGCAGCAAAGACACAATCACTACTTCAAGATGCCTCCTTCAAGCAAAAGTATCAAAAAGAAATAGCCTTTACTCAAAGCGATCTGCGATTGAGGCTGCAGAATGAGCGCCGGGACGCTGATCCATACTTTAACAAGCCTTGGAACGGCACTGAACAAGTTACAGATACTGCAAGAAGGATGATTATTGACTCGATGCCCAAACCCAAAAAGACTGACATGAGGCAACCTGCTGTGACATCCAAGGTTGTGCTGGTCACGGAACGCATTCAAAGTGCAAAGGAGCTGTCGCTTGATTACAAGGTTGGCAAAGTTATGTCCCCAGAGGAAAAGGAAAGAAGAGATTTTCAAGAAATGTACAAAGAAAGGCTCCTAGGTCCGTCAATGTTTTTAAATTCAGCATCGTCATCTTCGACCATTGGCTTGATTACTAGCATGGCGGATGCTCGTATCAACGCCGAGATAGATCAAAAGACAGGAACTTTCAAATCGGATGATATGCGCAGTGTGAGGGGGAAGCCTTTAGATAAAGACCGCTTGGCCAACTCAGCTGATACTGCTTACTTTATGAACGAGGTCTTGAAAAAGCAGGATTGTCTTCCCACCTGGATTGAGAGCCAGCAGAGCGTTGATGTAGAGATCAGGGCGTTTCGCTTAAGTTTGTATGATTGTGCTTTGAGAAATGCTATTGAATTGATCGACGCTGACGGGCCTCGCTCGATTGAAGACACGAAAGATGATCTACTGAAGCACGACAAGGATACCCTTAAGCAAAAAGTACTTGAAAAAGTATTGAGAACCCAAAAGGACTATTTAGCTTCTAAGATATCCGATATCAATTCGAAGATTCGAAGCTACAACCTTCAGTCACCTTCTAGTACTCTTCACAAGTGGAAGTTGGTTCGGGACAAAGAGCTATCGGGAGCGATCGATAAAATGTTGAGTAACCTTGAGAGCGAATTGACAAAAGCGAGAACAAAGCAAAAAACCAGCCACGCAGAAGAAAAGAACAATGGACTTTTAGGAGTACTAGGTGGCGGCAAAAGCAGCCAAGTCAATGTGTCATATCAACAACTCACCACAAAACCAGAGCCTATGAACTTTTGGCATCTGGTCAAGATGATTTTCAGGGGGTAGTTCAATTTATTATATCGTAAACAAGGCGGCTATTAACATAACAAACGCGCCAATCCAGACGAACCAAAGTTGGCCTAACTTGTAAACCACACCCTTGTTACGTTTGTTGGTACTACAAGCTTTTAATTGTTTCTCGAAGGCAAGAGTCATTTGTTCCCTACTGAACATCTGCTTTACCCTTCTATAACCATTATCGCTCATTTGCTTCTTTCTATCCTCGCTGAGCCCTGATAAGTGAGAATATATTACACTGGACCATTCATTCACATCATTCGGGCGATTGTAACCGGTGGCCATATCTGCGTTCGAACCTTCGTAATTAACGATCGATTCAAGGGGCCCTCCTTTATTTATAGCTAACACAGGGGTTCTATTGAGCATGCTTTCAACTGGAACAATGCCGAAATGTTCAAAAGTCGGAGTATAAAGAAGTAACTCGGCGTGTTTCAAGGCAGCATTCTTGATGCTTGATTTGACCAGCGGCATGAATAAAACCTGGGTAGAGTTTGGCTTCAAGACCAATTTGCCCCGGAATGTATAATGAACGAGATTTAATTCATCGCACAATTTTTCGAGCTCTTGTAAGTATTCGACGTTTTCTCTCACTCGAGGATCATATCCACCAGCAACAATCAAAAGGGGTTGTTCATCCTTTTTGAGCTTCTTCAAAGATTCCGAGTATGACTTTATAGCTAGCTCAATGTTTTTCAAGCGCTCAAAGCGATTGATTGATAGAAGGAATTTGCTGCCGTTCATGAACTGCAAAAACTCTTGCTCTCCTTCTGAATTGTCGACGTCTACTGCATTAAGATCAACACAGGGATAAATGATGCCAGGTTCGATATTTGACAAACTTGAAAATGTTTCATGGAAGATAGATTTGGTGAAACTCGAGTTCACTACTATATTATCACTTGTGCCTGTGGACCATTCCTCAATTGTATCAAAGGGCTTTCTATAGAGGCTCTTGACAAAGCTCGTCTTTTTGGAAAGGAGCAAATCTGGGAAATGACAATAAAACAAGACCTTTGCCTCGCTCTTACTAAAAATGCTCAAGATTGGGACGCAGAATGAAAGCTGATCGACAACAAAGTAGTCATACTGCTCAAGCTCTCCAGTCACAACGAGGTGCATCACTAGGTACAATTGCCTAAGAATGGCACAGAGGATATGCAATTTGCCGAATATGGCAATTGGGAGAAAGTCTCCATAAACCTTGACGTTTAAGACCCCGCTACTTACTTCTTCGAAGCAGTGTGATCTATCACAATGGGACGTGTAGACTGTGATCTTGGAGCCGTTTTCTTGGAGGCCCACGGCAGCATCTACTACAAGACGCTCAGCCCCACCGATGCCTAGATCAGGGTGTATAAAGGCAATTTTTGTCATTAGTCCAGAGAATTATGTGAGGACTATATACTTTGGAGCGCGTTATAATAACATACAACAAATTAACAATAAGAAAAAGAAATTCGGAACAGATGGAAGAAAAATTAGATCTAGATTCATTGAAACGAAATTGTTTTCAAAAATTTTCTTGGCTTCCACGTTTCAACTTTTAAGACCTTATGATAGTACCAAAACCATTGACACATGTATTATTGTACACTATTTGCTTGTTGCTCTCGTTCAGCTTTCTTTTTAAGCTTTTCAGCTTTCCTGTCATATCTTTCGTCATCAGGATTGAAGCCTGCCTCCTCAGAACCCCAGACGGCCCAGGAAGGAGTCTGCTTAACATAGTCCAAATCACAGAAGTCCTTGCCTGACTCAAGGAGCTCAAAAAACTTGGGGTAGTCAATATGAGTGAACCACTTGCCATCAATTTTGAATTTCTCGTGGGCAATGAGGATGCAGCACGAGTGAGCATGCTCGGCGGCGAGTTGATACTTCTGTCCTCTACTTTGCAACTCGGCAACCAATTTTTCGACAAAGTTCTTGCATTCATCGTAAAAGGGAATGTTTTGCATGGTCAAAGGATTGCCGTTTGCGTTTGACGACCCACAAAAGGTGGCGCCCTTGACCTCGATTTGAGAAGGCTGTGCTTTCTCTACCATGTCGGCGTAACTCTCAATATCGTCCATGTTGAAACCTTTGACTAATGTTAATCTAAACACGGTCCTTTGATGTGCCTGCTTGGTTCTGAGGATGTCCAAACATGACATGAGTCTCTCCCAGAAATCTGAATTTAGTGGCCTGTCGACTTTCTTCAAATCACTCTTAGTTGGTGCGTCGATACTAACATAAAGCTGAGTTACCTTGGAGAGCTGTGCCAAATGATCTGGATGTTGGGCGTTACAGACTAAAAACGACGAGATGTGTCTCTCATGTAGCATGGAAACGAATTCATTGATGTGGGGATAGAAGATTGGTTCTCCAACAAGAGACAACGCGCAATGACGCACTTGGAAGGCTTCTTCGAATCTGTCCATTTGAATACCGGGTACTCCTCTCATTTGCTTGATTTTCTTGTAGTGCCCTTCCAATGCACCTTTCAATACCATCTCAGGGGGATCCACTTCCCATCTCCAGTTCAGCTTGGCAACAGGGTTTGTTCCGTGACGCCAGCAAAAGACACACTTATTTGAACATGCTAAAGACGGAGTAGTTTCCATACATAAATGCGATTTGATACCGTAAAATGCGAACTTGTAGCACGACCCTCTTCCACGCATAGCGCTTTTGGTCCAGCGACAAATTTTCACACCTGAATGAGACCCAACAATAGTATAACCTTGCTTGGTCAAAGACTTGTACGTTGGGGAGTCTTGTGCTACCATTTGCTTTGGAATGTCCGTTCTAAATTTTCCTCCTGAGGCTTCGATAATCTCGCCCATGTCTTCTACGTCAACAACCTCAGAAGCCAAATCTATTTCCTCAGCTTCGGCATCGCTGTCATCGACACTTTCGTCAATGAGGAATGGCTCGTCGTCGGAAAGGAGCTCACAGAATCTACCAATCCACTCAGTTGCCTTTCGCTGCTCATCGTGCTTCATGCAATTTTGACCTAAAGGAAACAAACGGCGTCCGCCGAGTTTTGCAAGCCATCTGTCTGCTAGTTTCGCTTGGTAACAGAACTTCTCTCCAGCCCAAGACTCGGAATCACCTAAGCCTAAAACAGCAAAACCAGCCAAACTTTGAAGAGGATATTTGTCAACTCTGAAATCTTGGTAAGTGTCTTTCAAATGCTCAAGGAAATAATCTATAGGTGAGTCGGTTTCGTACGAAGGAAGAACCATCAAGTATATGCTGGGAGAATCATGTTTTGGTGTTCTCATGAAGTACTCCTCCAAGTCATCAACGTCATCATCGAGGGATAGTAACTTTGTACTTGCGGTTCGCCCGCTTAACGACATTAAGTTTTGATGAAGTTCTGATGCAATTCTCATGGAAGAGCCTGTAAGTGTGGTATAGAAGATGTATATAGGAGAATCAATCAACCTAATACTAGACGTAGCAAGTTTAGCTCCGGAGGCTTCAGCACCAGCCTTGCTACCTTTGAAAAGCTTCGGAGACTTGGATCTCTTGCTTACATGTTTCTTTTTTAGTTCGGATTTGAAGCTGTGGGTGAAATCAACCTCATATATAGCCAGAGACTTGGAAGCAGATGGAGCTGGATTGGCTTTTGCAATATAATAAATTACTGTCGCTGCCACTAGTAGAGAAATTCGATTTCCCGAAATCGAGTATAGAATTGCACAGGCAACAAATATTACCGTTCCCAGAGTCATTAGATTGACGATATTTCGAATACGGGGCTAGATGAGATGGAGATGGGCACATGATGCAGGACAACGTTTGTAGTCGGTGTTTCATAGCAGGATCAGAATATAATGCACCGACTAAAAAGATGTAAAGAGCATTTAAGGAACCGGAAATGCCAAAATGACTACTTTTTTTCTTTTTCGTTAAAGAAGTCTTTTTTAATATCAATTCATTGAGACTTGTAAACACAATAAACAACCTTGAACAAATAAAATTACCATCAACAAACTCAAAAACGTATAGCGTACGCCAATGACAAGCTTCCAGTTAGACAATCAATATTTGTTTGACTTTGAGGAGTTCGAACGGTCCTTCGATGGCGACACTTCATTTATGGAATCAACCCAGCTTCTTTGCGATGAAATAGGCAAGACACTATCGCAGCAACCATCTTTTCATCAGAGCAGGGACGAAAGTCAACAAATGGGAATTTTTGGAAGCGCATCCGTTATCCAACAAAACTCTTCAGACGTCTTGTGCTGCTTGAGCCCACAAGAAGATGTATATCTTCGGGCGGAAGAAGACATGCTCCTTGGTTCATTCGCAGACAGCTTCTTAGAAAGAAACACAAAGAACATTAGCCAATTAAATAGCGCTGAAGTTAACACGGGTTGCAATCTTTCAACAGGCGGCCAAGCACAACTTCTCACTACGGCGCTGAGCTTCCCAGACACAATTGAGCCAAGACTAACAGAGATCATGCTCGATGGAGGCAATTTCTCTTTTGACCTGATCCTCAAAAGTGGAGATTCGGTTGAAAATTCGGGTTCTTCGAATCGGACCGGCTCGAGTCCAAACACTTCATTGGACTCAGGCTTTGACAGCCCGAAGCCTAACAAACTCAAAGAAGATATTCAACTAGATGCTTGCTTCCAAGATTTACCCGAATGGGACTCGCATTCTCTTCCGGTTTCACCTCGTGTCAATTTGAAGAGGGCCTATCTAGAAAACAGCGACGACGAGGAATATTTCCCTCATCTGAAGTTGAGACAGCCATTTTTGATTAAGAGTCCTCAATCTAGTGATGAATCCTCTAGATTTAAAAGCTGGGGGTTCATTGGTATTGAACGGAGTAAGGTCCAATGCTTAGAAGTCGAGCTTAACTACTACTCGTACACCGGGTTGATCAAGAAGGTAATAATCAATAACAACCTAACCAACTATGCCTACCGGGAGCATGATAGAAAAGCACTCCTGAGACGTGCGTATGGTCGTATCAATGATGTCTACCGTAAGAAACCACATGAAAGCTACTACGGCGAGCCCCAAGGTACCATTGGCATGGAGTCTGGAGTGCTACAAAGAAAAATTTACTTTCGAGATCTATCTGAAATAGAGAACATGGTCTCGTTCATTTCATATGAACGGTCAACTAAGTTCCACTACAACAGACCATACGAAGCGCAATACATTCGTTACGAACTTGACGAATACCAAAGCCCAATAACGGAGAGCAAATGTGGCTTGTGCAGCTTCTGCGTAGAAGTAAAGTTCTATCCTTACAAGAACTCGACTTATCTTAGTCACTTGACACTCATGCACGGCGTGTTCCCAAACAACTTCGTTGTTCCAGAGGGCCTTTATGTGGGCCAATACAGAATGAGCCGCACGTCTATTTCCAGAAAGAAGTGTATCACTAATGGCCTCCAGTGTCCTGTCTGCTTCCAACTCATCCCTATTAAGTGTTGGAGAACCAAAACAAACCCACTCTTAAGCTACTTTCGTCACTTCAAGAAGTCGCACCAAAGAGAGAGCCGCACCTTGATTAAAAGCAAAGTCAATCCGGTAACTTTCGAACCTTAAAGAGAAATTGCCAAGCGCTCTTTCCTGAGAACCAATTCTCAGCGCATTTCGCCATCACTCATACCCTCAAGAAGTGGAAGAAAAATAAGATATAAAAGAATTAATATATGAACCCTCTACTAAAGTTGTACGAGTTTCTCTCAAAGTGACATTGTTCCAGCGCTCTACTGCAAAAGCTTGCAATGGCCTTTAGATAATGATATCTTATATCAATTCTATAATAAACATAAGTGCAAAAAAATTCTATCTATCAAAGGTTTAATAACAATAGTTTTTTTGTAACTCACAGCTGAAACGTCGGAAGTCGTGGTGCATATAAAGTGTGAACCATGGCTGCAACTTCAGCAGATTACACTAGGAGATGAAAAATAAACTACTTAAATTAAATAGCAATAGCACTAGAATATTCCGTGCTTTTGGCCATATATTGCTTAGGCCGTTAAACCCTCCATATTTCTTGTTGACGAAAAGCATTGAAGTCAGTGCAGTGCGACAACAGTACCCCAGCTCCGTAGGCTTGCAACAATCGAAACATAGATAAGGTCCTGTGACATTCACTTATAACACGTCGGAAAGTTAGCACAACCGTGACTAAAAGCATCAACTCCTCTATCGCCAAGTGTGTGCCTTTCAATAGCAAATCCGCAAGTGTTTTAAGTGCTATCACTTCTCAGTCGCAAGCCAAAGGTGAGAATGTCCCCTGGCTTAGACGTTCAGAAATCCAGGATCATCACTCTAGATCAAGTACAGAAACTTGGGCAAACATCTGAAGAGTCATCGTCAAAGAAGAGATCAATTATCTGGAAGGATTTCGGAGTTTACTTAGATAAGAAGCTTGACTGGCACTTGGACAAGGAGTTCGTTGAAAACGCCTCTGCAAGTCCCACTGTCATTCTCAACGTCCTCTCTGACTCCTCTTATCTTTCTCAGGTAGTCAAATTTCAGATTTGCAATTCTTGCAAGCGCCCAGTAGGTGAAGATTCCATAAAAACACATTACACCCGTTGCCAGGAAATGAAGCTGAAAAGACAAGAACAAGAGGGCTCAAGCAGTGCTGCCGCGACTAAGAAGAAGCGGGGAAGAGCCACAAATCCTCTTCTTGATGTAGAAAACTCTTCTGTCAACTCTTCTAGAGGTACAACCCCTACACCAACCTCACCGAACTCGGGTCCCTCTATGTCAGGCAGACCAAAGAAGAAATACAAGAAGTCTCAGATGCAAAAGGAAAAGGAGGCTGCTAATGCCGCAGCTGCGGCAGCCTTAGCAGCAGAAGCCGCTGCGAACCGCGCTCAAAACACAACTAATCCGAAGAAAAAGAAAACTGTCAAACCAAAACCATTAACTGTCAACAAGTCAAAGGGTCCGGTTGATGTTGAAAAGCAATGTGGTGTTGCGCTTTCTCTGGGAGGATTCTGCGCCCGTTCGTTGACGTGTAAGACTCACCCCATGGGTGCTAAAAGAGCTGTTCCCGGAAGAAGTGCACCATATGACGTCTTACTTCAAAGGTACCAAAAACGTAACCAAGCCAAACTTGCTGCTACGAATGCTTTGGCCGCTCAACGGCGTGAAGATGCTCAGCTCTCAGGAGTTGTTTTAGGAGAAGACGACCAAGAAGCCATGAATATTGTATTAGATCCAGACGAAGAAACGCAGCTCGTCCTCGAGGGTTTGTCGAAAAATTCGCCTTGTCCTCTTGAAAGGAAAATTATTGTGCCTACTCGACACCGTCATAACTTTTTGTACATGAGAGAGGCATACGCCAATGCGCTCATAACCAACGGAGGAGCTTCCGCTGATACTTTGTCTCTGTCTGCAGATCTCAAATTAGCCAATCAAGCCATTTCAGGATCCATCGGAGGTTTACAAGGGCGTTGTGCCTTGGTGAATGTAGATCGTAGCCTGGAGGGCGGAACTCAAAGCTATGCCACAATTGCCGGAGAACTTTATCTGGTTCGTGCTCCCCTGAAGGCGATTGCCATGACCGCACAATTTAATCAACATCAACAGCAATTGTTCCAGCAACAAGTGTTGAAGCTACAACAACAACAACTTCTTTTGAGGCAACGCCAGCAACAACAGCAACAACAACAGCAGCAGCAGCAGCAATCTCAAAAGGCTTGAGCTAGTTTGCCGTGGCCGATCCGAGTCTTTCGTTTGGTGTCGTTATTGTCACATTTATTTCATTTATGTATTTTACATTTGTACAATTTAAGCATTATTACAGTAACTGCAGTATATTGTTTTTCAATGTGAACATAGATTGCAATTATGTATGGTGCAGTTGAGCTTTTGGCCATAAATGGCGATACTTCTGTATCCAAGGATGCGTTCCAACTTCAGCTAAGGATATTCTCTTCTTGGGATCTTTTTGTAAGAGGTCCTTGATCAAAGTGGCGGCATCTGGATCCACGAAAGTTGGTATTGAAAGATCTACTTTAACAATACGTTGGTACGTTGCCGCTTTCTCGTGTTCTTCGAATGGCGGTCTTCCCACAAGAAATTCATAACAAAGTATACCCAACAGCCACAAATCTACGTTATGATCATGCTCTTGGGATTGAACCATTTCGGGAGGTAAATAGTCAAGAGTGCCGCATACAGTTTGACGCCGACTGCTGGATTCAGTACTAGACTGAACAGACCACCCAAAATCACTTAGTTTTATAGTTCTCGAAGAGGATAGCAAAATATTCTCTGGCTTAATATCACGGTGAATGACTCCCTTTGAGTGTAGGTATTGCAAAGCACAGGAGACCTGGTATATGTAGTTGGAGGCAGTAACGTTATCGAACCTGCGATGCGTTTTGAGCAACTGATACAATTCTCCATGCACGGCGTACTCTAGTATCAAGTACACATTTTTCAGGTCAAAGAAGAATCCATAGAGCCTGCTTATGTATGGGTGGACTAGCCCTTTTTGTATTTCGATCTCGCGGCGGAAGTTTTCCTTGAGCTTCAACATGACCAAATCCTTTTTGGCCATGACCTTGATGGCACAGATGAAACCAGATTTCCGATGCTTGGCGCAGTAGACTTTGCCGAGCTTGCCCTTGCCCAAGACCTTTCCTATTTCAAAGTCTGCAAGACTAGTAGGAGGAGTAGGAACATCACGGAGGATCTTTGGAGCAGCTGTTTTCAGCGCAGATCGCTTCCCTCGCTTGGCTTTACTAGTGGTATTTGTTGATAGACGCCCTAGAGGCAATTTGTCTGGCAGAGACATGGTGATAGGGCGTTGTTTGGTGGTATTTGTAGTGTAAATAGAGGTCCTGTACCGAAATCAAGTGGTCAACTGAAGACACTCTGGGGTTGCATTGACGAAATAAGAAATGGAGAAAAATCGTTGAATGAAAATGATGAATTGGTTTGAATTTTATGGAATGGAAAGTAGAGGCGTTGTGTGGTTCGTACCTAAGGAACACCATGTCAGTGTGCAAAAGACGTGTTCCTTATTCAAGCCGAAGCAAGCAGATCTCAATATCTGTGGCTGCCAACACATTAATGAACACATTAATAAACTCTCGTTGGGTACTCGGCGCTGTGGGTGCCGTTGGTGGAAGGTGCACTTCCATCAGCCAACCTGCTCGCTCGGGAGCTGAAAATAAAGAGATCCTTGGCCTCTAAATTTCAGTTGTTCACAACTCGCACAAGCTGCTGGACCTTGTACTCCCTAGTCTGTAGTTCGACGCTTCTGAATAGCTCTCCCTAGTCTGCAATATTGCGAGGTTCAAATTCGACTTCATTTCATCACCTCAGTGCAGACTAATCGTTGATCTACGTTCACAAAGGCGCCGACTGCGATGTCCTTTTAGTCGTGTATCCATCGATCTTCCCCATGGACCTCTTGGGCAGATATCGTCCTCCTCTACCATCTGATGTGCATGGCTGACCAAGTATAGCAGGTTCATGGAACAATTGCGCACGATTAAATTCGATCGGAAGCCACAATTTCAAGAAATCACCGTTCCTTCTTATTGGCTGTTTCTCGTTTATTGTCTCTCATCCATGTCTATTGTTGTGTTCCAGCCGCATCGCACGTTATCTCGATTTGGTGCCTGAAAAACGTTCTCTGCACTAGCGGGTTCAATACTGGAACTTAAAAATAACTTTCTACGCATAAACCAAAATTTAAAATAGCCTTTGGCAAAATACCAAGGTGCAAAAAATCCCCAAACACTTTTTCAACTTTTTCCAAACCCTGCCGCTCTCGCTTCCATACCCCATAGACTCATCTGACCTGTACCCCATCACTTTCTTTCCAGATTCCACTTAGACGTACTTCAAACCCACAGCCACCCCTTCTGTCCAATTTCGAAAGACCTCGCCATCCCATCCTGTCCTTCTAAATGACACAGTCCGCCAATCGAAACTCCATACTTGGCTGGGTGAAGAATCTCAAGCGAAATGCGTTGCTGAATGAGTCCATAAACGAGATTGACAACTCGGAAGATATCAGCACATTGGCTCTGCGCTCGCCGCCACCCAACCCCTCTTTCATGGCAACGATTCTGCCGCAGCCCATAGCCTTCCCCTCGCTGCTGCCTCGAGACACCGCTGGCTGGAGCGGTACCCCTGACCTACTTAGACCCCTACTTAGTCACAAGTCTCGCTCCACACAAAACGTCGGAAGAGAACGGTCTTCATCCAATACAGGAACGTCGCCCCTTCCGGAGAGCAGCTTCCATGAAATCCGCCAGCATCGAGACTCTTTCTTGCAAAATAATCTGTTGATTGACAAGAACTCGCAGTATTTCGGGGTCCCTCTCTCCCAAGCAGTCGAACAAGCCGCAGCGAAAATATCGATCTTGGGCTCTAGTTCGGCTTCCACCGAGGACGAGTCTGTGTTGCATTATGGCCGTATCCCCATTGTGGTTGCAAAGTGTGGAGTTTATCTCAAGACGAGCGGCTTGAATGTAGAAGGTATCTTCAGAGTCGCGGGTTCTTCGAAAAGAATCAAAGAGCTTCAAATAGTATTCAATACCCCTCCAACGTTTGGGAAAAAGCTCAACTGGGATGGCTTCACCGTCCATGATGCAGCTTCCGTATTGCGTAGATACCTCAATGCCCTACCCGAACCGCTCATAGTCTTGGACCTTTACGAAGATTTTCGCGACATTTTACGTTCCAAACCGCGCATCATAAAGTATTTGAAGTATAGAGCGGAAAATCCCAAGGAACCTAGGTCAGAGAATACGAAGGTGGCGCAACAGCCGGAGCAACAAGACGAATCCAAAGAACAAGAACAATCCAAGGATCAAGAACAACCGAAAGAAGTGGCACTACTTCAGAACGACTCTTCCAATTTGCCAGAACCCGACCTTTCTTCTCCCGGATCCATTTCGCCTGCGAAACAGCCTCATAAAGAGATCAACTCCCTGCTGCATACCCAGATGGAAGGGGATAAACTAAAAAGCTACAAGAAACTTACCCGTGACATGTATGCAGCAATTGGTGAATACAAAGAACTTCTAGACCAGCTTCCCTGTCTTTCGAAGCAATTATTATTTTACATATTAGACCTTCTAGCCATGGTTCAAAACTACTCCCTGGAAAACCTCATGAGCGCAAGAAACTTGGCGGCTATCTTCCAGCCATCTATACTTCTGCATCCGAATCATGACATGGACCCAGAGGAGTATGCTTTGTCTCAATCTGTGGTTGAGTTTCTCATTCAGTATGCATATAAAATACTACCGAGTAGCGATAGCGCTGCCACGAAAGCAAAAGCAAATTTGGGGAAGCCAAGTCAGGATCCCACTCCTCAACTTGACGTATCGGAAGAACCTTCGAATGTTGTCAACCGTCAATATAGCAAATCTTTCTCCACCAATGCGCAAGATTTTGATATGATCGGCTACAAAACAGCAAACCAGCAATTAGACATTCCGGGTGCCACATTCCCAGACCCCACAAGTGACGAAGATGCAATTTACGAACGAGCAAAGCCTCTAACCAATGAAAACAAGTCGGAGTTATAGCACTCCACTCATGTGACGATGACACTCACGTAAACATCGGGCCAATTTTTCAATCCTTTCCTTTTGAAGTTTTATTTGTTCATGTGAAATATTTAGTTCCAGTTTGTTATTATTTTTCAATACATCAGTTTTTTCTTCCTACGACCTCGTAGACCACGTGACTTTCTCTGGTATGGCTATCTTGGTCTCTCAATCTAACACCAAACATAAACCATAAAAGATCGGAAAAATGTCCGATTCTGAGGCATCCAAAAACAGCCCTAGTGACGATGAAGTCAATGATTTGTTTGGTGATGACGAGGAGGTCAATGTGAAGGATACCGGAGACAATAACGACGACCTTGGAAATTTCATCGAGAATGACAACGACGAGGAAGGCGACCAAGCAGGCGAAGAAGACGAAGAAGAGGAGTCAAAAAAATTGAAGTCTATTAATGTCACGATTCCACGGCATGCGGCTTCGCACAAGCAGGACAACGAAACGTACATGCTCAAACTACCTGTGTTTCTTAGCGTAGACGCCCATCCCTTCGACCCCACCGAGTTCAAGGAAAAAATCGAGCAGAGCGCAGTGGAAAGAAGCAAACGGAATTTGAATGCTAAGGAGTTGAAGAATGACACGATAGCGGAGAAGTTGTTGAATGAAAACACAATAAGATGGCGATACTCCAACAGTGGAAACGACGAAATCATCAAACAGTCAAACGCCCACTTTGTGCAATGGAGCGATGGTCTGATGTCCGTCAAAATTGGAGAGGAGCTCTTTGATTTCCGCCCGCTTCCTATCACGGACCAGTACTTGGCCCGAAGCTACGTTGACCACGAGATTCTTCAGACCGACTCTGTGTTTACCAAGACTGCCAGCCTCTTACCAACCTCAACGTCTACGGATACACACAGAAAGTTAACACAAGCTGTGAAAGACATCCAGAAGAAAGAAAAGATTCTTAATACGTTAACTCACGACGACCCAATGTTAAGACAACGAAAGGCCGATGAAGATGAGAGAAAGACGCTCAAAATGAAGAGACAGCTTGAGCAAAGAAGAAGACTACAGGAAGAGAGACTTGGTAAGTCAGATGCTCCCTCTTCTAGCCGTGGCGAGGGCTATTCCTACAGTAGGACGGAAAGATCGTTCGCATATGACGAGTATGACGAGGAAGACGGGTTTGTTGCTAATGATGACGACGACGTGAACGAAGAAGAGGTTTCTGACGATGATCTTGAAGCTGAGGAAGAGGAATTCGAGAAGGGGGCAGAGAGGCTAAAGAACTTGAAGCAGGATGGCGATTCGAAGTACCGCGCATCGCCAGTAGATGACGGCGAAGACCGGAGAAAACGGAGAAGAATCATTGACTCGGACGAGGACGACGAATGAGGACAAGATTGAGAGGTCTATAAGGACTGCTTGTGTAATTTACCGAAGCTGATGTAACAATATTTTACCGATGATACAATAAAAACTTAGGATGGCTTATATTCGATGTTTAAGATGAACGTTTGCAATCCCTACTAGTGAGATCCTTTGAAACGTATGATCAGGTTTGATACATTATAACCAATACCAGACCGAGACAATATCTCTCTATGAACCATCTTACTCCGCTCGGTTTGTCTTTATTTTTAATATTTCATCGCATTTTTTTCATTCGATGACATTATTAGTGGCGACCTACCTTTACCCCAATATGAGCAACGCTTAGTCTCACAAGACCTAGTAATACATGTTCCAAATACTTACAAGGCGCCTAGCCTATAATACCTCTTCAAGGTACATTGGAATTCGGCCGTTCACTCACTCGACCTCTCGTCTACTATTTAAACCAAATGTAGATAAGAAGCTGCCTAGTAGTACTACTGAACAACTCAAGACTTCAACTCAAACTCGTATACCACCCACAGCCGCTCTGGGTACTACACAAGAAACGGAGCAAACCCGTATCAATCCAAAATATGATCCCAAGTACGATCATCACAAAATCCTCAGACATGTGCCCCGTTTCTTAAGACCCTATACGACACAGTTCATCTATGCCCCAGTCTCACACGTCACTGCGTTCCTTATTTTGCATGAACTCACCGCAATTGTGCCGCTCGTTGGAATCTGGTACGTTTTGCACCAACATCATGACTTGTTTATGGCACTGACGCTCGATTTGCCTACTTGGGCGCTTGAAAAGGGTACAAAGGTCATAGATAAGGTGCTTCAAGAATGGGATTTTGCAAATTACTCATTGTCCGATAAAATGAAATTCATCACCGAAGGTGCTTATGCGTATGTGATTGTAAAGGCTTTGTTCCCAGTCAGATTGGCAGTGTCGTTAATGGGGATGCCCTTCTTTGCCAAATGGTTCGTGTTGCCATTCACCAGACTTTTCTCAAGAGTGAAGCAGCCGCAAAAGACGCCGCAGAATCCCACTAAAGCCCATTCGGTGAAAGAAGTTGAGAAACCAAGGCTATAAGTAGACTCATGAACCAGAAGATTTTCATTTAAAAGTTAATGTGCAGATGCAAATAAAATTGTAGCTACAGTGCGATCCTCTTAAAAATCGTAATGCTGTGTCTCTTTTCTTTTCATTTACAAATACCTTTACATCATATTAGAGAGGACGTCGTCCCATGTGTATTCAATCTAGTTCGTGTCTGTCGTGAATTATAATTATTCCAAAGTCACTTCCAACTCCTCCTTCGTCATAGGCACAAAGTCGTCCAAAGAAGTGCCCCTGGTGATCTTAAGTTTGTTGCGAGCAAATTCGGGGATCATGGCTCTGTTCAACGAAGGTTCCATCGACAACTCGCGGTCGTCAAAGTCAAACAACTCGGGCAATTCACGCACGTCCGGCTGGCTCGAGTATAACTGGTAGCTAGCGTTGGACTGGTGTGGGTAGTGCGAGTTGCCGCCGTAGAATTGCTGGCTGAACAATTTTCTGTAATTGGGCAATTTTGTGGTCTCCAATCTCAACTCGTCGAAGTATGGGTCAGTTAAAGCTTCAATGCATGAGATACGTTCGATGGGCGAGTACTCCAACACTCTGGTTAAGAAGTTGATGCAATCTTGGGACATTTTCTTGAATATTTTGGATAAAGGAATTGGCTTGATTTGGGGGAATTTGTACTCTGTGTAGTTAGGGTTCATGCATTTGATTTGTTCACGCGATGGCGTTCCCAAGATCTTGATAATTTCGACCAACTGGTCAACGCCGGACTCGCCTGGGAATAATGGCTGGCCCACAATCAACTCGGCCATCACACATCCAGCGGACCAGACATCGATTTTCGTGGTGTAATTAGTTGCGCCGAAAATCAATTCGGGTGCTCGGTAGTATCTGGAGCAAATGTACGACACGTTAGGCTCGGCGGGATTCAAGATCTTGGCGGAACCGAAATCACAAAGCTTCAAAACTCCTGTCTCCGCGTTTATCAATAAGTTCTGAGGCTTGATGTCTCGGTGGCATATTCCCTGCAGGTGAATGTAATTGAGGGCACGGAACATCTGGTAAGTGTACAACTTCACTTCCAACGCAGGCATCGACAACCGTTTGGAGACGTAGTAGTGAGAGGCCTTGTACAACGTCTCGGGCACAAATTCAAGGATCAAGTTCAAGTAAAGCTCGTTCTTGTCGTTATTGGTGTAGAAGTAGTATTTCAAGTCAACAATGTTTCTGTGGTGCACCAACTTCATGATCTGAAGCTCTCTGTTCTTAAAACGCTTATCTTGCAACACGCGCTTGATAGCGGCGAGTTCGTTACTGGGCAATAGCTGTGTTTGGAAGACTACGCCGAAAGAACCATGGCCCACCATCTGCAGCTGAGTGTACTGGATGGATTCGAGCTGGCCATTATGGCCGTTATTTACAGACTCTGTTATGACTTCTATTTGAGACATGTTAGTAAAATTTTTTTGGGAATGTGAGATGACGAGATAATTCTATGGCTGTTCAGATCAATCTAGAAAGTGGGGTGCGGGACCAACGAAAGCAACTAAGAGTCGAATCAGAAAGCCAGCTCAACGAAAAGAGAGGTGGAGATGCTTGGTATTAAAGTACCGTGTCGGTTACACTGTAGCACTTGATGATGGGTGCCGAGGAGCTGTTTCTCTTTTGCTCCACTATTATTTGTCAATATGCAATTAGAAAACAGTCACCACCAAGAGAAGATCAAAGCGGCAGGGACGGCGATGCAGAATAGAAATGATTCCGGGCTCAGGAACTATGAACACAGGATTCCGAGGTTGTATTCTGTATTTCCAGAGGCCTGGATAATTATGCTAGGATGGGTTCTGACAATTAAGTGTGTGTGGAGAAAGACAACGAAACAACAGAGTTAGGTCACGCTGACCAGAGTGGTGTGGCCACGACCGATTTGGCGCTGGTTGTGCAGTCATGGCAACGCAGGTTATACGTTTGTGTACAGGATGTCTGGAGTAAGCTGGACCAAACGACGAAAGTCGAAAGCAACGAGAAGCACTTAAGACATTGTGCGAAAATAGAAAACAACTTTGGGAAATGTCCTTGCAACCTTGATGTTTCTTCGGAGCTTTTCGCCTAAACTTTCCTAATATTGCCTTCTTAGCGCAAGTCCGATGTTGCCAATCGCAACATACTCTTAAAGTGCCATCTCTGATATGGTTGCAACGTATGGATGTCTTGGCAAATTCGCACGATTCCACCAGCCATGCACACTTTGATCTTCGCAAACCTAAGCGTTCATCTGTTTCGATCTGTCTCAGTCGGTAAAGAACGCCGAGTCTCGAAGACTACGCCATAAAACGGCGGAGGCTTGTTCCACAATTAGCTTCACACATACGTTGGCTCTAATTTTTTTCATTGCTGTCAACGCCACTTAAAGTTTCTGCTTTGATAAATATCTCTCGCCTTTCATCGTTGATTCTGATGTTGCGGGTTTCTCTCCTGTCTTGCTCTGCTTTCATTGAAATAGAATTATCTTAGGTCAAAAAGTATACGTACGAATTTCGTCACTAGGACGCCTGGTTTCTGTTAGTTTCATGAACGCATGCTCTGCGGCACGCGAGGTGGTCATGTTAGTCTTTGTCTGATCAAAAGACATCGATCTCTTCGCTGCGCCCTCCATAGTAGGGGGCCGTTTAATAAATAAACCTCGAAGTCTCTCTGAAATGGACGTTCTTCGGTGGAGGTTCCTGTCGCTTCTAGGGTCAAGGTTTTCAACCTTGATATCGTTACTATTCTTCGCAACTAGCGTGGTTTGGCCCGACCCAAAGGGATTAACGAATGTCGGAGCATTTTCTGCTCTTACTGGTGCATCTACATATGCAGTGGGTCTGTCATAAACCAGTTCCACGTGGTTCGCTTTCTGAGCATGATCTGCGTGTTCTACGTGTTCTACTTCTGGCGCTGCTGTGGCCTTTGTGGCTCCGTTGATGAGTCTTGTCCCGTTCATTCTGTTTACCCTTTGCTGTTGCCGGAGCTCGAGTTTTTCCATTTTATGCTCCTGTCTCAACTCACGGCGTTCTTGGAGATGTTCCTTTTTCTGGCGATGCTTTTCGTCGCGCTGTACTCGGCGAGCCTCTTGTCTTTTGGCTTTCTCCTCTTTTTTCGACATGCCCGATGCTTTTGCGTAAATGGGCTTGTCCGAAATCATAGCTTTGAGCCGAGGAGTGGAGCATTCGTTGTTATGGATAAAACAGGGATAATACTTGTAAATTTGGAACTTTTCCTCCAACTCGCCGTAGTTGAGGTTGCGGATGAGCTCTTGCTCATCTGGCTGTTTCATGTCGCTTCCCGGACCGTAGCTGTTCACGCGAAACGTCTTGCCTATGATAGAAGTCATTTTGTTTCGTTCTTGATTATTGCAAACGGATGTGTTAGAAACAAGAGAAGAGTGACCGTGGAATCAAAAGTATTTACTGTTCAAGTGACTCCGGTATACACGTAAAACTGGGGAAGTTCGTTGAATGGCGGGGTACAGCGCGATTTGTGTGCAGGAACCTCTTGGTTTCGTGCACTCCGATTAGCGCTACTCTACAAGGCATAATTGAAAGAACAGCGCTATAACACTTTTCTTGTTGTTTTTTATTTGTGGAAATGTATGGCGTGACTGCTTGGCATCCAGGTGCAATTAGTCGACTGATACTTAAGGGACGCGTAGCACATGTGACTCATTTAAGGCTCGAACCATCGCTAATTAAAGGTGCGCTAAACACTCTTTTACGATGTCTCAGTAAAGACCCTTGGTTTGCAGTTTAAGGTTAGAAGAAGATTATAGAAAAACATTATCGCGCAGTTCGAATGAAGGCCATCTATTTTCTATTAAATATTACTTTTAGGGCACCAAACCGATCCAAATTGACAACTAGCTCTTGAGCGCTGAGCTTTACCAGCGTCAATTATCAGCTTTGGTCGGCGTGGTGAACTGCCGGTTGCAATACCTCGTTAAGTGCTCAAAGAGATCCATTATTTCCCTGTCTTGACACCGCGGGAGTAGCTCTTGAGTTGGTTTTCGAGGCACACTCTTGTAGTTAAACTTAGCGAAGTGGCACTTATCATTGGCCAAAGTCTTCCAATACAAGTCATCAGCTTCATCGACAATGTTCGGGGTTCCAAACGCACCGAATATTCCCAGGATTAGATAGAAATCGTTGAGTTCTGGTGCTGCATCTACACCGCTCGGATCGCTTTTGACAAAGTTGGCAGTATTTCCGTCTTTCGAGTACAATGCAGAGATCAATATTCCAAGAGACCACAAATCGATTTCGGATCCGTAATCGGTGACCCCAAAACACAACTCGGGAGCCTTGTAATAACCTGAACAAACATCTGTGAACTTTTCGTTTGGGGGCTCGTCGCCAGGTGGGCTCGATACATCGTAAGAGATTCCAAAATCGCCTACCACCGGGTTTTCGAGACAGTCAAGACTCGAAAACATAACATTGGCCGGTTTGATATCGCGGTGGATAATTCCAGATGCATGTATATACTTGAGTGCCAGCACTAAAGCCCAGATCATTGGAGTTACAGAAGCAACGGGTATTCTGTTTGACGTCACGAGGTAGTTTTTGGTGGGATCCTCAAGATTGAACTTCGTTCTTTTGCTCATGAAATGATCAAACACCCCGTTTAAATCAAATTTGTAGTACTCCATCACCATGTAGTGATCTTCCCCTTGCGAGAACAGGTCTATGAATGTGGCAACGTTGGGGTGTGAGAGCCGCTGGAGAAAGCGAACTTCTCGACGAAAGTTATGTGGTTTCTGTAAAAAATCCAAGTCGACCACTTTGAGCGCTACCGTCCGTCCCGCAGGCGAAGTGCATTTGTAAATGTCACAGAATGGACCCGAGTAGACACGTTCTCGGTCTGTGTACATACGAAAATTGTGTGTGTCGGCCATTGATGAGATCAATTGCAATTGGTGGCCTTTTGTTTCGAAAAATAGCGGATGAGGGTATAGTCGCTTCCCTACAATCCCATGTTAAGAAGAACTGTTGTTGCAGACTCTCGTATACACTCCAAAAATAATAGAAGAATTATGTTTCAAATGACACATTACAGATGAGTCTCGAATACACTACAGTCAATAAATCTTAACGTAGAGAAAGTATCCCGTTCATGTCTCTATATAGTTTAACTTTCCTCATGCAACAAACTATCTCCCTCTCTTACGGCCTGCCACCTCGTCATTGTGCCGTTTGGAGGTACTGAAATTATTATTATGTGATGTGATATCGACGTCGTCTGTGTATATGCGACGTCGTGGATACTTCACATTCAATCCCTCGAAGGCATTTTCACGAACCTTGGAATTCTCGAGGAAGAACGGATGCACAAGCGCCTCGTCCGCAGAAATTCTCAAAGACGGGTCGTATTGGAAAAGATCCTTCAAAAGCGTCAAGCAGTTTTTGTTTTTGCCGCCTATGATCTTGTACCAGTTGGAAAGGTTAGGCGAGTATACCGTTGGGTTCCCATGCACAAATAACTGATGGAAAATAAAGAAATCGGGGTACTTCTGGATATTTGGCCACATCTCTGTAGTCGGAGTTCCTAGAATCTCAAATATCTTCTGCAATTGACTTTTTTGGAAAGGTATGGTTTTTTTATTGTTCAAATCAATCTTAGCCTCCTCGCCTTTGAAGATGGGTCGTAGAGAAAGAAGCTCGGCGAGGATGCATCCTACCGCCCAAAGATCGATAGCGGGCGTGTAGTATCTAGCGCCAAGTAATAGTTCCGGCGCACGATACCAAATGGTCACAACGACTTTATCACCAGTATAAAGACTTTGCAAAGGGTTATTGAATTTACGAGCGAGACCAAGATCTCCAATTTTCACCACTCCATCGCTCGAAACCATGATGTTGGCGGGTTTCAAGTCACGATGAACGATCCAGTTCTTATGCAAAAAGGTGACACCGTTGAGAACCTGCCAAATGAGAGACTTGACTGTTTGCTCGGGGATAGGCTTGATTTCAGGATGTGAATGTGAATGGATAATTTGCAAAAGGTCGTGTTCAAAGAATTCGAAGACCATGTAGATGGACTTGTTCTCCAAGAGGATCTCCATGAGCTTGGTGATGTTCTTATGGTTGAGCTCTCGACAAAGAGACATTTCACGGATAGCAGACTGCGAGATTCCCGTGTAGTGTACGATTTCGTTGCCGTTGATGTCGTGGCCATTCTGACCAGCAGCTCCAGCGGCTTTGGCTGACAGGTGGTTGTCGCTCTTGAACTTCTTGATAGCGAAGAATTGAACCTCGTCTTCGTTGACAGTAGTCTCTAGCTTCGGAACGAACCCTAGCGTATCAGAGTTATCTGCATGTTCGTTGTCCTCGTTGTCATTGTTCAACACTGACTTGGACCGTGCTTTGTACACCTTTCCATAAGTGCCTGCTGCGATGTAACCCAAAATGTGATACTTCAGAAGGACTAGTTGTCTGCTGAGATCCTTTCGGTGTCTATATGGACCAATGGTTAGTAGAGAAGAAGCCATCTCTTTTAAATAAATGGTGTCAAGTGTGGTTCATCAATTCAAAGAAACGAGGGCCAGATGCAACTTTTGAGGATTGGTTCGTTTTTGTCGTAAATTAAAGGAGATTTTTGGGTACTTATATAAACTTATCCTTTTGGGGTATTGCCTGGATTGTAGGAGCTTCGATCTGGAAGTGCCTAGACATGGTACACTGTATACGCAGGCGAAAACCAGAGAAACACGAAGCCCCTTTGGAATTAAATTAATCAGAAAATAAGCCTTGTTAAGACAATTATCTTTAAGTACAAAAAATTTGGATGCATTGATTTATTGGCCCTTACTAAATATCCTACGTGCGGAATAAATCTATACTCATGTATTACTTAAAGCACAACGTCAATGGATGTCCAGTGAAATAAAAAGAATTTAAAATATGAAATCTGACTGTAGCGAGCAGTTACTTTTCCCCAATGTAAACTCTGTCGTCGCTCTTTCCCTCAAGCTCTCCACGAATGACCTCCATCTTCATTGTCTGGTCCTTCCAGATTTTTTCGTCCTCCTTCTTGTCTGTCTTGGCGAAAAAAGAGTCGTCTGGTCTTCTGTACGAGCCGCCCAATCTGTCCCACAAAGTAGTGAATTGTCCGTAGTTGTAGTTGAAGTATAGGTGGTGGACAGTGTGGCAAGCAGTACCGTTGACGACTGGGTCGTTCGACCAGTAACTGCCGTCGTGGATCATGACCGTCCAGAAGTTGACAAATGTGAATAGCAACAAGTACGACACTTTGTTCAATGGGAAAACTAATGGGTACAAGTGGTAGGGCAAGGACTGGAACCATCCGTCGACCGGGTGGAACGCGTGAGAAGCGAACGGAGTGCAAACAATCCATTTGTGGTGGGGCTTGTGCAAGGCCTTGTAGACCGAGGGCCAGTGCAAGAACCTGTGAATGAAGTAGATGCCGCAATCAGTAAACAAGATGAACGCAGGGAATTGCAACAACACAGCCTTCCAGCCGCCGGTACTCTCGTTGACATCCAAGTACAATCTGGAGAACCCATGCAACTCCATAAGGAAAAAAGGCGTGGTGAGCGCCACCATGGTTGGGATAGCAGACACGGCGCGCCATATCTCGAGTCTCATTTGGTTCTTCAAGTATCTAGGGTGGTTGAAGATCTTCTTGTCGAACACGGTGACGTAAGCTAAGGAGGCCACCGCGAAGTAGAGAATCCATCCGAAAACGGTAGTGATGATCATGAGCGAGATCCATTCACGCAACAAGTTGGATCTTCCTAGGAGCGACTGGTCAGCGTACTCGGTGACTGCAAGGAACGTGGTAGGAACCTGTCCGTAGATTTCGTTTTTGCGCTGAAACTTCAGGATGTATCCAGCGACGGTCTGCAATGGAGCAGGGAAAAAGCCAGTGCCAACGTTGGTGGCGTTTGCAAGCAATTCGTTTTGAAACTGGGCGTTGACCCAAGCAGCCACTTTTCCGTTCTTGGGAAGGGCCGCGGCATAGAGCCTATCGAACACAAGATTGTCGGTGATTTCTAGAACGATATCCATATTGTAGCAGCTTTGTTTCGGTCTGAAAACTTCAGGCGATGAGATGTACGAAAAGAAAGAAACGCGCCGCGAGGTACGAAAGACACGTTTTCTGCAAGAATATAATCGAGTAGTTTGACCTACGAATGATTATTCGGGTGTTTGGGGTGGCCGTTAAGATGAAGGCGATGAGTGTTTAGGTCAAGGTAATATATAAGGACGAGCTCGTATACGGCGTATAACACAACTACTAAACGATGGGTGAGTGGGCCGATCCGGAGTCGAAATTGCGCCAGAACCAAATTCGGGCATATTTCAGATACTGAAACCGTTTTGCAAAAATATGTTTTTACAGGATTGGCAGATTTTGTTTATTTTTGGTCTGGTTTGGAGCCGTTGGTGTTTACCTATTTCGATGGGATCTTGAAATTGCCGCCGAGGAAAAAAATATTAAATACACACGAAAAGAAATAAAAATCAGGAACAAACTTAAAGGAGGAAGTATTACGAGGTATCTCGCCTTCTTTTTTTTCGAATCCGATTGGCCATTCTCACGTTTTGAACGGCTGCAAATTGGCACTGGTCGGAGTACCTCTGCAGCATGCACTGTCAGATGATCTAGAAGGTTTTATTTGGTCTGCAGTTATCTTGACTATATTCTGCGCAGATACTTCCTCTGCCACGCCTGACTCCTAGTTCAGCGCTTATGCTAAACAGGAATAGGACCAGGGTCAAAATACTACCCGCTTTTGATAGTTCTTTCGTATTCATTTTTAGTGTTTTTATCAGCCCACTTGACGACGTCTGTCTCTATGCGCTTAGTCTAAATATACGACGCCGATAGCCACAGTAATCAGATCAATCTCGTTAACTAGGCGGCATGAGTATTGAACGTAAAGCGTAGCATAAATCTTACCAGCAACTAAGGTTGATTTGAGCTCGACTGCTGTTACTATCAAATAATTTATTAAAATACATCGTCATTTACCGTTATCTTTCATTAGTTGGTTTAGCCAGGACCTTGTGCCACACCAATATGTACAATGGAGAACAATGCTTTTCGACACAAGAACCTGGCTTCATGAATAACCGAGAATGCAACAAAATGAATGGGTCTAAACCGTCCACAACCCGAATAAAAAGAATGCAGCATGAATATATAGCAGGCGAAGAAAACTTATATGGAGAGAACCTTCTTGGACAAGGGCTCCTCTTCAAGTTTGACCGGCCGTTGGTTAATCTTCTCGTAGTTGATTGCGTTCAAGATATCTTTACCGCCAAGCTGGGTCAATTTCTTGGCCATTTGTTCACCCGCTCTGTGGGCGTCGGCCTTGTTGGTCACCATCGTGGTGACTTCAGCCTCGACGAACTCTTTTCCGTCAGGGCTCACAATAACACCTTTGAAGTAAAGCTCTTCCGTGTCCTCGTTGTAGGTTGTGTGGACTCCCAAAGGCACGGAGCAACCGCCCTCCAACAAGTTCATCATGGCCCTCTCGGCTATGCAACGGTACGTCGTCGGAAGATGCTCTAGTTGTGCGAGTAGCGGTTTCATGATGGGGTCGTCTTTGCGAATCTCGATGCCCAACGCACCCTGGCCGACTGCGTAGTACATTTCGGGAGCATCGAGTGGGTACGTGATTCTGTGGGCCAAGCCTTCTCTTATGAGACCAGCGGCTGCCAAAACAATGCAGGAGTATGGAGAGTCGGGCGCATCCAACTTGGACAACCGTGTGGCGAGGTTTCCGCGGACATCCTGGAACTTCAAGTGTGGGTTCAACTTCAAGAGCTGCGCTTGTCTTCTCAACGAGGATGTGCCGACCACAGAGCCCTCGGGCAAGTCCGCGAGGGTCTTCCAGGGAGAGTCCGGGCGCATCACCAAGACGTCCCTGGGGTCTTCTCTCTCCAAAATGCAGCCCAACTCGAATTCGTCGGGCAAGTTGGTGGGCATGTCCTTGAGCGAGTGCACAATCAAATCCAACTTCGGGTAGTCGCCAATAGGCTCGAGCAAAAGCGCTTCTAGCTCCTTTGTCCACAAGGACTTGCCTCCGAACGAGTACAAGGGTTTCAGTTGCACCTTGTCACCGAATGTGCTCAAAGCCAAGATCAGACACGAGAGGTGGGGGAAGTGGTCTTCGATCTCGCGCTTGACGATGTTCAGCTGCAAGACCGCCAACTTCGACTTTCTGCCGCCGATCTGGACGTGGTTGTCGGGCACTTCGATGACTGGCATGGTGTTATGGGGCATTGGGAAGGTGGATTTGGAGCGGTGCTTCGGGTGCAAAATGGGGTGAAAAAACGAGGTGAGTCAGAAAAAGTCGAGTCACTGGAAAGGAAGGGTGCCGTGGTGTTTCCTGGCGTTTGCCGGACTGCAATATTTGTGCTTTTTTCGAGGGCCGAGATGCTGCGGTATCAGCTGATGACGATATTTTTCACCGTCAGCCTATGAGGGTGGATGCAATCCTGGAGCGATGCCTTACTATGTGAAAGGCAGATAAGAAAAAAGAAATTCACAGCGGGACCGAAAGACGCAAATTTTTTCGAAGAGCAAGACGGTCGGTTTTATGTTGCAGCTTTCGATTCGGAATCGATGGATTTTGATGTAATCCCGTTCCTAGTGAGGCTGAAGAGCGCAATGTGACACGAAGCAGTACGGCGACAATTCACAGGAAAAGCAGAATCGACGAAAGAGGAAGAATATCCGTTTTGATCTGGGCAGATAGATACAAAAAGGTCTTGCGACTAGAGGCGGACTTGACACTTCTTATAAGCCTCCCCCCTGCATGTGTTTCCGTCTGGTGCCGAAACATTTGCAAATGGAAGTGCGACTATTATTCAGCCCTGCACATAGTGAGCCTTTTCCGATCTAGGACATGTACTTATTGGCTGTGAGAATGACTGGCTGTGATGAGGTCGTTACACAAATATGTGAATCGTGGACACTGCTACATTCGCTGTTGGTCACTGGGTCTTTGCATAGCCTGAATGGACTTTTTTATCGTTCATTGTCACCGATCCCGAATCGGCTTCTTTTACCCAAAAGAGACGGGTGTGCATACAGACGGCCAGGATGACTTTACCCAACCAAGAAGTATTTGGTCAGAAGCTGCAAATAGAATTCTGGTCACTTTGCAGCCAACGCTTTCAATTGCTTTGTTTCAGATACGAAGTCACAGATGCAGCTCAAACTTTCAAGAAGTTGTATCTAAGCGCTGCTCCTGCTTCGTGGATGGCTGACTTCTAGGTTGTAGTGATTACTAAAGATATATTTATGCGAATTAAACTAAATTTGACAAACTCAGCGTATCGTCCTCTTCGTCGCTATCGTTCTCGGCGCCTTCTTCGATATCGCTTCCGTACTCCCCTAGGAAGCTCAGATACGGAACGGCGGTTTGATCGCTGTCGCAGCTGGTTTGAATAACGTGCGCCAACAAGTCCTCTACGTCTTGAAGCTTTGTAAGAATCTGCGAGCCTAATTGATCTGTAGTCTTCTCACTCTCGTTGGAATGCACTCTTCTTCGTGGAAGATCTGAGTTGTTTGTAGCGTGGGGCGACAACCCGTACTTCTTCTCAAGGAACCCGTCGATGAAGGCAGAGTCCATCAGGCCGCTTCGGAATCCTGCCAATGTGACATTCGACCTCTGGGGTGCCAATTTGATGTTGTTTGGTCGTTTCTTGTCGATGATAGTACCTGGGCCAGCGCCTAGGTCGGCGGGCCTAGCACCATTTGCGTCACACGATTGACGGCGGTAGGAAGTGAACACAGATCCACTTTTGGAGACAATGCGCATCAAGCTACCGTCATCTTCCGCTTGACTCAAAACCATCATGTCATTATCTCCATACAAGT
Source organism: Australozyma touchengensis (assembly GCA_030566735.1). Classification (NCBI taxonomy): domain Eukaryota; kingdom Fungi; phylum Ascomycota; class Pichiomycetes; order Serinales; family Metschnikowiaceae; genus Australozyma; species Australozyma touchengensis. Next base: position 355,668 of record JAKUAS010000007.1, on the reverse strand, counting down.
CATTGTCCCTCGACAAGAACGTGAATTTCTTAAGATCCTTTTGCTGCTTCTGAAGTAGCATTTTGTTGTCTTTGATTATGGTTTCGTAGAAATAAATTAGGATGATGATTGGCATCTTAAGAGTAGTGACAAAGACCTCAAATCCGTGAGCTAAACGCAGATTCTTTCCTGACGATCTTTGCGAATTAGACCATTTGAGATATATTATAAGGTTGGTCGTTTTGAGGTACTCGAACTCCTCGTTGTTGCTCTCGCTGACTTTCACGAAGACATTGCTCAATACAATGGCTAAAATGGTGGTCACGACAAACTGAATGTAGAAAAGGTACATCAACAAAATTGACCTACCCAAATTGTTATAATTCTTCCAATTGTCCCAAACCGCGGGAGTGTATCCGAAAAATATCTTCAACATTCCGAACGCAACATCGTACGTCTTCAAATTATTTGTGAGACTGATGAAACAAAGAAAAAACCCAAATGTCAACGAGAGGAAAAGACAGAACATGGCAACCATGTTCCACAACATCTTCCTCAAAGAAACGAAAATCATGTTGAAAAAACGATAATTGTTGAAGATTGACAACATCCGAGGAATAAGCAAGATGGAAATCAAGCTGAAGCAATTGTAGTACAACATTGAATCGACCTTTCCTACTCCGTAAAGAACCCGCATTACGAAGGAAAGGTCAATTAGGAAGACGATGAAGATGTCGACATAGGTCCAAATGATCTTTTTCAAGAACATAAACTCAATATGGAGAAGTTTGTTCATGATATCTAAATTGAAACTCAATGCCACCATCCAAAATGCGATCGAGAGCGCAGAACCGAGATTTGAGTGATTGTTGTCCAGCATGTTTCCTTTGTGTCTCAAGACCAACATCAAGAAGAGAATCGTCATTACCGCATACTTGAGGTTGATGACAAGCGACTGATACTTTGGAACTATATTGGACCGCATCAAGACTTTCCCGATAGTAATGCGATTGAACCTGTAATTGACGATGTTATTGTCCGTTTCGGTTGATTCCCCAATATGCCTAGAGAAAGTATAAGAGTCCTCACCATCAATTTTGTCCAGGTGGAGAATACTGTTTCTAGGATTTGGCATTGCCATGCCTTGCAGATAGTCCAAGAGATTGCTAGCCGTTGCCTCTTGGTGTTCATTCATCATAAGCTCGCCGCTATAGATACGGTCCAAGATCTGGACAACGGCAGGTTGAGATAAGAACTTTTTCGATTTAGAAAGGATCGAGAGCTCTAGCGTATTGAAGCAACGAAGATGCTTTGTGTTCTTGAGTTGCTCGTTCGCCTCATGCAACCGCATAGGGTTTATGAATAGCAAATTGATTCTGTCATTTGATCGATATTCTCGTAGAAGACGAATGGCAAGCACCTCGCATATGTTCGCCTTTGTCATGAGCAAATCGTACATTATAAGATTGTTCTCTGACTGGATGATGTATTCATACCGCAACAACAATAGAGTATAGATGACACTCGTCGATATTGGCAGCTCTGAAGGAGCACCAAACGACCCAAAGAACGTATACTGTGATTCTTGACCCGGAAGGGCATGACGCAAGGTGTTCTCTAAGAACCGTTTGGAACTTATCTTTAAAATACACAGGACCAAAGGTTTGATCAAAGAGATCCTGATCTCAGGTGTTCTGAGCTGCTCGGGTCGGAAGCTCAAAGTGACATCCTTGTTCAAAAGCTTCTGGATCTGAAAGTACAAGTACTTGAACTCTAGGAATCTGTACTTAGGTTTCGAAAGGGCGTTGGCTCTGATCCCGGTGGCATCCGAGGGACCTCTTTCAGAGCCGAGGCTTTTATACCTGGTAGCCATGCTTTACAATGTAGCGAATAAAAATGGATCACTGGCAGATAGATATTTTATATGTAGCAAGTTCTGTTAGAGGTGTCATTAGTATGCCTGCCATACTAATTCGCAGTGAAAGCCCTGCAATCACTCAATACGTAGGTTTAGTAAATAATGCGTGACCTTTGTGCAGGAATGGCTGCAAATTTCCAGGATTGATTTGGACCCTCTTGAAACACCAAATGAAAAGATCGAAACGTTTAGCGTTGAAAGCTTACTCTAGATCGTTACATTCTCCGCAAAAAAAAAGGAGATGATATCATTTGTACGTCAATTTATTTAGGTGGCAACGATAGTATTGCTTGCCCGTGCCTGTAGGTGAACTTGCTATTGAACTTTGTGATTAATAAAATGATAAGCTTTGTTTGCGTTTTCCTCGCCGAGCATTTCCTTGAGCTGATCTGCTGATAAACTAACGAATTCCTTAAGGCTCAGCACGTTCTTGATGACTTGAAGTACATTCAGACTGTTGATCCCCGGTATCGTGTTCAACACATCAATCGCATCGTCGTTGAACATAGGTGGACCATCACTAGTAGAGATTGTAGGATTGACACCTTTTGCTAATGCATCATTCACATCGGGCTCATGCTGAACAGCCTTAAGTTCCAAAAAAATCTGCGCAGTTTCGTAAGGAGAGTAAGACCACAACACCTTTAGTTTAGGAAACGAGACGAGTAATTCCGTAATTTTCAGCTGGATTTCTTGTTTTGAGAGCCTTGATCCAATGGCATTGGCCGCCTTCTGACCCGGTGGCTTGAGCTCCGCAAATGGCTCGAAGGAGAAGGACTTCGATTCGTCAAACTCAATTAATAGGGCAGGAGTCTCGTAATGGCGAAACATTTGCTCGCACTGCTGATAAAGTCTGCCACTCTTGAAACTTGCTATCAAGTCTGGAATTGCTTTTCTCTCAACGCATATTTTAGGAGAGAGAACGTAGTCTCCAACGGTTAACATACAAGGCACGACTTTTATACCAACACGATATAAAAGCTTGGGAAGCGACGAATTGAATTCTCTAGAGTCGACAATGACTTTCATCTCATCTTCTTCGGTTCTAAAATCAGCACCGCCAGCTATTCTAGTGTTGACAACATGAGATTTCCGTAAATGAAATTTCCAGTTATCCTGTTCGGAACTGAACAGCTTACCCAAAGAGGCTTTCTCTTTGATCAACTTTGTGAACGCCTGCTTTTCGTTTTTAATTCGTAATAGATGTGTTTGCTCTTCTACTGAAGATCCGTAGTATACGAAAAATGTTTTGGCGGGCAGAGTCGGATTCATGGCCTGATAAATCTCGACTCTTCTAATAAATGGAAGATCAGGCTCGTACATGATAATGTAGTCAGGGCTAAGTTCTTGCAATAAAAACTCGTTAGTGTGATCGTCATACGTTTCGATGATGATCTGGTTGTACTTATCAATATGCTCAATTTGGTCAACTTCTGTCTTTACGTCGCATATCTGGACATCATCATCGGCCATTTCTTCAAGTTCGTCTGAGCTCTCAGTTTTCATATCTGCTTTCAAACGATTCTCTACACTTTGAACGATTTCGTCCTCCAACTCTTGTGCGCTGGCATTCTTTTCGTATGATGTACCTGAGTAAAGCCTCGATACATTGGCTACAGCTGCTGCCCCTCTGGTTCTCCTTCGCTTGCTTTGTGGACCGTCTTTTCCTCTTGTAAATGTTTTCGAGGTATTTAATTTTTCGGTTTCTACGCCTTCTTGACCGTTTTCTCCACTTTCTTCTGCGGCAAATTCCAGGGTGAGTCGTCTCGTTAGGGACGTTATCGATTTCCATTCAAAGTACTTGCGAAGCTGCTGCACCATGAATCTTCTACTAGAGTAAGCTGTCTTGCCTGTATTCGGATTCACCCTCTTTTTCGAGCTTGCAAGAACAGCTGATAGTTGGCGAGCTGTTTTTTCCAGAGCGCACATAATCAATATCGGGCCCTCAGACTTGACAGCCTCGACAGAGCGCTCATGCATGATATCGTCAATGATCATCGATAGTTGTTCCCATTTAGGTAACTCCTCTAAATTATATACAAGTTCAGTATCCTCATCAGCTTCCGTCGAGGCGTCCGCTTCGCTAGAAGCTGCCTTCTTAACAGTGACTTTACCTAGTGCTCTTTCTTTGGCAAATGCAATTATGGTGGTGGCTTCGTCCATCATTAGCCAAGGGCTCATAGTATTCACCATGGAGCCTGTAGGGGAGCTACGGAGATTGGAATCAACGATACCTTGCACTCTTTGATAAAACAGTAGCGAATCTTCGGTCAAAAGACACGACAAAAGTTCCTTTAAAGTTGCTAAATCGTATACAAGTTGTTTCGAGGTCCAAGATATACGATGCCATTGGGACTCAAGGGAGAGCCTGACGCGGACGGTGAAGTCTCTATCATGAATGTTTTCCATATCCCAATACTCTGTTTCAAGTGATTGGTTGTGCCTTCGGAGTTCCAGCAAGCACGCTTGTAGACATGCAAGAATGGCTGATTGTATCTTTGTCATCTTGGCAGAGAGACGAACAGTTATCTCAGTGACCATATTGTTTTGTTTCTTGGTGGAGCTACGGAGTAACAGCAGGGACACTTCTACGTGGAATCTCGGCCACAAGAATACACTTGATAGTCTTAGAACTTTGAGCTTTGTAGCAAGCGGAGTAAAACCTGTGAATGACTCGGGTTCATCGGAAATGGCCTTCACAAAGCCCCAGTCATTTCCGTCTCTATATAGGTTTACAATAAATGATTCGTTCGAGGTTTCTTTAACTCTTTCACAATGCGTAATGATTATACCAGTAATATCCTGCGGTGATATGATACCAGTTAACAAATCTACAACTAATATACGAGAACTTATCGAAAGAGCACCTCCCTTTTCGTAGGCTTGTCGTCTTTTGGATGTATTGTTTAAGTCGGCGCTGCTTACAACTCGAAGAGGTGACTCCCAATCATCTTCCAGAGATGTCGAGACCTTCCCGTGAGAAGAATTCATCCATTGCAACTCTAGCATGGTTTCTTTCATTTTCACGATTTCATCTTCGCGCGCGTTGAGCAATATCACCAAGCTTCTCTTCTTTTGGACCATATTTCCGTGCAGTAGAGAGATTGAAGGAGAACTCAAGGCGTAGAGTAAGTTCACAGCGATCATATCACATCCAAGACCACGTCCTAACACCAAGAGGCCGTCATGCGAAAGCATTGTCTCTGTGATTTCTTGGTAGAACCGCAAGGGCAACGTACAGCAAATCTCTTTGCTTTCATATACGGGTATCGTTCCTGGGTCTTCTGAGCTTACAAGAGGAATCAGGTCGGTATCAGCGTTTTGAGGAGCGTAATGTGCCTGAGTTCTTTCAACAGAGATTTCCACTGGCGGCAACTCGGCTGGTGGCGAAGGTGACGTCTTGTCGTTGTAATCATCGTCATCAGCAACGAAGAGAGACATCTTTTCAAGCTCGAAAATCTAAGGAAAAGTCTGGTCAATATGTTGTAGTTGAGGCACTGAGATACGAGATGGGGTCTAAAGCAATTGGGAGTTTTAGCAAGAGCTGAAATCGATTTAATGAAATATATCTTGATGGTCGAAACGTCCACATTCAAGAAACTCCAGTTTTGGACGCGATCACTGGGTGTGGAATAACATTCACTATCAGCTTGGAGTTTGATCGACTCCACACTCTAGGATTTACAAGAAAGTAGTAGTCGAAAAGGAAGAACGAATAGCGAACGTCAATACCAGGAGACCTATACCAAATCCTATATTGGCATTATTATATTCCAAAGCTTGCTGTCAAAAATTTCTCATTGTGAACTCCGTGGACTCAATACTGATGCCTTCGTTGTCTTCCTTCAAAGCTCAGGACTATGCAAATAAGGAACACGAGCCGCTCCCAAATCCTGTCACATGCCGCATAATTCTGATTTTCAATGTTTCAGATTCGAAGGAAAAGATCTTGGAGGAATGGAAGTACTGCAACGATCCAAACACTGCACCTTTTGAACGAGTGGAACACGCCAATAGACGTGTGATCTATGGACTAGACTTGGACAATGAAGATGACGATACCCAAACTTGCAATTCTTCAAAAGTTGTGTATAAGCTTTTGTTGCAAGACGACGATGGAAACGTATTCTATGGACTTGAGATGGATGAATTGCCGTTTCTACATCCACGAAACAAAACAACTCAGACCCCGCTACCGGTACCGTTAGGAGGTACTCTAGTCCTAGAGAAAGGATCAATTGTGTCTTATGGACATGTATTACTACGAAATGTTCAATGTCGCTACTTAGCGCCCGATCTCAGCTCGGAATTTAGTTCAAAACTTAATGATGGATTAGTGCAGAAGTACATAGAAATGTTAGATCGACAACTTCATGGCGTCGAGCCAAGCGCGAACTAAAGCTTCGCTCCTGCGATTGACAGTCAGTCTTCAAGCAACATCCGCCATAATCCGGTTTCGTCGGTGAAGTCATGGTGTATCATACTAACTAGATAGTGAGAGTCATAGATCTGATTCAACAACTCGTAACTCTTGGTGCCCTTTTTGTAGCAACGTGCCCATTCTATCCATAATAGGAATGCTTCTTCATTCCATGCTCTGAACGACTGCGAATCGATAATTGTTGGCTGTATAACCTCTTTCGATGGGAAAACTCCCCAAGTGACGGCAGTTTTGCTGCTGTGAGAGTTAACAATATTCAAGTTAGACACAATGTTGCCTTGAGAATCGCCACAGAAGTAAGTCAAGTCTCTCTCGTCAAACGCTTTTTTGAGTCTTGGGTATAGTCTATTCTCCCAAGTTTCCTTTGGAATAAAAAACTCAACAAAAGCTTTTTGGAAGAGTCTGCCGTTTGGAGGTCCCCAACCAAGAATTTTATCAGATGACGAACATCCATTCACTGCAGGTTGGGATGCCAACGTGAACCAACCCTTTTGGTTCAAATCAAACAACTCCTCTTGGATCAAGGCAGTCTCTGAGGAGATCTCGGAATCCACCCAAGGTAAGACGGATATTTTACCAGCAAGATAATCCATGAAAACTTTGGTGATATCGGCGTAGGACTCGGGACTGCCCCATGTTAAGTTGACCTGCTCAGACGACCGAAGTTTCAAGTTAGGGCCATATCCGTCAATTTCACCGTATGCCGGGGAATTGGAGTCACCAAAACGACCGTTGGGGAAGTCATCCCATGTTGCATCCTTTCCGAGGGCACCTTTTCCTTTACTGATCTCTACGATGGTTTTTCTGTCTGGTGAAAGGGCGTGAGAGACGGCGGCTAGTCTGGCGGCATCGGTACTGAGGAAATTATCGTTTACTGAGGATCTTCTTCTGCCTTTCAATTGTACGGGGGCTTCTGTGTCGGAGTCGGAGTCTATAGCGTCGTCGTGGTTCACTCTCTGCAGTGTTCTTACAACATTGAGAACAGACGATCTCTCAACAATGGACGCTACGGATTTCTCAAGATTAAGAGTATAGAAGTGGTATCCACGAATTCTTCCTTCGGTTCTACTATTAATTTGGTCAATGATGTCGGTTAAGATGTCAATACCGATGGCCTTCACCATGTCGTCGTCGGTACCGGGCGCGGCGACTCTTTCTTGAATTTGAGGGGGGACCAGCGCATGGGATAATTTTGTGGCACGAGTGAATACTTTGTATGTAGTAATAGGCATCAATCCCGGTATAAGCGCCACATTTTTGAGCACTGGGCTGCTTTGGAGCATGTTCTCATAAGCGACGAATTTATCTACGTCAAAGAAGAGTTGGGTGATTATAAAGTCGGCACCAGCTCTTACTTTCTCTTCTAAGTATGGAAGATCATTGGCAGGATCTTGGTTGGAGGTATCGGCACCGTCGACATGACCCTCTGCGTATCCTGCTACACCGACACAAAAGTAGTCCTTATGCTGTTCTTTAATGTAACGGACCAAGTCCACGGCATTCTTAAAATCGCAATTCGGCGTCCAGTATTCTTCCGTTCTGGGTGGGTCTCCACGAAGAGCCAAAATGTTTCTTATATTTGCCTCTTTGGCCCTTCTCAACGCATCATCGATCACCTCCTTGTTGGTATTGGTACAAGTCAAATGCAAAACTGTGGTCACGCCCAATTCTTTCTGACAAGTGGCGGCCAAATCCAATGACTTCTCAGAAGTGGAGCCCCCAGCTCCCCAAGTGACGGATATGAAGAGAGGGTTCAAGGCCATCATACGATGCAATCTGGCCAACAAGTTCCGGAAACCCGCATCTGTTTTGGGAGGAAAGAACTCAAAAGAGCAGAACCTCTCGTGAGGTTTCAACCCCTTGATCTGATCAATGACGGTGGCCATCTTGTTCGGTATGTTGGTCTTCTGATTAATAGATGTGGAGAGCAGCACTGACTCTGATCGGGATAACGAGAAGAAATAAAGAAACACTTCAATGATAGCAGTAAAGAGAAATACGATTATTTTTTTGGCAGATTCAACTTAAGTATTTATTTTGTTTTTTTAATGTCAACCGATTGCTTTCGTTGTATGCGTAAATATTATCAATACTAACACAGCCTGGAAACCAGTGCACGTAGCCGAGGAAATCCGGTGAACCAAGAACAATTTCCATCTAACAGCAAGGTATATAATTTATGAATATTAAGTTACGGCATAGCGAGTCCGTCTTGTTAGGTGCACGTTCTCAGTCATCTTGTCGTGATGGCGGGCCGTCAAACAAGAGACTTTTCATTATGTCAGTCGTATCATTTGCCGACTAAACAGCACTGTACTCATTGCGGCTGGAGTTGCCAGTCACCTTCTCGATGATTTCTTTGAAAAACGAAGGAAGGCCCCTCAAGAGGTCGACAAAATTCTCCAAGACTTCTTTCAAGGCGGACAGGAAGTCAATGGAGTTGCCTTTGTTATACTGGAACCACGCGCCTCCTATAATGTAGATGCTGAGGAAGAGCACCATGAAGATAAAGATCCATGTAAACCAGCCCCAAGACTCGCCTCTGTCCTCCGCAGGCTCCTTTCCCTTCTTTGGCTCCTTCTTTGCGTCACTTACACAGGCTGCAGGCGAAGCAAACCTGCCATTGAATGCCTTTCCGTCCCACGAAACAATCTTCAACTTGTTGATGTCAGGGCCGGAGCCCTTGTCACAAACAAACTTTATGTTGGAGTCAACTAGTGAGTCTCCCCAAGACAAGTTTTTGATGTACACGTTGACGCCCGACTCCTTGTCGTCGGAGAACGGAGCATATTCCCGTTTTAGATCGCTGTTGAAACCTAGCACTTCGGACAAAATGTCTTTGTTGTCTACCTGGACGTGCGCAGTTCCGCAAACGTCTGACTTATCGGGGCAGTCAGCCACTCCGCTCAAATCTTGACAAATGCCGATGGACCATGTGTAGACCGTTTTGGAGGGAGGCGTGCTGCGCAGAAACGAGTCGGAGTACGTGCCCTTGATGGAGGCGAAGTCATACTGTTCTAATTCTTTGGCCGAACAGTCTATTGCTGCGGCCAAGGGCGCCAACAAGGCGAAAATAAAGAACGGAGTCATGTAGTACGAAGACTTTCAGTGGAAGACTAGTAAATCAGGGGAAGAGGTACGGATGCGTGGCGACTGTTGCTGATAAGCGCCGATAACAAAAGAGGAAAAGTTTTGCTGGAAACGATTGAAAGGAGCCAATGGATTTGGATAAAATTGGTTATGGGCGATTTTTAATTTTGTCTCAGCAAGAATAGTGTCCAAGGACACGATTTGCCGACACTGAAACAAACTCGAATGCTTTGCATCTAGCATTTAGATATTTGCAATGGACATTTAGGGAGTCGTCGTATTTTTTCTTGTCTGGCACTTCCTGTCCACTTAGATACCTACCAAACACAACCAGACAAGGCAAAACAAACCAACCAGACAAAACAACATAACCAGACAAGACAAAACAAACGAGCAAACGCAGGAAAACCGTCAAACACGAGATCACGCGCTCTTAATCTTTTGACATCTTTCCGTTGGTGGCAGTCCAGACTCACACACTCATACTCGCATCACCCCCACCTTTAGCCCGAGGCTCATGTGATGCGCTAGAGATAATGCCTTACTTAAACGGAGCCAGCTGCTTCAACACCTTTTTTTCCCAATTTGAAAGAATAAAATGACTAAAGTGACTGTATGCGGTGCTGCTGGCGGGATCGGCCAGCCATTGTCTATGCTTTTGAAGCTCAACCCTCAAGTGTCTCAGCTCGCCTTGTTTGACATAGTCAATGCAGCTGGTGTAGCAGCCGACTTATCGCACATCAACACGGGAGCTCGTGTCACGGGGTACCTGCCAAAATCCAAAGAGGACAAGCAAACTGTCAAGGAGGCATTGAAGGGCTCGGACTTGGTGGTGATCCCTGCCGGAGTTCCTCGTAAGCCAGGCATGACCAGAGCAGACTTGTTCAACATCAACGCCCTGATTGTTCGCGACTTGGTGGCCAACGCCGCGCAGGTGTGTCCCGACGCAGCCATTTTGATCATCTCCAACCCAGTCAATGCCACTGTGGCCATTGCCGCCGCTGTGCTCAAGAAGATGGGTGTGTTCAACCCACGCAAGCTCTTTGGTGTGACTACTTTGGACTCTGTCCGTGCCGAGACGTTCTTGGGTGGCTTGATAGGCGAAGACCCTGCTTCCTTGAAGGGCAAGATCTCCGTGATCGGGGGCCACTCGGGAGACACTATTGTCCCACTCATTCACTTCGACAAGACCCTTGCCGCGAAGGTAAGAGCACTTCCAGAACAGACATACAAAGACTTTGTTTACAGGGTACAATTCGGCGGTGACGAGGTGGTGAAAGCTAAGAACGGCGCCGGTTCGGCAACGTTGTCAATGGCCTACGCTGGCTACAGATTCTCAGAATACGTCTTGGACTCGCTTGCGAACAAGGCCGCCAAGTTCGAAGTTCCTGAGAGTTCCTACGTGCATCTCCAAGGAAACGGTGCTGCCGCGTTATCCGAACAACTTGGAGGACCCGAGTTCTTTTCCGTTCCCGTTGTCTTGAAGAATGGTCAAGTGGACGCCTTCGTCAACCCACTCGCCTTGGTGCAAACTGAACAAGAGAAGCAGATGATCGAAACCGCGGTCAAGGGCTTGAAGGCGTCTATTTCCCAGGGAACCAGCTTCGTTGAAGGCCTGAAATTGTAGGTTTTCACGTGCTGGCGCCGGATCGTACCCCACATATTCTATCCGCGCTTGAGCTTATTCGGAAAGCCAAAACGAGGATCTACGCCATTGTATAATACGTACCGATTTTCCAAGAAAAGATTTTCAGACTATTTAAAGTTTCCATTTTATCTTCTTTTTTTCTTTGCTACTCTTTCGCTAGACATAATCCTTACCGACCATGAACTCTTTACAGACCATTATCGACGACCTCTTAGCACGCAAGGATGAACAGTTTCACGCCATTGCTGCTGGCGTCACCAATTCCAAAAGAACTCAGTTTTCTTCTGTCAAAGGTGTAGTGTCTCTTCCAGATGGCACCCCTGCAAATGAAGACTCGTCGTTGCATATGTTCAGCTGTACCAAGACCATGACATCTATGGCCATACTTATACTTATGGAACAAGGGAAGTTGAAAATGTCAGATCCAGCCAAAAAGTATTTGCCACGGCTCGCTGACTTTTACATTGTGAGCGATGAAGACGTCGATGATAAGACAGGGGAAATCACTGGCAAGCGCCAGCCTCCGGAAACGGACATAACTATAGAACACCTATTGTTGCACACGGCTGGTTTCGGTTACCCCTTTACGGCTATGGCCTACTTGAAGATAATGACGAAGCGGCGGGTGTTTGCTGGCGAACCCATGGAAACCCTCTTTGTCCCCAGCGCCATGCCTTTAGTTCATGAGCCAGGAGCAAACTTTACCTACGGGTATAGTACTGATTGGCTTGGACTCATTGTTGAAGCCATTTCCGGAAAATCGCTTTCGGCTTTCTTAAAAGAAAACATCTTCGACAAAGCAAGCATGGCCAACTCAGTATTTGTCATTGATGACTCCTCAAATTTGATCAAGGTCCATACTCAAGACAAAAATGGTGATATGCGCCCTGAAAAACGTTCATCAATTCCTTATAAGCCAAAAATTGACATGGGGGGCCAGGGTTGTACGAGCACAGTTGGCGATTTCATGAAGTTCCTTCGTATCTGGCTCAACTACGGTACAAGTCCAGATACTGGGATCAAGATTCTCGATCGGAGCACCGTTGAGTATGCGATAAAAAATAGACTTTCTCCGGACTTGGACATGCAAGTGGTGTTGGGTCTTAAGCCGGACGTGGATGATCCAAAGCCTGAAGGGTTTAGTTTCGCCGGGTGCGCCGTGAATACGAACGAGCTTTCTACCGGTCGGCCCGCGGGTTCTTTATACTGGGGCGGGCTTGCCAATTCCTTCTTTTGGATCGATTTCAAGAACGACATTGCCGGGTTCTTTGGCTTCCAAAGACTCCCATTTATGGAAGATGCTTGTGTGGATGCATACCGCCAGTTCGAAACCGAAACGTACCGACTCCTTACCGGATCGAAGTCGAGGCTTTAGAGTTTACCATCTTAGAAAATATTTATCTTTTCAATATATTGTTTTCTACAAACGCTCCGTTGCAAACTAAATCAAGTCTTATATTCGATTTAAATAAAGTCTATTTGTATTCGTATTCTATTATTGTGACATTAGTGCAACTCAAGTTTGTCCATTCTCACCTGTACGGCGTTTCTGTGGGCCTCCAAACCTTCAACAGCTGCTAGAGTCATGACAGCCTTTCCAATGCTCTTCAAACCTTGTTCTGTGACGTTCTGTGACGTGATGAACTTCTGGAATGTGGCGGTGTTTACTCCAGAATATTGTCTGGCGTATCCATAAGTGGGCAACGTGTGGTTGGTACCACTGGAGTAGTCACCACAAGACTCGGGAGAGAGAGCACCTACAAAGACCGAGCCAGCGTTTTCAATTTTTGAGGGCACATAGGACTCGGCGTTGTTGATCTGGAGAATCAAGTGCTCAGGTGCGTACTGGTTACTCAAATCAAAGGCCTTTTCATAAGAGTCAACGAGAAGTGTGTAGGAGTGTGCCAAACATTTAGCCACGATTTCCTTTCTGGGCAACACCTCCGCCTGTCTTCTGACGGCCTCTTCGAAGCTCTGGACCTTCAGTTGAGAAAGGTTGACTCCAAGTAAGATAACTTGGGAGTCGATACCGTGCTCGGCCTGCGAGAGCAAATCACTGGCTACAAAGTCAGCGTCTGCATCCTCATCAGCAATAACGAGTACCTCGGAAGGGCCGGCGGGCATGTCAATGGAGCACAAAGCCTGGGTGTCGTTTTGAACGTACATCTTGGCGGCGGTCACAAACTGGTTTCCTGGACCCAAAATCTTATCACACTTAACGACAGATTGGGTACCGTAAGCTAAAGCAGTAACAGCTTGTGCGCCTCCAGCCATCAAGATAGCGCTGGCACCCAATTTATGTGCAACATAAACGACTTCAGGTGTCAATTTACCAGTAGCACGAGCAGGAGGGGATGCAATGACAATGTTTTTACAGCCAGCTACCTTAGCAGGGACTCCAAGCATCATAGCTGTGGATGGAAGGACGGCGGTACCTCCAGGGACATATAAACCTACATTTTCAATGGCTTTAGCGAAACGAGAACAGAAAACGCCAGGAGCAGTTTCTACGGTCATAACCTCTTCAGATGGGAGTTGTGCCCTGTGGAACTTTTCGATATTGCTCATCGACAAATCAATGGCCTCTTTCATTTCTTCTGAGATGTCCATGAGTTCCGCTGGGAATGGTGCTTTTAACACTGGGGACTCCAAAGAAACACCGTCAAATTTGGCGGTGAGCTCAATTAAGGCCTTGTCGCCATCCTTTTGGACCAGTTGGATGATTGGAAGCACCAACTTCATGATGTCGGCGGTCTTTTGCACCGGTCTAGTCAATGCACGCTCAATGTCTTGTGAATTTGCAGAAGATACCTTGATGACCTCCATCTGGTAGGGTTGCAATTCAGGTTGCTGTTGTTGTTGCTTCTCTACATACTGTGGCTTTGCGTCACCCTTTCTTCTAGTCACCTTGAGACTCTTGATGTCTAAGTTGCGCTCGACGTCGGCCAACCTTACTCCGTTTTTAACGCAGTACGCCATAACGAAATACATCAAGTCTGCCGCTTCCCAAGCCACCTCATTCTTATCTTTCTTCTCGCCGGCCTCAATCAATTCGTCCAACTCTTCCTTCATCTTTGCAATGAGGAGCTTATCGTCGTCAAACAAACGTTTCGTGTACAGGCCAGCAGGGGCATTGACAGCTCTATCAGCCAAAGTGGCATCCAATTTAGGCAAGCCGCTGCCGAAAGTGTCCTTGGTCTCAGACAAATCTCCATCTTGGAAGCATGTGAAGTGGTTCGAGAGGTGGCAGAAGCCGTAGCCTGCTCTTGGCTCCACTACAAATTTCACCAAATCGCTATCACAGTCTCTTTCGAGCTTTACAAGCTTTTGAGTGGCGCCAGACGTTTTACCCTTGTACCACAATTCTTCGGGTCTCTTACGTGACTGGTACACCCCTTCGCCACAAGCAATGGCCTCCTTGATCGAAGCCCTGCTCAGGTAAACTACACCCAAAGCAGTGTGGGCGGGTGCAGGGGTGGTGATCAAAGTAGTATAAAGGCCGTCGGGTCTGTCTGTAGTCAAAGTAGCTACGAAGATATCACCAATCGAAATTCCATTAGGAGCTTGTGTTTCCTTAGTCAATTCGGTGCTAGGGATCACAAGGACATACCCGGCGGCAGCCAATTCCTCGGCCTGGGCCTGTGTGACGGTATTCTTAAAGAATACACTTTTGTTACCACTGTCGCTGACTTGCTTGTACAACTCATCAGAAAGCGTTTGGGCGACGACGAACGAAGCCTTTGTGGTGAAGTAAGTGTAAGCGTCGGAAACCGCTTCGACCACAAATCTCGAGGCAGGCAAGCCTGCGTCGTAGGCCTCCTTGAACTGCCCAAAGCTGACAAAAAGCTTGCTAACTCCGACATTGAGCAAGGCGATCAAGTCTTCGACAGAGACCGCATCTTGGGTCACATCGATGTCCACCTCAAGGAAGCTGGGGTAGGCATTGAGGGCATGTTTTTTAGCAGAAAACGAGCTGAACGGTAAAAGAGCTCTGCCTGTCACGGCGAATTTCTCGACGTCCCCGTCCGAGACATACGGAAGAACTGGAAAAGTCATGGTGTGGTTGAAAAATTAATTATCAGTTTTCCTATCGCCCTGTATGTGAGTGCGAGTACTGAGTCACTAGCACTTCCTGATGCAACCAGATGCCCAATAGGAAATATGGCGCTTTCCACATATGAAGATTCTTTTATTGTGTATAAAAAATCTTTCGAATGTTTTAGCTGTATCAATTTTTTTCTAAATTGTGTGTTATCTTTGACGATCTCATCTTAGGTAAATTGGGTCATCTAATGAAGGACCCCCTTAGTCAAGTCGACCATTCATTTTCTTTTTCTACTCGCTTGATCTTCTCTTATTTCTCTTTTCTCTCTTGCTCTTGCTCTTTTTTATGCTCTACAAAATCATTCCATTTCCATTACTTAGTAAATGACATTGCTATTAAAATGTAAACTCATTCCGGAACTGATCCAAGTTCATTCCAGGGCGCACACGCTCGATTAAATCACGTCGGTTCATGGCTATGAAGGCCCTTTTCAACGTCTCCGTGAGTGACGATGATTGGTTGTGGCTAAGCGTGGACTCTTGTCCCTCCACTTCATGCATAGCTAAGCCACTCAACAAATGCTCGGCGGCCTCCTTGTAGCATCCAATATTAATACATGAGACACCGAGATTATATCTGGCACGCACAAACGTTGGTCTGATCTCGAGTGCTTTGAAGTAAGCGTCGACAGCTTCCTCCGAACGGTTCGAGTTGGCCAACGATGCTCCTAATCTGTTCCACAAAACAGGATCATCTGGCCTTATCGATAAAGCCGCCTTGAAGCAGTCAATGGTCTTGTCAAAATCTTCGTTGGCATAGAATAACACTCCAAGTCCCATTTGAACATCTGCATCCATGTTGGCTTGGTTTGGAGATAACTGAGCAGCTTTCATGAAAAGTTCAGTCACTCTCTTGTGCAAAGTGAAACGGTCTTCGTCCGAAATCGAGGGACTTTCTTGACGGGCTCTTTCGGCAATCTGCGGATACTTGGTGGAAATCCATCTTTCCAACGTTGCAAACGCGGCGTTGTCATAGCCCTCGTTAATGTACGAAATTGCCAAGGTCATCAAAGCTTCTGAGTTCTCGGGATGTAATTCCAAGCATTTCTCCAAAGCCGTGATTCCCGCGACTTCTTTTTCATTTTGCGTTTGGACCTCACCGAGTTTTAGCCATGCCTCGACTCTGTTTTCGTTTTTATTGATGGCAGCCTCGAATGCCAATGCAGCCTCAGATAATTTCGCTCCATTTTCCATTAATTGAAGTCCAATCTCGTAAGGATCTTGATCAGCAGGTAGGTCCATGAACTGGTTCTGGTCGACGTTTTCAAACTTGTAGTCGCCGAAATTGGCTCTTGTAGAGGCATATTTGGCGAAATCTTTCTCCCATTGCAGCATATCTGCGGGCATGGTCTCGGCTTGGCTTCTCTTAAACTCCTGGTATTGTTCGGAAATAAAGTCGTTCTCGGCGACATCTTGGTTCAAAGAATCCCACACTTCTTGGAAAGAAGCTTGGAATTTATCGTCAACTTCGATTTCTGGAAGGGTCTCCTGAGCCTCGTTCTCCTTGGCCTCTTGCTGTGCCTCTTGGGCGTCGGCACTGAGCTCCTCCATTTCACGGAAACGGTCGTCCCAGTCAACAGAAGTCTCCTCCTTTTGCAGAGCTTGGCTGCGGTGGATGGAATTCATTCCTTGCATTTGTCCATGGAGTCCTCCCATAGACATTTGGGGTGCATAGTTGTTGAAGGCAGGCATGTACATACGGTTTTGCTGTTGGGGCTGATGGTGCTGCTGATGCTGTTGGGGTTGATGAGACGACGTGGCGCCCAGGAATTCAGTCGCCCAGCCGCTAATGGCCTGTGGTGAGGCGGCACTCATGCCTTGCGGGGGCAGTTGTGGCTTGGCCTGGAAGTCTTGCAGCCAGTTCAGGGGGCTCTGGTGGATTCTGTTGATTTCATGACGCATGGGCTGGAACTGGAACGCGCTCGAGGGCGAGCCTCCCCCACGGAATTGATCCATATCTCTCTGATCCATCATCTTCTCGGACTTGAAACCGGCCGAGGCAGTTTGGCCAACATGATGGGTCTGTCTTTGGAGCGAGCGATCTTGCTGCGAATGCTTATTGAGTTGTGCAAGCGCGTTGCCTCCAACTGAACATTCTGTACCTCCGAATAAAGACATGGCTGAAGATTTTGGTGGGACTTTGAGCTTGTGTGAGGATGTGACTAATGCAGGGGCGTGGACAAGGCGTATCGGATATCCTAGATAAGGCAAATAAAAGTGCGATAGTGGATGAAGCGCGGTGATGCCTTTTTATGTGTGAAAATTACTGGTTCAGAATTGTCTTCTGATCTGGGCTTTGCCGTGTTAGGTGTATGGAAGGAATTGTGAAAAACTGCTTAGAAACCAACGCTCCACACTACCGCGGGTGTCCTGTGATCAGAATGTGGGGGGTTGCATATGTGGAGATAAGGCAAGCATCCGCGAGAAACATAATCAACAATGGTAAATTTTGTGGGTGGTTCAAATTGCTGCTTTTTTTCCAATTTTTATTCTTTTTGTTTGCCGTATTGAAGTTTGGAGTATCATTTCTGTTATACACAGGACCAAACTGGAAAGATCGATCGTGAAAATCGATCAAAACACATTGTGAGTCTTCATTCGGTCGTCTCATGAAATTCTTGTCGTAGTTTGAGCTAGGCGTCTTGTTAAAGCAACGATGTCTTCACCCTCCCAAGCCACAATAGAGGTCAAGTTTGATAATACAGTTACATTTACACAAAATTTATTGAACAAAAGTTGGCACCAATAAGAACTCTTTAAGACTGCTACCAGTCCATGCCTTTGACGTCACTCCCACACTCAAGCTTGTTGCAAAGATCATTCAACTCTTGAACACTCTCATTGGCAGCCCCTCCAGAAATTGCTGCTGGCTCGACAACCCCTCCCTTCTTCTCCTCCAAAGCAAAGTGCTCTTTGACCATATCTCTGACAACACCCTGGTAGTACAAGACACCCTTTTCCTTAAGAGGATGCAAGAAGCCAGAGTTGTAGATTCCTTGGTTCAAGTTGCGCTGGGTCAATACGCACAAATTAAAATCCTCAAGTTCGACTAACTGCAAAAAGTCAACAAACTCTTTGCCTTCCTTTGGATCCAAGCCCTTTTTCGTGTAGACGTCGTACTGCAAGACCGTCTCATTGGGGCCCAATGGCAACACCCGGATGGAATACCAAGCAGGCGAATAGCAATTGATTCCATTCGAAGGAAAGCAGTAAACCCACAACCCATTGAAGTCACCGCCGGGGTTCTTCTGCTTCGCTGCGTTGGTGCTGGTCTTTTTCTTTCCAAACGAAAACCACGCCGACTCCTGGTCTGGGTCGTGGTCACCATCGTCCACTTCGATTTCCTCTCTGACAATTTCTGCATAATGGCGGCAATAGCGTGTCTTTGGAACAACCTTGTAAGTTTCCATACGGAACGCCGAGTTTAAACCAGGATGAGCAGTGGGGCAGTGGTAGCATTCCTGATAGCCGTCCATAAGTGTTTTCCAATTAAAAGCACCCTTCAATTCGTACGACATGTGGTAATCGTAATCGGAGAAATCAAATTCTTCCATTTCCTCGGTTAAACCCTCGAAAAACTTCTCGAATGGCATCAATTGTTCTGGATCATTGCAGAAATTGATGTAAACCAAGCCTTGGGGTGTAACATGTGTGTGTATAGGGAACAACGAATTCTCTTCCTTTTTGAAACCCTCAATATTGTCAAAGTGGGGCGCCTTGACCAAATCACCCTTGGCATTGTAGGACCATCCGTGGTATTTGCATCCAAGAACAGTAGACGAGCCCTCATCCTTTCTGACTACTGGATAAGCTCTATGGCGACAAACATTATGGAAAGCGCTGATAGTACCATCCTTCGCCATAATAAGAAAAAAATTTATTCCAGTTACATTGAACTGGAAATAGTCTCCTGGTTTTTTGAAGCGGCACGAGTGGATACAGAACAACCACGACTTATGGAAGATGGCTCTCTTCTCCAACTCGAACACCTTCTCTGAAGTCCACCATGAGGCAGGTAAAGTGTGTTCGCCAGGGAGTAACTTGTCGGCGGTGGTGTCAGGTGGTGGCGCCGAAATAGGAGATGCCACGCTCATTTTCAAACTGAATATTTTCTCTGGTTTTGTTTCGTTAATCAGATCCTAATAGAATTAATTGGCGGCTGAATGGCTCTACTTATACTAAAAACGGCACGGCACCAAACCTTCAACCACAAACTACCTTATCAAATAAGTGCCTATTGCCTTTTCCTAGTCTGGTAGAGTTATCCATTAATGATCTATTTCCCCAGTCGACGGAATTTCGTTATCTCTTCATTGTTTCTTCCTGCAGGATGCGTCTGGATTCCGTCAAACCTGAAACGCCTCCTATCAATGGCCCTTCAAAACACCCATTAGACCCCGGAGACGCAAAATTTGTTCCGAGAGATCCGGTTCAATTCCAGATTCGTTGAGATTATTGAGAAGGAAATCGCTATCCACCTGAATCCGATACAATGATCGAAGGGGCTCAATTTGATCCAAAACAGGCCCAATGTCCTCTATTTCACCCTCCTCGCATGCAGTCTGCAATTTCACTGCATTAGCAAAAAGAGAGTTGATCACGATTAACGCTCTGATGGAGACGAAAACGCCGATTTTCTGTTCGGCAGTTGTGTGCATTACCTTGATGGACTCCGCAATAAGGACAAACACGCTTTTCGTAAAATTGAGTACAAGAGGTTGGATATTTGTAGATAGCCACAGAAGAAGGACACGGCTCAACGTTACGTTGATTTCGTCGGATGAAACCAAATCGATCAACAACTTGGCTCCGAACAATGCCTGGAGAATAGATGGCAGGTACGATAACGTGGTTCTAGTGAATTCGACCCCGCTGACGTTCCATGGGATCGAACTCATGAAAAGCTTAAATGCCCTGGTGAGGAGAACTCCTTGTTTCAATTTCGTCAAATCGCCACCGAAGTACGCAGTTAACAATTTTTTAGTTTCCTGGTGGTCTTCCCGCAGTATTGTTACCGAATCCGAACCGGGGTTTGTTGCGGAAGATGTAATGTTAAGGGTACCGCAAAACACTGCCTGGAAATAGGCTCTATTCTTGGGCTCACGAACCAAAAACTTCGTAAAAACATCTACGGCAAATGGCAAATAGGTGTAATGCTCAAGTGATGCGTTAATAAGAGCAAAACTGTTGGTTGGATCGTGTTCGTCATCATCCAATTTCGGGCCAAACGCCGACACTAGCAAAAATAACAAGAACGCTTCCTCCAAAGACTGAAGTTCGATGTGAGAGCCGTGTGTGTTCAAAATAACTAAGCAGTCCTTTAAGAGACACAATCTCTTTCTTTCAAAGACAAACGCATCTGGTTTAGTGGCGACTTGCTTCACAATCTCGAAAACAAGCTTTCTCAAGCTCTCGCTCTTGGGCATCACGCCAGCGCTGTCTTCAGACAGAGAAAGATTACGTAAAGTCATGGATACAGTGATCAAAGAGTCTACTAAGAAAACCTGCTCGTCTAGGGGACCTTTGGTCTGTAACTTACTGAAATGGTGCTTATTCTCCTTCCGGAATAGATGCATGGCCGACATATAGTCTGGTATGCCACAAGAATCTATTTTAGGAGGTGATTCGACGCTACTTTCAGAGTCGGGTTGGCTTGGTACGGGGGTAAAAATCTCGTCCATGTCCATATCAGAGTCTTCATCGACCACCAAATCACCAGTTAATGAATCGACAACAAACGCAACATCTTCGCCTTGCATGTCCAGCGAGCTAACGTACTTATTAAATATCGCGTCAATAGGGTTATCAACGGGGTTTTTGATATCGAAGAAGTCCTGCGACTGGTGGTTTTCCACCGTGATTCTAGTCAATATTTTTTTTCCTAATTCCACTAAGGCACTTATGAGTTCAGGAGCTTCGGACAAATTGAACAGGAAATTATCGTCTGCAGTCGTCACAAGTAATGTATTGAGCGCAGAAAAGGCCTCGCCCTCATTTGAAGAAGAATAATTTTTGAGCGACATAGTCAAAGCATGTAAGTTTAAGGCTCCGAGCTCAGGCGCAAACAAATAAACAGGTTTAAGTACTTCAATTTTGTCGCCTAGCTCCGAAATTTTCTTTAAGAAATAACCTCGCGAATCAACTACTTTCTTCATAGGAGTATACTTTTTGACGGTGTTGGGATTTCCTGGAGCAACCTCTTGCTCTGCAGAGGCAGGCGCCGAGTTGCTCGACGATTCGGTAGCTACAACACTTTGCTGGAGCAAAGGCTTTTGATGTTGAACGCTACTAGACCTAGAGCCTTGGTTTGGCATGTAAGGCGACTGAATTAATGCCGGCGAGTTATGGGCGGAGGACTGTTGCGACAATTTTCGCAGCGGGTTGGCATTGGCCATTGACGGACTAGGGTTACTCATTAAATTAGGCGTAGGCATCATGCTAGGGTGCGGAGAAAGGTTTGTTATGGTAGGCGATTGAAACTGGCCCTTTTGGCTAACAGCTGGCGATTGAGACATTTCGGGTCCCGCCCCGGGCATTCTGTTCTTCATTGCCTGAGAACTCATTTGAGGAGGACCAGACCCGGGTCTATTCATCATCAAAGATGGGCTATTGTATTGCAGGGAGTTCTGACTTTGCTGTGGAGGCTGCTGTTGAGAGTATTGTGGACTTTGGTTCATTCCTTGGTTATTACTTTGATTTAGGTTCTGATTAGGACCAAGGGTACTCTGTTGTGACTGCGATTGTGAGAGTTGTGGTTGCTGCTGCATTTGCAGTTGTTGCTGTTGCATACGCGCAACAAGCTGCCTCTGAATCTGGACTTTCCGTGCTTGGAGGTCTCTTTGGCCCTCTTCTGTCAGGGCATATTGTTCGTACGGGTGAATAAACTGTAAATAACACGCTCCCAAGGTCTTTTCGACTTGGTGTTTCGCGATCACATTGTTAGCAACATCAATATTCTCAAATAAGCCCAACTTCTGACAAATCGTAGACCACTCGGTGAACTGAGAAGATGGTTGGTTAAGCATTTGTAGCTGTCTGAGAACGGCCGTGGGTCCACCCATTCTGCGCGACAACACTTGAAGAGCATACAAATTGACTTTCTTGTTGCTTACTACCGGTGGCAGAGTGATCGGGCTACCCTTTCGGTTCATAAAGTCGTTGAGACTCATCAAAAAAATATCGTTCTGAAGTTGTGACACTTGTGCCTGAGTTAGCCTCATGGGCGCTTTTTGCATACCTGCGGTCGCTTGAGGAACGTTCGTCGAAGATCCAGGCGCGCTTGTATTGAATGGTGGTCCGGAATTAGGCTGCGATGGTCCACCAAGGTCTGACATCTGCAGACTCAGAGATCCCGTATTGGGGCCCGGTCTCCGATTATCAGAATACATCATATTCAGCGCGGAATTCGGGGGCTGGCCGATCGATCCAGAGTCGAATCCGAGGTTTGGCAGCATTCTGTTCTGTTGATATGGTGGAACCATCAGTTGGGGCATTGGGGGCAGTTGTTGCAGCTGAGGAGGCTGTCTTTGAAGCATCTGCTGTTGCATGATCTGCAGCCGCATTTTCATGAGTTGCTCCTGTTTGGCTTTGTCAAGAGGCGCCTGTTGGTACGGAGAAGCCATGTTTCCTGAAGAATTCACTTGGGTAGGTGCCCCTTGGCGGCCCATGGAGTTGGATTTTTGCAGCTGCTGTGGATATCCCAGGTAAGTTTGTGCGTCCAGGTTATCGAACATTCCCTCAAGGCCAAGGGACGATTGGCTGTTGTTCTTTTGGGATTGCATCAGCATTTGTTGTGGTGGCATCGACTGTTGCTGATATTGTTGCAGTTGCGGGGGCTGTTGTTGTGGGGCCATCTGTTGATTCTGTTGCTGTTGTGGTTGCAGTTGTTGTTGCTGATATGGAGAGGTATCATTCCTTGGTTTCTGATACGGCTGGCTGCTCCCAGTATTCTGGGGCTGATCTCCTAAATCGTCGAAGATGGAGCCAATGAAGTCTGCATCACTATTTTCGGTTTGAGGTCGCAGAAACGCGTCCTCGTTGAACCAAAAGTTAGACATACTTGGATCTTGTTGTGTGCCCTGAAATATCTCTACGGTATGAGTAGTTCACGGTTCACTGAGTCGTGATGTACGGATGTTCTGTATGCAGTAGTATAATATGGAGAACTTCAGCAGTTTCACAATGATTATCTTGTCAGAGATGAGTATTGCCTATGATAGTAACGATGAGAAAAAAAAGTATCGTTTTATCTAGATAAGGTAAGGAATATTGGAAGAAACTATATGCAGAAGTAGATATTTTATTCGGGCCATTTTCTCGTTGACTGCAGAACTATTCGTCGGAAAAAGCTTTAAACGTGAAATCTCGTTCTATTGTGACGGAGATTTCTTATCCAGTTTATTGAAATGTCAAGAAAATGTCAACAATGAGTAGGGCCGGATGATCACTTGTACGATGTTGAACAACCTACGTTTAGCCAAACTAATAATCTTTAACATACGATCTCTTTCAAAATTCTAAGAGGCTCTTGATTTCAAGTTTAAGATAATGTAAAATCAATCATACACTTAAGAATTTGTCTCAGGCATTGTCCACGTCAGGCTGTCTATTTGCGATCATGAGCGTAAATCGTTCATTAGACCGCCCAGCGAAAAATTAGGACGAAATATATTTAGTTTCTCGCGTTTTGTTGACTTCCATTGTTTTCCTACTGTGTATTCTAGCACAATCAGTAGCTCAAAAAAAGACATGAAATCCTTGAGAAGTTAGTGTAACCTACGACTGGAGTAAAGCTCACACAATTTTCCATACGATATCGAATTGTAAAAATGTAGTCCGTAAGGATGTCGCACCCCATCATTTCTAATCAATCCAAAAGCCTTCTTGAACAACCCATCCCGGTTCATCGTACATACTTTTTTTATCTATTAAACTATCAAGTATTCTGCTGAGTTACACAACCAAACTTTCACCAGAACCTCCACCATTTGGCTAATTTTCTGGAAACAGCCTTGTAGTGTTCCATTTCCGCCCAACAATCTCTTCCATACTCACATCCAGCCATGTTGATAACAAAATCGCCTTCTTGGTAGAAGTAGCGGTGGTCATCTGCCGAATCTGAACAAGCTCCAGGAGGGAACGCGTTGATGTCACGAAGTGGCAAGAACGAAATGCTATCTCTGATCCAAGGTTGACGAGAGTAGAGACTCTCCAACGCATCCTGCTCCTTGTGCTCCCATTCCATGTGCATTTGCTCGTACATCACGGGATCCCACCATGCATCTAATAATAGGTCAGCCCACTCCGACTTTCTAATTAAAAACGATCCGAGGTTGAAGCCTCCACAGTCTTGGGTTATCACCATGTTGATTGGCGCATTGTAGTCGACGTAAGCGAGGTCTTCGGGAATATTAAGCGGGTTGAACTCGTCCAACGATCTGAAGGTGGCATTGTCTAAGTTGTTGAGGAACTGACTCTCCAACAGCCGATGAGGCTCCATGATGTAGGTGTGCAAATCAAGCCACCAGAACCATTCAGAGTCTGGATACTGTCTCATCGCTTGCTTCATAATATCCACCTTCTCCCACGACTCTCTCCATTCGTGTGAGTATCTTTTCTTCAGAGTCATATCCTTGATCGTCAACCCGTAACCGTGTCTTCTGGCGTAGTCTCTCTTGTTTGCAATCGAGGAACGCTCCACGGACCATTCCTGAGGTCCCTTCCATTTGAAAACACCGCCTCCTTCATTGGCCGCTAATATGATCACGACCTTTGGGCTCTGTGGCAGGAACCAGTGGGGGATTATAGGGACAGATGTGAAAAATGAGATGAAACAGAGCACGCAGAGAATCAAGAAGATCTTCTTGTACGAGTTGGCAAACTTGAAGATCGGACCGGTGACTCGGGAGAAAAGGCCAGTGCTCCTAGGTTTCTTCCATTTGTGAGACGATCTGTCCTTTGACGAATCGATGGCAAACTCCACGGCCTCGATGTCTTTTTCTGTTTCGGAATGCTCTAGCATGAATCCACTCGAAGCCATTTCCGCCCGTTGGGTTAGTCGAAAACTGAAGTGTTAGTTGACTTTTTGAACAAGAGGAACGATGCAGGCTGCGAGGGACGTGCCTCGACTTGTTTTACCTTGATGCAGGAATATGATCCTATAAATTGAAGAACACCAAGTAGAAAACCTGGAGCATCTCATATTTCTTATTTATTAATTCATTAATCATTCGAGAAAAGACAAGACTCGTTCGTGGGCCCCAATTTATACAATTAAGAAACGAACCATTTACTAATACGGAAACCATAGAGAGCCTTAGACGTCATTAGCTCGTTCATCGAAGAGGAAGCAAGTTCTGCTCCATACAGACTTGTCTGCACAAGGGGCACTCGGGTTGTTCTCTGACCCAGCCGACAATACATGCCCAACAGAAAAGATGGCCACAGTTTGCAGCTGATGGGTTCACCATAGGCGATAAACACAACATACAACTACGAGCATTCTCGGGGATGTATGGGAGCTGCGTAGGATCTGACAAATCAATGGTTACCTTTTGGGACACTGTGTCGCTATTTTCGACCATCTCTTGTGCTTCTGAAAGCTGTTGAAGTGTTTCAATACCGTCTACATAACCTTTCCTCCTTGGTGCTACCTCTTTAGTGTCTTGAACTCCACGCTCGGAGTATTGCTTTACTTTAATGAGTATTTTGACTGCAAACTGTAGCAAAATCACGCATCCTAGAACAGAGTAATTGCCTGTCTTTTGTAGTTTGCTAGCATCCTTATTGTGACCGAAAACGTATCGCATTCCAGCGAATCTTTTAGATATGGAATAGAACAGGCCCTGGAAGTAGAAAAGAGCGACGTGAATGTTGGTAATGGTGTCTATGATGTTACTGTATGACGACAAGAACCTGCTGAGCCATGAACTATCTTCATCTGTCTTTGACCGGAATCTTCTCACTGCTTTCGATAGCAAGTATGGAAGGATTACGTATGATGCAGCGTAAACCAAGCGGGTCATTGTCTTGGGCATGCGCTTTCCCAGTCTATTCACATACATGATGTCTACGTATTCTTCACCAAGGGTTCTAGCTCCTAGAACGGTTGTGGCCAATAGATACAAAGCCTTAGTGAAAACCGTTAATTCCTCTGGGTTTGAGTTGATCCATCTCTGGCCCTTGATGAGGCGTGCTACCTCTTGGATACGACTATGTAGCGAGGATACAAAGAAGCTATCCTTTTGATTAGCTCGCACTGAAAGTTAGTACCAACCAAATACAAATGAACCTCATAAATCTTACATACCTATGGTGGCCGCGTCCGCATATGGCAATGCATTTTTATTAGCTTTCGACATTTCGTGAACTGAGATTGTCTTGTCGAAATGTGGGGGACTTCACCGAGGATAGATAACATGCGAAATGATGGAGGTTTGACACTCGCCATCTTAAACTAATGTAGAAATACCAAAACTTTCCTTGAACTTTTATCGTATATTTCTTTTAAATTTGTCTTCTTTTCATTCTTTAATTTTCTATACCACCAACTCTGTTTCTAAGTTTTAACTGCCTAAACTCAATTTTGGCCAACTTCATTGCATAGCTACTAGTAACTTTTAAATGGTTCGTTCCATTACATTATTCAAAATGGCAAAATAGATTGTCCCTTAATGTTCTTATTCTTGGCCTTGGACCTACCAGTAGGTCCACCGTTCAATTTAGATGACAATTCTAGGGCGACATGAAAGTCTCTGTGTTCGAAAACATCCTCTACTTGTATTTTACAATCGGGGCACGTTTTCGTTAGCATAAGCTCTTTCCAAATTGCGTCGTTTGGCTCCGGGCTCGCGCTCTTTGAAAGCAACATGCTGTTCTCCTTCTTCTTTTCATCGCTACTTCTAATATTCTCAGGTCGTACAGGGCTAGAGATTTCGCTAATGGCTTTGCGCACCATTTCATCGTGTTGGTAGTCTTCGAACATTTTCTTCACGTAGTCCTTGTCTTCTTTGAATGTACTTTTGGGCTTTTCTGCGATATTACTTTTAGGAGGCGTTGTTTCTTTCATTTGCTCTTTCTCTTTTTCAAAATCCTCAAATAGCTTCCTCACGTATGAGTTGCTTCTTGTTATCTTCTTGACTGGCGCCAACTCCGGAGCTTTAGGTGCATCACTATTGAGCTCCTCGAACTGGCGCTTGATAGTTTCTCTATTCAAGGAATCTTCTGGGGCATTTTGCCCATATGAGTCGATAAGATTTGCATCAGCTGTCTTTGAAAAATTGCTTATCACCACAGCTAAATTCGCTAGAAGAGGAATTGGAAGCTGAAAGAGACATGGATCGTCGGGACTCAATTCCAAGTACTTGACGTCCGAATCACTCGCTTTATTGTTTTCTAGTATTTGGCAGAGTAACTTGAAGTAAACTACTTCTAAAGTTTTTCGAAACTTTACCAAATCTCGAATCACTGGGAACTTACACTGTTTTGACATTTTTTCCCAAGCAGAGGTGGTGAAGTGTACAGTCACTGTCTTAGGACGTGAAATGCTGGCTTTCCCGTTTGGATTTGTCTGCAGCATAGAAAGGTTCAAGCTTTCGTAATCTAGCTCAACAAGTCTCCCATATAGATCTCCAACAAAGACCTTTATCCAATCATATGCATCACCGACAGTTTTAACAGGACAGTCAGCCAAGAAATTTTTTCGTGACATCATTGATTTCACTTCCGTACGTTGTTTGAGCTTTTGCTGATGCTTACCCTGGCAAAACTCGTAAATTCTAGTTGCTAGAGGATGGTCGTTCCGGAATTCTTCTTTAAGCTGGTCAAGAGTAAACTCTTTTCTAATGTAAGAGATGGAGTTAACTCCCGGGGGCACTTGAAGTCGCCTTACAATATCTTGTCCTATCATTCCTCCCATCGAAGTGATATCCGTCAATTCAAAGCTATTAAGGAAAGGATTAATGGCTCTCTGTCGGACGATAACTTGAGAGTCGGGCTTGATAAATCCCGCGGCAAGTTTGGCTATGGTCTTGGTTGTCGCAAGTCCCCCTGAGGTGGTGTACTTAAGATCGTCATATACTTTCCTTCGAGCATCATAAAGAAATTTCGAGCCAATAATCTGAGTTATGTCGTCCCAATCTCTTAAAATAGTTGTCACATTAGGAATGGAGGCACCATCTGTTGGGTTCGGAGCATGAGCCGAAGCTGAAGCAGTATTCTGCTGCCTCTCATCCTCAGTGTGGAACAACACTCCTTCCCAATGTACCTCATCTGGTAGCTTCTGAGGAAGTGGAGGAAGGCGATCATTGTCTTCGAGATCGCGGAGTTCTGGAAACAACTCAAGCATCTTATTGTGGACAGCTCTACCAAAATCCAAATAACACTCATCTACACTCGCCTTTTCAACCAAGTCACATTGACTTTGAAGCGTCCGAAACACCTTGCGCAGCTCTCTTCTATACGGATCTAGGCTCACTTTATGAAGAGCTTGGCTCGGCAAGCCGTCCAAATACCTCCAATACGATTCGCCCTTTTTGAAGACAGCGGCATGACCAATAACAAGCAGCGGACATTTTTTGAGGGCAAGACTCAAAGGGTCTAGGCGTGATACACCATACTTTCTCGCGGCGTACGACACGGCAATGAGAGATTTCCATTGGCAACAAACCACAGGTTCATCTATACTCTTCCCAAGACGGACTTGTTCACATTGAGCGAAAAACGCGTTCATATCAATCAACCCAATGACCGCTAGAGGCAGCAAGTATGCTCTTTCAGGGTCGGAAAGCATCTTAAAGTCATTGCAGGTGAAGGAAGACTCCACACACTCAATCTTGACTTCATGCTTGGTTGTATCTCGATTTAGTATGGACATTTGAACGGACCAGCTTCAACTTTGCGTCTTCACTTGTAGAACTTCGCTAGATTGATATTGGCACAGATTTGGTTCAAACAGATGTAGCATCTAAAGAAAGAATATGACAGGTTGGGACCCGAAAGAAATGAAAAGGCGGATTTGGTCGGTAACCAAACTTGAGTTGATGCGATGGTGTCAACCTTGGGAGTTATTGATGAGAGAAGAGGAACCCAAAGCAACACGTCTTGGACGGGTGCTCTCAGATATTCAAATTGCACTAGATTCTTTTGGACAAATAATGAACATTAATCTCGAAATAAATATGAAATTATTGATTTAATGATTTGCTACAAACAATTTTCAATGTTGGGTTTTCAGTTTTGATTCAGCCGGGCCAGTTTTCATGGATTTCAAAAACATCAATACAAATCAAAATTCAAAAAGAAAAGTAAGCATGAATTGACAAATTGCCTGTTACTATATGCGGTCCGAATAATTACGAACATTAGAAAATATGTGGATAAAAATCAAAGGGCATAAAATGGCTCTCCAACGTTTGCAAGATTAAGCCATTGTCAACCGATCATTGCAAACTGAATAAACCCAAATCAGTCGTCAAGGGAAGACTCACAACAAAGAATTGGAAGAAGTAACATCAAAGGTAACGTTAAAATTTTAACGAGATTCATATATTAAAAAATTCACACTGCATTCAACGTTGCTCGTATGGCGCAGTGGTAGCGCAGCAGATTGCAAATCTGTTGGTCCTTAGTTCAAACCTGAGTGCGAGCTTTTTTTTTGTATTCAGATATTTTTAGATAATCTCGACTATATATCAAACCCATGTTTTTGTTTAAATAGCGTTACGGACTGATACTTGAAATCTGATACTTGAAATCATATTTCCATTCCGGGTCGAGAACGACTCTCCAGCGCTTGAAACTTTACATTAGATAGGCACAATTGAAAAGCGACGTCCAGACTTAACAAATACAAGCACAATTCAGAGGCTGTCCTTGTTGGAAAATGAAAGGTGGAACGTGTAGAACTCTGCGCTGTGCATGAGTTGCAATTCTAACTTGTCTTAGAAGAGCGCACTTGTGCAAATAGAATATGTTTCTCTCATCAAAGGTAATGTTGATTAATTACTGTCTTTATAAGGCGCCACTTCAAATCTTCGAAGGGTCCTTTGTTATACCAACACGGCACTGCCCAAGTTGACCACACCGTTTTCGTAAGACCCTTCACTCAAGATTAAGATAGTAGAACAAAAAGTATTTTATGTAATTATTCAATTAGCTAAGCATCTCACTGGGAATGAGAGTCAATTGCAAGAAAAATTTAATAGATGCAACGCAGGAATTGCGTTGATTCCTTAAGCTTCGGCACGTCTGGCGCTTCACTAAGGGAATGCTACGCAATGGTAAGAGTCCGAACCAGAAAAGAGTTCAACAATAAAGAACAGAGTGTAGTTGACAAACTCAGAGGTCATACCAGTCTTTTTCTGGATTCTCTATCGTACATTCCTGAAAGCAGCGGATATTTGCTCAATACTTGTAAGCCCGGTCAATACTAGATCTTCGAATATCTCAATTCCTGTGGTGTTATACCTGTCTATCATCTTCTCTAAGTACAACATCGAAATTAAATCAAAACCCATAATACTCCGAAAATACCAGGACCTTATTCGCATTGCCCCAGGCTTTTGCCGCTTTGATCATGGATTGTGGTCCACAGACCACTACCCAATTGTTACCATTCGCGCCCGGAGAGGCCAAGTCAGAGAAAATTTCATTTAAATCAGGTCGGCCATACCTGATTTGTTTCGAGTCCTTGGAAAATGGATCTTGTTCATCGTTCTGAGGGATATTATCCAGTGCCATGTTAAGCGGGCGGAGTTCAACTCCTTCATTATAGTCAAGCAATGAATCTGACTGATCTTCAAGTTGGCTGCTGGAATTCTCATCGGTAGCAGGTGTAGTTCGGGTGATGTAAACATCGACGATTTCCGATATACGGAGTTCGTTTAAAACAAAAGTATCGCTTTTGTTCGAAACGCACCAAACCAATTTGCAAGTGCTTTGCGCACGGGTCAACAATTCACGAAAGAGTGGCGCTCCAAGCGAAATTCCAGATCCACCACATAGAATGACCACCTTCTTGGCGGTTTCGTAAAAGGGTATAGGCAAACCAACGCTCGGACCAGAGATAGAGTATGGTAATGACGAATGAACTTGAAAGTTTGAAGTTTTCTGAACCACTAACTCTATTGCGCGATCATCTCTTTGTGAAAAGATAGTGTAAGGATGCGAAGGAAAAAGCCAATATTTGTAGTTGGTCATTGGATAAGAGAGCCTGATGTGTGAACCAGCTACCCATTCGGTCGGATAGTTAACAGGCTTCTGGATCTTCAAGACCTGCAAGGAAGACAGAGCCAGTTCAATGATACTTATGTTGGAAATGCCGTATACATTGGACAATCTTTGATAAATTTGAAATCCAAGCATTACCACTAGCACAAGTATAAAATCTGCCACACCAGGGCGAGCATGCCAGTACATCGGCACCAAAAACAACAAGACCACAACATTATGCCACACGTAAAAAACGCGGTAAATCTTCTGGCGAATAGCGCGCACAGAGATGATAGATAGCACTAGAGCAGCGAGCAAGCACGCTTCTCCTAATAGATTATCAAGCTTAGAAGCCTTCGACCAGAATGTGCCCTCCATAGCCCATTTTAAGCAAAAGCCGGCTCCATGAAAGAGCACTGCGGCGATGATAAGACGCAGGAACCATTTGTGGAGAGTTACGAGCTCTAGGTACGAGTGTGTAATGAGTGATGGTCGTAGAACCAAGAGCATATCGAGCGGTATAATAGAGTACGCTAAACGGCCCAATCTTTTGGCAATTGTCAGGTAATGCTCAATTGGATCGTGCAA
Source organism: Australozyma touchengensis (assembly GCA_030566735.1). Taxonomy (NCBI): domain Eukaryota; kingdom Fungi; phylum Ascomycota; class Pichiomycetes; order Serinales; family Metschnikowiaceae; genus Australozyma; species Australozyma touchengensis. The sequence goes on along the minus strand of JAKUAS010000007.1, from coordinate 323,691 downwards.
GCCGAAGAATGCGGTAACAATAACAAGTATGAGCCAAACAAGGATATGTAGCCACCATTTCTCCTGAGGTCGGAGGCTCTGCCACATCGAACTGCTAGAATGTCTCTCCGAGACGCTCCATCGTCTTAAATGAAAATACTCAAGCAACGCCACAAGCAACGCATACACAACAGAAATGCAAAATAGAAGGTAGCCGTACTTTAGGTTATCGTGGTGATGGGCACCATGACGTGTCTGTAGATCCATTCAAGTGGAGTCTTAGTCAGGAGGCACAAATTGGGAGTATGCTGCTGTAAAGTATAAGATCTTATAGCCGGAGATCAATTGAGATTTTGGGTCAAGTATGATCAATTGAACTAGGGTTATCTTGGTCAAGCTACTTGCAGTTGTGCACCTGACCTGAGCCAAATCGATGTGAAAGGAACAAGTAGGTCCTTTTTACAAACAAAAACTATGATAATTAAAAGAAAAAAAGAAAAATTTTAAAACGAATTTTGAGAAAAGGAAGAACATCGAATATATAAGTTGATGAAGAACCGACACAGGGCAAGAACGCATTAACCACGGTAACATTAAGTCGAAGATATAACAATATAATTTGATTGATTCAGTCACGAACTAATTCAGATTCCCAAAAAAAATCGGGTCTTAAATAATTGTCTTGTGTGGCCGGATACCTTCAACTCCAGTTTGCACCACGCACTTGTTCCCTGAAAGTAATGATCCACTCTGTTCTAATATGTACGTAAGCCCCGGTAATTTTCCTAATGTAGCTCTCATGCTAACCCCCAGTCAATCATGACGGTGTCCCTCGTCTCATGAAGTTCTATACTCCCGTAGACCTTTCTACACAGAAGACTCTACTTGATCAGGTGTACCAACTAATATCAGTTCGAACAGCCAAAGACTGCTCGTTCATCACCCCGCCAAAGCTATTGGAGGACTTGGATGACATCAAAGTTATTTACAGACACTACGCAACGCTCTACTTTGTGTTCATTGTGGACGACCAGGAGTCCGAGTTGGGTATCCTAGACTTGATCCAAGTGTTCGTGGAATGCCTCGACAATTGCTTCACAAACGTCTGTGAGTTGGACCTAGTGTTTGGCTGGCAGGTGCTTCAAACGGTTCTTGAAGAGATAGTACAGGGAGGCATGGTCATCGACACGAACATTGCCCGTATTGTGGCAGCAGTGGACGACGCTAACAGCCAGAAGGCTACAGGCATCAATGGTGGAAACAGATGGCTTTCTGGAATAGAGAACGGGCTCCGTTGGAAGAGAAAAAGCTAAGTAAGACATAATGAGTACATTAATTAGAGCGTGATCTGAATATTCTATATACATAAACGGCAACTCCATTTGGAATGGACGTTACCAGAACTTCCACCAAGATTTCTTCTGTTCGGCGACCAATCTCTCGGTCTCGAGAAATTGTGCTTGCGCATCGCTGACTTCCTGCGCACGTTTGGCGTCTTCCTTTTGTTGGTACAAGTCATTTGGGTCCACCAACGTGGTGACTTTACCCCTGGTCTCCTTCTCAAAAGGGGAAGTAATGCGTCCAGTCTTCCAAATAGGTTCGTTTGATTTGGCTGTTTCTTGAACAATGCGCATGAGCTCTTGCTGCTCTTTCTGTCTGAGCTCCTTGTCACGTTCATACTGAGCTCTGACTTCGGTGGAGAACCTGCTGATTAATTCTTCATCAGTCGGGATGATGGTGTAGTAGAGAAAAACACCTGTTCCTATAATAGCACCTCCCGTAAGGGGCACTTTTGCCCATCTGTACCACAAGGGTTTCGTGCTCATGGCTTGGTGATGTGGTTGGTGGTGCAGGCAAATGAGTATCTAATGATCAATACATGATGGAGTTGACAGCACCTTTTTTTTGGATTATCGATAAATGACATCCATTCCATATTATTGTTTACCTTATTTTTCTTTTCTGGATTTTCGCTAACAGTGAAACTATGAACTACGTACTTTTCCGGACTCACAATTCCCTGCAATGCAAATTATATCTATTATGCTAATTCTTTCAATTCAGTGAAAGTACTTGTGATATCCATAGTAATGCAAGAGCTTGGTTCGAGCCCTAAGCTGGACACGATAAACATGTCGCTTTAGCGCTCCCGAACTTCATTATTCCACACTGGTACAGAACTTGAAGATTTATCAACGATTGCGCTCCTATCAGTAACATCGCTTGTCACGTCGTCGGTACCTATTTTCTTACTTGGCCTGTCTCTTTTGTACTCGGATTTGCCCGCGGAAATTAAGCTTTCTCGGAATCGCAGGGGCTTTTGCTTCTTGTGCTCTATGTTCTTCAAGCTTTCGCTGACGTTATCGATCTCTTTGATCTCCGTTGTCTCCTTGAAGCGAACCAGCTTCAGCTTTGGTTTCAGCTCTGTACTAGGTGCTTTAATTTGGGGAGTCTGTTCAAGCTTTTTGTTTCGGATAGCCTGTATTTCACCCCAGAGGCGGTCCTGGAGAGGCGAGTTTCCTGTAAACATACCGAAGTTTCCTCCATATAGAATCTCGTCAGCTTTTGTATCGTCGTCGTCGTCTTCATCGTCGTCTCCATCTTCATCAAAACTATCTTCTAGATCAAAATCAAAGTCCTCGACATCAAAATCGCCCTCCTCATCGTTTGGAGCTACTTCGCTAGCAATAAGCTCCAATTCGTAGATGTCCTCGGGCCGAATAGCAGGTACAGAATCTTCAGGCAAGTCATCAGAATTGCGATTAACTTCAGAGGCTGGGTGCGTGCTCTCTTGAGCAACGTCCTTCTCAGCGTTTTTGGAAACGATCTCCATGTCTGCTAGTAGCTCTTCGATTTGATCGTTATCATCCGTCTCCGCCGCAATGGCAGCGGCATCCTCAAAATCTTCGATAAATTCAATTTTTTCAGTCTCTTGGAGCTCCTTGGAACCGTTGCTAGCTATTTCACCTGTGTTTGTCGTCGTGGTCGGGGAGTTGGCGTTCTTGTCCATAGCAACCGGTTCATCATTGATCTTGACGCTCACAACTACTCCATCATCGTCTAGCATTTCCTGGATATCTAGGATTGGGAGTCCCTCCTCGTTTGTCTCCTCGGATGGTTGTGAAGGGGCTGAATCTTCCATAAGCTGCAATATATTGTTCAACATCGTTCGAGAACGGTCAATTTTTTCAGATATTTGCAGAAGATCTTGTGCGTTCGCTTTTGCTCTTCTATCAAAGTATGCGTCTGCTTCTGCGGGTGTCATCTCTACCCAGAGATCACAGCCTATGCAAATGAGTCGTTTGCTTGGAGCACCGCGGCCGTCTCGATTGTGGCACGCCAAAGTTTTTAGCTGCTTCTCGCGTAGGATATAGGCTTCTTTTTCGTTTTCCAAGGATTTCAAAGACACCTGTAGCACATCTTTTAGGTCATCGAGAGATTCACTCATGCTGTGGGACGAGTGTGGAGTGCGATGTGGAGTATATTTGCATGCCCGGCCACCGTGGTGAAAACAATGCTAGAAATTCAGCGAATTTCAGATAATACGCGGCCTGTATCGAATTCTTTTTTTCTAATTATTAGGAAGAGCGTCTGGATGGCTGGTCATTCGAGCTGAAAGCAAGACGCAATAAGGACTTGAAAACTGGAAGAATTGAAATTTGATTTCAATTGATACGAAAATATGCAGCTGAGTGACTTGCATTGGAGGGACTTCATCACAAACCATCATCTAGCCATCGCATCGAACACAGATACAATCAGCTCAACAAACACAATTGGAAGAGAGATTGTCGAAGAACACGTCTATAAGGGCGCCGAAGAATGATCTGCCTACTTTAAAAATGCATTAATTGTAACGTTTCGGCAACATTCACCTCGAGGCAAGATTCACCTCGACACCAACCCACTGAAAGTGCATCGAGTTCAAACAATTTGGAGTCGTCATTTGTCTCAATCATTCGATTCTGAATGCTAATTGATCGAATCGGTCGGATCGGTCGTTTCAAAACCCGATCCATGTCCATCTTACTGCATACATAGAGATGGCCTTATGAATGCAATTTGGATGGTTCAAGTCCGAACTATATATACTCACACGATCAGCGCCTCGAGGGAGCCGCAAAAACTTTTTAAAATTTTAAAAGAAATTTCGTCAAGGTCCAGGTGTAACAGTGACTTCGCGATCTTGGACCCTGTTCGTCATTGTGCATATTCATAGACCTCCATCTTCTAAGTCTGTACGAGCATACGACGTACCATCTGTGAACTTAGGGGCACTGAAACACATCACGCTTTTGCCACAGCCTCATATGTCCATATAATAGCCACGGGATCCTCCTTGTTCAACTGCTGTCGTTTCTATTGAGCTAGCTTATATCCAGTTCTCTTGTGGCAACCGATTCAACTCGTGTCCATCGCCGCCAGAGAGCCTCATATTATTCATATTCATCAACAGCCTTGAGCCCTCCGCGTGCAAGACGCTCTGCAACTACGAAGTGGTAGCCATGGCCGACGATAAGAAGTCCTCGGGAAAGACCGGGTTCAAGCGGAAGTACCACTCGAAATCAAAGAAGGGATGCGTTACGTGTAAGAAACGTAGGGTCAAGTGTGACGAGGCGAAACCAACGTGCTCCAACTGTGTTCGCATGAAGCTCGAGTGTGGCTACTTAGAGGAGCCCGATGCGCCTCCCAAGAGAACGAAATCCGACCCTGACATGTCTGCTTCGTTCTCCCCTACACAGCAGGCGACTCCAAACAAATCCCCTAGCCCCTCGCCCTCGTCTGCAAAGGCCACGTTGGCTGACATGGCCTCATTGGGCAACACCTTGCTTGGTGCCGGGAACTTGAACAACATCAACATGAGCCACTTGGTCAACAACCTAACAAACATGCGCGATTTCAATTCGCTCGGAGAAATCCCAAACTTAGGGAGCTTAGCCGCTTTGGCCCAGCAACCAATCGACTTTGGCTCGTTGGGGTCTCAGCTATCTAGCATGGGATTCAACTTGGATAGCCTCGTGGCGCCGTTTCTCAAAACGAAACCAGAACCTGCCTCGACCAGCAATGAAACTGTATCCAGCTTGACGGCTGTTCTAGACTCTGCCATCCAGCTGCTAACGGGCCATGAACCTGTTGGCTCCACACTGGCAGCAAGCTCAGCCTTGGCTCTGGCTATTCCCGATTTAACCGACCTACCAGGTCCATTGCCTGCAATGAGCGAATCTATAGCACCTCCAATGGTGCAGAACTCGATTACCAATAACCCTAATAGCTCACTTAATATGCTTGATTTAAAACTAATGTATCACTACACAACACACGTCTCCAGCACCATCACCGGCGCGGGAATTTCAGACACAGACATCTGGAACCACGATATCCCCATGCTAGCATTCGAGTTTCCTTTCTTGATGCATGCTCTACTAGCCTTCAGCGCCACGCATTTGTCGAGGACAGAGACTGGATTGGACGATTGCGTGACTTCGCATAGAGGTGACGCACTCCGGCTACTACGCGAGGCAATTTTGAATATTGACAGTGACAACACCGACGCGTTGGTGGCCAGTGCGCTCATACTCATTATGGACTCCTTGGCCAATGCGTCTGTCCCCTCTCTGACTTCAACAAAGTCCTTGCCTGCATCTGCATGGATCTTCCACGTCAAAGGAGCAGCGACTATTCTCACGGCCGTATGGCCCTTGACCGAGTCCTCCAGGTTCTATAAATTCATAAGCGTAGATCTCGGGGATTTGGGAGACATTATCAACGAGAAGAGCCAATTGACACACAACAATCTGCTTAAGTATGCCGATCTAGAGTGCCACGACTCAGCTATCGCAGACTTGTTTCCTGTTCCAATCAACTCGCCCTACTTAATCACGCTAGCGTACTTGAACAAACTACACAAAGAGCGGTACAAAGCCGACTTCATTCTTCGAATCTTTGCGTTCCCCGCACTCTTGGAGAAGGAGTTCTTGGCAATGCTTATGATGGGAGACGTGAAGGCCATGAGAATCATGCGTTCGTACTACAAGCTTCTAAGGTCGTTCACGCTGGAGATGAAGGATAAGGTCTGGTTTTTGGAGGGCGTTTCCACGGTGTTGCCTGTTGATGTCGAAGAGTATGCCGGCGGCGCCGGTGGTATGCATATGATGCTTGATTTCTTAGGTGGCGGACCCTCTATCATGGAGGATAACGAAGTCGACAAGGACCTTTCGAAGATCGACCCTGGAGGAAAGATCGCCAAGAAGCTTATTGATACCAACAACCTACCAAGTGACATTACGAGTACCCTAGATGTGATGCAAGGGGACGAGGGCATTCTCAACCCAAACTAGTCTACAGTATAGTCTTGAATACGAATCAACAGATACGAAATGTGAACGCAGTGGCCGCTAGACCAATGTACTCACCCCTACCTAAACCTATTTCGCTTTTATTCCAGTCGTGTCTTTGTGTACTTTGGCGGCAGTCCAACTTCATATTTCATTATAAATGCAATATACATACAATCGAGATGGTCAGTGTATTTTCCAAGAACACCGCCGTTCCCTTTCGCTCTTTTTGTGCTGTCAACGCTTTTTTGTGTTCCCGCACACGTCTCCTCAAAGATAAGCCGTCCACCCACCAGAATCGGAACAGGAAGTTCTGCCTGCACACAGGCGCACACCCGATTTTTTTGCCATAGATCCCACCAACACCACACTAACACCCCATTCTGCTAACCCAGCTAGAACTTTCACTCGCGTTTGCAACCCCCCAAAAGTCCCGCTGTACCTCCATACACCAAAGACTGATCGGTACCAGAGCCCATACGCATATTTGCCCCCGTAATCTATTCTTTCCTCACCCAGAAGTAAGCCCCTAGAAAGCACCACAATCAAGATGCAAACAATAAAGTGTGTTGTCGTGGGAGACGGTGCCGTTGGTAAGACCTGTTTGTTGATCTCGTACACCACGTCCAAGTTCCCCGCCGATTATGTCCCCACTGTTTTCGATAATTATGCTGTCACAGTGATGATCGGGGACGAGCCTTTCACGTTGGGTCTCTTCGACACCGCCGGCCAAGAGGATTACGATAGATTGAGGCCGTTGTCGTATCCTTCCACAGATGTATTCTTGGTGTGCTTCTCTGTCATTGCCCCCTCCTCGTTTGAGAACGTCAAGGAGAAATGGTTCCCCGAAGTGCACCACCATTGTCCCGGCGTGCCATGCCTTATAGTCGGAACGCAGATTGATTTGAGAAACGACGAGGTCATTTTGCAAAGATTGAATAGACAAAAGTTATCGCCCATCACCGCCGACCAGGGTGAGAAGTTGGCCAAGGAGTTGCGTGCAGTTAAGTATGTAGAGTGTTCGGCTTTGACCCAAAGAGGATTGAAGACTGTGTTTGACGAGGCCATCGTGGCTGCTTTGGAACCTCCGGTCATTAAGAAGTCCAAGAAGTGCACGATTTTGTAAGTTGGGTGCTTCTGTATGTGACGCTGTCTTCTAGTTCCTATGTGACAATTCATACCTTTGTTTGGTAACCAGACTAATATCATGGATACACTGTTCTGTTTCAGTGCATTTTAATCATTTCAATACACAACTTTAGAAAGAAACGGCTAGGTTTCGTGAGCTCGGTTCATGAAAAGAATGACTAGGCTAGATTTCGTGAGCTCGCGATTCATGAAAAGGTATGGCGAGCGCAAGTGTGCTATTTATATGGCCAATCTGGAGAGAAGCTCTGCAATGTTTATTTGAACTGAGATGGGTTGTATTCGTGTTTGCTGGTTTTTGGTCATCCCAGGAATGTCAGCATACCCCACGAAAATGCTCTCAGCCTAGATTTAAGAATAGTAGAACCTCATTCAAGCGATTTTAACCATCCTTGAAGCATCTAGTGGGGTATCGGAAGCCTTAGTTCGTTGAATTTCAGATTATATGGTTTGTGTTCGAAAGATGAAAATCGAATTATTGAAGTGATAAAACGTGAGCCACAGAAGGACAACAATTCTAGATTTGATGTTTTGACTAGCAATATACTTTGGTTGTGACTAGATACCTAGACTTTAAAGCATTCGTTCCCAAACCAGGAATCATTCGCTGTAAGAGATTTTTGCCGGAGAGTGCTCATGCTAGAACAGAGACGTTCCTTCCAAGTCAAATTTCCTGAAATTCAATTGCTTGATGGTTCGAACAGATGGCTACCTTTGCCGAGAAGATGCCAAATTGCCAGATAAAATAGAAGTATGCCAAGTTGCCAGAAAATAACCCTAGTCTCAATCAGTCAAAAAGAGCTCACACCTCCAAGTTGAAATAAAACTGTTTGGAGCCTGTTTCAGTTGCTTTTCAATTCTGAAAGAACACACCAAGATCACTTACGCGGGGTGTTAGATTGCTTGAGCACGTATAAGAGACGCTCGTGTGTATTAAATATGACCAATGAGTCAGTTTCTGAATCTCAAAACGGAACACTCACGCCTATGTATAGATGTGCACAGTTCTTGGGCTTGAGTCGAGCGAACCAAGATTGCAAGATCCAGGAGCGGTCTCCGAGAAGAATTCATAAAAAATAATATAAAACATCCATCAGCCTCTTCATGTGCGATGTACCGCTGATTTAGTAGAATGCAATTGATCCGAATAACACGGAAACCGCAGTAAGAAAACGCATTTGCCACAAGACTATCTAAAGCTAAGTGATCTGGACAGGAAGTGTTCTCTTGCACGTCTCAACCAAACAGATTGTTGTTTCTTCCATGTTCGTTCGGAACTCCGCCATAGTTCCTATATGCAATTACCCGCGGTGCAGATTAACGGCGGCCAACGGTTTGAAGGCTTTTTACGACAACGCCAACCTAGAATCAACCTGGCGTTCAGCAACGAAAAGCATAGTTACTTAAAACCAGGTCCCCTGAAGAGTCCTATGAATTTAAATTATTATCTCCAGGTCAACACGAATAGTTGACTTCGCGTAATTAGCCTACCGACACAGCGTTCGAGAGACACAGGATATCACAGGCGCTTCAAAAGATTCTGTGCTCACCGATTCGTTTGGCCACGGACTATGCTTTTCGAAAAGAATCTGACGCTGGCGCCAACAGTTTTGCTATAGTGCGGCTCTCTATCCTGTGAGGAAGCCGATAAAGATGTGTCAAGCATCTCGGATCCGGCAGGCATTTCTCCGATGATGGATATGATATCTTCACTTTCAACGCTCTAATTAAGCACCACGCAACAATTATGTCCACATTAGTATGTTTTCTGCATATATTGATGCATTCTCATTCTTGGAGCACTCGCCACACCGGTGTCTTACTTCGCCGTATCCTGCGAGGTGCCAGATGCAGACACGCTTAGCAATGTAATCTCCATCTCCCCTGAACACATCAAGAAAACATAAGACCCACGATCCTCTGCTCTCAAACTGCAAACTATCGAATCATCTCGAAGCATTCTTAGCCCTTCGCTGCTGTGCCGCATATCTTTGTTTGTTTTCCTTATAGATCAACCACCCCCACATCGTAGACGCCCATAGCATTCCAACAGATCAATTCATCCTGTGACCCAGCCCCATGTCCAATAAGTCGTATCGTGGGTCTGACTACGCCCTGAGTCACAACAGTACGTTTCGCTCGCAGGCTAACTCTGTATCCAAGCTAAGTACGGGGTCCTCCAGCAGCTTCAAGTTCGAGGCGTATTCGCCAGAACAATTCCGATCCAGCGCTCCAAATGCATCGCATAACCTGGCCACGTCGCCTACCACGAACGGCTCGAACAGCCATCCGTCCAACGCTTTGTCGCTGGACCATCGTAGATCAATCACGAAGGAACGGCTATTGGCGTACCTGCTGTACGTTGACGATATAGACTTTGTAAAGGATCAGCGCAACTACTTGCAGGGCGTGGGGGTCCAAGATATGTCCCACGTTCAGACCTTACTGCTGGAAAGCTTTAATCTACCCGCTAACATTGTCCCGGGCTACACCCTTCAGCACCGTCTCACCTATGACGAGCTCAGTTCTCTCTCGTTCGTGGCCATTCGCGACGAAACCAATGAGCTGGTGATCATAAGACTCAGTCCAGAGTTTTCCGAGAGCGATCATGTGGCTCGTTTTGTTAATGACTGGTATCTCACCCTGGGGCTCAACCCCCCGTCTAGACAGAGATTATGGACAAACAAGGACTTGGTGAACGACTACGTGACCACACCAGTCTCTCCCAAAAAGGAACTATATGTAGCTGATTTGAAAAAGCCAGGTAATACGGACTCATATTCTGTTTGGCAGGTGCCATGTACGTTGGCGAATAACATTCCCTCAATTCTTTACCCCTCCAGCTTATACAACGTTGCACACAGAAAAGATTCGTCCACCGCTAGACGTATGGCTGTAGTCTATCCAAATTATGGCTACAAAAGCATTAGAGATTTCTACTTCGAAAGAACGAAAACTGTCTGTACAGACAAAGCGTCTGTTAAAAGCGGCAGCGTAAAGTCTTATCTCTCAGAATTAAGTGCTGATGCCAATTGTGGTGCCGATCGTATTCTACTAACGGATAACCTCGGCAGCGGAAACTTTGACGACTTGGCCAATAGAGTGCGCCAAATACCCAAGAGCCCAGAGCTCATCTGCGACATTCTTCATGATATTATTGACGTGTTGCGGGCTTTATCGGTATGCCACGAACTAGGTATTGTTCATAATGGTATCACTAGCCATCATATTCTTCGGTCAAAGCTTCCGAGCGAGCAGCTTCAATCCCACGGAAGGGATAGAGTGGTGCTTACCGGGTTCGACTTTGGTTTTTCTGTAGTTTACGAAGACTCGTTTCATGCGTTCCGAAAAAAAAATCTTAGGGCTATAGACGATTTGCTACCATACATGTCACCCGAGAATACTGGAGACGCCATTTCACTCGTAAACTACAGTACGGACATTTACTCTATTGGTATCGTGCTATATGAAATGATCGTAGGCTGTCTTCCGTTCCAGTCGGACAATCCAGTCCGCCTACGAAAAATGCATTTGAGTCAAAAACCCATTCAACCTTGCATTCTTGGCAAAACTTGGATTAGCGCGGATCTCAGCAATGTGATCATGAAATGCTTAGAAAAAAAACCCGAAGACAGATATATTTCCGCTTCTCAGCTACTGAAAGACCTTAAGCGGATCATAAGAAGTTACGATATTGTACCAGCTATAAATGGTTTATCCATAGATACGGGGATCGCGGCTGCCAGTGAGGCGTTGTCAGATGTCCCTATCTTAGACACATTCCCCACTAGAATGCAGCCCATTAAAATTAGGGACACAATCATCGACTACAACAAGAAGCATCAACTGGATTCCAAAATAATTATTGTTAAGGGAGGGTCCGGTGTTGGAAAGACAACTATTATAGATGAGATGGCTGGACGGGCTGTTTCCAGATATGATTTTGTTGTCCCTTGGACCTTTGACTGTTCAGATATGAACGTTACGAAGTATGGTTCCTTGCTTTTTGGAATCCATGCTATTACAAGACAGATTTTATCTTCATCGAAGGATAACATTTCTGATTGGAGAAAACGGTTGACCAATGAAATTGATACAGATTTGAGTGTTTTGTTTCAGACCATTCCGGACTTGAAACTACTTCTTGGCCCTCACTATCAGAGCATGCGTGAAGATAGAGCTACATCGAATGGGTTTCAAGGTGGCGCCAGTTCCAGGTCAATGATTCCTCTACGTAAGTTGTTGAAAGAAGAAACGGATCTAGAGAACATTTCACCGCTGGAGGCTCAACTGAATTACTTCGATGAACAGGCGCTCAGCCTTGAGTTAAAGTACAAATACATCTTCAAGAATTTCTTCTCGTTGGTGGCTCAAAGAGGTCTAACTCTCATCCTAGACGATGTCCAGTGGTGCTCTCAACAGGAAATCGACCTCTTGTACGAAATTGTCGATTTCATGCGCGCATCAGGCAAGTCGCATAATATTACCATTCTTGCTTCTTTTCACACAAGTCCTCCCGTTTCTAAATTAGAGAATCCTCGGATCCCACTCTCACATTTTGAGAAATTGGCTACTTCATTAGATCTTTTATACAAGGAATTTGAAGTTAAAGATCTTGAGCTTGACGAGTTTTCTGACTATCTCACCGCGTTTTCGTTAACGAAGAATATTGTAGCAGATACCACGGCTGTCAAAAGTCTCTATGACCTTGCCTACGGTAACCGATTGTGTTTCAGTTACCTATCGCGATACTATAAGCTTAAAAATCAAGATAGTAACATTGGATGGAATACAATTGTGCAATTTGCTCAAGCACACGAAAAGCAGCCTCTGCTGCAGCTTTTGGCTGATTCAATTATTGAAGGGTACCTTTCGGAGGTTGCGTCGGAAAAAGTGATGCGCCTACTCAAATTTGCTGCTATTATATGCGTAAACGGTTTATTCAAAATGTCCGATTTGATGATTGTGACTGGATTCTCTTTGCTTGAGGTGCACGAGATCTTGCAACTCTGTATGGAGACCAAACTAATTATTCCCTCCGGGATATACTACAAAATGCCCTTCCACTTAATAGCAAACAATAATTTCCCGTTTGAACTCGATGACTCTACTGCTTGGAATTGGACCGCCCAAACACGGTATCGGTTCGATCACAACGTAATTCACTTCAATCTCTTGAAGCAACTAGAGATGTCTGGCGAATTTCAAGAGTACCACCGCCTCTCTGGTCTTCGTCTCAACAAGAGCTTGTCTCACGAAAGCGTTCAAAACATCTCAGATTACCTTAGTATGACCTCTCACTTGATGGTGTCCGGAGATGCCGCCAGGGCGGAAGATTATGAAAAATACTACGACGCACTAGTGGCAGGTGGCCGATATGCGTTAGCCACGTCAAATTTGCAACTAGCGCTTAAATTGTTCACAGCTTCAACCAAATTTATCCCTAAGCATGACAGACAGAAAGTACTCAAGGGTGCATTGACATGCATTCAATGTCACTATCTTCTCAAAAACTTCGATACTTGCGTGAAGTTGATTCTGGAAGCAGAAGAAGAGTTTGGGAAGGATAATTGGATCTTGATCCATTTGAAAGTAAGGTCGTTGTTCAACGCCAGACAATTTAAGAGAGGGGTCAAGAAAGCTATTAAAAGCTTACAAGCTCTAGATCTCGACATTTCCCTCAGCGAAGAAGAAAACAAGCCTATCGCTGAGAAAAGTTTTAATCAGCTTCCATTATCTGTAAACGAGATACGCGTTCTCAAGACTCTTAAAAGAGCCACCGATACTAGATTTGTGTTAATCACAGAGCTTATCATGGACCTCTTGAGTCCAACGTATGTTTTGGGCCTTTCAGAAATGAGAAAGGCGCTTCTTTCTCAGTTGGTGCATCTCATGCTTAAATATGGATACACCAGTGCTTGCGGTGTCCCATTGATTCATTTAGCTAATATGTTTGTGCAAAGAGTGGAACTGATGAGCATTTTGAAAGCATGCGAAATTTGTGACGTTGCTTTGGCTCTTGTAAACTCTGACTTAGGAACAAGCTCCGAGTTTAGTGAACATTTAAACGAATGTTACATAGTGTACATGGCGGTATTCAAGCAACCATTAAGCGAGCTCATGAGACATTCCACGACCCTCAATTTTGATACAAAAGTGCCGCTCAAACCGCACGAGTCCTCTCTTCAACTCCTTACTGTAAACAGTTTCTTGATTCTTGGATATGTCACTGGTTGGACCAGTCTGAGCGTTGCGCTACAGAAAACGGTTGATATCACCACAAAAATCGAAAATGTTGGGCACAAACTCTGCGTTCTGCTCTGGCTCAATAAGATTCAGTTCGAAGACTTCATGGACGAATACGAAAAATTGTTGCCAGAGCTTAGCCCTGAGCTTGAATTTTGTATCTTGGGAAGCGCCGTCTTGTGGTCTTCCACTGTCGGAAGGTTCAACGAAGGAGCACAAATCACGCTAGATAGAGCGTACCATGTTTCGAAGAAGCTTCCAATGTCCTTGATGCACGTTAGATTCTTTTTCTTTGCCGCCATTTGTTTGTGCTTCAACACGACCGAGGGCAAGAAAGGGAAATCTAGAGAATTGGCCAAAAAGATCGCTGCTCTTTTTGATAAGTGGGAAGAAGCGTGCTATCAGAATTTCGGTCCCGAGCTGAAGATAATTAGCGCTTGTATTATAGCTAGCGAATCCGCTAAACCATCGTTATCAATTCTTGATACCTTCGAAGACGCCATTGAGGCCGCCAAATTAGAGGGCAAATGGCTCGAACTGGCACTTGCCAACCATGCATGTGCCGCATGGCTTCTTAGAACTTCAGACAGTAAAAAGAGAACTTATCACTACGCAAGCGAGGCTCATTCCATATATCGTATGACTAATCTTGATGCTCAAGCAGATAGACTTCGGTCACAGTTCTCGGACTTGTTTGCCTCTTTCAACTGGGCAGGTGTTCCAAAGATTCCAGAAACGCATAAGCTAAGAATGGGCGTCTCCAAGGCCTTTAGCGATGACTTGATTCATACTTTCTTAGACCCTCCAGATTACTCGCCCATCACTGAAGATTCCATCGATTTTGCGGCAGATGACAAGCCGGCGCTCACCAAAGGTATGTCTTCTGCGAAGTTTGTGCCCACCGTCAGTATGGATGTTGATGGTAGCACTCCAACGCAAGATGACTGGGTTCAAGCGATAAAATTGTGCCTCTCTATTTCTCAATCATCAAATATAGATGCCATTGTTCTGAAGCTTTTGGAAAGTTGTCTTACATTTACAGGAGTTGACTACGGCGCAGTTGTATTAAATCTTCAAACCGACGAACCAATGGTCAAGGCAATCGGAACAGTGAACAATATTTATAAGCTTGATGAAGAGTCATTGATCTCTCGTGGTGATTTGGCCCCCTATCTATTGGTGATGGAGTGCTTCTTGAAGGGAGAACGCATCAGTAAAGAAGACAATCGGAAATATTTTGATGAGAGGTTTGGAATGGATCTGTACTACGCGCACAACATGTGCGGGTCTGTGCTTTGTATTCCGATTAAAACTTCAACTGTAATCGGAGTTGTGTATTTAGAGAGACAGGTGCGCCAACCCAACCTTGGAACGCAGGAGACTTTCTTTGATCGTAGTAAAATGGATTTGATTGAACTTCTCTGTTCACAAGCAGCCGTTTCGTTCCTGAAGCTGGTTGTTTACAACCAAATGGAGCTTGCAAAAAAAGCCGCCGAGGAAGCCACAGAGGAAAAAGCCAGCTTTCTTGCAAATATGTCGCATGAGATTCGAACTCCTTTCAACTCTTTGTTTGCATGTTCAACTTTTCTTTTGGACACGAAATTGACACCTAGCCAGCGCGAGTACGTTGAAACTATCAAGAACTCTGCCTTGGTCACATTGAATATCATTGATGGAATTCTTGCCTTCAGTAAGATAGAACATGGCTCATTCACTTTAGAAAACTCACCCTTTTCGATAAATGAGTCAATTGAAAGCTCAATCTCTATTTCTAGTGATCAGATAGAATCGAGGGAAATCGAGTTTGTATACTTCAACAAATGTCCCGAGATCGAATTTATCTTTGGAGACGCCACACGAGTACGGCAGATCATAATCAATTTGGTCGGAAATGCCCTTAAATTCACTGCTTCTGGGTACGTCAAAGTTATTCTCTCCGCCGAAAAAATACGTGACTCAAGGTACCAATTGACGATTTCCGTAGAAGATACAGGAATAGGTATACCTCAGGAATCCAAGTACAAGATTTTTGGAGCATTTTCGCAGGTCGATGGCTCATCTAGAAGAGTTCACGGAGGATCAGGACTAGGACTTGCAATTTCCAAAAGGCTCGCGGAAATCATGAATGGCCAAATCACATTTGAAAGCGAATTTGGCAAGGGTTCTACATTTATGTTTTCTTGTCCATTCGAGGTGCAACTACAAACCGTAAGGCCTTTAATTAAGCCACAGACAGTATGTTTAGTCTCCAAAGCCGAACTTAAGAAGCAAGCGTTAATGGAAACAATACATTTTCACGGGGCCAAAACAATCAGTTTCCAGACTTTAGACGAGGTCATTGCTTCTGGAGATGATTATGACGTCATTCTCGTTGATCGCCGAATCCTTAAACCTGGCCAAAAAGTTAGATCCTCAATAAAAAGGCCCAAAGCGCGGGCTATTTTAATTGTGAGATTTGGACTGCACATTTCTGACTCTTTAGAGCGCGACGCAGATGTGGATTCCCTTGCATTCTCGCCGCTCAATAGATCTACGGTAATTAAAATACTAGAGAACTCATTACTTACCGATGACAACACGAAAGAGGCTCCAATCAAGGAGATTGTTCAGCCGTTAAACATTCTTATAGCTGAGGACAACCCCATCAATCTTCGTGTCGCATTGCAGCATCTTAAGAAATTGGGCTACTTGGCCGACCACGCCAAGGACGGTGTTGAGGCTGTAGAGAAATGTGAGAACAAATTGGCAATAGGAGAAAAGTATGACGTCATCTTAATGGATATTCAGATGCCCAGAAAGGATGGGATCGAGGCGACTATCGAGTTAAGACAGTCGTTCAAAGAAAGAAACTGCGAGGCGTTTTTGCCTCAAATTGTAGCATTGAGTGCCAACGTTGCTGGCGAAGACCGACAGAAATGCTTGGACTGTGGCATGGTAGATTTCGTTTCCAAACCAATTTTACCAGAAGTACTTAAGCGCGTTCTCAAGAACGTAGCCGAGTCAATGGAAGACCATTAGATTGCTTAGATTAGAATCAAAATTATAACTAATACGATAATATTCATTGAAATAGCATCATTACATGTGCTTGTACATCAAGTCATCAAAGAACAATATACTCCACCTGTTGATTACTTCCTAGCCTTCGATTCCAAGTAGAGCTGGATACGGTTTTCTAACCATTTTTTGTGCTCGGCGGCATAATTCTCTAATTCCTCAGCAGAAGGTTTGTACTGGGCTTTTGCTTCCTCGCTCATGGCCTTCCATTGAGCAGCTACTTGCTTACTGGCATCAGCAAATGACTCCCCTTCAGGGTAGTTTTCCTTCATGTAGGCAGCATATGCGTTAGGAGGCGACTTTGGCTCGGGGGTGTAGATCTTGAGTTTCTCCTCGTAAACCTTGTTGGCAATGTCCTGGTAAGGCTCCTTCTCGCCCTCCGTCAAGACTGCCCATCTCTGACTCAACTCTTTCAAGGTAGCGCCAGAGCCAGAGTTTTCCTTCACATAGGCAGCAATTGCAGGCATTCTTCTCAATGGCTTGGACGCTTCCGCTACCAACTTCTTGTAGGCCTCCTTGGCCTTAACGTCGTAGGCTTGTTGTTCCTTCTTGAGCTTATCCTTCAATTGCAGTAAGTTCTTAACCTCACGGGCGTGGAGGTTGGAAATGGCCGTGTGTGCTTTCTTTTTCTGTTTTTTAGCAGCAGCGGCATCCAAGCCTTGCAAAGAAGCAGCGTGTTTCTCAATTGTCTTGTAAACGGTTTCATGTCTGCGGGCTTGTCTGAGACTCAAAAGAGTAGCTGACACGACGAATGATCTCCATTGAGTGACTGAAGGAGCCACAGCTCTAAAGTTGGTTTGTGCGATTGTAGGGAACATGATACTTGCGGTGAAGATGGTGTTTGTTTTGAACTAGATTGTGGGGTGGTCGCGTGTGGCGGTGACATTCGAGACAAATAAACTTTTGCTGTTCTCGGTTGGAGAATGGTAAAATTTAATTTTGGTTAAATTCGGAGTTTTTGTGACTTGAGATTTTTTTTGGGCTTTGTTTTGTGTATTTTGCCTTGGTCGTTCTGCAAGTGGTAAAGCACTTTTGACACAGATAAGATGGAAGTCAGTGATAAACCTATTGACGTTTCATAAAAATAGAAGTCGATTTTGCTGTCTCTATAAGTTTAAAGCAGCAACAAGATACTCATCTGAACAATGTAACGCCAATGTCAATGAAACAGAGCAAAATGTCGATTTAATATGAGTTTCATTTTCGAGCGAACCTGTAAAATACAAACTGGCCAACTTTTCTTTTCTTAATTTTTCTACGCGTCGTGTTGTTTATCCGTATGGTTGACAGAAAACGACTTTTTGCAGCCAACGCAAACAGGAAGGAACCAAGTAGAAATCCCCAACCGAACAACAGATTTTTAAAAAGTTAAAGCTTTCGTAGCTATAAAGACCATCAAGCGACCTCTAAAAAAATTTCGGCTCTTTGTACCCGATGCGTATGATCTATGATAGCGTGCTCTAGCCGCTAGCGCACCCGCTATCTACTATATAATGTGGGGGATGCCATCTAAGACCCGTTAATTTTGGCTCGCCCAACCTTAAGTAGGAATCTCAATATAAAATGGCTCCAACTTTGAAAAACCCTAACCTCTTCCAACCCAAGCCCTTCATCAATGGCCAATGGTACGAATCGAAGTCCACCAAGACTTTCAAGGTCTACGATCCTGCCACTGAAGAAGTCATTGTCGAACTTCCAGACCAGACTCCAGAAGAAATTTCCGAGGCCATCAAAATCACAAGCGATGCCTTTGACTCCTACAAAAAGACGAGCCCACATGACAGAGCCCGTTGGTTGCGCAACATGTATAACCTCATGATGGAGAACTTGGATGATTTGGCCGCAATTATTACTTGGGAAAACGGAAAGTGTCTTACAGATGCCATTGGCGAAGTCAAATACGGTGCTTCGTACTTTGAGTGGTTTGCTGAGGAGGCCAAGAGAAACTATGGTCACACCATCCAACCCGCCAACCACAACAACAAGATTGTGACTATCAAACAGCCCGTAGGACCTGTAGGTTTGTTGTGCCCATTCAACTTTCCAACCGCCATGGGTGCCCGTAAAGCCGCACCAGCCTTTGCGGTGGGATGCACTTGTATCTTGAAACCCGATGGACAAACGCCATTGTCTTCATTGGCTCTTGCCTACTTGGCAGACCAGGCCGGTTTTCCCAAAGGTGTTTTTAACGTAGTCTTGGTGAGTGTAGAGGCCACACCCGCCTGTGGTTTGGAGTTCTGTGAGTCTCCTCTCATCAAAAAGATCTCTTTCACCGGTTCTACCCCAGTTGGTAAGTTATTGTTCAAGCAGTCCGCTCTGACTTTGAAGAAATTGTCTATGGAATTAGGTGGAAACGCGCCAATCATTATTTTTGACGACGCAGACCTCGATCTTGCGGTGGACCAAGCCATTGCCTCCAAGTTCCGTTCCTTGGGACAAACATGCGTGTGCGCTAACAGGCTTTATGTCCAGTCCGGCGTCTACGACAAATTCATCTCTAGATTCGCCGAGAAAGTGCGCCAGTTTAAAATTGGTAATGGATTCGAAGAGGGAGTTACGCATGGCTGTTTGATCAACACCAAAGCGATGGCCAAGGTCGATGAGCACGTGAAGGATGCACTCTCCAAGGGTGCGCTGATTGTTGTTGAGGGCGGTCCACTTAAGGAGCTCGGAAAGCATTTCTATGCACCATACGTCTTGAAGGACATCACCAATGAGATGAAGGTGCACAACGAGGAAACGTTTGGTCCATTGGCCGCCATTTTCAAGTTCGACACCAAAGAGGAAGTCTTAAAAGAGTGTAATGATACTCCTTACGGTTTAGCCGCCTATGTATTTTCCGAAAACTTTAACACCGTGTACACCATGTCTGAGGACCTTGAAGCAGGTATGGTTAGCGTAAACACGGGCCTTTTCACGGATGCATCGTTGCCATTCGGTGGTGTTAAGGAGTCTGGTTTCGGTCGTGAGGGCTCCTTGTACGGAATGGACGATTATTCTGTAGTCAAGTCGGTTGTGTTTGGAAACGTTTACCGTTAAGAGAAGAGAGAACAAAGAAAGAAGGTAGGTAGCAAATGGTCACTTGTACAGGTTCCGTTTTATAGAAATTCCAGTTCAAAAGTATTTAATTTATAGCCATGTATACGTGTAGTAACGTTACTTGTGATGTGATGGATGGAAACTCTTTGCGTGATCCAAATCGTTCTAAAATTTGTATTCATTTACTATTAAGGCACTGAATAATCAAATTTTATAGGGAATACCGCAATAGGATAGGCGACCGGTTGTTTTCTCTCTGACAGACTGCAAAGTTAGAATATATCAATAATTAGAAATAGAAATAAAAAGAAGAAGATGGTAAGAAATTTGAAACAAAAATAGTCGCATATTTTCTTCACTTATCGAATTTAGTCTGAAGTGTGTTTTGTTTTCAGTTCCCCCACTCAACTCATGCTCCATAGGTATCACATAGTCAATCACCACTATGGCTGAAGAGACACCTGAGGATGTATTCGCCGTAAAGAAGCCTCTAGAAAATGTCTACCTCATAGATGAAGATGGTAAGTAATTCTGAATCGTTAAAACTAGAATAAACTAACTCAAAGCGACATATACACCCCTCACCCCGTGTCCCATGGATAACCTACTAGCGGTTTACGATCTAGAGGAAATAGCACGATCGCTAGCGAGAACCAAGAACGATGGAACGAAAGGTGTCAAGCTCCGTAAGTCGTATAAGAATCATATCCTGGATTTGCCGGGGAAGCACCAGGTTCCTAGCGCTAAACCCATATCAGAGCACATGCTCAACCCGGAAATCATGAAGGCACCAGATTTGATCAAGGCCATACCGACGGACGTCTTGAAAATGGCGCTCAGTTTTGAGAAGAGCCCCATCAACGGTCTCCCGGGCTTTGATACTGCGGACCTAGCCATAAGCGATCAAAACTCATTCATGAGAATCGATGACATGAGCGGAGACGACGAGATGAAGAGAAAGAGAAAGAAGAAGCAACAGGCCAGTGGATTAATCAAAAGACAGCACGTTTAGGTTTTGCAGCCCTACGTTACACGTAATTCAGTTCCTATACCTTAATTAAGTAGTTTCTACAAATTTACATTAATGATTTATGTTATTCATATCCTAACCCTGTAAGTTATTATCCTATTATTGATTTTTGCCGTCTGAGGTTGGATAGCCCTTAAGATGAGTTATTTGTCGCTTTCTACAAGTGCTAGTGAACCAGTGTCATCATCTACCTCAAGAAGTTTGACAACGGCTGCTTTTTTGTTCAGTTTTCCCAAGACTCGATGGCTAAGGCGCTTTCGGTTAGCCTTCATTGTGCTGAGCTTGTTTCTTAAGAGTCGCCCAGAATGCTGTACCAACGTCTTTATAACCAACTTCTTGAACAAGTTGGCGACATCTAAAAGTGAAATAATTTGTTTCTCGATCTCCCACTCGGGCAAGACCAAAACGAAATCTGTGACATTGAGTAGCCTTTTAACTCCGTTCTTCATGTGCAAAGAAATCAGGAGTTCAAAGGATCGCGAAACCAACCTGACAATACTTATAAATTTCTTTGACCTGGACAACATCAACTCAACTTCTTCGTCAAATTCACTAGATTTGTTAAGGGGAGAGTTGAGCGAGGGTGATTTTTGGCTGCCCAGTTTAAGTTTACGACTTGAGAACGATGGTGCTCTTCGTAAATCCTCTTTGCTGCCATTTTTGGAGCCCATATCTTCTTCCTCGTCCCCAGAATTCTGTCCCAAGTTTTCAATCTCGGCTTGGTCTGCTATGCGCAAAATCGGACTCTCGTCTAGTTCACCGTCATCAGTGTAGAACACAAACTTCATCAACAGACGACCGGTTTCTTCGTCAATTCGTACGTTCAATGGAAGAGAATCGATTTCAAAATAATCCATGACCTTGATTCCCCCAATTGGTCTGCTCATTGACCAAATAACACTAATAAGGTTATTCTTCGGTTGTGTCAACAGCTCAAGGAACGTTTCATAGTACGCGTCGTCAAGAAGTGTCATACCCTTGATGTTCTTAATTTCTATACTATTATCGTTCGAGCCGTTATCCTTCACAACTCTTTTGTACCTACCGTCTTCTATGATCAAGTCTAGAATAGGACTTCTGTCATCCTGCAACATATGGAGAGTTATTTTGTCAGCAGCTATCCGCCAGTTTTCTACATCCTTTGAGCTAGAGTTATTGAAGATATCACCAGTAAATAGCGTCTGGAGGGTAAGCAACAACTCTTCGGTGAGTGAAGACTTTTGTTCCGTTAGGTGCAAGTAATCGTTAAGCGCTTCGTTATCCAAGTGGCCGTGACGGAAGCTGTAGTTCTTAAGAAGAGTCTTGGTAATTGACAAATACTCGTGAAGGCCCTTTAGACGTTGGTGGAGAGAGTTGAAGTCCTCGAAGTCAATAGAAAATTTAAGTTTCAGAACCCTTTCACGGAGTTCCACGGTCAAAGGTTCCATATATAAGATCAAGCTGAGCACCGTCACGTACAACGTGAAGTATTGTTTCGACGTGCTGCGGATAACAAGATCAGGAACGTCTACACGAAGTCTATTGCCAACTGAGCTGAATTGCTCATCTTCGTCACCTTCAGCAACACCTTCGATCTGATCGATGCTCCTCTTCAGGGCATAGATCTCGTCGTAAGTTACCATGAGCGACATTTGATCAATTAAAGTTTGTTCTTGTAGTGTATCCTTTAGGGCTTTGCAAGTTTCAATTCCTAAGAATGGGGGCCAACTTGTCCTTGTTCCATAGGGCTGTTCTTCGAAACTTAATGAGTCGCTAAACTCGCTTCTTTGGAAAACAAAAACGCTTGCATCCCTTAAGAGACACCCGTACCTAGTCTCGAGAGCTTTAGCATTGGAATACCTTTCCTTCTCTGTAACCACTGAGAATATCTTAGATTCAAGCAACGGCGCTGTGATCAACACAACCGCGTCGTCCACCTCTTTCGTATGGAGTTGAATTTGTGGAGAAATGATTTCGATCCGGTAGTCTTCCAAAACGCTTTCTTTATCTCTCACTTCTCGAACAATCTTGTCAAAATTGTTCAATCTATCACGAGAACTGTCGAATTTTCCTATGTTAAAGTTTTCAGCAAAATCTTGTTTCTCACGCGACGTTACCAAAGAGAAAGTGTCGGCGATTGTTTCGTTTCCGTCAATGGCTTCCTCAAGCATACTAATTAGACTGTATGAGAGGAATTTTCGAATGCGGCTGTTCAATTGCACAAAATGCAAGTACTTCATGAACTGATTTCTGACATCTTCATTCCATTTGAGGAACATGGAGATCAATACGAACCTATTGTGGAACTTCTCCTTGACAGTTTCAATGGACGTGACGCTATCCCGACGAACACTCTTTCTTCTCTGTTCTTTGCATTCGCTGATGAGTTTACTCAAACACTCTATATTCTCCTTCAATTTTTCGTTGCTTTTAGCACCGCTCTTGGTATGGATATTTTTCAACTCTTCTATCCGTTTCACGTAGCCTTGAATCTGTGTAGTGTACACGTCAGTCAGCTGGAGCATGCAATCGTGGGTTTTTTCATTACCCCAGTCGAAATCGAAGCTTCCATCGCTGGAATCTCTGATGTAAGAAAACCGTTCGGTAAACATCAAGGGTTCGATTTCTACGCTTTTAACTAGAGCTCCAGCGGTCGGCACAAAAGCCTCTATGTAATCTCGGTGATCGTACCACCTTCCGTCTTTATCAAAGATTTTACGTGTTCCAGGTGTTTTACGTACTGAGCCTTCCATCCCGGAAGAATACACCTCCTGGTTAAAAACAGTGTGCAAAGTGCGCAAGTCAATTTTCGACAATACAACTTCACCTATGTTAAAAAGCATTTTCATCACCTTGTTGCGTGTAGACAAATCCTCGTTGACATCTATTACTTGCTCTTTCCTCTGGTGAAGATCAACCAAAAAATCGTCGACTTTAGCACGTAAACCAACACACTCAAATTCGTCTGTAGTTGAATTAGTGCCTAAATCTTCAATTTTGTAAACATGGCCAATAAACAAATTCTTGAGGTGGAACAAAAACTTATTTGTGTACAAGTTCTCAGAGAACTTGGTTTTATCTTGTTCCTCGCCAAAAAGTTTACCGCGCCTCACTGGAAGCATTGTATTGCCCGCAAACAAATGCCACCAAGCAAAGAAGTGTCTGAAAGTCATCGGAGACAAGTGGATAGTGTTGTAACTGTCATCGGTATGTGCAATAAGAGAAATGGCCATGTGTATGCGTGAGGAGCGGAAATTTGCATAGGAGTCATGACCCTTCTTAGTGAATTGAGGGTCGTTCAAACTGACTTCATAGTGTGGAATGCTTTCATTAGTCACTTTGTGATCGGACGTTTCTCGCTGGAGTAAAAACCCAACTTTGAGGTTAACGCCGCCACTTAAGACTACGACGTTTTTCTCGCACACGTCTTGATTACTACATTCTGCTGTGGTGTCGTTTTGCAAATAGTATCCGTAAGATGAAGTTATGAGCTCTTTGGATGCTGGTAGGAACGAGTATTTTGAGCTCAGCCTACACCAACATACAAGGGGAGAAGAGAGGTAATTGGGAATGTACCAAGATACTTTTTGTGCACTTACATCGAAAAATTCGAGTGAATTGTCGTTTTCGTTCACATTCCACACCACCTGGTCCTTGAATCTCAAGATGAAACCGGTGGAATCTGCAAACACATTATACGGATCACGGCCACCTTTAAATGCAACTTCTAAACTAGCACGTTTGCCCGTTTTGATGGAGACGTGGCCGTGCATTATGAGACGCATCTTATCCCAGAATCCGAGTTTTGGTGAAATGTCGATGGGCGGCTTCGAGAATTGATCGAATTTTAGCATGACTTGCTGAATTCCAAATTGATACGACTGGCCCCATACAAATCGAGAAGGCAGTTCTGAGTCAAATAGTATATCCATATCGGTGTACAACTTTACGGGTGCCAAAGATTTCATCACGACCAAGCTGTCGAACCCGCCAGACTGTTGACGGCTAGTTTTAGACAGTTCGGTGAGTTGGATATGGAGCCTACGAAGGCTGTGATCATTAGAAGCCATGGCCTCACATATTACTAAGTTCCCATGCATCAAAAGTGCTCTACCCTTCCCTGTGGAATCCACCATGTGTGGCAAATACAACAATGGGAGTGGATAATCACGAAGGTGGATACGCAACTCATCCACAGCTAGCTTCGTGAGAACAGGGATCATTAAGTTGTACGTGGTGTCCTTGGGGACGCCCTGGCCATTTTCATGTATGAATTGAGAAAGATCTCTTTGTGGGAATCTAGGAGGAGAAATGTTCAAATCCACACCAGATAAAATAATGTGAAGCAAAGGAGCACTGATTTGATAAGGTCGCACTCGAAGATTTTCAGCTCTGGAAATCTCCGGTTCGGCCCCAAAAAGGAAATCTTTGTTGTTCTCTATCTCCAAATGAAGTCTACTTTTGAATGCTTTGATTTTACGGATCCACAGCGCCTCCATTGTCTTGTGCAAGAACTTGAGTCGCTCATCAGCTGTGTCATCACTAACGTGGAATTCGCCAAGACCTTGCTCATGTAGATTGAGAAGATCGAGTCTCTTCCTCTGTTCTACTAAACCTAATTGGTAGATCATTCCCAAATCGGATTCAAACGGATCATCTTCCATGAAAAAGGTGATTCTGTCAGATTTTAAGCGAATTGGCGGTACATTGAGAGGTTCGGATTCACTGGGGTAGACAATGAGGCTTTGATCTTTTTCGCTAACCGCTTTCGCTAAATGTTTTACAACTTTAATGAAAATGGAAAGTGAATCGAAAAGTTTGTACACAACGAATTTGTGTGGTTGCAAAAGCCGAATGAGAGGCGATTCAATTACACAAAACTCTTTATCGCTCTGATCGTTGATTCTACAGGAGATCGAGTCAATGCATAACACTCTGTCCCAATATCCTGCTTGGACAGAAGAGCTGATAAGGACCCGCAAGAACAGAGATTGTACGCAAATGGCTTCATCTTTTTGCCCTACGTTTAAGTTGAAGACCTGTGCACGAACTTTGAAGGTTTCAAGAAGACCAACCACTGCTACAACCTTTTTACAATAGAACGTAGAACTAATGAAATCTGCGGTCCTGACTTTAGTGAATTGCGAATTTTGAACAATTAGAGTCCTAGAACTCTTTTTGAACTTTCGTGAAAGTCGCTTCAAAGGTTTGATTATGGTGTGTCTGATTAAATGAACCAGGCCAAACAAAGCAAACGCCTTGTTTTTATCAAATGAAAGATTAACTTCGTCAGACTCGCTTTCAATGAGTATTTTATGTTTTTGCTCTTGTGTCACGGCTTTGATAATGGCCTGCAAAGTTGGAACTTCAAGGAACAGCGTATTCTTTAAACGTTTGTCATCAATAACAACGAATTTGACGTCCTTAACTGTAACCAGAGTTTGCCAAAAAGGAGCGTCGGGCTCAGGGGCAAGTGTGTCGTGAGAGAACGTTGACACGGACGAACTATAATCCGGAGCCAAGCTGTCTGGTCTATCCAATTTTACGGAAACATTACCAACATGGAAATGTGTTTTGGTTTCAGTCTCATTCACTTGATCAGAAGCTAAGTTGAGTATTTTTTCAAAGTCTTGAACTCGCAAGAGTGGCGATGTGGATCCAAGCCAAATGTTTGTTTCGCTCAACTTCAACGTTACAGCAACAAGCCAACTTGGCAAATGGTTGGCAAGGGCCTCAATCGAATTAATACTGCGCTCATTTGTTGACTTTTTGAGATACAAGCGGTCACGGTTTTTCACAAGTTCGCCATCAAGCTGCTTGTTAATTTGACCTTGCTTAGAGAAAGAAGAAAATAGCTTAGTTGTCTCGTTAAGTAGGTAACTGATACCATGTAAAACCTTCGGTTTTGTTAAGTTCAAAAACGCACCGTGCATCTCGAGCGTGGGTTGAATTTTAAGGTTCTTCATAACCCTACAACTCAATTTTGCTTCAGAAAACCCACAGAATTCCTGACATATGTCTTCCTTCGCCGAAGCAGTCTTGATCTTTTGATTGAATGTGATACATGGATGTAGCACATGGCACTTTGCATCGTATTCCTGGTAATTGATGGACTGGACCTGCAAGATCATCATGGAATACGAGAGTACCAAGAATTGGAGCCTATTCTCGATGCTATTATAGCACGAAACAACGGTACGAGGTTGTTCAATAGTAAGCTTTACGTCTACACGAGGGTAACTCTCTTCAAGTAAGTAATAAAGCTCTGTGAGAAGTCGGTTGAAAGGGCTCGAACTTGTGTCGGAGTACATGTCCTTATAAGCATGGCCGATGATATTTCCATCACCCTCCGTCCGTGTGACATCATCATCTTCACTTGCGGAAGCTTCTGGGGACTCAGATGACTCTGTGTAGTCTGGCTCTTTCTGTGTAGACAATTTCTGCAACCTTAATAACTTTTTAATCGCAACGTAATTATATGACACAAGCGCCAACTGTTCAATACTGAGGTCAAGAATTGGACTACTGCACGAGCAGTAGAGTTCTAGAGCTCCATTTTGAAGACCAATCCCTTTGATCAAGTTGCCCGGTAAATTCGTCTTAAACGTACAACTAAAGTTTGGAATTGTTAAAAACTCTTTCGACAGGCGGGATTCAATAGTCTTAGTTTCGTTGACAAAACTAAATTCAAGAACCGAAGACGATACGGTCAACTCAAAGGGGTAGTTGTCATTACTATCAAAGAGAACATCAAAGCCAGCTGTTGTATCTCTGATTCGGGTCAAATGGACTGCCATAGAGCGCACAGAAACCTTGAATGATGTGCTTGGGTTTCTTTGGCTAAAATAAGTCTCCAAGGTTGAGTCTTGCGAAGCTGGAAGGAACGGTAGCTCGATAATCTTCAGGTCGCCAATGGACAAGGAAACTTCATTAAAGGTGCCGAGAAGGCAGTTATGCAAGAAGGAAAGTTGGTGGATGATAGTTTCGTGCGTTTGCTTTTTGTGCTCTTGAAACGTTTGTTGCCCGTCTGCTGGTTTCGTGTTTAGTAGCTTGAGCAAGTCAAACACGGACGCTTGAGACTCGACGATACTTAGTCTACACGTGCCATTGGAAAGAGTGCCTTTGTTCATGCAAAGAGAATAAGAAGTCAGGAAGCGAAGAGAGCCACAGGTGAGTTTGGGCTCTTTTTCGTCTTTCTGGAAAGCAACGGACGTTCGAATGAGAGTAGCGCTGATGGAGAGCTTGCGCAGAGAGTCAGGGTAACGCTTCACGCGACCGTTGAGTTGGATTGAGCCAAGATGTGCGTGTGTGTCGCCTTTGTAAATGTCACAAGACCGTATTTCGACATCTAGTTTTGACAAGATGGCCAACGCTGCTTTCACCGCAGCTTTTGCGAAGCGGCTACTGGGAAATATCGAAAACGATGCACCTTCAAGCAATAGGGTTGGATCTATGGCCCTGTTTGTATTGGAGCTCGGCCCTGTAGCGAGTGTAATGGTCAAGTCACTGATGATGATCTTGCGAGTATTGCCCCACAACCTGAACCGAACCGACGAGGCAGTGATCAAAGAACGGCGCCTTAGCTTCAATCCATTGAACAGAATGCCGTTATTAATGGAGACGTACCCGATGTACACGCCAAAGACTTGGTAGAGGAGTCTCCAAGTTAGTCGCCATAGAAGCAACACAAGAATGACCCGCAGAACGAGTGACATTATAATAAAACGAGTGAAACTAGGACGGGAATGGAAACGGTTTCAGCGGGCTTTTTTGCGGCTGCTTGGGAATAGTTCAGGGGTAAATATGCTATGATAGCAACGCAGTCTGTTGACACTAGACTGCTTTTGGA
The DNA here is from genome assembly GCA_030566735.1 of Australozyma touchengensis. Taxonomy (NCBI): domain Eukaryota; kingdom Fungi; phylum Ascomycota; class Pichiomycetes; order Serinales; family Metschnikowiaceae; genus Australozyma; species Australozyma touchengensis. The sequence goes on along the minus strand of JAKUAS010000007.1, from coordinate 295,031 downwards.
GCGGTTGCGGAGTTGCAGATCTGAAGAATATATGGAAACACGGATCCTCGCCAGAGCGAAAGTATATATGAGGGAATCTTTATATGCAATGTATGTAATTTCGCTAATCACTGATTGTGACTTTGGTGCAATTAAGAATATGCGGTTTGTTTAGTCGTGTTTCAGAATGTGGAGTGCCCTTCTTTCTGCAGGAACGATGCTCTTAGATCAATAGTGTGCTGGCTGCAAAATGGGGAGAAATACGCGGTGCGGCTGGTGAGCGTCTTGAACCCTGGAAAAGAAATACTGAAGAAACGCTATTGAAAGGAATGGCTATTGTTAGAGGCGATGAGATTTCTGTTTTGCCGTTTTGCAGTGTGCATTGCTTAGGACGAGCTACAATGGCTGTATGATGTCACGATCAACGAAGTCGGCTTCGAATGGATAGTCGAAAGCGAATAGAAACAAAAATAGAACTCGGAAATGGACGCTAAGAATAGAACGCTAAGAATCAATTCCATGGTACTATTATGTAATTCCCCGATTCGGCTACGGCCTGTCTCTATGGTATATGGCCGTGAAATAATTGGCTACAAAAATTCAATCCATCAAAAGTAGAGGCCATAAAAAAGTGGCGGCTCCCAGGTCGTGTTGATTCCATTGCAACTCTTCCTGAGCCATGGCTCATCAATGGCATGGCTGACATGTCATATTGCGAATATCAGAGAACATTGATGAGCGTTCGGAAAAAAGACAGTTTTACAGGGTATTTCCAATTTTAACACATTCTTGGTTGTCACCTCAACCCCGGTTCTTCTACGACTAATCAGTTATATTTACTTCTTTCTTGCACGTCTGCCTCCAGCAAAGAATCTTGAACTCCATTGTATCACGTCTTATGACTGCCCATTTGCAGCCATGTGTGTTCCTGCATTATATCTCGACTCTCATGTTATCGTTCACGTGATCCCCTCCAGGGCTTGCGCCCCTGCTCTCATCGCTTTCGGTCCTGCACCCAATGCTGCTCCTCCCACTGTACGCTCTGCGAAAAAATTTTAGAACTGTTAGAGTCGAACACTTCCATACCAAGAATCATTGCAAGAGTATGTAATGCCGAAATATCCAATACCTTTGGAATCGTTGAGTCTGGAGTCTAAATGTCGATAGATCCGTGTTATACGTGATGGACGAACCCCATCATTGAAGATTTCCTTAGTTGAAGAATCCCAAGCGTCAATCACAAAAAGCCCAGATCCTACGGTGGTGAGACCGTGCAAGGGTGAAAATGAACGAGTGTGTTGAGTAGAAGGCTCTGTGAGTGATCAAACCTCCTCGAGCCTGATCATCGCCAAGTTACGTGGTTTCCAGTCTTCCATGAGTTTTGAAAGCATTCCCTCGCCAGAAATGTCCGATGGTCGCTGTCGATTAGACAGTGCCCCGCATACAGTCACATCGTTGCTATTCGTTTCACTATCTATGCTGTCTCTATCAATATCAATGACTTTTGTTTATCACAACCCATATACTAACATTCAGTGGCTACTCCAAAGATTGTCAAGAAGTACGTTGGTAAGTTCAAGAGACACCACTCTGACAGATACCACAGAGTTGCTGAGAACTGGAGAAAGCAAAAGGGTATTGACTCTTGTGTCAGAAGAAGATTCAGAGGTACCATCCCTCAACCAAACATCGGTTACGGTTCCAACAAGAAGACCAAGCACATGAACCCTGCTGGTCTCAGAGTCTACGTTGTCAAGAACGTCACCGACTTGGACGTCTTGTTAATGCACACCAAGACCTACGCTGCCGAGATTGCCCACAACGTTTCTTCCAAGAACAGAGTTGAGATCGTCACCAAGGCTAAGTCTCTTGGTCTCAAGGTTACCAACCCTAAGGGTAGAGTTTCTTTGGAGGCTTAAGGGTCTGGATCTATATACGGTTTCCACAAAATACATGTAATCATTTGATAATTGGTTGTAGGTCGTTGTACTTGTAGTATAGTTATTGGGTCAGGGTGTAATAAATTTTAAATAGTGACTTTCAACTTTAAAAGCATTTAAATACGCCTGATCTACTTTTCAGAAGTGCGCCGTCATTGGATATGCGTACAATGTTGGATAAACTAAAGAACAACAAAGTATAGAACAGCAAAACTTGACAGTCGATATCAGTGCAAAGTAAAAGGTTAATATTGTATTTTGGTGGTCAAGAGGCAACTATGGAACTACTACTACGCCAGCTATCTAGCTTCATCTTACCACTCTTACAACTACAAGGGTTTCATCAGTTTCATGATTATTGTAAAAATACACTATTTCTTTCGAGATAGACCACTTCCGTAATGAACATTTGTTACATCCATATGGCTATGTTTTTTGATCTTATAACCCAAATCACATACTCCATTCGCATCTAAGATCATGTTCTCGGGTGTTCGTGGGCGCTCTTCTTCGAAAAAGTTGGTCTGTACTAGCTTCTCCTCTAATGTAGGTTTTGGGTTGAAGTAAGAGAGATTATCTGGTGTGGGCGACTGGATAGGTTGTGGGACCACGGCCTCCTTGTCAAGACTAAAGGGACCAGAATCTAAGTCCTTCGACAAAGGAGTCAACTCTTGGACAACCCCCAACAGCGGAGAATGCTTCGGCTTTTGCCCCAGGAGAGTGTCGGTCTCTGCAACGGATGGCAAAGGTGACTTATCGTTGTTTGTGGTAAAATCAAGCATGGACCGCATTCTCTGCGATGATCCGTTCGAGCTCATCAGATGGATCAGTAGCTCGCTATTGGATCTGTCTACGTGATCGTCTTGCTTAAGTTTGAGTGGGGAATGATCTAGCAGCGAGGTGGATCTGAGAGAGCTAGTGTCGACCTCTTGGGGAACTCCTTGAGTTGCTTCGTGCGGAGCTTCTTCCTCTTTCCCGAATGAAGACATATCGAGCATACTTCTTACTGGGTTGAAAGGAGCAGCGCTACTTTCCTCCTGAGGAGCGTGGCCGGAAATGGTATTCTTTCTTGAGGGAGCTCTAGAGTTATGGACAGAAGATGCTGCAGAAGGGTTTTGTGACCCGTAAACTATAGCATCTACTCCTTGGTCTGGATGCTCATAGATACACATTTCAAGGCTCGCAAACCAAGGATCAGTGAATAATAGGTCCAAGTCATAACGCTTAGTGGGGGAGGGATCACATAACTTCCATGCTACACGTGCAGCGCCGCTGGACTGAAACAGCGAAGCCCACTTGAACTCGGACCCAGGACCCTTGGAAAATTCCGTATTGTTTTTGAACGAAGGATTATCGGAACAGAACCGGTCTCTGTTGAATTTGTAGTCTCGAAAGTTTACATCGTTTACAGTTGCCAGCTGGAAAGGGACACCTGAATAAACAAGGCAGAATAGAAGCATACCTAAACTCCAGTAGTCCATTTTGAAAGGATCGTACGCGTGTTTCTTTAACTCACTAGGGGAGCAATCTTTGAGGATCATAACTTCAGGAGGGGAGTAAGGCGGAGACCCAACATAAGCAGTCGAAAGTTTGACTGGAGATTCGAAGTTTCCCGTCTCTTCGTGGCCCCAGTCGCTCACACCGAAGTCGCAAAGCTTGGCCATACCGTTGTGGTCCAAAAGGACATTTTCCGGCTTCAAGTCTCGATGCACAATATCATGTTCATGGAGGAATTTGACACCATAGGCGATTTGTTTGAAAAGACAGAACCGCTCACTGAGCGGCGTTCTCTTCCAGCCCAGTCGCACGATCATGTTGAACAAATCACCGCCACTGCAAAACTCCATCACCATGCCCCACCCACGGGTCATGTGGCCGTGAGACTGTATCCTCAAAAGGGCAAACGTTGAGACCACGTGTCTCAGAGATGCTGTTCTGCGACTAATTATGTACTCCTTGGCGGCTCTGTTGTAAAACTCTTCGTCGGTTTCTTTGGAAAACAACGAGAACTTTTTGAGCGCATAGTGCTTTTTCTTGTTCGAACACAAAGTCACTACTCGAACGTCACCGGAGCCTCCGTCTCCGATCTTTTTGTCGGCATTCTCGTACTCGAAATCATCCAAGAGGTTTACGTGTGCTTCCTGAAGATCTTCAGGCAAGTAGTCATTGGGGTTGGCCACCGGGTTCGCAACTACACGGCCGCCCAGGTCCGGGCCGCCTTTCAAGTAAAACAGCGTCAGGTGCGAAGGGACCTGGTTCAGGTCCAGCTTGTTGATCCCGTAGGGGTTGTACTTGATCTTCTCATGGTGGCCGTGGTGGGAGTGCTTTCGCCCGCCAGGCACATTGCTGGGAGACATTTGCGGCCGCGACCCAAACGACAACGTTTCGGCGCGGCGCACGGGCTGGCGCGTCGACGCCAACATTCCGTTTGTGTTGTTTCTCTTCAACGAGATCGCCAGCGGCGTGGAGAGCCCCTTGTGGGCGCCAGCTAGACTCCCTGCATCGGACGACGAACGGCTAAGTCTCAGCCGCTGCGGAGTGTCGTTCTTGGAGCCCTTTGCATCGGCAGGATTGCTGTCGTGGGCAGTTTTCGAGGACGGACTGTGCGCCTGCCCAGCCACAGGGGTCGAGGGCGACGCGATGGCCGTCGCGCTGTCTGTCGCGCTGGCCACCGGCACAATTGAGAGCTTTCCGTCCACGGACTTCTCGACCTTGCCCACAACGTGGCCCTCGTGTGGATGCGAGCCGTGCGGGCGAAGACGGGGCAGCTGTCGCAGATGCAGCGACGATCTTTGCGCCAGCGACTGGTATGTGTGCGAGGACGAGTCCGAATGCCGCAGATCCCTCTCCTTGTCCTTGTCCTTGTGGAAGATCTTGGTGAGGTTGAGGTGCGAGCTGGAGCGCGAGTCCGAGTCCGACAGTTCTTTGTCCTTGCGGAAAAGGTTTTTCAAGTGGTGCCGATGGTGACTTTTCTCCATGGCATGTGGTGGGACAGATCCGTGGATGGCGGGGTCGAAGAATGGCTGGTCTTGCTGGAGATTAGCGTGGGGTCAAGAGTGCAGTAGACAATGCGTGAGCGACGGTTATCGGGGTGTGGGGCGCACTACGCTGATATAATAGGGCGATTTTGAGCGCCGGTTGGAATAAGCAAAATGGAGAGATTGGAGCGTGCGCCGAAGACACTCGACGCTTTATATTCATGTACGTCCTGGAAGTCTATTGTTCTATGCACTATAAATTAGGGCGACGACGGCCCAGGGGGAAAAGACGCCTGCGCACCAGCGAATTGCGGACAAGCCCAACAGAGACCGTTTTGGGCAGCGAACGACGCTCTTTTTGTCACGGCCCTTGGTTTCTGGCTCTGCCTGCTGCTGGAAGCGTTTGTCTGTTGAGCCGCTTGGCTGCAATATGCGAGGCTACAGGCAGGAGTGCTCGTGTATTACTGAGCCCATCAATAAGTACACAGCGACGCAATTCTGTAGATAAGGCGGCCAACGAGCATCTCGGCTGAGCGGTCGAACTGTCCTTTGGTTGAGCTTCGTGAGGCTGGCTCCTGTGCAATGCATCTCTGTGGCCCTGAAGCTTAAGCGCTGCATGCGGTGCATCATGGCTACGACCCTGATGCAGACTTGCTCGGCGCTGGGTAGAATACGGCGCCTTTAAATACGAGATCGGCTGCTTTTGAGTCGGTTTCCTGGACAATAGGGGTATCTACGAGGCGTTCGCTGATCTGGCCAGGGCCACTAACAGTTCGCGCCAAGGCTCGCAGAGCCATGACAGACGTCAAAGATTGGAGAATTATTATGGTTCTGTCTTTGGGCGCCAAGAAGTCGAGTGCTGTCGTTCCTAGATCAAATTCTTCGTTAGCGGCCTTATTCGCTATCAATGCTAAATTGATCAATGGGGCTCAACTGTCTTCTGCATGGAACTTGGCCATGCGTCTTCTAGAAGTTGCAATCAAGGCTATTAAATAGTTCGAGCGACGGCAGCGCACATCTACGAAAAAGGCATCGTGCATGCTGCGGTGAAAAGCTACGATGCTACGAAATCCGACTCCAGCGTAATGACATTGACCATGCGTATTCAGCCATAAATACTTTTATTGATTAATATACTAGTGCTTACTAGACTAACTTCGCGTAGCGTCCCTTAAGAAAGGAAAAGCCACTCATTACAAGGAAAAGAAAAATAAAGGAGTTGTGCACACTGACCGTCCACAGCTTCTAATTATCTTGCAACGGCGAGTGTGTTGGTATTCATTTCGCAGCTCTATTAATACATCCGAGCCCCTCCTTGCAGACAAACGACAAATCATCTAGACGCTCTCGTCGTCGGTTGGTTTGTGGTTTCTTTTGATGCGGAAGAAACGAATACCTCCAGATCCAGCGTCGTCCTTCTCGGACATGGCGGGCGCTCTGGTGAACGACGACTCGTCGCCCAAGGCAGTTCCGGACTCGGCGGCGGCTGGAGCAGATTGGTAGTAGGCCTGGTTGGCCTTGGCCTCATTGACACGCTCAATGTGCTTTCTGTAGGAGTTGGCAATGTTGGCGGCGCAGGTGTTGAAGAACACCAACAAGATACACACGAAAGCAGCCCACGTCATGGCCATATACTTGACACCCACGCTTGCAGACATGTTGGCGGAGTTGAAGGCGTTCTTGGCCAACACCGTGACGGCGGTCAGGAACGACGCGAAGCCGGCAATGAAGAACAAGGCAATGACAACCAACACAATCACCACCTTGTCGATGACGACGAAACAAAGTCCCAAGCAGTCAACAAGGAGGGCAAAGGCGGTGAAACCAAGTCCTATGAGCAAGAAAGCGAACGCAAATCTGGACAAGTAGTAGTAGGTGTCTCTGTTGTTGAGGAAGTCTTGGGGGACGCCCTGCGAGGTGCCGAAGTTGTCCGGTGGGGAGATTGGGTAGGCGGGGCCTACCTTGCAGACGGACCAGTTGGTGTAGTCACAAACGCCCCAGAAGGTCCAAGCCGACTCGGCGTATGCACCCTGGATGGCCGAGGTGTTGGCCTTGACCGTGTAGAATGTGTTGAAGGGGAAGTGGTTGGTGGAGCCCGATAAGAGGATGAACACCAACAAGAGGGTGGTACCGGCCAAGAGAAGCAAGTTCAAAGCAGTGTTGAGGACTCTCATTGCGAAGGTTCTTTGCAGATCGATGAATAGATGGGGCCAAGATTCGTCGGTTCTGGGAATAAAGGAGCAATCCAAAGAAAAGACGGTCGGGGTGAAGTTCAGCTACGACGTCCGGTTGATTCGACCAATTGCAAAGGTGTAGGCGATAGCGCTCGAAGGAAAAGTAATTAGACGATTTGGGGAATAGTTGGGGTTAAATAAAGTGAGCGAAGAAGGCTAAGACTGAGGAAGGCATGATGACTAGCAATGGCTTGCGTCCGGCACACAGAACTGCGACTCTGCACAATGGTGTGGCTGTATGCAGTGCCCGGGACTGCTGCGCTACGGGCACGGCCTGGTGTTCTCTGCTGGCGCCGGAAAAGGCGAGAAAAAGCGGCCGCTATGTTTGTGTGGCCGGCCGGGATGTCCCTGTCGCTTCTCGGGGGACGTCTGTCCGGCCCTCCACGGCTATGCCAGCTGTGGCCAGTGACGGTTAGTAGCGAGCGCAAGCGGTTGCCTGCAGGACACCTATTTACCCTCTTCCTGTTTCAGAAGTTTCTGGGTGTCATTTCGCAACTGTTCAAGGCGGCAACAATAACCTGGCCTGCAATAAATTGCTATGGGCATGAGACAACGGTTGCGTCACTTTGTGAACTGGATGGTACAGTTGTGGCCGAGGAACATCTTTTCGTTTACTAAAAATACTGTGCATGGAACATTCGAATTGCGTTTGCGAAAAGGACGAGGTGATCTTCGATAAACCATTGTCAATGGCAAGCTCGAGGCATGCCTAGCCGAGGATAAGTCGATCCTACAGAAGACTGGATTTGGTGACTCCAGTTATGCATCAGAAATAACGACTTAAATTTGCTACAATTTGAGATGAAACTGGTGTTAATGCTGTCGCTTGTCGGCGTTACCCATGGCTTTGCAGGCATCTGCCCCTGCGTTTCAGTAGTGAGGTCACCTCACAGTACTTAGCTCCTCGCAACTTCAACAACGTACTTGCTCTTGCTTGACACATCTCTGTGCTGTATTACATTACTTCTTTAGGTATAATTGATTGGTCTTTTCTTGGCTGCCGTACCCTGTGCAAAATTTGCAGCCGCCGAACTTGCACGAACAACGAACATCCTGCGATGGATGGATCACTGCTCAAACTGCGTAGGCTAACCCATTACTTTTCAGGATTTTCATCATCATCGTCATCTCCTTCCCATTTGTAACACCATCCGTACCATGTTCTCTGCAAACATCTCTTCGGCGCTTCCGTCAGAGTAGGTTCCGCTGGTTTGGTTTTCTCCGTGGTGCTTTTCGCCGTGGTGGGTGTAGGAAGAACGGTAACCAGGTTGGTCTCAGATGTACTGGGCTTAAGTGGATCGGGGACTTTTGGCTCGTCTGGCTCGTCGTCGCGACTTGTGAAACGCCAGTTGAAGCAATCCCGGCATGGAGGCTGGGGGACACATTTTGGAGTAACATTGTACGCTAAGATTATATCATCGATGACGGTGTGGATCCTATGGTTCAAGAGGTTGACGTGCCATCCCAAGTCAGAAACAACATCGTAAATACAGAGTTGTCCGGTATGGCACGTTGATTCCATGGCATATCCTGCCAAAGAACACGACAGCGACACTCCGTTACAGACACCCATGAAGATAGGGTCTGCTGTGTTGCCTATGTGCCAGATATGCTCCATGTGATGAGGAAGACCCGGCGGCTGAGGTAAATGTAGTCTCTTGGTCGCCAACATTTCTCCTGGCGCTTCGAATGCAACTGCTGGAAGCCCGTATGTGCGTCCAAGCAATGAGGCAAGAGCGCCGCCGAGCGAGTGGCCAGTCACCCAAATCTCCGTCTTGCTAGGTGGATACAACTTGGTCACGTTACGATATAGATCGAGTGCTGCTTGGTAATATCTATCCTGACGCACGAGCTCGGACTCCAAACAGTCTTGGTTGCAGGTGTAAGTCTTCTCGTAGCAGTCGCATACCGTGGTCCACAAATAACTGATTCTAGCGCAGCAGCACAGAAAGAGCAAGTTATCATTGGTTTTGTCGTTTGATGTGGTTTCCTCTGAGCCGCCGCCGGGAATTCCAGCTCCTGAAGTGCCCTTTATGGCAATAACTACAGTTTTCGTATCGTTACTTACAAATACATGACCTCGCAAACCATCTTCAAGCCACCCAAACTCTACATCTGGGTTTCCCTCGTCTACACCCCATGGGTCGCCGACATCTATCCAGTCCAGCTTTTTCTTTTCTTTGTCAGTTTTGGGGAGTCTGACATATGCGTTTGAAGACATCAACGCCAAAGAAACCAAGGTGTCTTTGTCCTTGACATCCGGAACAGAAACCTCTTTCTCCGACTCCCATTCCAAGTTTATCAGATTGAGCTTGGCAGGGTTCCCTTTGACCTTTATCGCATACTGGAAGTACGAATCTAGGAAGTGGGGGGTGTGCCGCTCTGCTAGTCTTTGGACTTTGACGCCCTCGGCAGCAGTCTTCAATCCAAGCAGTAGCGTCCATGGGTCCTTATCCTTTTTTGACTCTGGCCAGTCGTATTTAGTATAAATATCAAGCAAGTTGTCTGGGTCAACCGTGGTTGCCTCCGCTTGGAGGTCACTCTCGAGAGGCTCACGGGTGCTCAAGTATTGCGGCGTGACGTCCAATCGGCGGTGCGTTCGACTATATTTACCAGTTCCATGATGGAACACATGCTTTAAATGGAATTGTTGCCTGGATCCTCTGGCAATCGGGTGTGCTGTGTATGTGGCTTTGTGTATTGGAGCCTGCTCCACAAGACCTAAGGAAGGCAGAAATAGCAGACCTCGGAGGTAATAGAATGTGCATGCGGTGAAGAGCACCAATATTATGGCGTAGCTGTAGGGCTTTGGCCCCAGCCGACGCAGGCTCTTCTGCTTTTTGTGTACGAACATATAGGAAAAAGATAGCTAGGGCCTTATCGTAGAGAAGGTAGAGATCAGAGTAATTAAGTAGGGCTGAGGGGCTGTGAGGACCGACTCAACCTATGCTAAGGAAGAAATTTTTGAATATTTTCAATTGAGAATTTATGAGTCAGTGTTCTTTTTATTTATTTATGGTATCGTCTTGGTTGCTGAAGTTTGGTTCTGTCCAGTTGAACGTGGTGGCGGTGATCAGAACCCTAGTTGTGTAGATACAAAAACTCAATTCATAAAATTCAGCCTATATTTTTGGCATAAGGGGCCCTTGTGTATGCTTAGTCCAAATGTTAGAACGTCCGCTTCTACTGTCTTGTTGTATAACGAAAGGACACAAGATATAGCACCAAGACTATGCTCGCTTCTGGTTATTGGGTCAAAAAAACCTGTAGAGTCATTTAGGCGTTCTCTGTTCATATCTATTTCTATTCGTAGAGGAGTAACTACCATCGTCACCATTGCAATAAGCTTTAAAAGCATATCGCTATTTGCCATTCTATTTCAATCATCTCCCTGTAGTATCACCACAATTGTTATCAATTCCCCGTTCACTTCAAAAACGTTACCTCTAAATCATCCCCCAAACGCTTCTCGAAAACGTCTCTCAGTCTAATCAACTTTATATCATGAACAATCACCGGCTCACGCGACAACCTTGCACGTTCCTCCTCAAAGCTTGTCACCAATATCTGGTGGAGCTTTTCAACGACCAGCCCTAGCACAGTGGGCGTCAAGCTCCGGCCATTGGCGTAAAACTCGTCAGTAAGGAGGGCGGTGAAGATATCTCCGCAGCCACTAAAGCGACAATTTATCTCTTTGATCGGGATACTAAAGGCACGGTTCGTGCTTGCGGAATACCCAACACTATACATTCTTGAGTCAATACGCACCGACAGAACGACAAAATTGTCTACTCTATACTCTTGATAGAATTTATGCACTGCTTGCTTAACATCGTCCCATGTTTTCATCTGTATGCCTGTTAAAAGTTCCATTTCAAACTGATTTGGAGTCGTAAGTTCAACGAAACCTAGCTTTAGGAAGTTTACATGAACGTGCACAACCTCTTCAGGAACATACAAGCGACCATTGTCCCCCAATACAGGGTCCACCACAAAGACCGGACGCTTGGAGTCTTTATCGCTAAAGATTGGTTTTAGTTCTTCGTACACCTCAGACATCACCTCTGCACTAGGGCAGTAGCCAACAACGATCGCATCATAGTACGTTCCGATATCGAAGAGGCCCTTCAACCCGTCTATGATTGTCCTGATGAACGCCCCATCGTTTTTTGCTCCCTGGAAGGTTCCGTGCCCAGGATGGTTCAGGTACTCTGTGGTGTTTACAGCATCGACGTCCCATCCACAGCATTGTAGCGGAAACACGCAAGCCCTGTTTCCGACATATCCATGGGCCACGTGCGACAGAATCGATAGTAGATTCTTAGACATGAAAGCGAGTGTTTGGTGGTTTGAGCATAGGAGTCAAAGACACTAGTTCTGTATCAACCCAGGGCGGTGACAGATAACGATGTTCGATGAGGAACGGCAGATTCCGTCAGGGAAATTTCGAATTGCAAAATTCATGAATCTTCGAATTGCAATATTTATGACTCGTCATTGGGTATGATTTTCTGAAAGAATTATCATCCAAAAAGTGTTTGCAACGGCAACTGGGGAACAATACGTTTTCGTGAAGGTCTGATGAATTTCAAATATTCAAATTTCCAAATGAAGCTTTCGCACGGAATATTGAATCGTGCCCGCTCGTTTGCTTTTCGTTCATCAAGTTCATCAAGTTCATCAAGTTCATCAAGTTCATCAAGTCTTGAATCATAAGACCCTGTGACTTACCACATGAATCAGCATATGAGAGTTTCTTTTTTCCGTTTCTCATCAAAAACTTCTTTTCTAGTTCTTTTTTTTTTTTTTGCGTATAAGGCATGAATCGGCGGCATCTTTTTTTCAGTTTATAGTCGTATATTCACACTGCGACACTTGTTCACACCTACCGAGTACATAAACAATGCCGCCAAAGAACTCCGCAGAGATTCAGGTAGACTACCCAATCTCCGATGTTTTGTTCATTAACAACAAAACAATTTTGCTTTGCGGTGGTGGTGGCGAGTCGTCGAGCGGCCTCCCCAACAAGATCACGGCTGTGAGATGTAGTTTCAAGATCAAAGACAAGACGAAACGCTTGCAGAAGTTCCGCGAGGTCAACTTGCCCAAGAACGAAGACTACCCGTTGTCTCTTACGGCACAGCGCTCCTCTGACCCTTCCAGTCGGCTGGAATTCGTCGTCCTTATTGGGTGCAACCAGTCGAAACAATTGAGAAACGTCAACATCAACAACAACGTTCGCAAGTACACATACCAAGAAAATGAGCATTTCATGTTCCATGATGCGGTCCAGTTTGACCAAGACATCCAGCTGAAGGGCCCAATCGACCCCAAGCACATCCAGTTATCCACTGATTCCTCGGTGGCCGTATTGATGACAACCGAATTGCCGTCCGAGATCGTGGTTTTTGACCCGACCCATTTGGAATGCATTAATAGGATCACTACGAATGCAGAGGTCGTAGATCTCAAGCTTTGTCCCTATGACAACGGCCTGACTCTCACGTACATTACAAAAACCTCCATCTCCACTGTCAATACCAAGCCGGGCGCAGTTTTTCTGCCTGGCGCTCCAAGCTCAGCTAAAGCGCAAGGCATTTTTGCCAAGTACGATTTTTCGAAGATCTGCTACGTAGGCGCAAACAAAATTGTTTTGGCGGGATCGTTGAAATCATCCAAGCCTTCGAGCGGTGCCGCGTTGATCGAGTATGACCTCCAAACTGGAGAGGTGACTAAGCAAAAAGTTTTGTTTACTAAGCAAAGGGCCGTGTGCTTAACTTTTACAGAAGCTAGGGGTCTTATAGCTGTTGCTTTAAATGATTTTTCTGTCTCGCTAATCAGAGCATCCGACTTCAAAACCATTAAGAACTATAAGACATTGCACACATTTGCTATCACTAGCTTGAGCTTCTCTCCAAATGGCACAAAGCTTGCCTCTGGAAGTGCTTCCTCCACTTTAAACGTCATAAACCTCGAACCTTCAACCGGCTTCTTTAGCCGCATTCTCAGTTTCTTATTCTGGACAATCTTCGTTGGTGTTTTGGCCTTCGGTATCCAGTTTGCTCATGAAAATGGCTATCTTGACAAATACCTTGACCTCGATAAATACCTTGACCTTGTAAAGGAACACGGTGGCGACACTTACGTTCAAGCTCATAAATATGGTAAGATCACTTACGATCTTACCCAGAAGTATGGAGCAGAGTACTATGACAAGGCACAACACCACGGCGCCATTTATCTCGACCTCGCTCAGCGGTACGGAAAGATTGGCTTGGAACTAGCAAAGGAAAAGGGCTTGGAAGGATACTCCATGGTTAAGGGCAAGGTGGAAGAATGGCAGGCAGCAAAGGAGACGGCTTTAGAGTATTCCGATACGCCAGAGTGGATATCCTCAATTTCCGAATTCACAGAGACTCCATTGGCTTCCTCGACTACGTCTGATATCGTTTCTGTACATACAAAAAGCGTGGACACTGTGGGAGAAAGTTTAGATACGATGTCTATCATCAGCGAGGCTGTTGACCAAGTCACGAACATTGATACATTGAAATCAGGAGCTTCTGTGGCCACGGAGGAGCTTTTGAGTGCATACTCTAGTGTACAACTGGCTGCAAGTCTGTTGGTTCTGGAAGTCGAGGAATTCATTGAAACTTCATCGGCCAGCGCTAGTCAAAGTAGTAGTACGTCGAGTGTTTCGTTGAGTACCGATGCTCCCTCTATATCCCAGTCGTCCTCTGTTCAGTCTTCTACTGCCCAATCTCCGGTGATTATTAACGAGTCTTCCGAAATTCTTAAAGAGTTATCAAGTGCTAGTGTATCTTTGACCACTTCCACCACTCTGGTGGTTATCTCTTCGGCTACCTCCACTGCAAGTGTCTCCCTGCCTACCTTTAGTGTTTCCACCTCAACACAAACTCCTTCTACCTCAACTTCTAGTGTCTCTATCTCACCTTCCAGTGTATTGACTTCAACTCCAACTGTTTCTACTTCTAGTGTATCTACCGCCAGTAATTCAAATGAAACCCCTACCTTCGTCCTGGCTCCTGTAAGTTTAAGCACGAGCGCTGAGAAATTGGAAGCTACATCACAAATTTCGGAAGAAAAAAAGGAAGAAACTGAATCCGTTTCTAAGAAAGAAGTAACACACGTTACAACTTCCATTATAGAAGATACAGTAACAGAGCGTCAAACTCTGCAATCTCCAGTGACAACAGTACAGAGTTCAGAATCAACACCGATCAGCAACACAGTTCCAGTCGTATCGGAGTCTCTGATTTCTAGCGCTGAGTTAACTGTAGAGTCTTCCTCAGCCCAACCATTGCTGTCAACTTCCATCAAAAGCGAGGTTCCTCCAGTTGAAACTGCAGAGTCCAAAAACCCTTCTATTGTGACCCAAGTTACTTCTGCTGTCACCGCGGAAGTTTCCGCCGAGCCTCTCCCTGAGCCTGTTCCTTTGAAGTCTTCTGAAAGCAAATTAGAGTCAGCTATACCCGAAGCCACACCACAGGCTCCCGACCAGGTTAAATCAGTGAACAAAACTAGGCCAAAGAAAGTAGAAAGCGCTCCCGTGAACGCGCCTGAAGAGAAGTCCTCTGCTGTATCAACTACTAGCGAACCTTCTACTAGCTCTACTGAGATTTCTACAAGCCCTAGTCAGATTCCTTCGAGCACTTTACAAACTGAGGAGAGCTCAATTCCTTCTCCGTCTTCCGTTGAGAGTGTTTCAGCAACTCCCCTCTCAACTTTAAACATCGACTCGTCTTCGACTGAATCGTCTGTCTCATCCACCGAACTGCCTTCCATCTCAAGCGAAACATTGTCACAAGTTGACTCTTCTACAACCCAACCTTCTTCCCCAGAAATTGCATCGGAGTCTAATCCATTGACTTCCTCTGAATCTTCCAAAGAATCAGTGCCTACAGTTCACACATCCACCATTGTGCCTACGCCAATGGCTCATGATGAGTTCTAAAGATATGAACTCCAATAAAACAAAACTCAAAATAATACTGCGAATAAAATAATTTCTCAAGGAGAATTGGCCATTCGTTAGGTTAGATCTCAATAGTGTGGCGTTGACCACGTAAACCACACATAAAAAGGCTTGCTGCAAAAGATGAAAATCTTTAATAAATATTTCTTTTGTAATTTTCTTTTGACGGTTGTCTCTAAATTTTCGTATCAACCAACGTTTCGTTTCTCATTTGTTGCAGGTAAGCAAGTGACTCCCCATGTACTGGCTGCTACTTCCAGATAACCAGAAAAGCCAATATATTCAATGACATCGACTGATCCGTCAGATTGGTTGTCTACCAAGCTCCCGAAGTTGGCACAGCTCGATTCGCTCCAACGATGTCTAATCTGCAAAGACTTCTTGTCGGCCCCAGTAATGACTTCTTGCAACCACATCTTCTGCTCTCTATGTATTCGCCAGCATCTCCAAAGTGTCAGTAGTTGTCCCTTGTGCAAAGCTGAGCAGTTCGAAAGTAATTTGAAGCGCGTCATATTATTGGAAGAGCTTGTGTCGTGCTATAAGGACCTCCGATCCGAGCTACTTGAGCTACTCACAAAGGACGAGTCTACCGAGAACCTCAGTCCAATATCTGCTAAGGAAGTTCTGCCACAGGTACAAACTGATATCGAGGTTGTGGAAATTTCAGACGAAGATACTATGAAAAATCTGGATCAGGTGCAATGTCCCGTCTGTGGTCAGTTCATGGGGGCCAAACGTCTACAAGAGCGCCACCTCGATTACTGCTTAAAGGGAGAGGCTGAACCAAAAGCGACTTTGGCGCCTCGTTCCTCCAAGCCATCAAAACCTATTTCTTCCGAAAGGAAACGTGGGGGTATCTCCCTGTTCTTCCTGGTCCAGAAACGTGTGAGACCGTCTCCACCACCACAAAAACAAAGCGAACACGTGGACCATCTGCAGTTTTACTTTAAGGAAGTTGAGAAGCACCATCGCGATACCAAGCGGCTTCCGAAAATAGATTATTCGTCCCTCTCCATAACCAAATTGAAGGAGAAACTAGCGGCACTCAAGCTTCTGACTACGGGCTCTCGAACTCAGCTTGAGCTTCGCTATAACCAGTTCTATTTATTGTATAATTCCAACATAGACCTGAGCCGCCCCGTGAGTGATTTAGAGCTTCGCCAGAAGTTGAATCAATGGGAGAAATCACACCAGGGCTTCTCGGTGGCTAAAAGTGCATCAAACGTGTACGGCGATGAACTCAAGTACAAGGCATTAAGCGATAAAGACTTCCCGATTAAGGGATGGTTGACACGATACAAAGCAGAGTATTCAGAATTGGTACGGGCCGCCCGCGCTTCTCACCTAAAGAAGATGAAAGCCTCTGCGAACCTAGGATCTAGCTCTAATTCCGGTATGATGCTTGATGAATATGAGGTCCCAAGTCTAGGGACCAACGGAAACAACACTCTGTCACCACCTTCCACAGCCTCCGCTGTAAACCGCGGAACCATCGTACCTACATCATTCGAAACACCGAGTTCTAGTCCAAGCACCCCACACATCCACGCGCCACCTAATGCAATCGCCGATCACCAAGGCTCGGTGGAACCAAATGCATTATCTTCGTCTGGAACGACATTGCACCTGGAATTTGCAGCCAAGCCGGGAACTTTATCCTATATAGGGCATAATTACGCATCTAGTGCAGCCGCGCTTCCAGATGAAGCTTCCATAATAGAAGACGAGGAACCGTACAATTTCTCCAATTCTGTTCTATCATCAAAGTAGGAACTTCCAACTTCTTGCTTTGGAACCTAACTTGCATTTTCTTTCGAGTGCTTTGGTAAAACTTCTCTTGTTACCCCATTATCCGCGCTATTAAGCAGTCCTGCACAAACGGTGCCCCTCCTCCTTTGCTAATCTTAGGATGCCTAACTCCATTGTTCTCTCTGTAAAACTGCAGGTTTTTCCGGACTTTTCAACTCGCTTCTTTTCTGATTTTCAACAAATCTAGAGCTCTTCAAAGTGCGACCCTTTTCCGTAAATGGTGGACGAATCCTTGTACCTCACAACCCATGAAGCGGCTCTAGCGGTAGTCGCTACGGCGATGAAAAAAGCCCGGCAGCTGATGCTGACCCTTGCAATCAATTCCTTAATGGGCGGCATCTTCTTTTCGTCCGGTGGGATGCTACATGTCATGCTACAGGCAGAACTCAAAGGCGTCTATGTCACCAACCCAGGAGTCTTGTTCCTACTTCAGGGTCTAGTCTACCCGATAGGTCTCTTTTACGTTGTGCTCATGGGTGTTGATCTATTCAATTCCAATATTTTGTTTTTCACGGTGGGCGTAGTAAGAGGTGCCGTTTCGATCCTCGACTTGCTAATATCTTGGATGGTTTCGTGGTGGCTCAACCTAGCTGGTAACATCTTCGTGTGCTACGCAATCTGCCACGCCTCTGGTGTCACCAGCACCGAAGCCTGGGTCGAAGGCTCAAGGCTTATCTTAGAAAACAAACTAAAGCTGACGTTCGCCGAAACCCTCGTTAAGGCTATGGCTGGTAACTTCTACGTGTGCTTAGCCATTTATATGCAACTCATGGCCAAACCAATCCACGTGAAAATGATTGCAATGACTCTCCCAATCTTCACGTTCGTCAGTTTAGGCTACACGCACTCGGTTGCTGATATGTTTATGATCATTATTGGACTCATTAATGGAACCAATGTCTCTGTGGGTACATGTGCATGGAAGCTTTTTCTTCCCGGCGCTTTAGGGAACATGATTGGAGGAGCCTTCTTTTCTCTTGTGGTGCCATGGTATTTGCATCTTGTTGTTGTAGAAAGAGATCAGAAGCGTTTGAACTTGCCTCGTTATGAGATGCGTGATGAACAGCCAGAATTGAACCAGGACTCGAGAGTTGTGCGTGTACAAGCTCGAGACAATGAACTCGAAGATATCGATGAAATTATGGACGATGACTTAGAGAAGCTGCCTCACGCGAGTCTGGAAACTACGTCGTTGTCTAATGTAATGACCCATGCAAGCATGAGAAGTGGGGCCAGCATACGCAGTAGATTACACAAAGCAAAGTCTCCGGGCAACGTTTTTCCTGTCCTTGGAATGGGTGAGTCCGGTAGCAAAGAGCGTGCTGTGGTGTACGGACATGATGACGATGAGGATGATGTGGGTTCGCTAGAGGCACCCGAGCGCAAGGCATCGTATATAGCAGAAAGACTCTGGAAAACAATCAGCAGAAAGGGCGAGAACACCGATATAGAGGCTCAGAATAAGGCTCAGAATCTCAATCGTCCTGCTACTCTCAATCTAGGTTCATTTGCCAAACAAAGACGGGCTGGCAGTCTAGCCACCACAAACACTATTAATTTTGAGTCCCCTGTTGGAGAGCCAAGGCATAATACCTATGAGCGAAGTAGAGTTTCTGTTCCGGACTCGATTCTGAGTTCTCTGACAGCAGCAGCAAAGCCAGCGGAAGAGGTAAGGCCATACTTGGCAGAGGATAAACGGAGTGAATAATTTACTTGCATATTTATTAATGAAATTACGATTAAAAAAAGATGTATTCTTGTAGATCTTAATAACTTTGGACAATAATCGAAAAATAAAAAGAATGGACGAGATCGGAGTCGAACCAATGACCTTCTGCTTGCAAGGCAGACGCGCTACCAACTACGCCACACGCCCTTAGATGTTTGTAACAATGTAACTTTCGATGTAGTGCACTTCATCCAGAGTATATTTTATTGGAATAGATGTGCAATTCAACTAAATGTATAAGCTTCATGTTAATTTAAGCTTCGGTTCTGGAGGGATCACTTTCGTCAATTTGAACTGCACTTAAGGGTGCCATTCTGAAACACATTTATGGCGGTACGGGTGTCAATGAGATCGCATGGAAGGAAATACATGGGCAATGGCATCGTGAGTGAAGCCAGGAGATAAGAACTCAATTGGACCCAACCTTTCAACCACTCTATTCAAATTCAATTCTTTGGGCCTCTTTTTATTGATTCATTTCCCTGTTTAGTTCCATTTTGTGTTGCACATCTCACTAATTACATGCAGTGCATCAGATGAGCATCTCATCTATCATTATTTCAATCGACCTACCTCAAGCACTACGACGAACTAAGCAATGAACAAATCGGCACCGGCTGTTTATGTCGACAATGAAGCTCAGTGGAGCGATTATGGTCTTGACGCCCGTATTCTTCAAGCAGTTGACCGTCTAGGCTTCAAAAACCCAACTTTGATTCAGTCCAGTGCTCTCCCATTAGCACTCGAGGACAAACGAGACATCATTGCCAAATCCAGTACGGGTTCCGGAAAGACCGCCGCATATTGTATTCCAATTATCCAAACGATATTGTCGCAAGATTCCCAGGAGAAATCCGTCAAAAGCATCGTCTTGGTTCCCACCAAAGAGCTCTCAGCCCAAGTGTCTCTGTTTATCGAAAAGCTTTTAGTCTTTTGTAATCAGAAGATCCGTGTTGTCAATCTCTCCTCTGGAGTTTCTGACGCGGTTCTCAATAGCATGCTTGTGAACACTCCAGACATCCTCGTTTCGACTCCATCCAAGTTGATCCTGACCTTAAAGGAAAATGTCAGCAGTAACGTTATCGAACTTAGCAAAGTCCAAAGTCTCGTTATCGATGAGGTGGATTTGGTGCTTTCGTATGGCTACATGGAAGATTTGCAGGACCTCGAGAGCTACTTGCCTGTTAAGGTGAACTTGCAGACTTTTTTGATGTCTGCCACTGTCAATGACGAGTTGGAGGATTTGAAAAAGAGATTCTGCGCTAGACCCGCCATCCTTCAATTGAATGAGGATGCCCTCGAAAAGTCGAAGTTGGTGCAATATTACGCTCGTACCACGGAGTTCGACAAGTTCCTATTGGCATACGTCATTTTCAAGTTAGAATTGATCAAGGGCAAAACTCTAGTGTTTGTCAATTCAGTCGACCGTGGTTATAGACTCAAATTGTTCCTTGAAAGATTCGGTGTTCGTTGTTGCATCTTGAATAGTGATTTGCCAGTCAACTCCAGAATCCACATTGTGGAAGAATTCAACAAAAATGTATACAACTTGTTGATTGCCACAGACGAGTCAAACGATAACGAAATTTATGAGGAAGATAAAGAGTCCGAAGAACCTGCAACCGAAGATGCAACTAATTCAAAGGATGAAAGCACGGATGCTGATGGTAAAAAGGACAACGAAAAGCAATCAAAAAAAAAGAAAAAGAAGTCAAAGAAGGATAATGAGTATGGAGTCTCCCGCGGAGTAGATTTCCAAAATGTCTCGTGTGTTCTTAACTTCGATATGCCTTCAACTGCAAGAGCGTATGTTCACAGGATAGGGCGTACAGCCAGAGCAGGCAAGGCCGGGATGGCTTTATCCTTCATTGTTCCGAAAAACGAAGTTGGCAAACATAAGATTGCCTCTGTGGACGGCCCTAAGAATGACGAAAAAGTCCTAAAAAGAATCGAAGCGCAACAGGCCAAAAAGGGGCTTGAACTAAAGCCATATCAATTTGACATGAAGCAAGTCAATGGTTTCCGCTACAGAGCTGACGATGCATTCAGATCTGTCACAGGAGTTACTGTCAGAGAAGCAAGAGTGAATGAACTTAAAGAAGAGTTAATCAACAGTGAAAAGTTGAAGAGATTCTTCGAAGAGAATCCCCAGGATTTGGCAAGTTTAAGACATGACAAGCAGATTCATCCAGCCGGTCAACAAGCACATTTGAAGAGAGTTCCTCAGTACTTGCTTCCAGACGCTGTGCGTACGCAAACAAAGGACCTTGGCTTTATCCCTTACAGAAAAGAAAGGGTATTCAAGCATAAGAAAAAGGGAAAGGGAAAGAAGGTTGATCCTTTGAAGAAATTATATCACAAAAAGTAGGTATTTTCCTGTGTGATGGGGACAGAAAGACAGATAAGCTGTAGACCTAATAAAAGATAATTGCCAAATTGACTTCTACAAAACATTATGATTTGGTTATTATTAAATTCTAATTATGCGTTGTCGGAAGGTACAAATGATGATCTCATTTCACGACTCTTCCTTATCCAAGTTTACAGAGGATCATGTTCCAGACAAAATTAACAAAGCAGTTGAATAAAAACATCATGTTGTCTGGCACAAAACAGAACATGGCTATGGACATGAACGGCCAGAAGCAGAAACTGTAACGCAATGACCTGAAATATACAGCTCTGGCGCTGGGCCCCGAGGCGGTCTCGGTGTCCCATACCATCAGAAGGAGTGTGAAGAGTAGCTGAAAGAGAGGAGCACCTATGCTTTGATCGATGGCCACTTGTAGGACCACGCTTTCTGTGTTGTTGACCAAGTAGTCTATCCATATCGTGGAAAACATCCCGTTTAATGCGCCCCAGCACACGAATTTTAGGAGTTTGTTCGTGGAGTGTTTTTTCTTCGCAATCTGTGTGACCGACTGTGCTAGCACTGCCGAGATAGCGCCCAATAGCGTCGGCCCTAGATTGGGATACATCTTGAGGATGCCCTCATATTGATAGAGCACTTGAAAGCCGGCGATGAGCTCGATGAGGACAAGTGTGTATGCGGTTTTGGGGAAGACGTGACCATGGTTCTTTTCTTGTAGGTTTGAGAAGGGCTTATTCCTCAAGTCGTCGAGTTCATGGGCCATGTTGCCTTGTCAATCGGGATTGATCCTCTCGCGTACGTGTAGCGTGGGGGACATGCACAAGGTAACTGCGTTGAAAAATCAAACACGAAAATATCAAAGGGCTAAAATGATCAATTCAAGTTCAAAGAAAAAAAGCGTAAATTTTAATGCTGACTTGTGATGGCCATGTCCCCAAATAGGGAAACAGACAGCTTTTGTTGAAATAGCTCATAGTGAGCAAACAGAATTCTCTCCGATTAGTATTTTATGTCATCTTTTGGGTTCTCATTATCTTAATGTTGTTGGAGTCTTGTCTTGTTTCTGCGAACAAGCAATAATGAATACCAAAACGATCTAAAAAGAGTCCTAAAATTCAAATTCATGGGATATTGTTTTCTCCTTATTTTGGTGCGAGCCGCACCCTGAGTGTCTCACTCTGGCATGAGTTTCCATGACATTCTAATGTACACCCTCTATCTATCTCACCTCTCAGCACCTTTTAGAAACCACATATACCACGATGGTTGTGCACAACCCCAACAATTGGTATGTAAATACTCCTCCTCTGACTTCTTTGGATACATATTTCTCAGCTTGCTAACGCATCAGGCACTGGGTCGATAAGAACTGTCTCCCATGGAGTAAGGACTACATGAACGAGAACATCGTCAACACGACGTTCGAGAATGACACCTACACTTTTTCGGTCAAAAGCGTAGACACGGTTTCTGGAGATTGTGACGTCACTCAAAGGAAGGGCAAAGTGTTGTGCATCTACGATATGAAGCTTCTGTTCACTGTGGAAGGGTCCAAGAAGGACCTGGAAGACTCCATCAGCGGCACGATCTCCATTGATGAGTTCTTCCACGACCAAGACGACGACGAATACGTGTTTGTTGTTTCGTCTGCGTACGCCTCGGATATCAAAAAATTGCTTGTCCCAGCTGTGAAGGCCAAGCTCCAAAGCTTCCAGGACGATTTGATCAAGGCCCATGAAAGAGACGTTCAGCATGCCACTGGCCATTAAAAACATTCTAGACCATTTTTAGTTTGTGTATCTGTAGATAGTTCTAATTAGCCATTAGATGCATTACAACAACTATACAGAAGTATTGTAGGAAGAAGTCGATTGCCTTATCCGTCAAATCCTTCGGGAACACCTTTCGCGTGGCGAGCTCCTTCCCTTCTATTAAGATAAACCTGGGCGGAACCATAAGTGTTGACATCTTTGCCGATACTGTGCCACGAATAAAGGCCCATCTCCACGTCTTTGATGATCTTGTACACCTCTTTGTTCTCGTACGGAATACCCGTGACTGGATCGAAGTATCTGACTTCCTTTCCAGAAATAAGACAAAGCTTTTTGTTGCCGTTGGGTAAATAGAGTCCGGTAGGAGCCTCGGTGAGAATCCGAATAGTGGTGGTGGTCTCCGAGGTATCTTCGTCTAGATCTTGTACAATCACATTCTTATCACCAAGTCTAGGAATCCTGCGAAGAACTTCAAACATGATGTCGTCTTCCTTGATTTCGGTAACGGGTTTGAACATTTCATCATCTTTCTCTTCCTTGGGAGCTGCATAAGGGTTATCCAGTCTAGTGGAGCTTTTAAGGATTGTTACCGTATCTCTTAATCTTCTGGGTCCAGTGTGTGCGCCATCTTCGCCGAATAAAATGGACTTGATCTTGAAGTCGGTAAGACCCCATTTGCTGTCATCGTCAAAGTCTAATAGCATAACATGGTTTCGGCCCACGTGCTGAACGGGACCTTCGAAGATGGTTCCATCTTCACTAGGTCTATAGAAATATTCGTTGAGATCCACTTCGGGTTGTTGTTCGGGAAACTCCTCTTCTTGTGGGACTTCCTTTGGCTCCTGTGTGAGTTCAAATGATACCTTCTTTTCGTTTTCATTGGCAGAAGCAGGTGTATCTTCAGTGGCAGGTGTCCCTTCAGTAGCAGGGGTGTTTTCAGCCGCTGACTGTTTAGATATCTCATCCGTGCCATGCTCTACAATTTCAACTTTTTCATCCTTTTCCGAATCTCGTTCTTGCAATGGCTCTTCTACTGGTTCTTCAGATCTGGCTGGTTCCGTGACTTCATCGATTGTTGCAGTATTGTTCGGTTGCGGAGTGAGTTCTGGTGAAATGGGTTCTTGTATTGTAGGTTCTTGGGAGGCAGCGTCTTCTACAATGGGGGTCTGTTCCTCGTCGACGTCCATCTCATTGCTGTCAAGCATGTCTTCGGCTTCTACACTTTCTTCAGGTTCTTTAGAGTCATTTTGTTCTGCTTGAGCATCTTCGTTTTCAGCCGACTCATCCTTTGTGGCTACTCCCCCCTCTATGCCACCCTCTAGTTCTAACTTTATAGAAGGAGTGCTAACACCATTTTCATTAATCTTAGATTCGAGACTGTCTTCAGGATGTGTGCTTTCCATGTTCAGAAAACTTGTGTTGACGCTATGGGTGTCGGAAATGTCAACATTTTCAAACTCACGTAGTCTCTCTTCTTTGGCAGTTTTCCGCGCCAACCTTTCCTCTTCAAGTGCCTTTTTTCTGGCTTCTCGTTCCTCTTCTAGCCGCTTTCTCTTGATAGCCCTAGCTTCTTCTAAAACACGACGTTCTTCGGCTTCTCGTATTTCTCGTATACGCCTCTCTTCCATCTCTTTCTTATAGTACGGAAGTTCTGTGTCGATGTCACCAGGACGTCTTTCTCCAGATAGCTCGTTGAATCTTCTACGCCTTCTGTTTCTGGGTCTTTCGTACAAATCTTGAACATGTCTGTCATCTTCGACCTCATCAAGAGGGCACACGAACGTCTCTTCCGATACAAATCTTATTACGTTTCGAAGCTTCTGTCTCTTCAGCTGTAACAACCACTTCTGACGCTCTTTCTTGACAATTTCTTGCTCCATGAACAAATGAAGCGACTCTATGTTGTCGCGCTCAGTCTCGACCGCTTGAGCCAATCTTTCTTCTTGAGTGAGCTTCCTCTCTTTCACACGGACGATTGGTGTGAGCGCAGCACGACGTTTTTCATCCTTCTTGATTTTATCTATTAACTGCTCCTTGTTCCTAAGAGCTGATTTTCTAGAGGAAGACCGTCTCTCGCTCATTAAAAGAAGCTCACTATGTTTGACTAGAGGTCTGGAAACAGGTTTTGGAGCAGCCTCAGGTTTTGGTTTCTTGATGGCAGGAACAAATGACGTCGGCTTCTTTCTTCTCTTGTTGGCACGTTCCTGTTTCTCGAGTTCTCTTTCGCCTTCGCTCTCGTCGTCATCAGATACGGAAAGATCTGAATCGGATAGCATCTCGTCGTCGTTCACGATTTCTGTATCCGAAGTACTTTCATCTTGGTCTGGGGTAGGAGTCACTTTACTAGTCAGTTCAACGCCATCATCAGCACCAGTGGCATTATCATCACTTGCTTGTTCCTCTTCTTCTTCTTCTCCGTCTTCTTCCTCCTCATCATTGAACTCTTCATCGTTTTCATCTTCTTGGAATAGGAGCTCGACGTTCTCATCGTCTTCGGTCAATGCAAAGCTACGAGCGTCGGAAGCCAGCTCCTCGATCTCTATCAATTGCTTTAGTCTAGAACCCGCATTTGCTCTTCTGGCTCTCGTGGCCACCAAACTATCTCGATCTGACATGGGAAGAAGAGTGGTGATGGTACATTAGCGCGACCTATTTTGCAACCTTGGGGAAAGGAGCGTTACACATGTTACAAAGTTGAAACTTTTAGATTAAGATTCGATCCATTAAGGGGCTTAATATTTTAATAATTTTTGGGTCTTGTTTATTGTGTGGTTGCGTAGTGGATTATTGAGATACTTGTGGAGAAGATTGTTAATCTTCACGTTCCATGCAAGGACTTTTCTATGAAAAAAATGAATGTTTCGCTTTTTTAGGTTTTTTCATTGGTTTAATAACACATTGATTTTCCTTTTTTTTCAACAAATCTCACTTCAACATTCCGTTTCTAAAATTTACAGAGACTTGCCATCAAAACGAAGATCACAAAACAGAAAGTAATATTTCAAAAAAGCATCAAATTGGTACGCAGTCAACAAATCACACCGTTCAAAGCCATTGCCAATTCGTCTTTGCATTCCCATAACATCCTCTTTCAAGGCATGTCTCATTTTTGCAGCCACTCTCATAGGTACATATCGCCATACCTTCACCACCAACATATGGCTTCTCGTCACATTCTAGGAGTCGCCAGACTTCAAAGTCTCCGTTCATTTGTTAACACAACTGCTCGTCGTCATGATATCGTCAAACTCACGTCTGCCTCTGCGGATGAGATGTCTCATTTCAATGCTTTAGCTTCGTCCTGGTGGGACGTAGATGGACCCCAACGGATTCTCCACAAAATGAACCTCCTTCGTATGGATTATATCAACGAGATGGTAAAGGACCATATAAAACTCAACGAGAACGCCGTTTCAGAGGAAGATAACGTATATATACCTCCCTACAGTTTAGACTTACTTCCCAAACCTATCCTGTCCCGAATCATTCAGGAACAAAACGAGCGCCGTGATGAAATTCTTTCCAAAAAGAAATTGAAGGCATTGGACGTGGGGTGTGGTGGAGGAATCTTGGCAGAGTCATTGGCTCGCCTCAAATACATATCCTCGGTCAAGGGAGTTGATCTCTCTCTGGATGTCTTGGAAGCCGCCAAAGCGCACCAGAAACTCGATCCAATGCTTCAATATAAATTGAATTACGAATTGAGCGCCATTGAAGACTTGCCCAGGGATGAAAAATACGATCTTATAACCGTGTTTGAGATGCTTGAACACGTTCAATACCCAGCGCAAGTTCTTTCAGAAGTCATGGACCGTGTTGCCGTAGGCGGATGGGTAATTCTCTCAACAATTAATAGAGATCCCATCAGTTGGTTTACTACAATCTTCATGGGTGAGCATTTGTTGCGTATTGTCCCCGTAGGCACACACACCCTCGAGAAGTATATTGACGAGGTTGAAATCCGAGAATGGGTTCAGAAAAGTGCGTACAAGGACCTGTTTAAGGTCGTCAACTCTCGTGGCTGTTTGTACATCCCAGCATACGGTTGGGAGTTCACATGCAATGCAAACGTAGGTAACTACTTCATGGCTATTCAAAGAACAAAATAACCCACGCCAAATACCATTACACATACAAGATTAGCGGTAAATAACGAAGAAGACACATGCAAACGATCTATAATGAAGGTACATAGCTAAATTAATACACTTGTTAATTCCTTTCCCTCGATGAACCGATAAGTAATCTACAACTGCCATTGTCTCGATTTCTATCTTATTGCTTGACTTGAATTAGAAATGTTATAAGGATTCTAACTCTACCGCTAATAAATAAGGAAGCCGCCAAAAAAACCCATGTTCTCTTCTCTGTATGAGACCGACACTCTGCACGTTATTAAATCAATACCCATTTCGGGCGAATGCTACCGCAACATTTATAAAATCATACATCTTCCCTCCCATTTCTAAGTTACACTTACTGAGAAGCGCATTGAACACCTTGACCGTGAGCACCGCCCTCTTCATCGTCTGAATCGTAAGCATCGCGTCTGGAGCTTTGCTGATGTTTTCTAGGGTCGATGACAAGAAGGTCGCACTCGTCAACCTCGGCACCAGCTGGAATGTCGACTGGATTTCTAGGAGGCAAGATGGTCTCCAAGAGTTGCAACTGTTCTTCGCTGGCAAAGTGGTCAGCGGGGAACTTGACAGTAAAGCCGATGAGCAAGTTACCCCTATCGCTGTTTCTGTAGATTGGCATACCTTGCTTCTCGATGATTCTTTGCGCGCCTGGGGCAATGACCTCACCGGGCAAAATGGTGAACTTGACGTAGTCACCAGAAATATGCTTGAATGCGACTTCGCCACCGGCCAAGGCAGTCAACAAGTCCAACTCGCACTCGTAAGCCAAGTCGTTGCCTCTTCTCTTGAACTTGTCGTGAGGCTTCTCATCCACTACGAAGACAACATCACCAGGAACAAC
This sequence comes from Australozyma touchengensis, assembly GCA_030566735.1. Classification (NCBI taxonomy): domain Eukaryota; kingdom Fungi; phylum Ascomycota; class Pichiomycetes; order Serinales; family Metschnikowiaceae; genus Australozyma; species Australozyma touchengensis. Next base: position 267,243 of record JAKUAS010000007.1, on the reverse strand, counting down.
GTTTGGCTCTTGGTCACCTTCACCAGAGAACACGATTCTTTGGCCGTCCTTCATACCCGGGTCAATGTGCACCTGCAAGATTTTACGTTCAGCCTGAGTCTTTTTACCTTTACAAACGGTACATCTGTCCTTAGCATCACAGATGTCACCGGTACCCTGACAGCTGTCACAGACAGTCTGGAATCTTTGGATCATAGGGCCCATTTGTCTGGTAACAAAGCGCATACCGCTACCGTGACAGCCGCCACACTGCTTGACCTTGCCTTCTTTACCACCACGGCCATCACACAGTTTACACAAGATGGTCTTGTTCAAGGCCAACTTGGCGGTTCTGCCCTTATATAACTCCTCTAATGTACAAGAAATGGTATGCTTGATGTCCTTACCCTTTTGTGGACCTCTCTGGGCTGCGCCACCCATGCCGCCGAAGCCTCCCCCGAAAAACTGGGAGAAGATGTCTTCAGCACCCATACCACCCATGCCACCGGGGCCACCACCCTGCAAACCTTCCTCACCGTAGTTGTCGTATATTTCTCTTTTCTGGTCATCGGACAAGATCTCGTAGGCTTGCGATAACTCCTTGAACTTCTCGGCTGCTTCTGGGGATGGGTTCTTATCAGGATGGTATCTCAAGGCTGCCTTTCTGTATGCCTTCTTCAACTCGTTTTCACCTGCAGAGGGCGAGACGCCCAAGAGGTCGTAGTATTTCGTGTCTTTAACCATCTTCCGCTACTTGGAGAATATTATGTGTGTGATGGATAATCCAAAGGGCAGATATGAGTCTCTGCCTTATGAAGGAAGAGATTTTTTTTGGATGCAGTTTAGGTAGAAGGTTCCATCATTTTCGCGCGCACGTGACGAGATCAAGCAGAGATGGGGGAGAAAAGAACCCGAAATTACGCGTCTTTGAAAAGAATAACGTTCGGTTTAGCTAGCGTATCGGATCTGGCTTTAATAGATTCAATTTTGGCTCTTATACCATTCCTTTCGGTTGATACTAGTTCGTTTTGAACGATGGGCATGGGATGCGAAACCCTGCATATAGCCCTGGTAAATACGCCTACTTGGGATACAGATGGAGATAGGGGACTGTGACAGTACACAAAAACAAAGAAAATCTCTTTCAGGAGCATAATTTGTTTTCAACAAAATAAGATGTACACTGATTACGTTTACGTGTGACCTTTGCCACACACGGTTTATTTGTGGATCAAGGAGCAGTGCCTCGTAGTCTTGAGCACGTCTCCAAGTTGCAGCCGATAAGTGGCGGATGCACGAATCCAAGTCTTTGAGCTTTTTGTAAGGCTTTTATTCTTGAAAAATCTTTTAAATTATCCTGCGTGTTCAATCACCTCTGAAACAATCTTCCCGTTCTTTATCGTATGGCTCAATTGCTCTGGGACTGGCAACTCAACAAAGTCGTCGCCTTCCAAAACGTTGATGTTAATGGCACTGGAATTGGATGTTACCACTTGAGAAGCCGCGTCAACGCTTTCTTGCGACAAGTAGATGCTTCCCTCCTCACACTTATCTACACTTATAAGTGGCACTACGCCAGTAACTTGAACTCCAAACTTAAACGATTTGATGACATCGATACTCGAAATGAGCGATTCGGCTACAAGTGCAGTCTTCTTTGTCTCGGAAAGAGAAACAGCGTTACCTTTACCCTTAAGCACAATTGTGACACCGCTGGTATTCCCGATGAAAACGGATTGTGTCTTCTCAACCTCAATCTCAATTGGCTCAGGGGCAGAACTTTCTGTAAAGTTCTCAATAACCCATTTGCTTCCGTCAATGAGTTCTTTGCGGGGTGGCTTCACTGATGGAGCTGCGCCCTTAGACAAATTTGTAGGTTTTTTAGGAGGCAATGGTTTGCTTGGAACAGCACCTTCTTTTCTCAACAGCGGGTTCTTATGGGTCATTTCGGATTTCTCTACTTTACGGAGGCCAGAGGTCACATCGGAGCCCTTGTTCAAGTCTGCAAAGACTGCGTTGATGCCTCCAGCGCCGGCGGCCTTTGGCTCTGCGGACTCGGAATACAAGTCGGCTGGAGGTGGGGGTGGGGGTGGTGGAGGACCGCCTGGACCACTAGGGGCACTTGGGGCGGTGGCCGCTTTCAAAGAATCGGCAAGCGACTCTCCCTTGGAGTTCCACGAGGGACCAGTCATGTGGTACTCTTTCACGTAAGCTTTCAACGCGTCAAACATGCCCAAAAATTGCTTGACCCACTCCACATGCTTGGGGTCCTTTTCCTTGTATTCCTTCATGACCCTGTTTGACCAGAACTGGGCGCTATCTTTAAACTCAGGAATGAACGACACGGGAGTATCGGTGACGATCCAGCCCAAAACAGGTGCACCTTCACCGATCGTGTTCAAATGATTGAAGAATTCCGATTGTCTGTTTGCGTTCTTGAGAGTAGAGATCTCCTCGATCCTAGTGTTCATAGGAGTCAACGTCTGCATAAACTGAGGGTCCTGGTTGTCTGGTTTCTTTGTTCTAGACACCAATTCCAAAAACTTCGTTTGCTCTTCAAATGCTGCCTTCAAAGCTTGAGCCGCCTTGCCCACCTGGGGGTCGATGGTCTCAGAGCTTTGTACAAATGGGTCGATTTGGTCCTTTACGAAGTTTTCGAACTCAACGACGAACTTGGCTTTTTCAACAGGTGCAATTGGTGATGCAGAAGGCGTGGTAGCGGCAGAGGTCGTAGATGGTGCCGCTGGAACGGCTTTCAATTTGGAGGACTCGTCCGTTGCACATTTGGCAGTTTTGTAAACTTCTTCTTGGTAAATACTGACGTCTTCGAGACGAGAGGTGGCAGCCTCCAATCTCTTAAGAATGGTGACAATATTGTAACCTTGGACGTTCAAGTGGGCGTTATCTGAAGTGCTAGACATGGGTAGTTGTTGTTAATTAATAGTCGGTAGGAGCGTGACATGATAGAGGAAAGGGACAATGGAAGGAAGTGAGTCTCCTATAGGGAATATTTGAAAGAAAAGATGGATATTTCAGGAGATTTTAATGCGACATTTTTTATTTTTTTCACTGTTTATATAGTCTTGGTCTCCAGTGTCGTACTTGACTTATCTCGGTGTACCATCATAAACCCAAGCAAATCGCTCAAGAGAGAATTCGAAAAAGAATTTCAGCGGAATGTTGCTCGGGGATTTTACAGCTGTTTTACTCTTTTTGGCATGTAAACGCAACAAGTAAACCAAACACAGGCTCCACTGAAAGCGAAGATCACAGAAGTCAAACGAGTAAAATAATAAATCAAAATCGTAGAACACTTGCACATCAATCAAAATTCGTCCTTGACCGCAAACCCTATTTCTCTAATAATGCGAACAGAACACCCTACCCGCTCCCCACGAACCTACTCCAATTGCAACCCATAGTGGTGTCCAGTCTCCCTTCCTCTACACCTTTTCTTTTCTGAAAATGCCCGAAGCCATTGATACACCAGATCTACCTCCTCAAAAGCTACATCCCTTACGCGACTTCGAGTCACCCGACTACCCAGAGCCGTACTACGATCGATACGAGCCAGACGTGCCAATCGCCCTTGATTTCGGGGCGCTGTCGGTACGCATTGGGCTCACAAACTCCGAGAAGCCCTCAAATGTATTTCCCAACTTGTTGGCAAAACACAGGGACAGAAAGAGTGGCTACAATATCACCTTGGTTGGTAACGATATTTTCAAAGAGTCCCCTTACTACCCAACGCTTCGAACAGGAGCCAAGTCTCCCTTTGACGGCCCTCTCATTACAAATTGGGATTCTGTCGAAAGCATATTGGATTATTCGTTTGAACACTTGAGCGTCACTTCTGATAATGGCGGCCTCAATAACCCTGTGATTATGACAGAACCAGCCGCCGCTACATACGGATACCGCAAGGGCATGTACGAGATGATGTTTGAGGCATACATGGTACCTAAACTTGTTTTTGGTATCGATTCTCTTTTCTCATTCTATGCCAATTCCAAGAAACAGGATGGTGTCATTGTAAGCGTAGGTCACACTCTGACAAACGTTATTCCTGTTCTCAAGGGCAAGGGAATTCTTCTGAACAGTAAAAGAATAGATTGGGGTGGCGAGCAAGAGCTGCAGTTCCTACAGAAGGCGCTTGCTCTTAAGTATCCATATTTTCCAACGAGACTTAGTCAGAGCCATACTACCAACATCTTACACGACCATGCATACGTTTCGACGAATTACGCCGAGGAATTGGCCACATACCTAGATCTTGATAATCTAGAACATAAAGATGTAGTCATACAGGTCCCCGTGGAGGCGGCCGCCGAGAAAGCGAAGAAGACCGAAGAGGAACTTGCGCGCCAGGCCGAAAGAAGAAAGGAAAACGGGAGAAGATTACAAGAACAGGCGCAAAAGAAACGTCTAGAGAATATAGCCCAAAAGGAAAAGGAGCTCGCATACTATTCAGAGCTCAGAGACTCGATTGTTGGCCTTTCGAAGTTCGAGGCTGACCGCCGCGTAGTTGCGGAAGATTTCAAAGATGTTCCTGAGCTCCATAAGTATCTAGATAGTTTACAGCGGTCGATAAAGAAGTTTTATAACGCAGGCGAAGAAGAGAAAGAGGAAGAAATCGATCCTGCCACAGCATGGCCACTAGCCGATGTATCGGATTCGGAGCTAAATGAAGAAGATATTAAAGAGAAGCGAAGACAGAAACTCATGAAGAGTAACTACGAAGCACGTATCCGTTTGAAGGAAGAGAGAAAGCGGGAAGAGGAGGAGAAAGTACAATACGAAAAGGACCAACTGGAGTGGCGCGAGCGTGATTTAAAGGACTGGTGTAATGCTAAACGTTTAGAATTAGCGCATAACATTTCTTTGTTCCGTAAACGAGCTAAAGCAATGGAAGCTATGAAGGACAGAAAGTCGATGGCGGCCCAGCAAAGAATGAAAAACATAGCTGAATTAGCAAACGATAAGGCTGTCAATAACGGTGCTGCCAAGAAAAGGAAAAGAAATGCAGGTCCAGTTGCAACTATCGATAATGATCCAACTGATACGTTTGGCTCCAACGACGCCGACTGGAATGCCTACAGAGATATTAGTAATGCCTCATTGGAAGAAGAGCAAGCGAATACTAACTCGGAAATCTTACGTTTGGAAGAAGAGTTGTTAGAACACGACCCTAACTTCCACCACGAGGATACGTTTGCTGTGCAAGAGACATTCGATTGGAAGAATCTGGTGCTACACAAGTTTATTCATGGACCTCGACAAAGTTTGTCCGCGGCAATGCAAATAGAAGGACATGACCCAGACGAGCTTATGAACAATCCAGACATAATTCGTCGTAATCATCAGCTCCATGTAAACGTTGAAAGAATTCGTGTACCTGAAATATACTTCCAACCGCACATTGCGGGCGTTGACCAGGCGGGTATTATTGAGGTTATTCAAAATCTTCTAATGAGGAATTCCGATAGAAATTTCGATGTTGGGGGCCAACTGAGGGCGTTTATAGAAAACATATTCTTAACTGGAGGGGGGACACTCCTTCCCAATTTCGGAGAAAGAATTAGACTGGAGCTTACGTCAATCTTACCAACAGGCGCACCGCTAAATGTATACAGCGCCAAGGACCCATTGACGGATGCATGGAGAGGTATGCAAAAATGGTCCTTTACTGAAGAAGCTGAAAAGAGTTATGTGACAAGACAAGAATACGAAGAGTACGGGCCAGAATACATAAAGGAACATGGCCTCGGGAGTGTTTGTCTAAAAGATTTTTAAAACAAATTCTAAATGAATAGAATAATGAATCAGATTATGTATGAAGTTCAGCAGGAAGTTAAAGAACAACACTATAGAGCTAGAAATGTCAATGTCAAACCAACTGGTGAACAGAAGTTTATCACGCTTATTTTTCTTTTGCTACAAGTAATAGTTCCCATTACTTCTACCTGTCCTAAATGTGAAATGTAATTATGCAACGTAATACTACAGCCCGAATCAAAAACTACCTACTTTTTCGCGTGTGGGTTGAGACCCTTTCTCTTCATGCTTCTCTTGATTGTCTTGTCGATGAGGTCCTTGTCTTCCTCGTCATCGAACTCGGCGAAATCATCATGAATGATACCCTCCTCCTCGGCCTCTGCTCTAGCCAACGATTCCTTCTCCTTGGCACCAGATTTCGTGATGTCGTGCGAAGATGGGCCAGTCTTCTTGAACTTTGCAACGTAGAATCCATCCACGTTGTATGTGTGAGGGTAGTAACGTCTAGTTAAGTTGATGGAGTTATGGAAATGCTTACCTCTATAAGATACAAAGCCTTCCTTACCGATTTGCAAACCGGTGTCTACAAGCTTAACATTTGGTCTTTTCCTCAAGGCGTAGTCTACAACGGCCTCGTTCTCGTCTACAGCTATAGAACATGTGGAGTAGACAATTACACCACCTGTGGCCGAGTTTGCGTCGACTGAGTCAATTGCACTTAAAAGCAATTGCTTCTGCAAATGTGGAATCTGTATGAAATCTTTCTCAGTACGCGATTGCTTCACAGACTCGTCCTTGGCAATGACACCAGTACCTGAACAGGGCGCATCCAATAAGATTCTGTCGAAACCGCCAATGACTTTGGGAAATTCACGCGCGTCGTAATTACAGACAATTGTGTTTTTACAACCCAAACGTTGGATATTGGCAATTAATGATTTGGTTCTGGCCTTGTTTGCATCGTTGGCAAACACACAACCTGTGTTTTTCATCATGGCAGAGATATACGTGGTTTTTCCACCCGGCGCAGCTGCCATGTCCAAGATACGCTCGTTTTCTTGTGGGTCTAGAGCCATAACGGGCAAAAACGAAGATGCTGCTTGTAGAATATAGTGTCCAGCCAAGTACTCTGGAGTAGCACCGATTGGGACTTGCGAGTCGAAGATTTGCAAGCCCACTTTCGTCCACGCTCCAATGGGTTGTAAGTTAACACCACGGTTAACCAAGGTCTGGGCCAAGTCCCTTCTTCTGGTCTTTAATGTATTGGTTCTGATGGTGACAGGTCTAGCTACTTCGTTGGCCTCAAAAAACTCCATAGCCTCAGAAGGTGAGAACAAGTTAAAAAGCTTATCGGCTAAAAATTCAGAGTATCCGAAATACTCACAAATATCCTTGAGTAAGCGGGTGGTGTATTCGGCACGGGACTTACCTTCCTCAGCCATTTCCTTGAAGTTCTCCAATACCTTCACGATTTCGAGCATACGAGTTCTTACGCTAGTGACATCCATTGGCTTTTGGGCCATTTCTTCCTCCTCCTCTTCGGTAGGCAACACCTTGGCTCTAGGCTGGACTGCTCCTTGGACCAATTCCAACTCAGCTTCCTCAGCTTCCTCAGCCTCCTCTTCGTCAAGCTTTTTCGAGAAGGCCTCCATGTTTTCAGCGTTCAAATTCTCTAATTCGTCGTTATCTTCGTCATCGGAGAACATTGGTCTTGCGTGAACGTCGTCATCGGACTCAAGGTCCTCATCTGCGTACTCATCATTGTCCTCCAAATCAAGGTCCTCCTCGTCATCTTCAAAAAGAGCCTTTTTAGCCGAGGCCAACTCCTCAAGATCAACTTCAGGAAGGTCCTCAGGGATCTCTTCTTCGTCCTTCTTCACCTTCTTGGTCTTTCTCAGACCCTCATCTGAGTGAGACTTGGATCTCTTCTGAACACCATTGCTGCGGTCGGATTTGTCGGATTTCTTCACAGGCTTCGAAGATTTCTTTTCCTTTTTATCAAAAAACTCGTCGAAAGAAGGAGGAGCTCCTTGCTTATTCTTAGCTCTTCTTCCCATGGTGCACTAAGATCTGAGATGAGGTGCGATGAGCTGGAAAATTCGCATATTAGTACCCCAGGCAAACCACAGTGCAACGCACTACGCAACTTAAAATCAATTAGGTCGAGGCTACAATTTTATCTTAAAATTGGCTTCTGTTGACTGCAATCCATCCTTTCATTCCTTTTTTTGGTACCCTTATTCTTGTTGTCATCACTCGAAAATGGAACCCAACCGTACTACGATTCAAGCCAATCAGCACGTTCTTATAAAGTTGCCTTCAGAGGGCATGAAAATCGCCTTCCTCAGGGAAGATGGAACCATCAGTTTAGGGAAGTTCGGTTCATTCAAGGTGAGCTCTATCTTTGGCCATCCATTGGGGACCACGTTTGAAATAGGCGAGGACCAAGAAGCCGTCCCGGTGAAATCCATGATTCATGCAGATGAATTCGCTGAAAAAGAGATAAATGAGGAAGAACTTACAAAAGACCAGCTCACCAAGTACTTCGAAGTTAGCGCCTCATCAAACCAAGATATCATTAACATTGGACTGAAGATCCAGAAATTGGATAGTAAGCAAATTGACGAGCTAAAGAAGAGTGGTGCCTCGTCGGAAATCGGCCAAAATATCATTGAGCAGATCATCGCCGGCCACTCGGCATTCGATAAGAAAACCGTGTTCTCGCAACAGAAGTACTTACGTAGAAAGCAACAGAAGTTTTTGCGTAGATTCCAGGTGGAATACTTGAGCTCAACCCAGCTTTTAAATTATTACATTGATAAGGATATTCAGCGCGTTTTATACATGAGCGAGGAGTCTTTAGGAATGCTTCTTTCATATGCAAACGTTCGCCCCGGCGGCAACTACTTAGTGTTAGATGACACAGCTGGTGTTGTCGTGTATGCTATGCTTGAAAGAATGCAAGGAAAAGGAAGTATCTTGTTAGTGCATGAAAACGAACATGCCAACTTGGCGGCTTTGAGACACACCGACTATTCAGAAGAGTACCAGAAGACCATGATCAAGACTCTCAGCTGGCTTCAGTTTGCTGAGCCTGAAAATGAAAAAATCGAGTGGGAAGAGTTGCCTCAATCTGAAATCGACGAGATGAAGCCCAACAAACAATTACAGTATAGTAGGCGCCTCAAAAGGTCCACGGAAATCAACGACGCCTTGGATATGGTGATCAATGGCAACTTCGACGCCTTGGTGTCTGTTACAACTCTCAACATTTCTTCCATTTTGCCCTTTGTCATACCTCGTGTGGGAGGTTCAAGACCAGTTGTTTTCTACAGCCCGTACAAAGAAGTCCTACTAGAGACACAACATCAGCTCATGGCAGACAAGAGGGTGTTGGCGCCATCTTTGTGTGAGACTAAAGTAAGAGTTTATCAAACGATCCAAGGACGTTTGCATCCACTCATGACTCTGAGAGGATATGGAGGTTACGTTCTCCAGGGAACAAGGGTATTTCCCGCTGGAGACCATATCCAAGCAATCGGCAAGGGAACAAGAAAAAAGCCAAAGCATGACCAAAAGACAGCCTCTGCCACGCCCTTACCAGAGAGCTCAGAAGAGAAAGTTGCAGAAGAGAAAGTAGAGAAGATGGAAGAGAACTAGAGCAATAAGTCTAGACCGAAGCATTATGTAACAAAGATAAAAACTGCGCATTTGTTTGACCTGTAGTACTATTTCTGATTATCACTCATTAATTAACAGTTGAAGCGATTCCATTATCGAGCCGTTCAACCAAGCAACTACACCACGTAAGTTTCCTGCCAGGTCAAAGTAGCGGCCGTGAGACCAGTTAGGCGGCAAATGCTTTACCGTTTCCGCTACTTGCTTCTCGTAACCAAGCTCAAAGAACAAGCCCTTACTCTTGTAGGGAATAACAAAGTTGACGACTAGGGCCCGATAAAACTCTAGATTTCCAATTAGGGCCATGTGGGGCTCATAACGCCTAACTGAAAGATCAGGGCCATTCAAAAGAAGAGGCTTGTCAAAATCATGTTCTGGGATGTAGGGTGGATTAGATACCACAAGATCTAGCGCCGTCGGGATCGACAAAGTGGGAGATAGTACGTCGTCCTTTAGTAAAGTTATATCGAGACTACAATTCCTTCTGTTCTTGTCCGCAAGGGCTATTGCCCTGTCACTTAGATCAATGGCGGAAATATCAGTGGCAGCCAACTCTTTCTTTAATAACAACGGGATACACCCGGTCCCAGTACAAGCATCCAAAATCGACAACTTGTGCAGCTCAAGCGACCGAAGTATCTCTATAAGTTTCATGGTCCATTCCTCTGTCTCCCATCTAGGGATAAGCACGCCATGTTCACATAAGATATCCAATTGGCCAAACGGCTGGGACCCCAATATATACTGGAGGGGCTCCAGGGCTGCTCTTCTTTTGATTGCATGCCTCCATTGGTCCGAAGGTAGTTCTTTCTTGATCCAACGTAGTTCTGCTTGTGCTAGTTCCAAAGAACGAGTCGTTCGAAGTAAATAACCGAGCTCAGGTGAGATTGACCGGGCTCGCCTGATAAGGCGAGGCGAGATCCGAGGCATTGACTCCAATGGTAGGCGACTCGGTTCTATAATCAGAAAATTGGGCTATGTCATTGAGACAAGACTGATGAGCAGCTGGTTAATTGAGAGAAGCAGAAACACAAAACAAGTACAGAGAGAAAAAATAATAGATAATACGAACAAAACAGAGAACTCACTTCAAAAATTGATTTATTAAATCCCGCAGAACCCTTCACAAGGACCCACAGTTTAGTATTTAGTATTTACAAGTTTACAAACCGTTTCTCACGTAGTACATGTACGCTCTCTCGTGAACATGTTCTGGGAAAGGCGTGATAACCTCAGAATGGCCAGGCCTGGACACTGGGTCGTTTAAGTAGACGGCATGACACGTGTCAAACGAGATTTCGATGTGGTGAGGTAAGATGGCGAATGCTCCAAGGAAAGCCTTGGGCGTCCAGGGAGTGAAAAAAGTCTTGGATGGGTCTTTACGGCCAAACAAGTTTGGTTGCCATTTAAGCTGGACGGCCTTGCTCTCATCTTCGGTTACTTCCTCTAGGTTGTTGAGACGCAACTTCTTGAGTTTCTCTCCCCATTTGGGGTTGTAAGCGACCAAGTTCTGCTCGGTGGCCACCTTAGCTTCAACAGAAGCTACGCGCAATCCTTCAACTTGCAGGGAAACAATCTCGCCGAGAATTTTTTTCACGTGCGAAGCCATCTTGGCCTCTTCAGGAGTCTTAAACTCCGTGCTCTTGGTCTTTATGTAGTTCTTACAATCCTCTACGGAACTGGTCTTCAAAAGGCCATGGTCAGCTTCTTTCAAGATTTTGTACACTGCAAGACACTTGTCTTGGTCGTTTTTGGAGTTTGAGACCACTTCTTTGAAAGCGCCGGCCTGAACAGAGTCGAGTTCTTTACCAGCGGCAGCGCCCAAAATTCTAGACAAAATGAACTCTCTGGTGGTCTGCCTTTGAGAAGCAAGCATGTTGCTTTGGATGTCGTCGTTGTGTTTTTTGATGGTCGATGAAATATCGTTGGAGGCGAAAGGGTTCAACGACTTAGGCTTGGCCTGTTTCATCTGCCACATGGCCTTCGGGTCCAGTCTGACGTTGTCTACGTACTTGTTCCAGGCACTGATTTGGGCGTTGTCGACTTTCACGGCCTCCTTAACGCTGGGCTTACCTCTGCCTAGCGCATACATCACTTTTTCGGGGTTCACGTTAAAGACATCTCCGCTTCTCAAGGGGTAAGCAGGATGTTTGATGACGACACCATTGACCTTGACATCTCCGCTTTTGATGAACTGTCTAGCCTGTCTGATGGACGAAGCAAACATGGCCCTGAACAAAGCGGTCTCCAATCTCTTTTCAAGCACAGCATAAGTCTGTAACGTCAACGGAGTGTTTGGGACCTCCACACCTTTCAAGGAAGCGTCCAATTGGGCCACAGACTCCAAACTTGGGTTGAACAAAGTTTTCCATCTGCTTTCTTTCAAGTGCTCTCCGTGGTATGCTCTGGTCTCCTGCTTGGCTTTCCACTTCTGCTGGTACAAAGACATACCCTTGTAGTTGATGGCGTTCTTCTTGTACATGTTAAACAAGTTGACCTTGTTCATGGACGCTCTGACCCGCCCACGGGCTGTTGAGAACAAGTTCTGGGCTTTCCTGGGCATTATGCAACGGGTTGTTGAAGAGCTTGGATCTAGGTGAAAAACTCGATAGTAAGTGCAGAACGGAGTTGGGGGAGATCACAAGTGAGAGACAAAGTAAAGTGGCAGAAAGCTTAAAGAGAACTGTTCTGGTATTCGCGTTGAAATTTATAGAGGAAAAATTCTTTCCTAATTGCTGGTTCGCTTTTTTCTTATTGGGGGCTTTGTCGAGTTTCGATACGCTATGGGGCGCTCACCAGAATCAAGGTGAAAAAAAATTCCTTTCTTTAATTCAAGCCTAATATTGCGACGGTTTTCTAGTGCTTCAACGGTATACCCGTCGTTCATCAGTCGTTGATTTTCGTAACATCAGGGATGGACTTACAAAATAAATGCTTGAACTTTTCTTTTTCATATTGTAATTTGCAGTTTTATTGCTAACTTATATCCCGGTCCGTTCTTTTTTATTGTCTACAAACACAGTTTGCCCATGTTTTCTTGAAGTACACATACCACTCAACCCATCATCCAAGCATCAGATTTACCGGCAAGGGCAGGACTTCAATTCTTATTCGCCAAATAGCGGGAACGACAGAACTTCGTCAACGTAATACAAAACTCCCTCTCCTTTTTTGACTCTGTATCCCTTAGGCATGGCTCGACAGTGGGACGTTGAGGCAGAAATCAGACTACTAAGCCTTCTATGCGAATACAAACCTGCTGGGTCCCGTAAACAACAGAACTTGAGCCTTATTCTACAGTTCATCAACGAGAGCACAGACGATAAGTTCACCCAGGATGATATAGAGAGAAAACTAGACACGCTCTACGACATGTCCAATGTCGAGAAAATCGAGGACGATCACAAAAGTGACCTGGTCGATGACGAAGAAAAAGAGCCTCTACAGATTGAGTCGAAGCCTGAAGATGCTCTAGAGACTGAGGTACACAAAGCCAAGCCTAAACCAAAGACATCTGAGAGGAGAAGCAGCAGGCGATCCGAAAGATTATCCGCTTCCAGCAAAAGAGGCAAGCTGGCACATGAGACAACTAGTGCGACTGAAAACTCCGATGCGTACTCGTCAGAGCTCAGTGACGTTGAAGGTGAGGAGGCTGTCTTTGCAAAGCTAAACGACAAAGAAATGTTGAGTGAGCTGGCGAAAAAGAGCTCAAAGCCTCAAACGCGGAAACAAGAACGAATCGTGGATTCGAAGGATGGAATGGATAACAAAACTACGGACAGCAAGCAAAAGACCAATGAAGAAGAGGCAGAGCCAATGAAGCAAGAAGAAGAACAGCAACCTACAGAACACAAGCCTGGACCAGAAGCAGAAGAAAAGACGACGACCAGAGCTTCTGTGGATCATATAGAGCCTCCGCTTACGAGGAAGAGAACGCGAGCCAACGCCAAACTCGATATCGTTGAACCGCCAAGGAAAAAGCCAGCAAAGGCGGCGGCGAAAAAAGTACTCAAAAAGGAGCCTACTGAAGTGGTTGAGCCCCCAAAGGTGGAAACACCTGTGCCAGAAGAGGAGCCTAGGAAGAGAAGAAGCGTTCGTCAAACAGTCAGAAGGTCGCTGCGAAAGTGAGTCTCTAAACAAATGCTAATGATATATTACTTTAAAAATGGAATAAGATAGCCAAACCCAGCCCGTCTCGTCGTCACGATTTAACCTCTTCTGATTTGGCCAGCTTGACCAGGACAGCACCCACACCCACCGCCATGGGTATCGTCATCCGAGCTGAGATCTTCATCGTCCATTTCAGCGAGTTGCTGGTCCAAGAGTTTGACGTCGATTTTTGGCTTTGGTTCGGCCTGTGGAGGGACTTTCAGGTCGGTTGGTGCAGACATGGTGTAGATATACTGGGAAGATTTTCGGAAGTATTAGTCACGACGAAATAACTCGACGTGCAGTCAAAAAAAAGAAGCAATTGAAGGATTCGTTTGAATTGAAATAAAAAATTATTTCACGAATTTGCGACAAAATTTGCTACTTTTCAGTGCAATGCCCCTATGGTATCAAAAACAAGATCAGCCCAAACCCGAAAACCAAACACTGCTTCTTCTCCAAAGACAGGTAAACCGCTTTTGATATTGGAGAAATATAATCATTTATCAATTCAACTTACACCGGTTCGAAAGAAACGTAAATTAAAATATTCACAGTATTGCTCTAGAGCAAATAAACAGAAGAAACATCTATGAAATAATGTTGTAAAGCTTGCCGAAGATAGATTTTTTCTCGGCTGGCTCCTCCCACTCTTCGTTGTCGAGGTTTCTGGAACCAGTGATGATGTCAATCTCCTCCAATGGCACCAACCAAGCGCTAGCAGTGAAGGCCTTCTTGCCGAAGCCGTTGAAGTAGAAGTGAGCACCGATCCAAGAGACCACAAACAAGATGACGGAAATGTAGGCAGTGAAGAATCCACTGGCTGTAAATTCGTAGAAACACGAGAAACCTTGGACAAACACCAAGGTGAAACCTAATGCGAACGAGTAGTAAGCTTGATAAGGCATGGCAACTGCCTTGAATGGCAAGTCATCCCTGGTCATGTTGTTGAATTTCAAGGCCCTCATGAACCGAATGTGAGAAAAGGAGATGTTGACCCATGCAATCAAACCAGCGACGGCACTGATGTTTAACAACCAGTTGAAAACAGTGTTACCACCCTCGGAACATGCAAGGTAACCCAAGGCACCGAAAATGGCAGTGAAAAGTACTGCAACGTAAGGAACACCGGCCTTGGTGGTCCGAAGGAAGATCTTTGGAGCAGTTCCAGCCTCGGCCAAACCGTACAAGATTCTAGAACCAGAGTAGACGTTCGAGTTACCGGCAGAGACGACGGCCATAAGGATGACACCGTTGAAGATACCAGGCAACACTGGGGTACCACAGTTCTTAATGGCCACGACGAAAGGAGACGAACCCGAAATGGAGTCGGTGGATTGCAAGGCTGGGTCGTTGTAAGGAATCAACAAACCCATGAAGAAAACAGAAAGAATGTAGAAGATGATAATTCTCCAGATGACCTTACGGATAGCAGAAGGAACAGTCTTTCTAGGGTTGGCCGACTCACCACAGGAAATACCCACCAATTCCACACCGGAGAAGGTGAACATGGCAGAGATCAAAGAGGACATCCAGGCCAAGAATCTTTGGGTGTTCAAGTTGGTCACAACAGAGTCCCATACACCGGAACCGTCACCCCAAGCACCGGGGTTTCTCCAGTATCTGAAACCAATTGGACCCTGAGGACCAGCACCGCAAACCATGCACAAGGCGTAGATAAGCCAGCCAATGACGGCGACGATTTTGATTCCTGCAATCCAGAACTCAATCTCACCATAGAATCTGACTGGGAACAAGTTGCTGACGGTTAGAAGAATCCAGAAAATGGTGATCCAGGCGGCCAAAGGCACAGCCGTGGTCCAGTATTGAATGAGCTGACCGACGACGGAGACCTCCAAGGCGAACGTGATGGCCCAGGAGTACCAGTAGTTCCAACCGTTGGCCACACCCAAAGCAGGGGAGCCGAAACGGGCGGCGAATTGTGTGAACGAACCAGAAACTGGAATGAACGTGGCCATCTCACCCAACGATTGGGTCACGGAGTAGGCCAACGTGGTGATGAAAAGATAGGCGATCAAGGCCAAACCAGGACCGGTGGAAACGGGGCCCTTGGTGGAAATGAAAAGACCAGTACCGATGGTACCACCGAGGGCGATCATAGAAACATGTCTGGCCTGCAAGCTTCTCTTGACCTCAACACGCTCACTTGTGGAGTAGACGTCTTCCAACGCCTCTGGGTCGCTGACGTATTCTTCGTTCTGGGCTTTTTTTTCCATGCCGATGGATCTATCGGTGTCGGACATTTTGTAGGTAATCAGTAATGCACCAAAAAAAGACAAGTAGGGGAGAGCCGTAGCTTTATCTGTTGCAATCGCGTAGAGATGCTAAAACAGGAGGCGCTGCTTGCCGACAACAGGTGACGAACAGTGAACAATGGGGAAGAGGGGAATGCGACGACTAAATGCGATCGAGTGATCTAACAATAGGCTTGGAGCGCAGAGAAAGCGTTGCTGGACGGAAAGATTTGGACCAACGAAACCGGAACGGGAACGAATAGCTTATATGTTCCAGAAGGCGGCTCAAGTAGGAAACGTTTCGAGCTGCACCTGAAGAAGGGACCGCAGCTTTGGTTGGTCAGATGAGTCTTACCACAGGAAGATAAGATAACAAGAACCAAGGACGGCAAAAGTGAAGCAGTAAGCGAGCTGTCGTTTTCACCTGCCGTTAGATACCAAGCGCTCGGAGGTTTTCGATGCGGAGGGATCGAGATTGGCGTTCTATTCAATGGAAAGACCTACCGAGAGCCAAATGCAAAGTGTTTAAGCGAGCAGGAATCAGAAACCGATCAATGGTAGCGCGAGGCACGACTAGGGAAGAGAGGAGTGCCAAAAGGGGAAGCGTGTGCTCAGAATTGAAGGTGGAAGAGGCAGAAATGCGGCGACTGCCCTGAGTTTTATATATGCCTCATCGCCGTGGCGATGCCCTTATCACCATGAAAGAAAAGTGCAGAAACCAATAAGGACAGGGCAGTGCATAGAAACCCAAGTACGACTTATAAATCTGCATACACAATGGGCTCCATGGATGATGCGCAGGTACATGCCGGAAAAGAATGGGTGTGTGCAGTGCGCCCTCCCATTATACACCCTTGCGCATCTCATCGTGACCTTAAAGTTTAGCGACTGCGAGACGTTCCTAACAGGCAACGTTTTTGATGGCCCAGGGTTGCAAATAGGCAACGGATGGGACCGAGCTGACTCGGATACGTGCTGCTATTTGCGAATCGCAGTGCTGAAGGGTCCCAGTCAAAATGCCGTTTTGGGTTTGCATCCAACCTGCAAGTCGATAAGACTGCCGCCAAACAAGGCGTTTCTTTTAACGGCCACTGAAACGGTGGACCTGAGTCATGAACATGCATGATTGGCTGCGAATGATCGATCTGGTCTAGGCAATCTGGAAGTTTTTGAATCAGGCCAATGCTGTCAGCTGCATGGCGCCTAGGACGGTCAATTGTATAGGCAACGAACGTGTCACAAGACGCTTTTCGGTGCATCGTAATATTAGGCCAACTCTGAAAAGTTTGTCAGGTGCACGCAGTTATGAGGCCCTCAGACGACACCATATGCAGGACGACACCTACTGCAAAAGATTAAATAACGAGAGAACAGAATGCGAGGAGATAAGAAAACCATAGCTAAAAGTGCAAGACAGCCGAGCGGCGCTCGTTCTGGAAAGATGTCGTGTGAGATGACGTATTGTTGCCAAGTTTGGCGGCACAAGCGCCAATCACCACTCAATTGCACCCATTCACGGCGGCGTTAGCATTGGTCGAGATTATGTCAATCTCGCTTTTTCATGCCCTGCTGTCTGCGGGGCGCCTTGAAGTCACATAGTTAATCTACTGGAACCTGTAGCGGGTAAACGCTTGGGCGGCAGTTGGCCGACGTCATGCAAACCTAAAGATCATCAGAGCTTTTCCTGCTTCGCCCGGGGCCACAGCCGTTTTGGTAGCTTTTTTCGTCTTATTCTGTATCAGAAATTTCGGTAACTTCCTATCTTGGACCTTGATTGAGGAGGCCCTATAAGCAGAGACAGCCTCGCCAAGACCTACCTGTATGATCCAGTTAATAACTCGTAGTGATATCCATTGTATTAATGGTCCAGTCGCCAAATTTATCCAGGTCTGTCAGCACACAAACAGCTAAAAATTTACTATGGGCTCGATCCTTGAGTTCTGAGCCTCGGACTATGGACCATTGAGCTTATGAGCTGGGTGCACTCGTGGACGTGAGTTTTTAAGGCTCAAACTTGAGAGTTGCAGCAAATGAGAACCAGCGGAGAAAGCACATACAGAAGAAAATTTAACAAATAATTCGTTCCTGTGTCAGTTAGCAAGTTGGCTGTTCTTAGGAGTCGTTTCCTCGGTGTGTTCATGGCCACTGCTATGAAGACTCGGCGCCATGTCTTCTCGTATCCAAAAACAAATTGCAGCACCACAGTTTCATACATGCTCTCCCTCTACATCGCTCAGTGTGGCTCTAAGTGGCCTCACTAACGTTGATCGGGCGGGAAACAGTCGTTTCTTCTAGATAGGGCTGCAGACGGAGCGACGGTAACTTTACTTCGACAAAAACAAAAGAAATGGCGATTGAATTTGTCTCAGGACGCAATCCTTGAAAAGAGCGCATCTTTTTTCTCCACGATTGTCGAAGACTTTCGAGCTTCGCAACCATCGTCACTTCCGTTAGACATCTTCATACATTAGTGTCCCAACCCACGTTGCATTTCTTTGCTCAAGACGGATTCTGCTCCTGATATCAGGACATATACTACATCCAAATAAACATTCATTCAAAGAGTTCAAAGTCTTTTGTAACACGTTCTAACTTATTTACTCTGAATTGAAATCACAATCACTCAACTACAACAAACACGCACAAAAGCATAATTCTTTGGCACCGAATACCATCCTTACCTCTAAGCATTTTCCACAATATTCTAAATGTCTCGA
This sequence comes from Australozyma touchengensis, assembly GCA_030566735.1. Classification (NCBI taxonomy): domain Eukaryota; kingdom Fungi; phylum Ascomycota; class Pichiomycetes; order Serinales; family Metschnikowiaceae; genus Australozyma; species Australozyma touchengensis. Next base: position 248,690 of record JAKUAS010000007.1, on the reverse strand, counting down.
GATGCATTTCAAAATACAATAGTTAAATCAAGATATATTTTCAGGTATAAAGAAGGACTAAATAAAGACAAAAGCCGTCTAGTAGAAAACGAACTTACCACGGCCCAGGGTAACGGCCACAGTACATCCGTCTGCGCCGTTTCCGTTGTAGCCGCCGTTGCTGTAGACACAGTTTCCGTTTACAGAAGAGCCACCGTCAGCGACAATCTTGACGTTGTAGTTGGCAGGCGAGCGATTGTTTGGGTTGGGAATCAAAGAAAGGTACGCGATACCGTTGGTGTACCCGGCACCAAAGTTCAAAGGAGCCCAGTTACCGACACCAGAGCCCGGAGTACCCCAAATGCATCCGTCTTGCTGAGAAACTCCGGCGTTGTTGACGTAAAACTGAGCAGACGTCTTCATTCCTCTCCAGTTGAAGTAGTTGTCGGAGTCAATACAGGTCAAGGGGCTGGTGGAGCCAGGGTTCACGATGGTTGGAATGACCATGTTCTCAGTACCTGGGTAGTCGGTTTGACAAATGGCAACGCTACTGGACAACTGAGAGGAAACTACAGCCTTGTCGACACCCCATTCACACAAGTTTTGGGCGGCGGGGTTGGTTCTGTACAAGAAGCCACCTTTACAGGTCAAGCCACCGACAGAGACACCGTTGCCAGGCTGGTTGGAAGGCCATTGAGTCTTGGCCATACCTGGCTGACAAGCGTAAGAGCAGTAAGCGCCCTCGGTACAGGAGCCACCGGTAGAAGTGTCTGCGTGGTAGATACCAGACCATCCACCGAAACCTAAGTAGTTGAGAGCAACAATACCATTTTGGCCGGAGGGGAATTGGGAGCATGGAATGGTTCCATCTTGGAAGGGGCCGCTGGACGAGCCCGAGGTAGAGCCTCCACTAGCACTCGAAGAGGCTGAAGCAGAAGCAGATGGAGCAGCGCTCAGAGCCGAAGCAGCAACGGAGCTGGTGGCAATTGCGGCAGCAGAAGTAGAAGAAGTAGGAACGACTTGCACGCTAGAAGGCGCTTGGGTGGATTGGGAGGCAGCACTGGAAACCTGGCTCACTGGAGAAGGAGAAGGAGAAGCAGAGGCTGCCACAGAAGCAGAGGGAGCAGGAGCGGAGGAAGCAGGAGCAGAGGAGGCAGGAGCAGCAGAGGCAGCAGGATAAGCAGAGCCGGCGCCGTTAACAGTGACAGTCACGTAGGCGTACTCGTAAACAACCTCTCTCTTGTGCATGTGGTGAACATGGCTTCTCTTTTCGGCACAGTTAGGGTCGTCTCTCTTGACAGTAGGGGCAGCAAGAGACACGGACGACAAGGCCATGAAAATGGTGGCGAGGGAAAACGGAGTTAAATTCATTTTGTTTGTCTAGGTTGTTAGTACTCTTGTGTTACTGGTTTCGTAGGACTAATGAGTGTGTTTTGACGAGAGAGAAATGTGGCATAAGCCCTTGAGAACGGGGAAGATTGAAAGAACAGAATAAATATGCGGTGGTCCACTTGTTTTCTTTCTTTTTCTTCCACCTGGATGTCTCGGTCAAGCGAAAGAGTCCAGTAGTTATTAGTCCACAGGGGCTTAGGTGGAAGGGTTGTTCACGGTGAGTCGCGACAATCAAAACAATAGCGAAGTGCCTGCAGGAGGGGTGGTGGAAGGGAGGCTTGCGTCAGGACAAAACTAGGTAAGGACGAGACGCATGGCGCGTACCCTACATGCAAGAAACCAACTCTATTTGACTGCGAGCCCAAGACTCCGGCACATTGTAGCACCACATGCAAGATGCGAGGACACTCTGCAACAATGTGCAGCGCAAGCGTCTTGCCGCATGCACACCCGCAGCTCCTCCAGTCACTCAGAGCTGGACCTCGTACCAGATCAGGAACAAGCCAGGCACCTAAGGAGCTGGATCAACTCGCAAAAGGAGGTCCAGGGGTCCAATGCGTGTGTTGCCAAGATTCGAGCCTATTTGCACTGGATTATCTGCATTTTGGGCGGTTCTAGCGGACTCTCAATGGCAAACTTCTTGCTTGTAATATTTCCCAATGAGATGATACGATAAACAGTTGCACCTCGTGCAAAGCATAGCGTTACGTACTGCAAACAAGGACCCGTATGCAGGACACAATGAGCCAGCGATCATTAAGCGGATAAAACTGAGGCACAGATGGAGAAAACAGAAGAAAAAAGAGAGGAGAGATTCGAAGAGAGCAGAAAAGTCGAGGTGTGGGAGTTGGAGAGTCTATGAGGAGAAACCGGTGGAAATAGAGCTCACGGAAGAATGTACCCGAGCAGAACGCTGAAGTATAGTTCTCGAAACGAGGTCTCCAATTTAAGAGAACAAACACGGAAGCGACGAACTTGCTTACCCCAGAGACCGCGCAGAGACCGCTCTCACGCCCAAGGCGTAGAACTGCTTGTGGCACATGCTTGCAGCCAGACACAAGCAGAACAAACTACAGGAAAAAAAGATCTCACACGGCAAAAGTATCGGCCAGACCCTGGATACGAACCAGAGTCCGTAAATTCTCTGAAGCGTCACTGGCCTTTGGCAGCGATAAGGAGCCACAGGATGATGCGGCTTGTCTAAATACTCGGGCAAGAAAAGGGGACCATGTCTCCACTTATGATGACCGAGATAAGTCGACAATTAGCGCTGGCCGCCAAATAGCCGTACGCTTTCGAAACTACGATAACCCCTTTCTTGCGAGTTTTGTTTTCGCTTGCTTGTTCTGTCGTGTAGCCTGAAACAGCTCGAGAAACAGTCAAGTTTCCTCAGCTTGAGAAATCTTTGAGGCCGCTCGAGCTTTGCTCCATACAAGCATCTCCACGAATCTCTTTCTTCTCTGTGGGCCCCACATCCTCGTTCTTTTAACTCATTCGAATTGTATCAAAACACATCAAAAATGGCCCATATCTATTCAATATGACCGCGTGTACATACCTTAGGACTTCCGGGTCGGGCTTAACTAAAATATAGTGAAAGGAATGACAGGTTAAACCAAAGGAGTGTTAGGAAGTACTATGGAGCTGAGATTGTGGGTGGTGCGGATCTGGGTGGTTTTATGTTTACCTGGGGGTGGACGCATTGGGAGAAATGAGTCCTGCGTGCCTGCAGGTGCACCGACCTTATATCGGGACAATGACACATGCGTGCAGGAGAATGTTGGCGAATGAGATCGATGGTGCATTCATTGGCTCCAGTATACAGGCCAGGCAACTGCAGCGTCTCTTAATGCATGTCCAGCTTGGGTGTATGTGCACAACCCGCATGATTTGCGTCAACGGTTTAATCCTTAAACGTACGAATCCAGCACGGATCCATGGCTGCTACGGAGCTTACCATGAGCTTAATTTGGAAAAACAGCACGGTTGCTCCCCAGAATTGTAAACATTGACGTGAAAACGAAAACGTTGTGAGCCAGCGTCAACAGCTTGGTCATTGAGCATTGATGGTGCTGAGGTAATTGGAAATGTCAAGAAAAATAGCGGTCACGACGCAGTTTCAAGTAGAAACTCCAACGTGAGAGGTCAACCGCCATGGTTATCAGATTGGACTTGGACTGTTCGTTGACTAGCCATACGTTATTTGCTACTGTAGAGGGCTTGTAAGAAAATATTGGAAGCAACTGATAAGTAAACCTTACGCATTACATATTGCTGTGTATTTTTCTCAATCACAGTGCGCCCAAGCTTCTGCTCACCTTTCTTCCATAAGCACGAAGCAGCTACCGACTCGCAGCTGAGATCTATTCGTATTGTTGCCGTCAAGCTCAAAAAGAAATTTGTTTGTTTCATATACCGAGTACCCGTTTCCTCGAGGATAGCGGTGCCACATACCTCGTATCTTGCAATCCCCATTGAACTTCGATCTGGCCACTACTGAGCCCTTAATCTGCAGAATCCTCTCTGCTCCTGCCTTCGAACGCCAAGCGTTATACCAGAATTCTCGATTTTCTGAACTTCTGCTTGTAACGTGTAACATCAATATGCAGAACAAGAGCCAGTTCTTTCCAGAAAGACCAATAAAGAGTCAAAGCCGAGCGCTGTAAAAAAAGCTTTGGCTGTAGCTTCGATCTTAAAATCGACTGATTTCTTGACGGTTCATGCACCGTAGAGTTATGGCAACTATTGAAACACCAATCTGAAACAAGGCTGACCTCCGTACACCACCGATGCTCATCGCCTTAGATCTTAGTATGTGGAGGTTGTAGTTTCCGTATGTCATGTCAAGCGAAGGCTCCAATTACCCCGAAGTGGTTTCACAGAAACCTGATGTTGATTTAGGAGGAGGCGAGTCGGCGGTTAATCCAGAAATCACGAATTGCCCCGTTCCGTCAGATCACGAGAACAATGAGCCTACAGAACCAAGCAACGCCCCTGTTCTAGAATCAGCCAAGACGGAAGAAAACGACGCACTGAATGATGCCACACACGGTGCTTCTGAGCCTAGCATCGAAGAAACGTGCAGTGGCCAAGCCAGTCCAATGAACGTTGAACCCCCGAAAGAGCCATCGCAGGAACCCTTGGAACAATCTGACGAAAAAATCAACGAGTTCCTCAAGGGCAGTGCTCCTCAGGAATCTTTGCAAACATTCCTGGATGACGAAATCGAGATTGACGACTCGGATTTGGAAGAAAATACGTCTTCCTTAAAGAACACTAATACGAAACCAGAATCTTCCAGTTCCATGCCACTGGATCCCCCTAAAACATACGAAGTAATCCACGATTCTACCGGTGCAAACGAACCTTCGGGCGATAAAGAGGTCGAGTCAGGAGCCGATCCTGAGTCGTCCTCTGATTCCGGCTCCGAATCTGACTCAGAACCTTCATCCTCCTCTGACTCCAGCGATTCCGAAGATGAAGACCAAGACGAGGGCTTAGGTACTAATAAGACAGACATCTTGGAGGAAGAAGAAGATGTCATTGACGGTCCGATTGTATCTAAGAATGAAGTAACAGAAGAAGCACCAACTCTTCCAAAAGACTATAAAATTCCAGAAAACGCTCCTCTAGAGTACGTAGGAGACATTATTGGCCTCGTTGAACAGAGCGCTATAATCAAGGCAAACACTTCAGGAGAGTTTAGAGTTCTTAAAGAAAATTCTGTGTTGTGCTTCGAAGATAGACTGGTGCTCGGACCACTTTTCGAAGTATTTGGCCGTCTTCAAACACCCAACTACAGAGTCAAATATAATACAGACGAAGAGTTCCAAAAATTCAAAGACAAAAAAGGATGCAAAGTCTATTACGTTGTGCCTGAGTCGCAGTTCGTGTATACCGACTCAATCAAGAAGTTTAAAGGAACTGACGCAAGTAATTGCCATGACGAAGAGCTTCCGGAGGAAGAGCAGGACTTTTCCGATGACGAGCAGGAGTTGGCCGCAAAGCAAGCCAAGCTGCGCAAAAAGAAGCAGAACAAGTTGGAAAAGGTTGAGAAGAATGACAGTGGCCACAAGAACGGTCCTCCAACTAAAAAGCATGCCCCAGATGCATCGCAGAGCACTTTCACAACATATGGATTCAATTCGAGGGCTTCACCGGTCCCCAGTTCTAGCACTACCCAGAGTATTCCTGTCCCTCGTAATCCACCACCCGTTGTTCCAGGACAACAAGGTAGTTTGAACTATAACTCTAATATTAGCGCTTCGCAAACAAAGTCGCAAAACACCACTTATGACTCCCATAATGCATACCCCCCGAATCCGTATGGAGTTCCTTATAGCCAGGTTCAGCAGAATTACAACCAGAATTATGGACAGAATTATGGCGAAAACCATACAGTGCCGTTCCCACAACCAAACATGCACATTCAACCCAATCAATGGGTACCCAATCAACACCATCAGCAAGCAACAGGAATGGAACCACAATACCAAGGTTTCGTCGCAGGCATGCAGCAATTCTCCCAGCAGCATCAGCAGCCCCAACAGTTCTATGCTAATCAATACTATAACCCGAACGCTCCACCACAAAACCCTCAATACTTCCAACAGCAGTTCCAGTTTGGACAAAATCAAGGACAATTTGGACCGATATATCCCCAGCCTAACGCTGGTCCACAGAACCCTCCTGTGCCTCAACAATTCTACCCACATCCGCATTCTGATCAACCACCACAACTACAACAACAGCAACAATCACATGTACAACCACAGGGACCGCAACAAGATAACAGTGCCGCATTAAGACAGCTTCAGCAATTGGTCGCAAATAAACTAGGAGAGCATAAAAAAAAGGAGTAATCGAAGAGAAGGATAAAAAGATAGATGAATAGAGAACAATATTATAACATTACTTAAGTATCAAGTAGTTTTTGTGCCCGTATGGCATGCTGAAGGGAGCTAGAAGGAAACCCGGCCAACTCTGCTATATTAATTGCATAAGATCTGTTGCTGATGCCCGGTGATAACTCATAATCAAATTTTAAAGTGCCATCCACATTAAAGACTTTAGTTTTGAAGAATCGGAAAAGACTTTTATCAACGCCATCCTTTTCAAGTAGCTTTGTCAACTCTTCTCCATAATGCGTGGCAAATAACGTTCGACACTTATTATTCATTGCCAATGAAAGTAGGGTGGCGTACGCTATTGCAAGACCCTCATTTCCGCTGGTTCCGCGTCCTATTTCATCAACAATGGCCAATGACCTTCTTGTAGCATTTTTTAAAATATTGCTAGTCTCTATCATTTCAACCATGAACGTGCTAAGGTCACTGAATATGTCGTCACTGGCGCCTATTCTAGTGAAGAGACGATCGACTAATCCAAGCTTGGCATAAGTAGCTGGAACAAAGGAACCCATTTGAGCAAGAATTACAATCAAGGCGTTTTGCCTTAAGAATGTGCTCTTGCCGCCCATATTAGGTCCCAGGATAACCCAAACACTCTCATTCGTTCCCAAACTAGTATCGTTCGACACAAACATCAGCGAGTTATCTCTCAAGTTGGATTCAACAACTGGATGGCGACCATCAACAACCTCAATCACATTCTCGTTGGTAAACTCCGGCCTTACCCAATTGTTGTCGTGTGCAACTTTAGCAAAGGATGCGATTACATCTAAAGTATCTGAGATGCGACCTGCTTTTCTAATTTCAACCACTTTTTCGAGCGTTTGAAGCCGCAACTTCTCTATGACAGTTCTCTCGTAGCTCAAAATTTGGTTTAACAAGACCTCTCTTTTTTCTAAGATCTCTGCCCAAACCACAGGCTTAACTAGCGCTGTTTGTTTTTTCTTTTCCAAAATATGGAACCCTCCGTGATTTTCCAAAGCCGTGCACACATCGGACAAATGCTTCAGCTTACACTGGATGGCTATTACGTGATACTGTTTTCCTACCTTTTCTTTTCTTGTAGAAGTGGCCCTTTCATCTAATGACAGAACTATAACATGCAACTCATTGAAAACTCTTGATTCTAAGGCTTCTAGTTTATCTAATTCTTTATGGAGCGCCTTTAGTTTTCGGTCGTAGTCTTTTCGGACGCTAAACATTGGACCTTGTGTGTCCAGACTGGCTTCATCTGTTTGAGAAATTTGATACAAGTCTGCGGAGTTCGCTTTATCTTCAATGGCCGAAATGAGTTGTCCGCGCAAATCTAGATCCTTGTTGATTGTTACGACAAGTTTCTTTGAGACATCATCCAAAACTAGCGTTTTGGTAATCATATTTTGAACATCGGTGGGGACCACCATTTTACTCAAAAAAGTTTCGATGAGATTTGCCTTCTTTACGTCCAATTCAGAATCTAGGGCTTCGGAAAGTTGGTCATAGAGTTGTTGAAGTGTAGATAAACTATCAGCTATTGTCAGTAAATGGTTGACAGCAGAGCCAGACTTGAGTGCGAGTTTTTGTAGAGCTCTAGAGAAATCGCCAACATCCTTTAAGATATTTACGATTTTAATTCTCAATAGCGAATCCTCCTTTAGTAATGCGACATATTCCTGACGTTCGATCAACTCCTTCTCATCTAGAATTGGCATATTTATCCATTTATTGAGGAGCCGGGTACCCGAAGGCGTGACAGTATTCTTTATGATCAGCCACAACGTGCCAGAAACTGAGACCGTTCCAGAAGTAGACCTCCCAGATATCTCCAAAGCTTCCCGCGTTCGAGAATCCATCGAGAGGTACTTCCTGCTAATGAATCGTGTGGGAATTTCGAGTTGTAATTGTCGGTCCGGGAGATTGTATGTCATATACGAGAGTATAAGGTTCATAGCCGCCTCTTCCCTTACAGAAAGACTTTCCACAAACTTACGAATACTGGCGGTGTCCCGCGAGAGTAATTGCTTCTGATCTGAATACCTTACTCTATGGTATCTAAGAAAGTATCGTTTGAGATCTGCTAATCTCTCAATGGGATGGATTAGACCTTGCAAGTCTTTGGAGACGATCACTTCACTGGGGTTGATACGTTTAAGATCACTGGCAAGATCCGCCAAGGTGGTCTGCTGGATGAAAAATTCTCCGACCGAAATGTCTGCCCACAGAAGGCCAATAGGCATGTCAGAGTCAGGTAGAAGATTCGAATTAGGAGGGAAAGAGATAGCAACTAAGTAATTGTTTTGAGAGAAATTCATAAACAGCTCGTCTACCAAAGTACCTGGAGACACGATTCTAGATACTTTCCGGTGTTTAAGATCGGTATCGGTCTTAACTGCGTTATACTGATCGATAATTGCCACGTTCAACAGGAGATCGTGCACAAGAATCTTCACATTCTTACGTAATTGGCTAACAGGGAAACCAGCCATAGGAACGGAATGGTTAGAAGTTTGCCGTGTCGCTACCTTGATACCCAATTTTGGGCCGATGAGCACTGCTTGTTCAAAGTACAACTCGTAGAAACTTCCGACTTGCACTAGACAAACACAGCCTTTGTTTTCGTCTAGGAGTTTTCGTATAGAGTGATACAATGGAGTCAAGGCATTTGCCTTGGTTCTTCCGCCTCGATCCCAGGAGGGACATACCTCTAATGGGGCAATGTCGTCTTGTTCATTTAAAGACGCGACAGACGACGGTTCGGGTGAAAAAGAAGACTCAAGTACAGTTTTTTGCACAGATTCTTTCAATTTCTTAGTGGATTTCGCTCTTTTCGATACCTTTTTCAGTGATGTCACGTCTCGTAGACGACCTGTTCCGCTAAGATGACGAGCACTTAGTGCTATTTGGACGTTTGGAAATTTTATAACATGCCGAGATAATGTGCGGATCATATGCTATAAAGACACACTTGCATGTGCTTTGGTGTTGGTTCAATTACGGTTGCAACTAGGGTACTTCTCATGAGCCAGATCTGTCAGATCGGATAAGATGAGATCCATCAAGATCCACAAATTACGTTTTCTGGAAATAAGTCAATAGAATGCTAAATATAATGTATTGCAAAATTGATTAATACTTTATTCGTGTCGGAATATGCCAACTATTTATGAAAGGTCTTTGAGGTAAAGAGAGTCTTCCCGATCGTGGATTTGCAAATACCAATTAAGCAAATCAAACGAGGAAATTTATAGATCGTCTTCCTCAATTCAAATACCCCTTGCATCCTGGAGCACCACACAAACAACGAATCCTCTCATCATCGTTAGTCTCTCTCTCAAACTTATAGTCATAAGTCAACTCCTCGTTCGCCTCAATGTCTCTCAATGCGTAAATGACGATACGCTTTTTTCCATCCACCTTGATGATCTTTGCTGTGCAACTTGGATTACAGCAGTGATTGATGAATCTAGCAATGCCTCCCTTCTTTGTTGCATCAATGACAATGTTCTCGTCGATACGGAACAAATATGAAGACCCAATTCCGGTACGCATATAACTTTTCTCTCTATGCTCAGCAACCTGTTGCCGAATACTCTCCCCTACATACTCAATAATCATTTCCTTGGCTGCAATAGGTTCCAAGGCATAAAGGCCCCAGTTGTGGATAGCAGAACGGGCAAATGAAACCGGCTTTTTTCTCTTGTTTAGGGCGTTAAGGTTTAATATATCAGACTCAGTACTCAAGATTTGCTTTTGCGCACTGATGTCCGCGGCAAATCTTCTGTTGTTGGCACGATTCACTCTAGAACTATGCAAATTGTTATTATTGGTGGTTGTTGAGCCATTAGCTTGATGGCTACTATCCTCATTATCGTGTTGCACGGTCTTAAGTGGCTTATGCACTTTTCTTCTATGGGGCAAGTACTCGACCTTGTCTGCGTCACTGATCTTGCGGAACTCTTCACTGCGGAAACATCCGGAGCTCGACTCCAAATGATCGCTCAAAATTCCGATAGCCTCTTCTTCCGAAACCACTGCATCGGCTGCCAAACTCTTTTGCTTCCATGCCCAGTACTGTGGGTGTTTGACCTCGGACATTTCAGCGCCTGCAAAAAGCTTCCGCGCAAGCTCCAAATCTTCGTTATCGCGAAGAGTTTGTTGTAATCTTGTCAAATCAAATACAGTTCCAGCCTGCGGTTCGATTTCGTCGTATACGGGTTGCGGTAATGCTGTCTTTGTCAGCGAGTATTTAGAGTCAATGTGAATAGAGGCTTCTTCAATTCCTGGCTCAGATTCGGCTTCGGCCTCAGCTTCCGAGAGATCTTCGTCCTCGTAAAGCATACTCTCGTTAAGTTTAGATTTCTTGGATTTGGGCACTTCTTCTTCTGTGGTGATGGGCAGTTCTGCCTCACGTTTCAAAGTAGGAAGAGGAGTTGTAGAGCGACTCAGTTCATCTTCTTCAGATTCGTCGGAGTCTTCGTCGTCGTAGTTAAGCGCGTGTTGCATTGGGAATAAGTTCTTTTTGATCTTTCGAACATCCAGACGCGATCCCTGCTTTCTAGTAAAACTTGGTAAAAGTGATGTTTGTCTATCTCTAAGATTCTCATCTCGCTTAATGCTAAAATAAGAGTAAGGTGCAGAAGTAGATTGCGGCGTTTTGACACTTTTCTCTTTAAATTCAGCTTCGCGCTGCTTCTCCTTCTCCTTTTCTTTCTCCTTGAGTTCGCTCATAAGTTCAGGGTATCTATCGGGTATGAGCAAGTCTAAAATCATTGGTGCGATAATACGCTCACGAATATCTTTACTTAAGAATAGCTGGAAGTCTTCAATCAACAGATTTAGAGCCTCGTCAATGATTCGATTACTCTTGGTATTGGTCATCTTCTGAGCTTGGGCGCTCTCATTAAATTTTTCAGGAACGCATAGGTCCATATATAGTTTAAGGTCAAAAAATTTGACTCCGTCCTCGCTCCGGAAACATCGATCACATTCTTTCAAGGAGTTGAAGACAATATAGAAACCTGTCTTATCTACGAGGACACGGGTCCAATCGTACTTAATGAGAAGCTTTTTCACTTCCAGAGACGTGATCTTTTTTGTTGGAACGTATTTCTCGCTTATATGCAAATATGGCCGATCCTTTACATACCTATCGAGCTCTTCTGGTAGAAAGAAGCCCTCCTCAACGACCCGATCCTTGAGGACGGAGCGAGTGGTGGTATTAGGTTTAGGGAGAGTGTTTTGTGGGGGTTCCTCCTTTTTTACGGCGACCGTTTGAACCGGAGGGGCTGGCTCCTTTCGTTCGAGGAGTTTCTGGGCATCTAGTCTTTCTTTCTCCACAAACTCTCTTCTTTTTCTTTCTTGTCTCAATTTATCCTCCGCTATTCTCATCTTCGACCTAAGAAGGGTTCCCTCGTTGTCATTTAATGCTGTTCGTAGCTCGACACCATCCACAATGGGACTTTCAGCTTGTACTTTCTTCACAAAGTTACGAGCGACAAGCAGGGCAGTTTCCAAGGATCCCTGGAATGAAAAAGTTGCGATTCCCAAAGGGACGGCGTTGACAGGGTCATTATAGAACTTGACATTTCTCACTGACTGACCAAAAGATTCAAGAAAGTTCACGAGGTACGGTTCATTCACAGAGGACGGTAGGTCCCAAACTACCAATTCGCATTGCGGAGGAGCGCCTAAGGAGTCTTTATCGTAGGTGAACCGAGCTTGTGGAAGGAGCTTGAAGGGCATTTTCTTCGACTTAGTATCAGGCTTGCTAAAGTACTGTTGCAAACCCATTTTCTGTCTGGGATCCGCGTGCAATGAATTATGCACGTGCGAAGTTTGGAAATTAACCTTTTTATGTTTTGTCTTCTTATCTGCTTTCGAAAGATTAGGATCTAGCTCTGGATCGTAGACAACACGGTACGTCTTCAGAGGATCAATGGCACTACTTGGAGGGAGTCGAAGCAAGTACACAGAGCTATGCATTTGAAGATCATGATTGGAGTTTTGAGGGTTGACACCCGTCTGAGGGTCAGTACCGGTCTTCGGAAACAGAACATACTGGGCCGAGCTTGTTTTGCTCTGAGACGCTGGAGTAGTATGTTTGCTTTCAGAAGAGAACGAAGGCCGTGTTCCAGAACTATTCACGCTTCTATCACCGGCAGAAGCCTTGTGAAACCCGCCTCGAAACTTCTCTTCACGGTAATGCGAATGCAGATGTGAATGAGAGCTGCGTGGGGGCCCATCGAACCTTGATGATCTTGGCCAGTGCCGCGAACCACCGTTTCTTCTCATAGACATCACGAGAACCACCTGAAATCAGCCTATTGCTTCGATCTGTTCTAGCTAAATGTTTGTGATGTTCACTTGATATCTACAGTCGCGTGGACTATGTACACAGGTTAAATGTGGAGTGGCGAAGAGCATCTGGGACAAAAAGCGAGAGCATTTGGGACAAAAAGAGTCCTAGGAAAACAAAGAAAGTGGTTAGGAAATTCGTTCTTACGCTGCATATTTTACGATCGCTGAAACTGTTTTGGTCCAAGTTAAACGTGGCTCGGGACGAAGCCTTGCACGGCTGAAGAAGATATGAGACGCAATGAAGTTTAAGTGATAAAAAATTCACTGCTTTTTTATAGGTTTGCGTTGTGATTCTACTACAATTATCATTGTTTCTGGTGATACAGCATGGAAAAGCTATCAAAACTCGTCAAATCACGGAATGGTTCAGAGCAGCCACTTGTTTCGGCAAACCTCTTCATGCGACTTTCTTCGTCAGCAAATTGCCTGAGATTCAAACGCAGCAATGCGATCTCACATGTCTTGCCTGACAGCGTCTACAGTTAAGTGTATAATCGGCAACTAGCCGTTTGGCACCCCTGGTCAATCCTTAATTCATGCATTATGCTATACGCTCCCCTCTTCTACGTCCTTCAACGACACTGGTATCTACTTGGTTCTGATGTGCTTCAACTTCGACTCGGAGTGGACAAAGTTGTTGGCATACTCCTTCTTTCTGAAATGTCTCACCTTTGGTTCTTGGACGTAGTAGGACCAGCCTTGGCCCTCGGCGAAACGAACGGCCGACTCCTTGGTGTCGAACTTCAAGATTGTTCCTTGTAAAGCATCGGCACTACCTTGGTATCCCATCAAGTCATTTTCCCATCTGTTTCCTTTGCCCAAAACGTCCCAGTCCAATTTCCAAAAGGCACCGTTGTAGTTGCCAGATTGTGTAGCGGGCTTCGACTCTTTGAAGATGCGGACCAGTCTGGTGGTGGTCAAGTCCTTTGGTGCACCCGAAATGAGCTCTTTCTGCATTTCCTCGTATACCAAGGCCTCCTTTAACAATGCCGGAGTCATACTGAGCTGGCGCACAGCCTGAGGAGCTCTGAAGAGGCTTCTAGACAACATTACTAGTACGACAAGTTGATAGTGTTTCGTGGTGTTCTGGTTGGCTGAGTGCGTACAGAGAGATGCACGGGTTTAAAGATTTGATAGGATGCAATTTAAACAAGACTGCTAAATGAGAGGACCGACTCAGGAATTGAACTAATTTATTTAATTATTTGAAATTCTCAATGGAATCTTCGTTAGGTTGCGGTGAGCTCAGGATCAACAGCTGATAGTGTACGCTGTGTTGACTCATCAAAGGAACAAAAAAATGAAAACCTAGGAAAAATAACAAACATTAGAACATTCGCCATTACTTGTCTATATGATGTAAAGTCAACGTTGGAGCCTTCGTTTTTGATCTATGTGAAGTCGCATTATTTACGTTCTCACAGTTAATCAATACAGATCAGCAGAAAAACGATACTCGTGTGTCCCCCACCAATTCAATGAATAGACTACAGTTGAACCAGTCGTTGAGGGACCTTCTTCCGACTTACTCAGGGGAGTACCCCGCTCAACTTGTGGCTTACACGGACTCACTATATCAATTGAGTCTCCTGAAGATCCCATCGCTTCCACATAAAGCCGACGTGGCAAGACACCATCTATGTGCCTTTTTAGCCATTGAGAAGTATAAAGATAGGTTTTCGCTCCCGTCGCCGCTGCTGCAGAAGATCCCTCTTCAACCGAGACTAGTTGAGAAAGTGCTCTCTGATCTCGAACAAAAGGTGGTTGTGGGCTGTGTTTCTCCAGCTTCTACACCTACAAAGCCAAAAAACCCTTTCAATTCTACTACGCCCAACCTTCTGCCCTCAAAAACATCGTATGCGCCAGGCACAAGTTCTCCATTAAAAAAAATACAAAAGCTAGCGTCAGACACCAGTCCTAACGCCTCATTGCTGTCGAATCAGGTCAATTCTTTGCGGGACCATGAATCCCCCTTCAATGTAAAAAGAAATCGACCAACCTCAACGGACAAGGCTGTACTGACAAGCGCCAGAGGCACGCCAGAATCGAGTCCACGAAAGACAGCGGCCGGAAGAAACCCGTCTAAAACTCCTAAAGGCTCGCCTTCCAAGGCTGACGCGTTTAGCGCTGCCAGGTTACGTTACTTGAGACACATTACGGTTGCTGACTTCATTTCCTTTGCAAACACCTTCTACATTCCAGCTTCCGTGACTCCTCAAATCCTTGAAACGTTTACTCGCGAGCAACACAAATTTTTAAAAAGAAACGACTGGCTACTTGCCTGTGGCCTTATCCACTCAGCGTATATTCGAATCAACCACCGTCTTCTTGAAAATACCTTGGGGAAAAAAGCTGAACTCCAAGACCAGCTCTTCCAGTATCAAAAAGGTGGTCTAATGAAGGCCAATATGGTCAACTGGCTCAATATCGTAGAAGAATCAGTTAAAAATGAATCGTGGGCTATCGACTTGGAACGGAAATTCGTTCGCAACGATTGGTCTATCGAGGATACTTCTCAAGAGCAAGAAATTAAAGCCAAACTAGGAGATGGTTGGGTGATTTTCCTGGCATTTGGGCTGATGATTACACCTTCTGTGATGTTCGATAAGCCTTCTCAAGTTGAATACTATCAGGTGTGGACATCCCGAGTTTACGAGAAAATGAATCAAGCTAACGAGAAGGCAAGATCTGAGCTATCATTTTCCAACAGAATTATCAAACAAGACGACACAGAGTTTTAATCCGGCTCAACGGAAGCATGGCTCAGCAATAGATTCCAGCCTACCGTTACCTACAATATGGCGCTTAATTCTTTGCCGCAGAACAACAACAACGCTTTTTAGATACACAGGGCATTCGCCCCTGATGCGCTCTTTCGTGCCATGTTCTTCAACTCACTTAAAGATGAGTATCAGTCTAAAGAGAACTCAATGCCCAAATTAGTGTACTGATTGTGGCTCAGCTTAAAAAACTCCAATTCACTCAGGCTGATATAAATCCAAAATAGTGATTGATTACAAAGAATGTTTCAATTTCAGAGTGAACTTCACTGAGTCTTGTTTCATGGTTTTTGATTGTAACGACAGATTCGCCCCAGTCGGACTCCCAGAAAACTAAAGTTTCGCAATTTCATAATTTCATAATATTTACTGCAAAGAGTATAAACTCGCCAATCCATATTCTTTAAGTCTAGCATCTGGATCAACCCTTCTGGAATCTACATAACTACCCATATCTGCAGGTCGCAGACTAGATTTTTTCAGGTTCCTGAAATCTGACTTATACGTAGCGTTAGCTAGTTTGCAACCTAGACTATTTATATATCCTTTTTGTATTCTAGGATATTTTGAATTTCACCCAAGCCGGCCAGGGCCATATTTGAGTTCTTTCGATAAATTTCCTACCCTTCAAAAGCAGATCAACCATACACTATGAAGAGACAAGCCTCCAATGGTAGCCTCGAGCCCCCCATAAATAAACGCCTAAGAGATACCGAGTCCGACTCCGACTTCAGTGGAAGCGAGTCCTCCACGCCTATCTTTGATGTGCCAGGAGAGAATAGTACCCGCTGGAGCCAGACCATCACTAGTGTGATTAAGAGTGTAGTCTCGATCCACTTCTCAAACATCACCAACTTCGACACCGAACTATGTGTGACCAGCGAAGCCACAGGCTTTGTTGTGGATGCCAAACGAGGGATTATATTGACTAATCGTCACGTTGTAGGACCCGGGCCCTTCGTAGGCTACGCTGTCTTTGACAACCACGAAGAGGCCGTTGTAAAGCCGATCTACAGAGACCCGATACACGACTTTGGGTTTTTGCAGTTTAACCCCGCTGAGATTAAATACATCACTGTTTCGGAGCTCAGCTTGCGTCCCGATTTGGCCAAAGTGGGCACAGAGATTAGAGTTGTTGGTAACGACGCCGGTGAGAAGTTGTCTATATTGGCTGGATTTATCTCGCGTTTAGACAGAAACGCCCCTTACTACGGGTCCATGACTTATAATGATTTTAACACAGAGTACATTCAGGCGGCCGCTAGTGCGTCTGGCGGTTCGTCGGGATCTCCTGTCGTCAACGAAAACGGTCAGGCTGTTGCATTACAAGCCGGCGGCTCTACAGAAGCATCCACCGACTTCTTCCTTCCCGTTTCTAGACCGCTCCGTGCGTTGAAGTGCATCCAAGAGTCTCAGCCAATCACAAGAGGAGACATCCAGGTTGAGTGGCTTTTACAGCCTTTCGATGAATGTAGAAGGTTGGGGTTGACTCCAGAAGCCGAGGCCCGTGCTAGAGAATTGTTCCCGGATAAGTCGGGACTTCTTGTCTGCGAGCTCGTTATTCCTGAGGGTCCTGCCACCCGTCATCTAAAGGAAGGAGACATCTTACTTTCGGTCAATGGTCAGCCAATCTCCACTTTCATCTCGCTCGATGAAATATTGGACGAAAATGTAGGTAAACCATTGGAATTCTCCCTTCAGCGCGGAGGTTCGGACTTTACAGTGTCAATTACAGTTGGCGACCTCCATGCTATTACTCCGAACAGATTTGTCAACGTGGCAGGTGCATCTTTTAATGACCTCTCTTATCAACTCGCTAGAAGCTTTTGCATTCCTGTTAAAGGTGTTTACGTCAATGACGCCTCTGGAACGTTTGACTTCAATTCACAAGACAAAAACGGCTGGATTCTTGACAAAATCGACACTCACCCAACTCCAGACCTAGACACATTCATTGAGGTGATGAAGAACATTCCCGACAGACAGAAGGTCACGCTATCGTTCCGCCACTTGTCTGATTTGCATTCGAAGAACGCTTGTGTCAATCACATCGAAAGACATTGGCAAACTGAATTCCGTATCGCTACAAGAAACGACGAAACTGGCCTTTGGGATTTTGAGACGATTCAGGACGAGCCTTTACCTCCCTCGAAGCACACCCCAAAAAACGCCAAGTTTGTAGACATTCCTTTGAACAATACTGGAAAGCAAGCATGCTCACATCTTTCTCGCTCTTTCGTTCAAATCAGAACTATTTGTCCGATTCCTGTAGATAGCTTCCCATTTAGTAAAGATGGTGGGTATGGTGTCATTGTTGATGCAGAAAATGGATACATCTTGGTGTCTCGTAGATTCGTGCCTCATGACGTCTGTGACATCTATCTTGTCTTTGCAGAGTCCGTCGACATTCCGGGAAAAGTTGTCTTCTTGCACCCAAATTTGAACTACGGCATCATTAAGTACGACCCATCTTTAGTTGTAGCAGATATCAAGAGCCCTGTGCTCGCAGATAAGCCGTTGAAAAGAGGAGACAAATCCTTTTTTATTGGTTACAATTACAGATTCAGAATTGTCACTGATGACGTTTCGGTTAGTTCCGTAGTCTCACTTAATATCAGCGCCAACAACAACAGTCCAAGATACAGAGGTACGAACTTGGAATGTATTTTGCTCGACAGCAAGATTTCTCAGGAGTGCGACACCGGTATTTTGGTTGATGATGATGGAACTTTGAGAGCCTTTTGGTTGACGTATCTTGCCGAACAAGCGAACACAAGTATGAGTAATGTTATGTATAGAATGGCCTTGGATGTTACTGATGTGCAAAACGTAATCCGGCTGTTGAGACAACAGGAAGTTCCTACAACTTTGCGGATGCTTGAGGCAGAGTTTGTGTCCTTTACCGTGTTACTGGCCAGGACTAGGGGAGTTTCGGAGGAATGGATCTCAAGATTCGAGGAGGAGTCCGAGGATCAAGTGAAAATCCTATCCGTGCAGCGTGTGTCAGCACCAATTCACCCTAAAGATCAATCGCCATTGAAATTCGGCGATATCGTTTTGACTGTAAACGGAAAGTTGGTCACAAGCATGAGAGACTTGAGCCCCATGTACACCAACAAGATGCTCAAGTTCCAGGTGGTAAGAAACCGGGAGATCTTGGAGCTTGATGTCCCTACTGTAGATACTACCAGTATAAATACTTCTCTGGTTTTGTTTTGGTGTGGAGCTTTGATTCAAGAGCCGCATAACGGTGTTCATCAACTCATGGAGACCATCCCTTCAAGAGTTTTTGTGACAAGAAAAAGTCCTGGTGGTCCCATGACGCAGTATGGTATTCTGACCAGTGTCTTTATCACCCATGTCAATGACATAGAGACCAAGGACTTGGCAGACTTTACAAAGGTCATAGATGCCATCCCCGACAACACTTATGTGAAGTTGAGGCTTGTATCATTTGACCACGTCCCTGGCGCTATCTCTATCAAGACTAATTATCATTACTTCCCTACTCAAGAGCTCAAGAAGAATGCAGATGGTGAGTGGGAAGAGGTGAAGCACTCCAATTGATACAGTAGTCTAGAAGTTAATTACTGACGTTTAATAAGATACCGTCGACTCTCATAATTTTCAGAAGATTCATCAGATGTTCCTAAGCACAGGTTCAATCAATAAATCATGTTGCAAAATATTCCACTTCGTTTTTTTCTACGAATCAACTTATCCAATAGTTTCTGATTAATATATATATACAAGGACCGTTTCAAGGTATCTAAACTCGGAAAAGGACTAGTTGGGCCTGCTTAGTTCTATCATTTCTTCTAACCTCCCAACACGACCTTAAGTTTCTTCAAATGACCACCCTTTTCTGTGACGGGCACAAATCCATTCAAATGCTTAAGCGAGCTGGCACTGAAGTTACCGTTGCCGTGATTTCTGCCCGCCTGTTTTCTGACATAGCCGTCTGAGGTCTTGATGAGACGCTTGGCAGCCGACTTGTTTGTTTTCATCTTATTCCGCGTTTGTATGAGACTATTGAGGATGGGACGGCGAGTGAACGCCATGCCCATGGAGCCGAAAAAGAAAGACATGGTCTACTGTGGTCTGTGAAGTTAACCTTAGCTTCTGAAAAATAGTGGTAGGTGGTGCACGGGTGTAATACGAGAAGCACTTACGCCGGCGTCTCACAATTGCAAGTATTTTTTTTATCTTTAGTACATTTTTGCTAAAAATCAATTTTGGTGGTTTTGGAAATCATATCAGTGCTTTGCTTGTGATTCTGGCGGTGATTGAACACTGTGTCATTTGAACACTGTGCCGTGGAACTTTTAAACAAAAACATTCAACCAATTCTAAATAGTCATATATTTCATCTCGCTATTAAAAATGAGTCATTCAACTTTTGTATCTAATCTTGCGTGGGATGCTCGGCAAAGTATCTTGGCTCATCAAAGACATGGTAGAAGTGGCCACGGACACCTTCGCCTCTTAATAATGAGGGCATTCTCAAGTTTGGAGGAACCACCGACTCAGAAACATAGTGGTTGCCATACAAGAAGTCAGCGCTATAGTTCTTTTGCTCATCGCTCAAAAGCTTAAACTTAGCCACCTGTAATTCGGTGTCAGTAATTGTAGACCTAGAGATCCTTGCGTAGGCCACTTTCTTAAGGTCACGGAACAAAATGTACTCACACCATCTGTCCCAGTCGGTGCTATCGATGTCGTAAACACGAGACTCTTTGCTTACGTATGTGTTGTAGTTACCCTGGAGTGGCTCTGTCACCAAGTAACTCAACAACACAAGAGGTCTTTCAGATGATCCCATGATGCGGGCCAATTCTAAACTTTGAAGTCGACGGTCTTCCTCGTCCTCCTCTTGACCAGAGTGGAACACAACAATGTCTACGAGTTCGCCGTAGATATCGAGAGTGGCATGGATTGCAGGCGCCAACTCACCGACTGGGGAGGGCATCAAGTGATGTGTAGAGTTGAGAATTGGGAACTTGGACAATAACGCGGCACCCCATGTGTGTTTGTTTGGTCCTGGACCGTAATCTACATACATTCCCAAGTCATGTGCTATCTTTTGAGTGAAGTCTCGGTTTCCGCCGATCAAACGCTCAGTATCAGTTTCTAACAAACCAATGATGTCGACTTGAGCGTCGCGGATAAGGTCTCTCATTCTGGTCTCACTCGACCACATATCGTTGTCCAAACCAAAGTGAACACACCAGATTCCAGTGGTGAAGGATTGCGATTTCTCGTTATATGGGGTGGCTGGGCCGGATGGCGTTCTGTACCAAGCAGTGCCGACAGAAAAAACAGCAAGGATCGTTAAAATCTTGGAAGTTTGCAGGAAAAGCTTTGAGCTCTTTTCAGCGAATTTCGCAAAAGAAGGAACAGTTCTACGGGCTTGGTAATTGGCTACTCCTCCTACAAGCAAAGCCACAGAGATATATACGATAAGGTCACTCTTCTCACGCAAGTATGGTCCACCAGGAACAAAAGCATAGGCCACGGTCCAGACACCGGCCAAAGAAAGAAGAACGGATACAAGGAAGGCTACGAAGAAGAGAGCTGTAACGTTGTAACCAAGCACAGAATGACAAATGCATGGACCAATAGACGCCAAGTAGAAAGTAAGTCCCAAAGCTCCAGCAAATCCTACCCAGTTATTGTAAGCTGTCAACAAGTAAGAGGAGACAATTACAAGTGGGGCATAGAAGACAGAAGAGAGAGCTGCAGGTGAAAATTTAAGGGATGCTACAAGACCGCCAATGAATGCTGCAAAGTGAAGCAAACCGCCGATAGGTGCAGTTGGACCGCGGATTGGGTAACCCTCCCAGGTCCAAAAAACGAGTGTAGAAGAATCGCTTAAAAACACTTTCAATAAGTTGAAATAGGCACCCAAACCGACCGCTGCAAGAAGGAATGAGCCACCGGGGCTGGCGGTTTTGGCAACGATCGCATGCTTTTGGGGCTTTGTCAACAATGCTGCAAGAGCACCCAAGACCAAAAAGAATTCGTTAAAACCACCGTTGTCTTTGTTCATGACGGCCCATGCTGGGTTATTTGAAAAATTGGCGTACTTAGTAACAGATGTCGTCAACAAACCGAGAACAAAGGAAGTCCAGAAAGACGTGAGCTTTGATGGGTTTCCGGCCAAGTTGCGATACTCGGCGGCCATAGAGATGATGGTGAAACCAACGCCGGCTGTTACACTCAAAAGCTTATGTTCTGGATCTTCGAACTTGAAAGCGCCAACACCGAAAACGACAGCCAACAATCTAGAAACCTGAGGATAGCTGTTAAATAAATACGAAAATGGAGGTAACGCGCCTACGAGTGGAGCTACAAACATCACTGCCACGGCAGCCTCGTAACCGGAGATACCCATGTGCCACAAAGGGAAGTACCAAACGCAGAGCAAAAGGGAGGTCAACACGGTCCACAACATGTGAGAATTGACGGTGTTTACGATAAACATAAAGAAACAAAACTCTGAGTCTGCTGACACCACAGCTTTTTCAGCCTGTGATTTGTCGACCTTCTCAGCAGCCGCTGGCACTGGCTTCAAAGAAATACTCGAGGACAGAAGTGCAATTTCTACGGATTGGAAGTCAAGAATCGACCACGCGTCGAAGCCTATATCGAGCACGATCAAGGCCCATTCGCAGTATGCGTAATACGAGTAGGCACCGGCTATGACGTGGACTTTGTGGAGAATAAAGAAATAAACCAAGGGCACGAGCATCCCGAAAAACGCAAAGGCGGTCCATGCTCTTCCTTTGCGCACAGGGGATTTAGTAGGTGACATCACGGACACCAAGATGGTCCATGGAAGGGTAAGAATGATGTACCCTATCATGAAGATGTCGTGCCAGTCATGGTCATCAGTAGACGTGATGTACACCCAGCCACCGCATGTTATGGTTCTGATCACACCTGAAATAAGGAAGGTGTAACTGAGACCAGCCCATTGCGCGTCATACAAGACGATGAAGTTGAGGAACACCAAGAGGAACCGTGGGCCGGATGTGCATGCGATAAGAAGCTGAAAGATGGATCTTTCAGGGTAACGGTCGCCGATGGCTGCCGAAACACTTGGAAACCATTCGTCCGGGTACCCGAAGGAAGAGTTTTGGACAATCTTGTGATAGTGTAGCCAACAACCCACTACTAGGGCAGACAAGAACGCGGAGTATGCCAAAAGAGTATGGGCGTACGCCACGTACTTACCGTTAACGGTCAACAAAGGCTCAGCGCTCTTGACCATTTTTGCAAGAATATAGAGATGGGAAAGTACGCTGGATGGTGAAGATGGAGGACGTGTTGAAGGTCGATCCAGCTTTGGAAATTAATGAGACACGGTGGGCATTGTGCAGGTCGGGCAAACCGGAAGATATGCAAGGGTCCCGAAAGAATCAGAATTGACGTGTTTCAAGGTAGATATCGAAGTGATGGGGAATGGTACGAACATAGAAAGGAAATCCGTGCCTTTTTATAGTTTTTTGCTGGGATCAGGGCGGATTTGCGATGTGATCTCCGGAAACGAACGAAGCGATAACTATCCGGCGAGGAGGTAAACTGAAATTCTTCAAAAACTTGGAAAACGGTTTCCAAAAAGATCTGCTCTTGGTTAATATCGCTTGTTTGAGCTATGTAAGGTTCATCGAGTGGTATCGCCAGCGCCGGCGGAAAGGTTGTGTTATATGATGAAAAGAGGGCAAATTAAGCTTGTAGCGATCAATGTCTATGGCCCTGCGGTTTCAGATAATTTTCACGGCGCAGGTGGTACGCCCGGTGTATCTACTTTAAGAGTGTCGTGAAGGTACGTCCTTTGTAGACAGGCAAAGAGAATCCAGTTGCAAAACGGAATGGAACAACGAAAGCTGTTCTTTTATTATGATCGTTTCTTTCTAAGTCTCTCTTTAGCTGGGCTACCGCTTCGCCTCCGCCGCATCAAGTGCCACGAGAATCGTGCAAAAAGCATCGAGCCAATATTTTAAAATTTGTTCGAATCCCATTCTATTTTGTTCTCCCTTTTTTCTTCCATATTGTTTCCATCATATCTGATCCTACAGGTAGTGTCTGCACCTAGCACTACCCAGTAAAAAACGGCTTATTCAATAGATAGCATCAACATCGACTATGGGTATGTATAGCCACGCAAAGCGCCAAGGGCCGCTAACTTAAGAGCCCCACTCTATAAGATCAATGCTAACCGCCAGCTTCGTACGAAAACCACAAGAGGCCGGAGTTGGTCTCGTTTGACGACGTCGACTACCAAAGCGTTGAACAGGTCAACCTCGCTAGATCGTCCATGATGAGAGAACAGCAGATCCGTAACGAAGAGTTGAAGGTTACCAGAGATGCGTTGAGCAAATGTAAGATGTACCACGGCGCCGACGCCCAAAAGAACTGCCGTCCTTTGATCTTGAAGTACATGAAGATGATCGAGACCCACCCACTTACAGGATACTTGGGCTACCAGAAAAACGACCCATCCCAATAGACGGCTTTGTCATTTGGGGCTATGTACTTTCGCATATACGCATAAACGATTTGAACCGAGCCACCGTAGAGGAGATGAGGCGGACGTGACGGACCAGAGAGCACAGAGGCGTGCGGCGATTGCAGAGTAGCCACTTTGTTCGAGGCCTTGTAGGCATAGCCAGTAGTATTAATTTGGATGGAGCACCATGCATCTTTCTTCTTAACTACCTCTTCTCATACCATCCGTAAATTCATGCGGAACTATGAAACTTTCTTTTCGTGCGCTAGACGCTTGGACTGGAATCGCTTGGGAGACTTGAACTCATTTTCTTTTTCTCGACTTTCGTTTTTGTGTTTGAAGCCTTGCTGAATGCCTCTAACATCCAACACCAGGACAAACCAGTAAACCCGAATAATACAAAACTACTTTAATTAATACATTAAATCGTACCATACACTAGCTGCCGTGAATTTACTTCATCGTCGTCCATCAATTTCCGGTCACGTGACCCGTGTCCGAGCCAATCACACACCCCAGTCTCGCTCGGGTACCGAACGACCTAGTCTCAAAAAAGCTCCACCGCTACCTTCTCCTTCATCACAATTGAACCATGTTTCGTTTAGGTGCTGCTGTTCAGGTTGCCCGTAGTGGCGCTAGGTATGTTGCCCCAGTCAAAATAGCCTGCTTGGCCGCTTTGGCGTTCGCTTTTGATAGAGAGACCTGGTATTTTTCACCAAGAGGAAACACATCATGAACCGTCGATGCCAATAGTAGACACGTCTAAGAAAGATAGTTAACGAGTGGCGAACGCTCTTGACTCAACGACTATGTATCCTATTCCTGGTATTGATACCATCTTATGCCTCGTTCACCCGTCAACCTTACACATGGATCTCTTCCCAAAGCCGATACTCCTCCCAGCACAATAGTCAACATACTAACCTTTCAGAAACTATGCTACTTTGAGAGAAATCGAAATGAGACTTAAATCCATTAAGAACATCGAGAAGATCACCAAGACCATGAAGATTGTCGCCTCCACCAGATTGAACAAGGCCCAAAGAGCCATGCAGGCTTCCAGAGTTTTCAACGAGTCCGACAAGGAGTTCTTCCAAAACACCGAGCCAGAGGAGACCAAGGGCGACAAGACCTTGTTGATTGTTGTTTCCTCCGACAAGGGTTTGTGTGGTTCCATCCACACGCAAGTGTCCAAGGCTGCTAGAAGAAGAATTGCTGAGTTGGACGGCAACGTCGACATCGTCACTGTCGGTGACAAGGTCAAGGCTCAGATGGCCAGAACACACCTCGACAAGTTGAAGTTGGCCTTCAGCGGTGTTGGTAAGTCCGAGCCAACTTTCCACGAGGTCGCCTTAATGGCTGACGAGATCAAGACCTTGGGTAAGTACGAGAACACCGAGATCTTATACAACAAGTTTGTTTCTGGTGTCGCCTTTGAGCCATCGCAGTTCTCTGTTTTCGCTGCTGACGCCATTGAGAAGGCTCCAGGCTTAAGCAAGTATGAGTTGGAGAACGAGGAGGTTCCAGAGACCGTAGCTGAGTTCTCCTTGGCCAACTCGCTTTTGAGCGCACAAGCTGAGGGTTACGCCTCTGAGGTTTCCGCCAGAAGAAACGCTATGGACAACGCCTCTAAGAATGCCGGTGACATGATTAACCGTTACTCTATTTTGTACAACAGAACCAGACAGGCCGTCATTACCAACGAGTTGGTCGACATTATTACTGGTGCCTCTTCTTTGGACTAAACGTAGGGTTTCTTGAAAAGCTATTCGCAATTAACTAGAAAACACAAATACACGCAGATGCATGATTATAGAAGTGTAGCAGATACGATTTTGAAGTATACATGGATGTATGAAGCGTCAAAGCGGAGAACGTTGTTCTTTCATGACTAAGTTTTAAACTCATTTGACTCGGTAGTGCAACCTTCATAGTCGCTAGCGAGTCATTATTTAAGAATAACTTAACCCGGAATTCTTTAGATTTTTTTCGTTTACGTATAATCTTACAAAAGTAATCAGATACTCAAGCGTTCCGATTTTTGACTTTGGCGCCGTATATGTGTGATTTCAGAATCTATTACAATTAAGAAAAGATCTGGAGCTTTTGATAAAATGAACATGATCCTTTCTAATAAAAATTATACTTTTCAGGCCCGTTCCATCCTCGTTGACATTCCAGCGATTATTGTTACTTAGCAAGTTTTGAAATTTATAATCTTTTTTAAGTTCTCCTAGTATAGATATGGTAATTCGTCATGAAACACCGCATAATTGTTACAATTGACTTTATTGTTCCAAAGTCGGTCCCTTCTCACCGCCCATAAACTCATGTGACTTCTTCATTGAAACAGGCGGATAAAAGGCGTTATTCAACATATTATTCTGTTCTTTCTTTGGTAATGTATTATTGTATGTTCAATATGAAAAGTTCAATCCCTCTTCGCAGTGCTGTAGATCTTGCGCACAAACAACAACGACGAAATAACGCCGGCGGCACCACACCCAATTCCGATCGTGGCCGAAACCAATGCCATGTAAGAGAAGTAAATGAGCGAACTGACAAAGTCGGCGATCAGTAGATGATAGATGTGGTAGTAAATGGAATAGAGAAATATGTAGAAGCCAATGGAGGAAGAAACACCAAAGCTCAACCATTGCCAATGTGGATCTTTGAACACGGTCAAAGAGAGGTACGTGATTAAAACTGACGACTCGGCAACGACCACTAATACCAAGACAGTGGTGGAAAGCAAGAAGCCGTACATGTAAAAGAAAGTGGTTTTCTCCAACCAAATGGTGTTGAGAATGAGCTGGAGATCCACGTAGACGATACCGAAAGGTACAATACCGAAAAGAGTCATAATGAGAATGCTTCGGCGGCTAGGCATGAACTTTCCGCTAGTCCTTTTGATCGGCAGTGCCACGTAGGATGTGACCAAAAATGAGCGGGGCGAGAAATTGATTCCGTTTCCCAAAATACCTCCGAATAGACCTAGGGGAATTTCTACTACTGCAAACAAGATCATGATGAAGACGATGGTTCCGAAGGGGAGCGCGTTGGATGATTCCTTAGCCCAAACAATCAAGTTGATCACAAGCATGCCACCCAAAATGACAGAGGGCAAAAGGGCGCTGAAAATAAAAGAGAGAACGAGAGTGGTGTTTCCTCTATAAACAAGGCCCGGCGGATCGTTGATCAACAATTTGTGGACAATGATTCCCAAAAAAGACGAAGCGAAGCCCGATGCTAAGAGGATCACCAAAGAGCAAGTGAAAATCGCTCCCTGGTGGTTATTGAAAAAAGCGCTCGCAGAAATGCCCGAGCTGAAATGTAAAGAGTTGTTAAGGAATAAAGTCAGCAAAACACCCACAGCGGCAACGATGGATTGCACTCCGCAGGCTGTGCATGTACTAAGAATACGAGTGTTTTGCGGTGGATCCATGGCGTTTTGAGCCAAAAACTTCCACAGGTCGTCAACCTCGGGACTGTCCTTCATCGAAAAGCTGGTGTCTGATTTGAATAATCGGTAAACAAATGTGGCCGCCACTAGCGACACCACGGCTACCAACATAAGCGAGTTGACGAGCGAGATCCATCTCACAGAGTTGCCATTGCGCAAGTTGTCATTTGCATAGTAGAGATCCCATCGGCTGTTGTAGTCGATGGTGTTGTCTTCTCGCCAGTAAACGGAGTAAGTGTAGTGGATCAAATGGTTTTTTTCTTGGGTCTTCTTGGAGCCCTGAGGAAGGATGGCGAAGTTGTCGTAATATTCGTAATCTGCCACACACCTATCGTCGTCGATGCTGCGAGGATACACCTCAAACCCTACAATTGAGTGACGGTTGTTCTTCTCGGTGTGGTACCTCAACACAAGCGTGACATGGTTATACAAGTAAGACACGTCGTCTTCGACAAAGCCCAAGGGGAACCCTGCCGCGTAGTACTTGGCCGATCTGGTTTTGCCTGTGAACGTCGTGGCCCCAGGAAGACCCTCTACGCTCCAGTGCACGACGTAGCCACTTCTAACTAAATGGTCTGCCCGCTTGAGAGCACCGATCGACGTCGACATTGCACAGAGGTAGACGCACGTCATGTCGACTCCAAACTCGAGTTTGTACATGGACTCCCAGAACCGGTCGCCCTTCAAGATTTCCCCCAACAGTAGCGTCTTGGGCTGCTGCTGATCGCTATGGCACACAAAGGGCAAGTCATGGTACCTGTAAGGAAGCTGGGTATGGTCGCTTTCGATTTTGTTTAAGAGAAGAGGCACGTCGTCACCCTTTCGATATGTCGTTGGACCGAAGAAGTTGAGCGCTAGTGATGTCCGTAGTAATAGAAGGGACACCACATGGAAGAGCATCGTAGGCTATGTTGGCGAAAAGGCACTTTGAACTGTTCTGAATGTGGTGTTTTATGAGAGACGTATCCCGATTCATCTTTCCATATCCACACCCAGGGTGCAGGGCCTTACCCGTATTCAGCGGTCTATGCACAACTGTTCGCTCAATGTAAACAATTAGACTTTCAAGAACCCTTTCGGACAAATTTCGGCAGGTGTCATTTATGTGGAGCTATACGCGCTTTATTTGTAATTGCCATGGAGGGCATTTTCTGGCTGACCATCTCATGAATGCGTTTTTGCGAGATCTGATATGTTCACAACGAACCGGTACGAGTACTAAATAAAACTGACTAGCGTCATGGAATTGGAGTTTTCGAATTGACTCCTCGCCCTACTTTTTGTTTGTAGCTTTTCGTATTTTCGGTTAACTTTACGAGGTGTTGTCATCTTAGAAGGGCTGCAAATACGGCTAAATCGCCAACGGTTTGGAGCCGTAAACAAACCAAGCACCATACAAGCCTGACACGTCTTGAGTCGTGCTCGGATAACCCTATGATGAAAATTCATTTCTATGAAGAGCGACACAATCACTAAAAAATATTATTATTAAGTTTTGGATAACTACTCTATGGCTAGTACAAGACCACTTAACCTTGCATTCAAAAGCAGTGCCTCTATTTAGCCTTCCGGTTCTATTACAGGGTCTCATCATTCAAAGACCCCATCGCCTCTCGGATGAGATAGTTTCCTTTTGGATCGAGGTTGAGCGCTATAGTGAATTCTCTAATGGCCAGAAACTTGTCGTTTTGAATCTGATAAAGCTGGCCCAATAAAAAGTGAACAGAAGCCTCGTTGGGCGCAAGCTCCTTGACGGTCTCAAACTCTTTGAGCGCTTGTGGGTATTGATGCATTGCAAATAAGAGCTGTGCCTTCTTGAATATAGGAAGGGCATTGAGCGGCTGTAACTTATTTGCAAGTTCGTACTGTCTAAGTGCCGCGGTTTTCTTACCAAGCTTCTCAAGGATCATACCAACGCAGCATATTAAGATTATATTGATTGGGTTGATTGCAACTGCCTTCCGGAAGTGATAGTCTGCTTTCTGATACTCGCCAAGGTTAATGTACACCATTCCTATTCCGTAAAGCGCGTTATAATGCCTAGGGTCGTATAAAAGACTGTGCCGGAAGCATTCGAGTGCCTGCTCGTAGTTGTCGTTTCCAAAGTACTCGTGGCCCTTCAAAGTGTGTGCATATGTAAACTTAGGGTTAATTGAGATGGCCCTATTGAAACATTTTATGGCCTCGTCGGTTTCACGAGCAAGCGAGAAAAGATTCCCCATGACACACCAAGTAATGGCCAGTGTACTGTCTATGTCATGTAATTCGTTGGCCAAGTACGTGAGTTCGGTCTTTTTGTGAAGATGCCAAAGAAGCGTCGAGTAATACTCCATATCCTCGAGCCTTGTACGGTCTAGTTGTCGGAGTCTCGCAAAATAACGGTTACTCTGCGCATAGTTTACGATTTCGTAGTGAAGTCGCCCAAGCTTCGAAAGGACCCAGGGGCTATCGCGTTCGTTTTCAGGTAATGATTCTAAGATGCGAATCGCCTTGTAGCAGTCATACTTATAGAACGATTTACCCAGTTTAGCAAAAACACTGTAGAGTCTACGTAAGTACATATCAGCGCTTTCGATCTCGGTAGTCGCTAATGGAGAGATCAAGCTAGCTGAATTATTTCTTTTAAGGCTCCGCAGCGCTTCTACGCCTTCGGATTTCTTTCTCACATGCGACAACGATCTAGCGCCAGTTGTAGGAGTTTTGGCACCATTTAGCCTAGCAGAGGAGGGATTAAACACCCCAGGTTCGTTTGGTTGCGCGCCCGAATTGCCGTGGGTACGTCGAAGAGGCGCGTCAGGCACCCCAGTGCTAAGAACACGAGGGGTGGTCAACTCCGGCGGTAAGAACAGTCCTTGGGTGACTGAAAATGGATTTGAAACATTAAGTGCTTGTGTCGTTGCAACGTGGTTCTGAGCAGAAGTCCCCATGGAAGGATTAGGCTGCTCTGAAGAAGAAGAAGACTGGCTGGAACCGCATTTATAGATGGCCCTTATTGAAACCTCGGCGCCGGCACTAACCATCTGCTGGAAAGCATCGAAGTCAAAGGGATTGAGACGAAGCGCCTTTTGATAGTTGAGAATGCTGCTTTTCAGGTCACCTTGGGCCTTGTACAACTCTCCTAAAAGATGATATATGGCAGATTGTTCGGGGTTTATCAGCCGATTGTGTTCATAAGAGTGTCGCAGCGTCAGCAGTCCAAATACACTTGCAAGGGATCTTGCAGTAGAAGAACTCGCGGCTGATGAAAAGTCAGTGCTAGCCAGAGTGTTGGTGCCATTGTACAAATGTGTAAGGCTGACCAACCGAAAGATGCCTTCCTTATACTTCTCGAGCTCCAAGCACAGCCGAGCGTATATGTATGCACAGCCCAAATGCTCGTTGGATACCAATGCCTCGGCGGAACGGTTGAATGCTGCCTTGAACTTTCGTTGGCGGTACAACACTAGACTGTAGAGGTAGATGGCTTCTGGGTCGCCCGGGACATGAGCCACAAGTCGTTCTGCTGCAAACTCTGCGTTGGCATAGTTGAATGTGTCGAGAGAGTGGATGATGATCGATCGGAGGTATTGAAGGATGTAGGATGGGTCTGTGTTCATTCTATCGGTTATGTGTGGGGGTGGGGCACTGGACAATGCATGCAAAATCTATCAGGCGGACGACTACTTTATATATATTTCTCCACTATGACTAGCTGCTGGGTTGATTTGAAAGCCGGTTACCGAAGGCTTATGGGAGTTCACGATTATGTTTGATAGTTATAAGTCTGGGGTTGACACTTTTCGCGATGTAAATAAAGGGTTCAGACTAAAGAATGTGATTCATTTCATGAAAAATAGGACTGAGAAAAGCCTTTTATTTTCATGTAAACATAACTTTAGTTGCTTTTTTTATGTTGTCGAGGCTGACTCTCGGTTTGTACATTCTTCATTTGGAGATAATAGAAACCAATTGAGTACTACCGTAACCATACAAGACAAGTAAACACAACCAAAAAATAATTAATTCATTATTGACAAGTGAAAGTAAATATATTCATATAGCCAGCATGTGTGACCGTCAAAGGGCCACTGTCGATTACTTCTTTCTGGATTTAATTACAAACGACCCATCACTCGTGTACGCCATCATCTTCTCGCTCGTTGTTTTCTTCTTCAAGCCGCTGGAAGTACGCGAACCTCCCTCTTGGCTGAGCGTGGGCGATCTTCCCTCATCAGTATAACTTTTGTTATCTGTAGACGATGTTGCCGTATCGGCGTTTGAAAAGTAATCGAGTTTGGTTACAGGTGGAGGTGTGCCTGTACCCGTGCTAGGTGTCGCAAATGCTGGCGTGGAGTTTTGTTTTGGTGAAAGTAATCCAGACGCCAACAAGTAGGGAGAGGCAAATCCCCCGGCGCTCTGGTTGAGACGAGGCGTCGTGGGCGCCTTGTGAGACTTGCCCAGCGTATCAATAGTGAGTTTCAAAGGGTTGTTTGCGGAAGAAATTGTCAGCTCATCTAAAGATCTAACCAAAGGCAGAGACTCTTCGGACGTCGCACTTTCGTTATACAACGTGGAAGATTCTTCTGCGAGGGAGCCAAATCCTTTTGTCCGGATAGTTTCATCCTTGAGTTTTGTCTCCTCGCGTGCTTTTGCGAGGAGTTCCTGGGCTTTAGCAAGAGTTACTGTGGGCGTATTACAACTACTAACCACGGGAACAGAGTCGTCTATATCGATGGTGGCTGTCATGAGCGCCTTCATCCAGCCGCGCATTTCTTCCTGTGTTTCAACCGCAAAGAAATGAGTCTTGGGTTGCGTGAATGTAAGGCCCTTCTTGAATCCTGGCGCAGGCGGAACTAACTTAAAACAATACCTTCCAAAACCGGTCAGTGACGCGTAAATAGCCACATATTTGTCATTGGGAGAGATTTCATTCTCGGTGCTCACGGGGATCACTTTGTGTGCAGTGATATCAATGAGTCCCTTCTCTCTTTTATCTTTCAAAGACGTGAAATAAGAGAGTCGAGTACCGTGAAGTGTAAAGTATCGCGAGCGCCACCCGAGCGTTCCACCCGACTTCTTCGACATCCACCCGCTATAATTGGACGATTTGATTGCATCGTCAGGGTTAATTTCTCTGATTCCCTCGGTAAAAGCTGACGTTTTCAGCTTCTTCAGGCCAGTCAAATTACGGAAGTTTTGCGTGGATACAGACCGTAAACTCTTCATTTTACGTGCACCAATCTCCTTATCGTCACTCTTCGATTCAGACATGGATAACGACTTCTTTGGCGAGAAATGGGCATCGTCAATATCTACAGCTTGATCATTAAGATTCGGCGTTGTTTCTACCGCCAACAGTGGCCGCTGGGAATCTGAGTCTTTTTTCGGTGTAACGGGATTCTTAAATGATCTCTGGAACTTTTCGCTAGTCACTACATCGTCGTTGTTTCCTGACATAAAAGAAAACACAGAAGAATGTCTTCTGTGGGGATCTCTATTGTAAGAAGGAGCTCTGCTGTGGTTGGTAGCACTGTTTTCATAGATTGACGAAGCTGGACGCAGGGCTACATTCGTAGTTGACGCTGCCGCGGTTCTGGTCATATATGGACTATTGTGAGGATTAAATTGTGACTGGGGCGTCATAGGAGAGCCACCGAAGCGGTAGTGAGTATCAAGAGGACTCGTTGAAGGCGGGTTTGGCGCTTTACGGGGCGACATGAACGTTTCCGCCATCCCGCTATCTCCAGATGGACTCTTAGTGCCCAGGGTTATTTCTTGTCGAAGATTATCCATTGAACGAGACTTTTTCCTTTGATGGCCGTATGGAGATTTATTTTCGGGGCCCTCTGAGTCTTTTAAGTGTGCAGACGGTAAGAGGTAGGGCTCGCTGGCTTTTCGATCTTTCATGTTGGCACTATGAGCACTAGATAAGTTAGTCAGGGCGTCCTCGTCGGAATTATTATATTGGAACGAAGCTTTCGAGGAATCAGCATGTTCTGTTACCTCGGAAGATTCATCTTGAGGTTGTTGTTTTGAAGAGAGGGCGTTTCTATGAGAATCTACGCGGCCACTTATCTTTCTCAAATTATCGATTTCTCTGTTGAGTTCGAACCTAGTGCCGAATGATTCGATTTCCAATTCTTTCAAAAGTTCCAAGTTGAGTTGAAGAAGAATCTTTCCTGTGATCTTGTGACGGGCGAACTTACCTGCGATCTCCATATCGAAACCTAAAACAATAGCGAAGTAAGAAGACACTTGTTTCGGGGTCCAGTCTGCACATTTTAAGGGATTCAAGTCCTGGGTCAAAAGCAGCGAACCTGAGGGGTTACGCAGATGACCATTGTGGGATACGGAGGTATCTGGTTGACTGCCATTGGAGACGTGGAAGTCCTCCAAGACTTTATTAATTTCATCTAACGTGGAATGCACATCTACCTTAGGAGCCTGAGAGTTTTGTGTGGCGGTCCCTGAGTTCGATGTGTTCGATACATTACTACCGTTCGTTAGAACTCTTCTCGATCTAGACCGCAACAATCCCGTACCGTCAGACTGGGCAACTAACTTCGTGAATGTTTTGGGAAATAGACCCACAGAGCCGGTGGTGACCTGACGGCCCATGTACCAGCCGTCGTTGTATTCGGAGTCATCGGCCAAGACCTCGATCTTGTCGCCAACCTTTAGACTCAACTCGTCGCCCAAACGGGCGTTGAACTGCTTGATACAGACGTATATAGTATTAGAAGTGGTCATGCTGTCTGGTATTATTAAGGAGTGGCGGTGGAGATTACACCAGATTAGTCAACAAGACAACAAGGGGGCCCAGAGAAAAGGGACAGCAATTAAGAAGGAGAAAGGCGAAGGATTAGACTTCCAGGGCTCTATAAAGAAAAGAAGAGCAGAAGCGGAGATTTTCTGTGGTGCCTTGAAAGACGCCAGTTGTCGTTAGTTGCAAGCACTTGATAAGAAGGCAGAAGGGCGGATATCGAGGGCTGATATACTGCGGTGGAAAGGAACGTGCAGAGCCAACAGTCTGTCTGAGATGTAGGATTAAGTCGATCTGAAGACTACACTAAAGCTATCAGGAGATGGAGTTGGTGAAAGAGAGAAAGGTGAGTGTGATGTGGAGGTCAGGTGAGACTAAGGGTGGACACAACCAAACGGTTTGAACGTCAGCCTACACAAAAATAAATGAACCGAAAAAGACGTGCTAATTTCTTATCTTTTTTTTTTCGCTACGATACTTTACGGATCTATATATGGTCATCGTGTGGCAGAAGCGCCCTGTATGGGCGAAAGTCAGAGAATGTTTCACCTTCTCAGCCCCTTGCCTATTTGTTTGCTTTCTTGTTTGCCAGACACCCTACAAAGTCTTTTTCGTCTTCTTTAATATCGTGTCTCCGTTTCTTGTGCCATCATCACATGAATCAGACCCCCATTGTTGCATTTTTGAAAATTGTTAGATGGCTGGCTGGCTAGATGACCGCCATCTAGGCCCGCCGTATGCAGGCCGGCCACAAACGCGTTGACATGTTGGCTTTATTTCTCAGGGGCCAAACGCAGAAACAGGGTTCTTGACCAAACCGCGGATGCTGGCCATGATGCACCTTTCTCTGATTTCTCTTGGGACGACCTCTTCTCTTGCCCGTGTAAGGACCTTTGCAGATGTGACGTGCAACCGCCGTTTCACACATACAGGAAGATGCACGGCGTACCGGCTATCTGCAAGGACAGGCACATTTACGAACACAGTAATGATCATGGTGATTAGACCGTAACGGGTGCTGTGGCTCCCAACGAACGGGGAATGGGGCCGTATTTGAAAATCTTCGCTAACTCGGTGGACAACTGGCGTAAGATCGACCTCCCTGGATTATGTGCCGGACGGCCGTTGAGATAAGCTGTCAATGTGGCAGAGGCACCCGTCAAGCAGTTGGCGTTGTACTGCGTTTTGTAACTCGTGCATTATATGATCATTCTAAGCTAGGGTGTTTGGGAAGTAAGGTTTCCAGGGGTTTCTGGTGTAGTATTGTAGAGATTGCCAGGGGTTTGTGGCATGTAGTACATGTAGAGATTGCCAGGATCGGGTAGATCTAGTGTTATGCTTGTGATTGTTCTTTTGAGAATTCGACTCAGTCCGGTGTTTGGCCACGAAACTTCTCATGGCTTGATCGTGGGAGCTAATGATTCGCTGAAGTGGCTTTTGATACACACCGGCAGCCAAAACGGCTTCATCTGTAATTCGAATTAAAGAAAAGAAAAAGAATAAGAAAAAGAAAAAGAAAAAGAAAAAGAAAAAGAAAAAGAAAAAGAAAAAGAAAAAGAAAAAGAAAAAGAAAAAGAAAAAGAAAAAGAAAGAGCCATAAGCAATAAGCAATAAGGTGGTGAGATATTCGCTTCTAGCGTCTCAAGCTTGTACCTTTAAGCACCCACATGTTGCGCCCAACTCCATTAAGACAATTCGAAAAAAAAAAAAAATTCAGATAAACCGCTATATCATCGCCTATTTTCGATGAGCTTTTGTGGTACATAAACTTTGTGGTTTCCCCACACATTTTCTGGACCACCTATCTTATCGCACCTAAAATGTTCCTGTGACTACCTTATTAGTGACTCGCAAATCGAAGCACATACTCAACAGGTTCAACCAAAACAATCTCAATTCAAGAAAATTCTCTGAATCTCAACAGGAGAAAATCCCCCTCTGTAATCTGTTGCTTAAACCTTATCTTACAACTCTCACCTTTGACTGTGACCATTAAAGATCCATGCCCCAGCCAACAAGGCACGACCCCCCTGATCCGTACCTAGACGCATATCACCCACGATCGGAGCTGCCCTCTCTGTCCGAAATAGACTCCGATGAAACCTCCAGCTCCATCAATTACTCAGAGGAGCTGGACCTCGAGCTAGCTCCTACACAAGAAGCGATCTCCTCCACCTCGACCCGTACTGCTCCCGTTCGGACTTCTTTATCCTCACTTTACGTAGACGAAACTCTATCTGCTGTAGTGGACGATAACACCTCTGGCGCCTCGAATAGTGGGTTTGCTGAAATCACTCCTCTATTGCTGACCGTAGTGGCCTTGGACGAGTCAATTGAAAACCCTAGATCATATAGAAGCTTACCAAGGAGAAGGGGCTTTTCAAATGTCGATTCTGGTTTGAGTTACCAGTACCCAAGATTCATAGGCTCCGTGCCTCGGCCGCCCACCCCTCCCATCAATAGTAGCCTGCTCTCTCATGATACCTTTAATCTTCCTCCCAACTTCACAGTCGAAGTAATCAATTCCGACGGCTTCACTTTGAGCGTTGCTGCGCCTACAAGATTGACAACTAGAGCAGATCTCGATCCTACCGGCGCCGTGCCACTTTCCCGCCAAAATGCCTTACGGATCAAGCGGCAACGGATCGGAGACAATTTCGATTCGACCCAAAGAATCACTTCCTCGCACCGCGACTTTCAGAAGCTTCTAAAAAATATTGACGAAACGCCCATATATGAAAACATGATCCCCTTCAAGATGTACTCGAACGAATCCGACGTCACATTCAGATGCCTTCTACCTTTTGAAAGAAACACATTACCCAAGCTCAAGAAATTGGATCGTTTCTTGAGGAAGAGAAGAAGACACTACGACTATATGGATCGCATGTTAAGAGCTATCCCTGAATCAAGAATCGCAGCTAGATCTTTTAAACGAGAGGCAGAAGATCATATAGAAGCCTCTTCTAAGCGAAGAAGACTCGCTCGTTCGTCAGAAAAGCCGATCCAAGAAACGATGACGTCCAATAACCTTATGGTGGCAGGACTCTCGATTCAAGAAAAATTTGTGCCTCCAATGGATGAGAAATGTATTCTAGATGGTTTGTTTTGTTCCTACGTATCCGACGGGTCAGCATTTCACATTCCACGTGTAGAGACAACAGAGCATACGCTTAACATGGACCTCCGACTATTTCGAGTGGATTACCAGAACAAAAGATTAGCTGGATCTTTGGTATTCAACGAGCAGGAGTCTGGAACTACAGCCATCACAAACTTAATGAGCTTTCTTGCGTTTCTTGGCGGAACGAATTTCCGCCCAAAGAGAGAAACCCAGGTGTTGTTTAAAAAGAGGCTTTCTAACCTAATTTATATGCTTCAAACTATTTGCGAAAAAAGCAATGACAGGGCATTGCTAGACCTCGCCAAAAACGTAAGTATCCCCATCTCGGGTGATATCGTCGATTTCAAAAAGAATGATCTTCGCTTCGTCAAAAAGGCATATGGAAGCACCATGTATCCCAGAAGTGTATTGCATACGGAGGAAGATGATATTGAGTTTGATTTACTCCAATGGCTGCAAATAAAGCCTATTTCTAATTTCGCAGAGGCAAAGTTTTACGAGGTAATTGTAAATGGTGAGAAGTATCTAAAGTTATTGATTGATCATCCAAAGGAAAAAGAAAGCGATAAACTAAGGTTTGTGCAAGGATTCCATGATCTGTTGAAGGACATATGTAAAGTGCATGGATTCATTGAAGACACAAAAATACCGTTCACCTCTGAAGATTGCCGCCGGTCAGGCAATAAGTGGGGTTTCCTTAAAACTTGGAACTACAAGTTGTCTGAAGACATTTGCCAACACTTGGCCACAGAAAAGAAGAACCTTACCAATATTCAGTTGAATTATGTCCTATTTACAATGGAGCTTGACATTTCTAAAGTGTTGGAAACCCTCTTCGACAAGGCGCTAGCTCTAATTGAAGACGAGGCTGAAAGCCAGTTATATCAAAAGATGTACGCAGATGTAGGTGAGCCCGATAAGAGCGCCTTATCTCGAAAAGTTGTGTTGGTGTGTTCTGTGAATAGAAAAAACGGCCAACTACATATCCACAATACCCGGCCGAAATTTGATTACAGAATGATGGAATTTTTGGACAATATCCGGTTTAAAGATTATCACGACCCCATTTTCAAGGTCTATGCGGCTACGATCATGACCCGATTAGATTCGCGTGGCTTTCTCTTGGATGACCCAGATAAGGGAAATGTCCCTACGAAACTTAAAGGTTACTGGCAACGGAAGTCAGGCGGTTCAATTGCTTCTAACGCCAAAAGCGTGGCCGGTAACTACTCTGTAGCTTAAAAATAGCTTCCAATATATGGATGACCAAATGAATTTGTTGAAGGTAGACTTGAGTAGTCTGGAGTCTTGAAACTAACGGGTTCTGAAACCGATTGGTGCCTTTATCCTGCTATTCCTCTCACCAAAATCCCCAGCCTCCTCTTCCCTCTAGTCTATCCTTTTTCCTCTTGGCAAAGAAGTCTTTGGTGCATTCTCTGTAGGCATCGAAAAAGTCCTGACACACGGATTTATCTATCTGGTTCCGCAAAACACAATCGATCGAAGCCTGTCTACTCTCCTCGCAAGGGTCGTAGAACTTAGAAGGCATCTTATTGGCCCATTCATACTTGTGCTTATGGTTTTTGGGGTTGTCCGGGTAGAACTTGAACTCGTCTGGGGAGCCCTGTGCAAAGTCGATGTTCTTCGTCTCTTTGATTTTTTGGGCACTATCCAGTAGCAGTAGGTCTGGGTTAGATTTGCTTTTGTCAGCCATGATTGCTTGAGGATTTAGCTCTGTGGTTCGTGGCTTCTGATCCAGTCAGATAAGAGGTCTAGCTCACCGTGTTCACGTGATTGGCTGCAAAACAAGAAGAAAATAGAAGGACTTTCGGATTGAGGGGGATTCATAAAAGAAAAGGAAGCTTGCCTTAATGTGACAAATTGTTTGACTTCCGATCCGTGGTTGTAGCTGCTACTGTGTCTCGAACTAGACCATAGTGAAGCAACCTCCAGGTGCCACAATTGCTTAACATGAAGACTTGAGAAATTGCAAAAACATTCAAAGCATTAGATTTTATTGCTTTATTCGCAACTTTCAACTCATGAACGTCTTTCATGTGGCAGACACCAAGAGGGTTAGAGTACACTTGGCGTTGAATTATTTAGTTCGTCGCGGCGTAGTTATCTGCTCGCCAATATATGATAGCCTCTCTCTAGGTCGATTGCCAATTTGAGCTTTTAGTTTCGAGGTCTAGTATTTGACTGAGACGAAAGTACTTTGAACACGCAAGGAAATGATATCTTCGGAACTGCATTTGCTGGAGTCGCCTTTTAATATTCCGTTTGATTTTTATTCATTCCCTCCACTCCCATTCAGACCTTTTAGGATCGATACCTAATTTTCCTAAATCAACAGAACCAAAGAATCAGACGTCTCCGCCAATGCTTTCTCTACAAAATAAAAGCACCATTTTCTTTATTCCTTTCAGTTATTTTTTATTCTTTAAATATGCCGGACCGTCTGTTTTGCTTATCTCTCAGATCATCGCATCTCATCTCATCTGATCCACAGTACTCCATCATGTCTTCAGGGCCCATTACATACTTGCCTGAACATTCTGAGGAACTTTGTCAGCGATGTAATGACCAAACAGCGGTTCTTGTAGCCCGTAAGGAAAAATTCTGCCTGAAATGCTTTGTTTTCTTCATGAAAGGGAAGCAACGCAAGCTGATGCTAGATGAACGGTATAAGGTGAAGTATGGCGCGATCGCCGAGAAATTGGGAGTCCAAAAGGTATTGCTACCGCTCTCTTATGGCGCTTCTTCGCTTGTGCTACTAGATATGGTCGCATCGCTTCTTCAAGAGCAGAACTTGGCTCACAAGGGAAAGCAGGGCTTCGAGCTCGTTGTGCTTCACATTAAAGAACCTGGAGAAACAAAAAAAAGTGGCAATCCTGTAAATATAACCCCTGGTGTTTTTCAATCCCTCTCTAGCGTGTACTCTCCGGTCAAGATAGCATACCATGAAATCGACCTTAGGAACAGTATCCCAAAAGCCGTTATGAACATCGCGGTTGACCATGACTTCGGAGTCATTGCATCTGAAGCGCAGACAACAAATAATAAAACTATGGAAGATTTGTTGCTGTTGTGTGGTAGTCGGTCTCTGCAAGAGGATTTGTTGAGCTTACTCAAGAGTGAGCTAATTAAGAAATTTGCTATGAAGTCAGATTGTCAAACTATACTCTACGGACACAGCATGACCAGAATTGCAAATGAGGTCATTGCGTTGACGGTGAAAGGCAGGGGTCTGACGATTCACGAATCTGTAACAAACAGAGTAATCAACTACGACGGCAATGATATTCAAGTCATATACCCTCTACGCGAAATTCTCAAAGCTGAAGTACATGCCATATTGCTGTTTAACGATCACTTACAAAAGTACTTTGTCCCTGAAGCTGAAGCAGGTTCACGCCTTGCAAAGAACAAGACTGTGAGGGATCTCACGACCCAGTATTTCGACAATCTAGACGCCACGGGCTATGCATCTACTGCTTCTACCGTTGTCAAAACTGCTGAAAAGTTAGGTGAATCGAAGGAACCCGAAATAGGTCATTGTGAAGTGTGTGGATCAACGATACATCATCAGCCCAAAAAATGGCTTAAAGACATCACTGTGACAACGCCAGCTAAGCTAGTCACGGTGGAAGAATTGGAGTATGCCCGTGAATTTGGAGAGACAGAAGGACCGCTGATGGGAAGAGAACTTGTTACCTGCTATGGATGTACAGTCACGTTGGCTGGATCAGGAAAGGGGTTCGTTTGGCCTATGAGAGCGAGCGAAAAGGAAATCATCGACGAGTATGTGTTAACGGACGATGAAGAAGACGAATTATGATGTTGGGACGGATAAGATGTGGGTAATAGAACTAATACATAAACAAAAGCATCGGTAAGATGAATAAGCGATTGTGGAAAAGCTA
This sequence comes from Australozyma touchengensis, assembly GCA_030566735.1. Lineage (NCBI taxonomy): Eukaryota > Fungi > Ascomycota > Pichiomycetes > Serinales > Metschnikowiaceae > Australozyma > Australozyma touchengensis. Next base: position 207,526 of record JAKUAS010000007.1, on the reverse strand, counting down.
TTCGCAGATTCGCACGAAATCTTTCCTAATTGGCTGGTTATTGAGTAGCAATTGTCGGTTGCGGCCATATCAAGTGGAAAATACTGTTTCCCGTCCGATCAACGTTAGTCAAGCCACTTAGAGCCACACTGAGTAATGCAGTGGGAGACCATGTGTGAAATTGTGGTGCTGCAATCTTTTTGTTGCCCTAAGGGCAAATAGTCTTAGTGAACATGTTTGTGGTCTTGTTGCTAGGCGTACAGTCTCCATGGCTAGACTTAGCGGCAATAAGAATGAAGAAATATCGTTGATGGTATCAACTAAAATATCGATATTTTTACTCCATGCATTTCTGATATTTATTCGTGAACATGTATATCAGTCCTGATCTTTTCTGATTGCAAACCATTATACACACCATCAACAGATCGGACTACTTCACTTCTTCTAATAACCCATGCACGCATTGGCGTCTGCTCATCAGCGACAATGGACCAAACGCGTACATGACGATTCCAGTCTAGCCAAGTACGGCATATCCTCGATCCAGCCCGTTCCGTCTCTACGCACACACTCATCGTCACAGATCCCACCAGAAGCTCTACAGTTTGCTCCACCCTTGGCCGCATACACTGCCGAACAATGCGGGGCCGATGAAATGTTCCTGGAATACAATAGCACGTCCCAAAGCGCGGCGTTGCGCGGAGTTAAAGACATCGCCTTGTTCCTGCCACAAACGCTGAAGAAGCTACAAAGGCTCCAGCAAATCAGGGAGATGGGCTACTTCACGCTTCGACCTGTTGGATTCCCGAAGTTGATGGCTGAGGTGGACAGCGAGCAGTTGGCGGAGGAGGAGGAGCGCCGCTCGGGCCATTCGGAAAACCTGACAGCCATGGAAGCTGGTGAACACAACACCCACCACACTCTGACTTCTACGGCCAATGTCGACAATTCTAGGGACTCTAGTGATATAGGGGGTCCCTCGTCGTCTCTGGAATTGCACTCTGCAGCCTTGGCGGCAGGTATGGACCGAGATCTAGACGACAATTTGGTGGACGCCGACTTGAATGATCTCTCCCTCCAAACAGAAGATGCAGACTCCGACACCCCGGATGCCTTCATGGCCGAAGAGGTGGAATACCAAAATGACCACAGTTTAGCGCCGGGTTCTACAGTCGGCTCAGGAAGTTTCATAATCCAAGATAGCGGCACAGCCGGTTCTGGGCCCGCCTGGATTAGCCCTCTAGTTACTACAAGTTCACGCGTGGTAAGCACATCTTCCGCTCGACCTCAAGATGAATCGGATGTGGATATGACTCTCGATTAACCGTATTGGATCAACAGAATGCATTTCTTGAAACGTGCAATCATCTGTGGTCGCTATTTAAGAGTAACACTGTTAATAAATGCCATGATGCAACTTTTGAATCTCCCAAGCTTTCTATTGCACACTGCTCTGTCTATTATGTTAAACCTATCGTCTCATTAAATCCACCTTTGCGTTCTGTAAATGCAACGCGGGAATCATCCACTTCCCGCACGAACACCGAGATCCCTTCCAACTATAACCACCCACCTTGGCCTCACATTTTGGGCATGCAAACTTCCCTTCCAACTCCTGTTTACTTAACTCGTCTTCCATCCAGTCCATGGGCTCTGTCATGAAATAGTGAGAGCATGTCTTTGCGGCATCTACAGAAGAAATGATTCGGCGGGAGTTGGGAACTGTTCTCACGAAATGTCCTTGCCGAGAATCAGCGCCGGGCATCTCATGCGTCTCTATATCTGTATTTTGAGCCAAGACAGTTCTGCACCTCTTGCACCTTAGATTGAATGCACTCTCGACTTCTTCTTCTATAGGTTTATCTCCTACTTCCTGACCTGCGTTGTTTGTGTTTGGGGTTCCTCTGTTATCACTGTTCTTCTTCTGCCAAATACCCGATTGGTGTAGTAACGCACCGGACAGGTCTAGTTCCAAGCTTCTCTTTATGGCGTACTCCCTGTATGCTGGATTAGAAGTGTCTACCTTGAACTTCATTTGCGAGAAGAGATGCAATTGTTCCACAAACCCAGGGTTGGGCTCAGCATCAGGAACCTTCCGCTTGACCGCATGGAGGGCTTGTTTGTAGGTCAAATTATACTTGTACATCAAGAACGCGATAATTACTGCTACGGACCTAGACTTCCCTTGAGCACAATGCACGAGGACTCCACCCTTGTGTTTTCCACTGCTTTGCCCAGAGCCTTCGCCTTCACTGCTCTCCGCGACACATAGAGCCTCTTCGATGAACGCTGTAGCGGCTTCTAAATGTTCTATTAGATTGGAGGTGGGCTCATCGGTGATATCAATGTGAAGATGGGAGTAGTCCTGTCGTATATGAGGCGGAAGAGGGCCATTTACGACCGAAATCACGCCGCTTATGCCGAATTCAGATTTCAAATCTATATGCGAATCTATCGGTTCGATTGAAGAAACATAGATGTTTCCTAGAATTCTTTGGACCATTCGGTAGTCTTGATATAGTAGATCGATGAGCTGCGCTTCCTGCAAGTAGGCACCAGAGAGCCTTGATTCGGAAAACCATATAGATTGATCGTATTATGAAACTTCCTTTCGTATTTCTGCTTTGTTTATTTTTTGACATTTTTCAATGTCGTCGATCAATTATTCCATTGTCGAGCGTATGCCGCTTAGCCTTTGAGAGGCGTCATGGCAATTTCCCAAGCTAAGAAATTGAGAAACTAGGAATAAATTGGATTGCTTGCTACTACGGCATCGATGCAAATTGGATTTGGTGGGCATCTCTTCGGATATCGGCACATAAATGCACATTAACTCAGGGAATCCCCCGGCACATATGCACATTAACACTCTAAGGGAATCCCACGGCGAAAGCAAGATCTAAGGTTTTCGAACTAAGGTACTTCGCCAAGAAATATTCATTCGAATTTACCGTTGACGTGCGCTCCATCAATGTCAACGCTAATGCAACGCAAGAAACGAAGAAATAACTAAGCGTCGCACAATGCGATTCGAGCCGCTTTCTTCATGAACTCTTCTTTTTTTCCGTCAGTTAATTGTCGACCGGAGTAAAACCGGCGTTTCCTTTAAGTAGGGGTGCATGCATTAATTGGTGCATCTGACGCAAGTTCTATTACCTGATCAATTTAAAGGTTAACGGTATGGGAAGGCTCGACCAAAAAGAGAAAGGAAATGGGCGCAATATCCAATATATGCCGAATCTGACGCAGTTCGTGTACAAGGCAACAGTTTGCATTGATCTGGTACCGGACCAGTTCAGGGCTTGTCCTGCGCTCATCGTATTCCTCACCGGTTTGCTCGGAGGTTCTGCGTCCAAGCCTATCAAACCGTTTGAAGCAGATAGTTTTTCCGGCTTGGCACTTGTTTTGGTCTCGTTCATCCATACATTCGACCACATGTTCACCATAAGTGCTGGTCAAACAAACACAAATATTCATGAAAAAATTCAACTTGCATCTCCTTTATTCGACTCTGGCTGCCTCCTTTATAATTGTTCGAAATTTTGTCTAGGTAAACCCTGTAGAATCGCTTGTTCCTGATCCACGTGCACACCTAATTTCACAGCCGCTCTGGCTGCAAATTATCAATAACAACGGATTTTCTTGGCTCTTGTCTTGCAAAGCTGCAAATACGCTTCCTTAATTGTTTATCCAGGGTATGACTATATAAATACGGCCATTCGCCAACAGCCTGATTTTGAGCTCAAGCTAAACAACAATGGTTTCCATCTCCAAGCTTTTGAACAACGGACTTCTCCTTGTTGGCCAATCTGCCTACAGAGACTTGGCTACTCCAGAGCAGGCCAGTGTGGAGTCTTACAACTACGTCAGATTCTTGGGTGGCGCAGGACCCTATGTCCAGCGCCCAGGATACGGTATTTCCACAGATGTCCCCGACCAATGTCAATTGGAGCAGGTGCAATTGTTGTCCAGACACGGTGAGAGATATCCATCCACCAAGGTCGGTGCCAGCCTCGAGGCCATCATGGACAAGGTGAAGGCATACAACCAGACCTTCAAGGGCGAGTTGGCTTTCTTCAACGACTACAAGTACTTCGTTCCTAACAAGAACTTGTACGAAAAGGAGACCAGCTCCGCTAACTCCGAGGGAACCTATGCGGGAACCAACGACGCGCTCAGACATGGCTTCACTTTCAGAGCAAAGTACCAATCTTTGTTCAATGCCACCACTGAGAAACTCAATGTGTTCACTTCCAACTCTGGTAGAGTTCACGAAACTGCCAGATACTTCGCCCGTGGTTTCTTGGGAGACCAGTACTCCGAGAAGGCTGCTAACTACTACATTTTTGCCGAGAACCTGACCTTGGGCGCTAACTCTTTGACCCCCAGAAAGGCTTGTCTGACCTACAACGACAGTTCTAATGATGACATCATCGCCAAGTACGACACTTCGTACTTGGACAGTGCCAGAAGCAGAATTTTGAAGGAGAACAAGGGCTTTAACTTGACCAGCTCCGACGTCGCGACGCTTTTCTCCTGGTGCGCCTACGAGACCAACGTCAAGGGCTCCTCGAAGGTCTGCGACCTCTTCACTAACGAAGAATTCATCAGATACTCGTATTCCGTTGACATTGACAACTACTACTCCCACGGGCCAGGATACAACATCTCTACTGTCATGGCAGCACCTTACCTTAATGCCACCACGGCACTCTTGAACGAGGAGAACCCCAAATTCAAGATTCTCCTTGCTTTCTCCCACGACACCGACCTCGAAATCCACATCTCCGGTCTTGGCCTTGTGTCGCCAGAGCAGCCATTGCCCGTTGACCGTGTCCCATTCCCAAGCCCTTACTCTCATGTTCAAATTGTTCCACAGGGTGCTAGACTCGTCACCGAGAAGTTCAAATGTGGATCCGAATCCTATGTTAGAATCATCTTGAATGACGCTGTGGTCCCATTGAAGAACTGTCAAAACGGTCCTGGTTTCTCCTGCAAGCTCTCTGACTACACCAAGTACATCAACGACAGATTGGCCGGAATCAACTACAAAGAGCAATGTAAGATCGGTGATGCTCCCGCTGAGGTTTCTTTCTTGTGGGACTACGCTGCCAAGAACTACACTGCTCCAGACATCAACAAGTAATTTTTTATTTCTTCTACGTCTCTTCGATATCCCGTATTAAATGTGTAAATAAAAAAATACTCCTCGCTTTTCTAAACGATTACATGTAACTATAGTTTCTCGATTAAATCTTTATTATATCCCGATTGTGATTAGTTTACCAGATGCCTTTCTTAAGGTTGGCAAGGTTGGTACGAGCAAGAGTGAAAGCAGATTGGTTGAAGATGTCATCGATCTCTTCCAAAGTCTTGTCCTTAGTTTCAGGCATGAAGCAGACTTGGTAAATCAAACCGAGGAATGCAATACCTCCGTAGAATCCCAAAGTCAAACCAGTGTAAGTGAAGGCGTCCACCATCTTGGTGAAGTTGTAAGTAACAGTAAAAGCCCACAAGTAGAGGAACACAGAACAGATGGTCATACCCAAGGATCTAGTCTTCAAGTCGAAGGACTCGGATGGAATAACCCAGGTCAAAGTGGAGTAAGAACCAAAGAACAAGAAGTACAAGATCAAACCAGTCAAGTAAACACCTTCGGAAGCAGCCTTTTGGGTGTTGATGTTGAAGCGGTATCCAACACCCACGAGAACCAAACCGACGAAGAAACCGATAATGTTGTAACCCCAAACTCTTCTACCGAAACGGTCCATGAACAAGATAGCTGGGATAGTACCCAAAAGCAAGGAACCACCACCAACAAGAGACATGAACACGGATTCCTTCTCGTTGAAACCAATGGCACTCATCAAAGTGGACATATAGTACATGACAGCGTTCACACCAGTCATTTGACCCAAAGTAACCATGATAACAGCGTAGGTAAGAGCTCTTCTGTTTCTTGGGATGGTGAACAATTCCGTGGCGCTCTGAAGCTTGGACTCGTGGGCGGATCTCTCGACTTCCTGAAGAGCAGCCTGTCTCATTTCCAAGAATTCCAATTTAGCGCCTTCGTCGTTGATGTCTCTCAATCTCTTCCAGACGTTGTAAGCCATACCGTGTCTGCCCTTGTGGACCAACCAACGAGGAGACTCAGGCAAAAGGAACAAACCGAAGAACAAGATAGTGGAGAAGACCAAGGAAGAACCGACCATGAATCTCCAGCCACCTTTGACGGAGTAGAACATGGCGGCGACTGCGAAACCTAAGACTTCACCAAGCGCAATGTTGAACTGGTACATCGAAACAATGTTACCACGAACATTGGCAGGGACAGACTCAGAAATATAAATACCAACAATACCACCTTCAATGCCCACACCGATACCCAAAAGGAATCTTCCAGCGTATAACAAGTGGTGGCTCTTAGCACCAGCACACAAACCAGCACCAATTGTATACCAGATACAAGAGATAATAAGCGCAGATCTTCTTCCCAACCACTCAGTGATTGGGGTCATCATAATGGAACCAGCCGTGGCACCCAAAGGCATAAGGGCGGAAATCAAAGACATTTGGGAGGGGGTAATGTGCAAGGACTTTGTCATACCGATGGAGGCACCAGAAATAATGGACTGGTCAAGACCAGACAACAAACCAGCAGCAGCAGCGAAGGCACCCAAAAGGTACACCATGTGGTTTTTGTTTTTGAAGTTAAGGTGCATCTCGCAGTCCAACAAACGGTCCACGAAAGATGGCTTCTCGACAGCCTGAGCAGCCAAAATCTCCAATTCCTCGAACTCTTTGTCGAAGTTGAAGTTTTGTCTCAAGGCTTCTTGGTCAACTTTGCCATTGGAGTCGACTTTGATGTCGACCTCAGAGCCGCTGCTGTTCTTTGCAGCAGATTCTTCGAACATACTCATTTTGGGAGGTAATTTGTTGCTGAGCACAATGGGAAGGAGAGGGATCGGGGGAATCTAACGGCCTTTTATATGATTATCCGGAGGAACGATATAAGCTTTCATGCACGCCTCCGGAAATACTTTTTGGGTGTATACAGGCCAGTGTGGGGGACAAGGGCGGGGCTATAGATGCACCGTTTCTTATGTTGACGTATGTCGTGCTACTTTATTGTGACCTGCATGATCTTAGTCACTACGATTTTGTTGGAACGAGCTGAGCTGGCATTCTCAGGCCGACACGGACGGAAAAAGGTGTTGAACTAGTCGCGGGCACGTTGGTTCTACGGCCGATAAAGCTTTTCTTCACTTTGTCGCAGTAGGTAAATTGTCCGAAAGAGGAAAATTCCGTGGTGTGCATCTAGTCGGATTAATAGACAGTAGCAAGTGGGCAACAAATTCTTCAACCTGGGCCTGTCAAAGCCAGCACCCTTCTCCAAAGGACTCTGGCTGGAATCAGTGAGGTGCACATTTGCGATACTGGCACACCGTTTCCAATGATTTCGCCCATATAGCAGCTGCGCAGAGCCTAAACGCACAGGGCCCAACTTTTGAATCAGGGACAAATATTAATCCGGTACCCGCCGCACAGTACACGCGTTCCTGACGTGAGATGACTAACCAGATGAAGCCAAGAAAGATGGGCCGCCAAAATCAAAGGCTAAGGAACATGAGCGTAATTTTGATCTTCGAATCTGACAGTTGGCCATCGCACTTTGAACGAACCGAAAAGAAACTGAGCAGATCTTCCGGGTGCGGACCATGTGGAAGTTGGCATAAGATTTGAGGTATTTTCTCCGTGTCACTATTCTGTCGATGATTGTAGCTATTTTTATACGCATCTGAGTCGTAAATCTACACCACCATTAGACTGTGACAGTTGATCATTGGCTCAATGGTACTCCTCCTCCGTCATGCCAGGCTCACCAATCGGAAACCTGGCTCGATAACTCCAGCAGCAGAAAGAAATCTTATGATTTCTTTTCGCTTGACGTACGGACATTCCCAGATCGTTCTCGATGGCAAGCAACTATAGACGTGCTTCTGTGCCGAATGACACGCCCAATATGACAAACGTTGCAAACAACGTAAATTGACCTGCAACAGTCCCCACAGGACGAATGCATTAGACCGCCAATCGCAGCCAATGACAGATCCTCACCCCAGAAGCACCCCATATTCCCCAGATCCCCCATCTACACCTGCACCTCCACGATCACCACCTGTCCGTGTAATGATATCCTGTATATGCTCGGGAGCTTGTGCAGGCCCTTCGGGTAATTGGTTGTTCCGGTGCATGGATGGCTATGTGGCCCTGCAGGCAACGCGGAGGTTTCAGAGGTTGTTCCAGATCCGGCACTTTCTTTTTGGGCGCCTGTACCCTAAGTGGCATTATCATAATTCCAGCCGTATGAGATCGTTTTTTGGGTACTTTGATGAGGGGCTAGAGCGGTTGTGAAACTTCCCAGCCTAAGCATTACGAGTATTGACGTGGACTTTTGTTGCATGTAGAACCGACTAGATGATCCGTCCAAATGGTGAATCTGATTACGCCGAGCTTCCAAAGCGACCATCAAACTCTTCCCGCAAGTGTTTCTTGAGCATGGCCAAACGCGTAGCGAAAGATTTTCCGCAGTACGTGCATTCCAACTCGTTGTTAAGTTGGTCTGCGAGCCATTTGTGTCTGCGGCGGAGGAAAGCACCTTGTGATTTGAGGTCATGAGCCATTTCCCGTTCGGAATCGTGTGCGGCAGTTACTGTCTTTGGTGCACTGTTCTGTTTTGCATTTGACAGAGATTGAGTTTCGCTTTCTTTGTCTCCCAGATCAATTAGCCCTGCTTCAAACTTCTGTGGGTCAGCGCCCTCCAGCAGAACCAGGTTAGCACCTGATGCATTCGTTTTACTTCCAGGCTCCGCTTTTATGTGACATCTGTCATCCTCCTCAACACTGCACTCAGAGCTGTCAGAGCTGCAACTTAACTCGTCGCATAACAGACCATAACCTAGGGAGAATCTTTTTCCACCACGGGTATCAGCAAGTACTGCATTCCCGAACGTTTCTAGCTCCACGAAAAATTCGGTGCAAAACGAATTGTAGTGTTTCTTATGCTTCACAAACGGCAGATTCATGTCTCTCGTCAACACGTGAATATGGAGATTTGACATCGAAGGAGTTGAGTGTACACCCACTTTGATGAACGATTTTCTAAAAGAATCCCTTTGTGTGGCATGGTCTGGAAGGTATCCCTTGTTGACGAAATGCTCCACGGCTAGGTCTTTGGCAAAGGCCACTCCAGCCTCCACTTTTCGCCGCACCCCAGGGTCCGCTAGGGCAGCCAAGGGATGAACATACGTGATGGCTTCATCCACGGGTAGCACCAAGTAATGGCACGTGCTCTTGGGATACTTGTCTTTTATGACCACCACATGTTCGTCTTGATACACCACCGAGGGGTGACGAGGGTTATCGATGTACAACTGAAGGTTGTTTCTGAAAGACATGTTGTACAAGCGAGACTCAGCATCGAGCGAGGTGTAGGTAATCCTTCGTGCAAAAGCTGGACTTTTAGTCAAGTTCAATTTGCCACCACCAGCTGGTCATCTTGTTCAGAGAAACCACATTTCTTGTAATTATCCAGGTCAGTTCTGTTTTGCAGCCAGCTAACAACACGAGTCGCAGCCATCAATCATACGGTTGAGTATAGCTACAAGGTTACATGCTATTGTATCTGTTAAGTACATAAATATCCACCGACGGCCTCTGGGATTATACCTTGGTTTTGGAGTGCTCGCATCATGAACTTCCTCTACAGCACCCTAACAAACTGTCACATCCCACGTAGTTGCTAATCAAGTCTTTCTCTTTTTAGCGGAACCACCGGTTTTACCAGTGGTCTTGACGGCAACATCGTCCGGCTGTGGCAGCGTGGCGTTCGATTGGTCCTTCTGGCCCTGTTCTCCCGTTTGGCCGTCCTGCAACTCCTTGTTATCCATGAGCTTGGCTCGTTGCAATTCCCCAACAAACCATATCACAAGTGCATACAACAATGCTGCAATCACAAATAGGTTTATGAAGTGAATGGATCTCGTGTAGTACACCAAGAACAATAGGGATAGAAGAAGGAGAATGAAAGAACCGTGTGTGGCCTTAAGAAGCGCAGGCGTCGTTCCCGGTGTAAATATGGACTCCCATAGTTCCACGAAGAAAGACATTTCCCAAAGACTTATCTATGGCAGTAGCCCTTGCATGGAAAACTCGTAGTAAGCACTGCATCCGTACCTCTCGTCAGGAAAGTCAAGGAGTAGTAGGATTGCATAACTGGAATGTTGTTTTTGCGCAAAATGCTCTGTAGCATTACTGAGGGCAATTATCAGATTTGTTTTTTTCTTTTTTTTTTCTGTTTCTAAATCATGAACTGGACCAGCGCTTCAGATCAAGGGGATTTGTCACGTGACAGCTAACTCTACTCTACACACATCATAGCTGAGTGACTATCGATTTATCCGACAAATTCAACATGGCACTTATAGAAGATCTGTTTATCTCCGACGAGGAAGTCGAATACTGGTATGTATCTTCCACCGCCTAGAGCTGCTTTCAAAATCGCGTTGTATCGCCGAACAAATTACTAACTCCCAGTCCATTATGTGTGGAGGAAATGGATATCTCCGACAAAAACTTCAAGCCCTGTCCATGTGGCTACCAAATATGCCAGTTCTGTTACAACAACATTCGACAGAATCCAGAATTGAATGGCAGATGTCCTGGCTGTAGAAGACTCTATGATGACGAAAGTGTGGAGTACAGAACATTGACTGCTGAGGAGTACAAGATGCAGCAAATCAAGAAGGAGAAGCGTGAGCGTGAAAAGAAACAGAAGGAGAAGGAGAAGAAAGAGCTGGAGCTCGCTAGTAAAAAGCACTTGGCTGGACTTCGTGTAGTACAGAAGAACTTGGTGTACGTGACTGGGTTGAATCCGCCATGCGCACAAGAAGACCTCCATTCTGTATTACGCTCTGAGAAATACTTTGGGCAATACGGAAAGATCCTGAAGATAGTCATCAATCGTAAGTCGCCATCAGGGATGGTTGCTGCCTCCCTGGGCCAAAGCATTGTGGTTTATGTGACTTTCACGCGTAAAGAAGATGCCTCGAAATGTATCGAGGAGCTCGACGGGTCTATCTGTGACGGCAGAATGCTTAGAGCTGCACATGGTACCACCAAGTACTGTCTGTCGTATTTGCGTGGCCATCCATGTCCAAACCCAAACTGTATGTTTTTGCATGAACCTGGCGAAGAGGCAGACTCTTATACTCGTAAGGATTTGTCGACACATCAAGGTATTAAAATGGGAATGAGTGGTGCCCATCATGATAGTAGTGACAACTTGACTGCATACCATTACAATGACGAAGATGAAGAAGATAGAGTTCATGCGGCGAGCGCATCTGGTACTCTGGTTTCCCATTCCACTCCGACTACCAATCATTCTGCTCCTATTCTTCCTGCAACAGCTCATTGGGCGAAAGCAACGGGAAGCAGCAATGCAGATTCTCCATCAGTAAGCAATTCTGCCTTGGCCAACTCGGCCGCATTCCCTACTTTGGGGGAAATCTTCAAGGAGCAAAAGCCGCAGAAGAAGGATGCGAAGAAGTCGAAGAACAAATTGAACAAGGATGGATCTTTGCCGGATGATGTTGATATTGATGATTATACAATTCGGCGGTACGCTGAAGATTCCATGCAACGTTTACAGACATTGGCGGACTCAAAGCAGAAACTCAAAGTTTCTTTTGATGTTGTGTCTGACAAAGAAAACTCGTTGCCTCTTTTCCATTTTGAGCCAACTTCTCTTACTTCTTACTCGGCTTCAATTGAAGATGAAAAGTCTCTCGCTGTGCAAATCATCGAGAAGCTTTTGCTTAGACCAATGAAGAATTATCACTTAGCATACTCGAACCAACAGCAGCATACCTTCCAACAGCCCCCTCAAGACCTGGCTCAGTCTCAAATGTTACTACAATCGCAAACCCCTGGAGCTCAAAAGATGCAAATGGAACAAGACCCTGAGCTCGCTCAAAGGCAACAGCAACAACTGCTTCAACAACTCCAACAGCAACAGCAGCAAATGCTCTTGATGCTTCAACAACAGCTTGCGCAGCAGAACTCGCTGATGCCCTCGAATATGAATTCAGAACAAATGGGACAAATGCAAACGCCCAACTTCGCTTCGCAGCTTGACGCCTTGAAGAGAAGTGAGAGGGGAAAGACTGCTACTCCTCCTCCTCCCGGTTTGTTCAGTAAGGCTTCAGAGAATACGGTTCCTCCAGCCGCTAATAAAAATGTCCCCTCGTCAAGCTCCCAGTTGTTGACACAATTGATGAGCGGCAAGAAGTGAATGTAATATATAGCAGGAAATAATTGAAAAGTTTTGAGTTATCTTCTTCTTGTATGTATCTCATTTGTATAAACTAATGAGTAAACGCCTTAAATTTGAATTTCTAAAACTATCCTCGCAAAAACAATTATTATTCATTCACTTAGCGCTCGATTTTCTTTAATATCAAGATTCAGCTCGCACTTTCGTTCTCTTACTATTTTTTTTCCAATTTAATCATAGCTACTTCATTTATTTGTGCGGCGTAGTAAAACCAATTATTTGGACACCACAGGATACACCTTCTCTACAGCATACCCACTATTGATTAAGACGCTCGTTTATGAGACGACACAGCGCTTCGTCGAAAACATCCGTTTCCATCATGCGTTTAAGTCGAGTCTCTATAACATTCGCATGAATCTTCACCTGATGCTCGCGAAGCAAGCGCAACATCAAAATCTTTATCATATTCATTCTTGCAACCCTCTGGGTGACATCTTTCGTATCCGGATCAATTTTGCTCATATACTCTACTGTGGTGATAAGCGACTTTGACTTCTCAATATCCCAGAAATCAGTGATGATACCTTTACTTAGTTTTTGAGAGTAATACAGGTTGTCTTTAGTAGACTTCGCGATTGCTTCAAGTAGAATATCAAACTGATTACGATCAGGCAATGTCAGTGTTTTTGGCGTAGGGAGAGTTGGGACTGGTTTCTGGGAATTGACCAGAGGTTTTTGGGAATCGGGGGCTGGCCGTTTATGAAGTGATTTCTTTACTGACATCATCTTCTTTCTATCTTTCATCATATCTTGAAACTCAGCCAGTTTCCGGCGCTTTTCCACGTCAGCTACATCAAACAACTTGCCAGTTTTGAGCCGGAGATACTGCACCATCACAGATGACCTGTTGCTGATTGTTGACGGAACACTTAACTCAGCCTCAACAAGGGCGTCAAGGTCTTTGGCAGTCCAAGTCTTGATCTCAGGTGGAGGATATGAGAGCCCTGCCCTAGCTGATGGAGGAGTACTTGTGGAGTTAGGAGCCTTTGAAGGAGGGCTCATAGTGGTTGCATCTATGTCTAGTGGAGCAGGCAGCATCGTCTTCATATTAGGGTTCTTGATTTTGTGAAAACTGGCAACCAAATCACAATAATTCGAGGATGGTTCACCGAGACGCCCGTAAGTATTTCTGTGAAGAAGGAAGAGGTAATAACGGCCACGAACTTCCCAATCAGGGATATTCATTCCGGTCTTCCTTGAAAATTGTAGCCGAATCTCCTCCCATGGAATGACCACGTACTTTGTCATGTTACTATATATACTGGACGCCACCAGGTGGAAAACTTGAATATTATATCTGTACTTTTCCATTTGTGAACTCCTGAGTCCGTAGTGCAGACGGAGAGATTCTGCTTCCTCGATAGATAGATCCACGTTAAAATTTCGCCTGAACGCTTCTTGGGTAGCGGGCACTGGATTTTTCAAGTCATTCATTGAGGCAAAAATGAGGGTTTTGATGTGCGAACGAGACCATGTCTTGAGCTTCAAAATGCCGCTCTCCAAATAGAATCTTTTGTTGTTATTATGCACATCTTCGCCGCTAGGAGATAGCTGTCTCTTTTTAGAGGTATTAGGTGAGTTCGATAGTATCGAAGGGCCAGCTGGATTAGAATGATGTGGTTCTTTTGAATTAACAGGTAAAGGAACTGAATGTGGCTCATGTATAGAACTTTGAGCATGCTGAGGTTGATTCACGGTCGAGGCATCCTGAAAAATGTTTACGGGAGAGTGAGCTGAGTGAGCTCGCGTTGTCTGCGGCGCCTTTGCTTGGAGTGCTGGGGCAGAAGGCTTAGGAATAGGAGACCTTGCAACAGAATGTTGCGACGTAGAAGGCGGTGGAGCAGACTTGCCGGAAGCTGCGTCGTTTTGAGTAGCATTTAAATCAGAATTCTGCACTGTTGAGCGCTCTTTTTTCTCTTGCTCAATCAATTTAGCGTTAGGGTGCTTATCTGTGAGACTCTGTGGTTCAGCACTTTCACTGACATTTTCACGCACGTTCCTAGCCGTTTCGCTACGGGCAACAGGTGAATTTGTCTTGGGAGTAAGGACGTTTCCTGCTGGATTTGCGCTATAGGTCGCGGCCCTTGGCACACCCCTTTGTTTGGAAATCTCTGCCATTATGCTCATTAGCTCATTGGGAGTAGCCAGAGAAGAAATCAACAGATGGGAAACCTTTCCTGCTTCTTGAGCGTTTTGCTTGAATTCTCGTCGCAAGGCAAACAAGTCGTAGACCTTTTCGTAAAGGTCGTAGATGGGGAGCTTCAGCTCAATGCGGGCGTTCACCGACGCCAACTCGTCCAATAAATTGCGATAGTCCGAGTCCCACTTGCTTTTTGAAGTCTCGTAGTACGTCTTCAATGCGATATACGAATAGTTGAGAAGATCAAACTCGTAGACGCTGCCAATGGAAGCCTTTAGACTTGGGTCAGCCAGGTCAATTAACGACTGGTACCTCGTCTGCAACACCTCGCGGGCCGCTAGATACATCTCTATTTTCTTCTTAAGCAAGCCACTCATTCCTCAAAAGATCTGTTGGGCGGGCTAACCTTAGACAAGGAGAGGTGGGACAATTACCAATGCGATTTAGGTGTGTGTTGTGATGGCCCTAGAGGATCACCCTAATTTTTTTTGTGGGCGCGACAGTGGGGCCGGGCTGAGACGAACAGAAGGCCGAAAAACAAGAAGCATGAGGGTAAGAAGGTGTTCGCTTCCAGAAAAAAAATTTGGAGATTATTTTGTCA
Source organism: Australozyma touchengensis (assembly GCA_030566735.1). Taxonomy (NCBI): domain Eukaryota; kingdom Fungi; phylum Ascomycota; class Pichiomycetes; order Serinales; family Metschnikowiaceae; genus Australozyma; species Australozyma touchengensis. The sequence continues at coordinate 192,403 of JAKUAS010000007.1, read as the reverse complement.
CAATTCACAAGAAAAAATATGTTTTTTGGCCCTGCGTTTCTCTTTACTTAGTGTAGTGTGGGTGTTAGTGCTGGAGGCTCTAGGGCCACAGAAGGGGCCGCACCGCCTGGGGCGAGCCTATTTTAGGGCCAGGGCTATCTCGCTTGGGCAGAAGTCGCACTTTTCTTGAGAAAGTCAGGACTTTTTTATAAAATATTACAATCATAGTTCTCTTATTTATATAAGAGATAAGGTTACGAGCGTTTTTCTTTAATTAAGGCGGTTTTGCGTCGTTGGCGCCATAGCCCTGGCATGGCCCGGCAGTAAATAATGAGGCCCAAAGGATACGTGCGTTCCTGCAAATATCCACATTGTAACGCGAAAAGCGACAAAAGGCAACTTTTGTGCGCGCTTTTGCCGTAGCCATTTATTGCACCAAAATTATTTGCAGCCACTTTGGCTCAAGGCTCAACTTTCTCTACTGCATCCAAGGCGTTGGCTGACTCGTTGCTTTAGTAGATACTTCGTTTCCCTGGTTTGCCTGGAAACTCGCCCATATTTATATTCTGATTAGTCTGTATCTTTAAGAAAATGCGTTTCTTCCTTTTCCTTAATTCGAGTGCTGCATGGCATCATGATCCTGCCCTCGATGCTCTTCAATTGCTTTGGTCCTCTTTATTGCCTAGCAAATCTTAGTCTTACTGTTACCTGGACTAGGGCCACAACGTGTGGTGATATTCGCCATAAAATTAAATCCTTTTTGCTGCCCCACTATTGATGTTGATCATGAATGTTTTAACTGGTGTCGTTTCTATTCGTGTCCTCCATTTCTAGAGGAATATACATCTATTTACAAACGTCCGCACACTTGTTGCAGAGTGTTTCTGGTGTTTCCGACAAATGCTTCCAACATCTAGGGCATTTGCTCTTGGGAGACAACAGGATCGCGGCTGTGGCCTCTCCTTGAGATAATGCTATTTCAATAGTCTCTTTGCCAGGGCCCGGGCCTATATGGGTCTCAGAAACAAGGAAGTAATCGCTCAAGTGGTCTTTATGCGCTGACAAATAATTTTCCACCGCTTTTCCTCCGCTCAAATGAATTTGGAGCTCGAGCTTGTTCTTGTAGTACCCGTCGCTTCTCAATTGCTCGAGCGCCTTGAAGATTGCATCTCTAAGTTCCCAAATACTCTTCATATCATTATCTGCTTCCGCATTCTTATACTGGCTTGGAACAGAGTAAAAGTTCCAGGGCATCATGAACGGTGAAGCTACACCTTCTCTTTTCTCAAAGTAACTGTCCCAGACCTCTTGAGTTAAGAGGGGTTGGATCGGAGAAAGAAGCCCAACATACGTGTGAAGCACTTGCGATAATACAGTTTGGATTCCTCTTCTTTGCTGTGAATCCTGCTTGCTTGTGTAAAGACAGTCCTTCGAAATATCAAAGTAAATAGCACTCAAGTCGCCAGCCATGTGGCTATTGATTTCTCTGACAACCTTGGCGTAGTTATTGCTTGCATAAGCTTGATTGACTTCTTGTTCCAAAAGATAAAGTCGGTTAAGGACCCATTTATCCAAGGCACTAAGCTTCTCATAGTCCAAAGGCTCTTCGAAGTCGTGGAGGTTTCCCAATAAATACTTGAATGTGATTCTTAACTTCTTCACGTTCTCCTGCACTCTCTTCAATACTTCTTGACTCACACTTACATCCAGACTGTAATTAGAAGAAGCTACCCATAATCTAAGTCCATCCGTCCCCAAAGCTGGGATAAGTGGCTTTCCTCCTCCACTGATGACGTCCAGGGGTACTATCACGTTACCCTTTGATTTGGACATTTTATCGTTGTTTTTATCCAAAGTAAAACCGTGTGTGACAATTTTCTTGAAGGGTGTCACGGCCTGGAACCCAGATCCTTCTCCAGATGCAATGATTCTGTTTAATGCTGACGACTGGAACCAGCCACGATGCTGGTCGCTTCCTTCCAAGTAAACATCAGCAAGAGGAGCTGTATCTTTGAAAGACGAGTCCTTTCCAAGTAGAGTCGTCCAGGATACACCAGAGTCAAACCACACATCCATGGTGTCTTTGTACTTATAGTATTTTTTGCCATCCATATGTTCTGGAAGCCAGCGGCTAATGTCTTCTTCTTCAGTAAACCATTGGTCTGTACCATACCTTTCAATCAGAGCCACAACATGTTTGATGGTCTCGAGATCTTCTACAGGTTGTTTGGTACGTTTATCGTAAACAATGGGAAGTGGAACACCCCACTGTCTTTGTCTGGATATGCACCATTCTGTTCTATTTTTCAAGAAAGCCGAGAGTCTAGCTCTCCCTGCCTCTGGTACGAACTCGACGTTCTGTAACAGAGAAACTGCTACTTCTTTTATTCTTTCTACATTTATGAACCACTGTGGAGTTGCACGTTGGATCACCGGGGTTTTAGATCTCCAGTCGTACGGGTAAGAGTGCTTGAAATTTTGGTTTACGTGGTATAGCATATTGTTAGAAGTGAGTGTCTCCAAGACTTTTTTGATTGAGCTCTTACCGTTGGCATATTTACCAGCAAGATGTTTGAAGCCCTCTGGAATACACGCATTTACATAGCAGCCGGTCTCATCAACCACAGATGCAATGACTAAATTATTTTTCTTTCCAATCAAATGATCTTCTGATCCATGTGCTGGAGCATTATGCACGAGACCAGTACCCGCGTTAGAGACCACATGGTCACCGTGTAAGACAGGGAAAGTTTCGTCTGTTTTATTGCTAGGATTTTCGTATCTGAGATTTTCTAAATCAGTTCCTAGAATAGTGACACTGGTCTTTTGATACTTCTCGTCTAGAGAAATGACAGCGTCGGCGAGATCTTGTGCTACTACGATCATTTCTCCAGTCTCTGTGTGGCGCAAAGCGGTGTATGACATGCTTCTATTGATGCAAATGGCTTTGTTGCCTGGAATAGTCCATGGCGTCGACGTCCAGATCAACAAGCTGAGTCTATTGTCACCAGCAATGCTCTTGACAAAAGGTGACTCAACAAGAGGAAATTTTACGTAGACGGCGGTTGATCTGTGTTCTGGGTTATACTCGAGTTCTGCTTCTGCCAATGCCGTTTGGGTCTCGCAACCCCACCACACTGGCTTAAGTTGGCGTGACAAGAGCCCCATCTCAAACAATTTCGTAAACACTTTGAGTTGGTTGACTTCGTACTCATGGTCCATGGTCACGTATCGCGTGTTGAAGTCTGTCATGATAGCGAAATCTACGAACTGCAGCTTCTGACGTTCAATCAGATCCAGTGCTAGCGCTCTACATTTCTCTCGAGTTTCTTGGATAGAAAGTTTCCCGAACTTCTCACTCACCTTTATCTCAATTGGGAGTCCGTGGCAGTCCCATCCAGGGACGTAGTTGACCCGGGCATTGTTTCGTATTAACTCGTATCTGTTGATAATGTCTTTCAAGATCTTATTGAGGGCATGGCCCAAATGCAAATCTCCATTGGCGTAAGGAGGTCCGTCGTGTAACACGAAATCTTTAGTGAAATTCGAGCGGGCGAGCTGCCATTTATATAAGTTCTGGGACGACTTTTCAATTAATGTGGCCCTCTCTACATCAGTAGGAAGTTTCGGAGAAAAGGGAGTCTTCGGTAGAAGTAGGGTTTTGGAGTACAGCTGTGTTTGTGCTGATGCTATAGCTGAGACACTGAAACGACGAATCGGCTTCATTGGGGAATTTGGTCTACTTAAGTATAACTAGAAATTTGTTGTCTCGATCTGATTCGGAACGGTTGTATGCAGTATACGTAATTTTTCAGTCCTCCAAAGCGACAGAACACGCTCCAATACATACTTTTCATTAGTTACATTCTTTTCGCTTTTGCAATTACGAGAGCAAGAAGTTTACATTCTCACATTTCACTTATACAAAAGCGAAATTTTCTGGCCATATCTACGTTTATTGTCCTACAACCAATACTCTAGTAAATAAATATCATTCAGACGTTACTTAGTTCTTGTTGATCGACTTCACCAACTCAATGTACTTTTCGGTGGAGAACGACTTAGGTCTCTCGATAGGCAATCCAAGACCACGGTCCAAGATCAATTGTGGCAAAACACCGAATGCTCTGGAAACACCGAACAAAACAGTGTAGAAGGACTCCTCGGTCAAACCGTAGTATTGCAACAAAACACCAGAGTGCGAGTCCACATTTGGCCATGGGTTCTTGGTCTTACCGTGCTTGGTCAACACACCTGGAGCAACCTCGTAGATGTTAGAAACCAACTTGAACAACTCGTAGTCGGGCATGTGCTTCAAGGCAAACTCTCTTTGGGCAGTGTAACGAGGGTCGGTCTTTCTCAAGACAGCGTGACCGTAACCTGGAACAACTCTGCCGGCGTTAAGGGTGTCCCACAAGTACTTCTCAATGGCCTCCTTCGAGTGGTCGCCCTTCAAGTCGTCCTTCAACTTGAACAACCACTCCAAGACTTCCTGGTTGGCTCTACCGTGCAAAGGACCGGCCAAACCGTTCAAACCAGCAGCCAAGGACAAGAATGGAGAGGAGAGAGCGGAACCGACCAAGTGGGTAGTGTGAGCGGAAACGTTACCTCCCTCGTGGTCCGAGTGGATGGTCAAGTACAATCTCATCAACTCCAAGAACTCCTTGTTCTCACCGAAGCCCAACAAGGTAGCCAAGTTAGCACCGTAGTCCAAATCCTTCGAGATCTCACCGGCCAACTTACCGTCGTGGAAAATGTTGCGGTAGATTCTGGAGGCGATGTTGGGCAATTTAGCCAACAACTCGATGGAGTCCTCGTAGGTGTACTTCCAGTACTCGGACTTTGGAGCGCCCTTGGCGTAAGCCTTGGCGAATTGAGACTCGGACTCCAAGGCAGTGACGGCGATGGAGAATTGGGCCATTGGGTGCAAGTGCGATGGAGAACGGTCGATCAATTCCTCGACGTGCTTTGGAATGGCGGATCTGGCAGCCAACTCCTCGGAGAGACCGCGGGTTTGCGACTCGGTTGGGACCTCACCAGTCAACAACAACCAGAAAAGGGCCTCGGGCAAGGGCTCGTTTCCACCTGGAGCCTTTGGAAGCTCTTTTTGGATGTCTGGGATGGTTCTGCCTCTGAAACGGATACCCTCAATTGGGTCAAGGACGGAACCCTCCCAAACGAGACCTTTGATGCCACGCATACCACCGTATGCCTGTTCCAAAAGAACCTCACCGATGACCTGGAGTTAGTACGGAGCTCAAATCGGATAGAATTTGATTGGACACTGGGAGACGGGGAGACGCTCGATAGCGGCTTTTATTGCATAATGCATATCGGAGCGGAATCTTCTCTCGTCACGCAGCTTCGGTTTTCACGATGCCCTAACAGAGTGTCGGACAATAAAGTCCGGAGAAACAAAAAAATACATACGGTTTTGCCATGTTCTTTCTTCAATTGCTTGACCTCTTCGGCCTTCTCAGGCAAGATTTCAGCTAAACGGGCCTTCAAAGTCTGGTATGTTAGTATGGCGTCTTCGAGGGAGAAGGGGCAAAAGAGTCTAGTGAGCACAGCAAGAGAAACGAGACCACAGGAGTACAGCAGCCTAGCCATCCTGGTGTCTTTCGAGGCTCTTGCGCCCAACTGGGCTGTTCTCGCCGAAGTGAAAAATACGTACGGGCTCGGTGGCATAGGTTCTAAGACCGAGAGCTCTCTTTAATGCAGAGCGTTGAACGGAGCGGAGAGCAGACATGGGGAAGAAATAAATAAATACAGTTAAGAATTTCGCACCCGCAACTAGTGCGAACCAATGCCTTATATAGTTTTCGGCATGTCTGGAGAATACCTGCGAACGTGAAGTGTGTCCTGCAGAGAGACTGGTTCACCCTCAGTTCGTGGCCAATCACGTCTCGCTCCGGAGTACTAACCCCAATGTTCACACCCTCGGCGGGTTCGCCCTTAGGCCATAACTCCATATCCACTGCCGCTTTGGGACAGCGTCCAAGTGGGCGCGCATTCCGGGGTTGCGGCTGGTCATCGAGCGATTCCGTCGCTTAAAGTTCTCGGTGTCTCTGCGGTTTCCCGTCCAGCGCAGAGATCATTTTTTCAGTGGCTGCCTGCACACAGACCGACCCCAGATTTCGGAGTTGGCGAATGAGAGTGACCGGCACCATCGCTCCTGCAGCTTCACGTAATGCGACGGTACATCCTGCAGATGAACGTGACAAATAAGGAATACATAAACGAAGCGGACATGTTCGGGCTGTGATCATAATAGGAGCTGGTCGCTGTTGGTTTGGATTGGTGAGGCACTGGGGTCGGCGCCGGTTACGGTTAAATGCGTGTGGCGAACGCTGGCGTGTGTGCCACCTGTAGCTTCATGAAGTCGATTCATCTAGTAATACACAAAAGGCATATGAGCCAATTTTCCGGGGATCTATCGATTGCGTTCGTCTGTCGACTATTGCACACAGGCTGTCTCATGTCAACCGACATTGCAACACGCAGAATACTAAGCGTATAGTGGTGTTTGCCCTTGTCCATTGCTTGCCCGGCTATTCTCGGACCTCCCATCGCCTCACTTTACCGTGGGGCACCGTAAAATACATGATATCCGATCAGGCAATTTCTGACCGTTGAGCTTTTTTTTCTTTCGCTTCCTGCGGCTTGTGGGGGCCATGTTGTGGGGACTCCGAGACCGACACGTATACAAGCAGCACACACCACGTCATGCGGTTATATGGAACCAGCTCGATTTTTTGTCGCGTATTATTTACGTAAATTGCTTCCGCCCTCCGGACTTTTTGCTCCATCGGCGTTAATTAGGGCTGCCGGCTAGGCCCGTTCGGGTAACTGGGCAGTCGTGTGCGTACCGCCCCTCGTCCTATACCTAGCTGTGTTCCAGTCAACATCTTTTCTTACTAGGGAACTTATCTCCATGTATATGCCATCTCTAGGTATATTTGGTAAACGAATCCCGTAGAAGAAGTTGGCTTCGGCCGGAGGTCTGCAGAGGTGGTGCCATAGATTCAGTGTGGTACTACCTTTGATGGCATCGCACATTGCCAGTAGGTGTAGACTGTAGACGTACGAAGTACTTTTTTGTTTTTCTTTTTCGTGTTTGTGTTTCGAACAGGTGTAGACAAGTATCATGTGCCAAAAGCTTAGGATCATGGAGGTTTGCTAGGCTTGATGAATGAGACTTGTGCTTGGTGACTGACACTTGTGCTTGATCAATGAATCTAAGATGAATTTAAATGCAATTGTGACTATACTGTGGTATTACGTCCTGCGGTGTTACGTCCTACGGTCTCTTGTACTTAGGCTCTAGTCGTAAAGCTGACTTAGTCTCTGGGCAATCTTTTCTGGTCCTGCGTCGTTTTTGACGGGACACCGATTCTGAAATTTGCAGTATGAACATCTGGATTTGCTTTCGGTTCCAATAGGCTCTCTGCTTCCGTTCCAGAATGTAGCAGAGTCCTGAACAACCTTCTTGAAGGCTCCCTCGTCATAAGCGTAGTGGATTCTCAGTACCAAGCTATTTGCGCGTATGTTATGATACTCGACGCTTACGGATCCGGGCAGAAACGCTTCCAAAATGTTGAACGCTTGCCCGGCCCGGGCGGCAAAGTATCGCAATGTCGGCGGTTTGCTCCAGTTTTTGAACAAAGGAGAAATATCGAGTTGGAGGAGAGGCGAATCTAAACCGTATAATTCTGCCAACATGCCATGAAACTGCTCTTTACTTGCGAAGTCGCTAAGGGAATAGTGCTCTGTGGGTGGTGTTGGACAATGATGGTCAAAGGCGTCGAATCCAATAGGTTCTCCTTCGGCGAGTCGTAGAAAATCGAGCGACAATGTGCTAAATTGCTGAATCAATAGTTCTGCTGCATATCCGGCGCTTATGGGCGTGTCTGGGTCGACATTACGCCGGATTCCGTTTTCTATCCACGATGAGTACCCGAAACAAGGATCACGGGAAAGCGTGTTGATGAATTGACTATAGAAGAAGCATTGGTTTCTTGCTGACAATAGCACTGACTGCTGCGCCGGGATGCTGTTTACTCTACGTGTTTTGATGTCGCCAACGTGCAAAAAGTGATCCTTTGAGAGCTCAGTGAAATGCTCCTTTGCTTTGGGGATCTCTTTCGACAAGTCCAATATTTTTTGTGGAAGCTGCATGCTTTCTAATTTCCGTGTGGTTGGATCGGCTTCGTCGTGCTCATACAATGGTTCGGGGTCTTCGTGATTAAATGTGTCTACGCTTACGATGTCAATCACGCCATTGACAAGAACCAGGCCAGGTATCTCTTGCAAATTTTCCGCGAGACTGCCGCTGTGTAAATCTAAGAACCCGTGCACTTGGATCTCTCGCAGCATCCCTGTGGAAGCCATTTGGAGGAGTCTCGTCACAACTTTCTCGGACCATTGAGAAGCCAACTGATGAGCCATCTTTGTCTCAAACAAGAGCTTCTTCTTTTCCTCTGTATGTCCCTCCGACGCTTGTTCGATTTGCAGATCTACCAATTCAGAATCGAGTTTAGGATGCGCTTTTCTCTCCAATTTCTCGTGGTGCTTTACACCGGTGGCAAGCCGTGAGCTTTTGATCTCTCGCAGGCCAGCAAACACATCGTAGAAAGACTGCAATTCGCACCAACCTGCGGTCAAGAGCTTCGTCACAGATAAGCGCGGTTGGGTTAGATAACTCCGGTCCTCATTGACCAGAGTGAAGTACTCAAACGGACTTGGCCGTATTTGCGGCTTCGGAAGCGGTAGAAACGAGCCTTTCAGAGCGCTGAACGCATCGAGAACTCGGTGCTCCTCTATTGTAGTTCTAGACGCGTCTCGACCCTCTTCGCTGGGGATTATAGACTGAATGATTGGCCAAGTTGAGAGCGGGTCAGACTTCGGAACCTCTAGTTCCTTTCGACCTGCTGCGCCTGGAATGCGAAAGGTGATAGTTTTCAATTGTCGGCATGGCAACTTGGAGATTTTGAGGGAGTGGCAAGTTGGTCTCCATCCACTCATCTGATCTAGGGTGGTTTACAAAGGAACTACACGGGTCAAGAAAAAGACGGAAAAGAAAGTGGGTTTCAGGGATCTTCGTACAAGGTGAGGCCGCTTATATTTTACAGGCAATCATGACGGGGTACCGTAAGCGGTTTCAAGTTTTGGTGATAGTGATTGGGAGTGCATTCAAGAGAAGCAGATCTGAAACAAGATTTGTCATTATCTTTTTTTTTTCAAGAGGGATGGTCTTATGGATAAAGTTATAGAACAATTTGTGAATTGAAAATATTTAGCAGATATTGAATAACGCTTCTATTTTTAAGGGACTTCTACACTTTGCAACATAACACGCAACTCCCCCCGAATTTTAGAAATGAGAGTCTTCTAAGGAATTTCTGATTGAACTCCATTTCTGTATTATAAACTATTTATACGAGCCTTTTTTTTCCAACATGCATGCGTTAGGAATACTGGTACTTGATACGTTTGTGAAGTCTATCGGGCCACATTTCTCTCCTAAATTAAATCACAATCTACTTACAACCTAGCCACCAAAGTGCATTCTCTTTAGGTATCCGTGTATTTAAAAAAACATTTTAAAAGCTAATCAACCCCTTGTCACCAATAATGAACAGATTCTAATACATATTTTTCGAATTCAATGTATGCCTCTTTTGAGTTTCAATGAGTCTCTCTTTCTCTCGCTCAACGAGAATTCTTTGCCAAGATTGGCTCGGTGGTTTTGTGGTTGCGCCTGGCCCTCGTTGGGTGGACTTTCGGGGATAAGACGCCCGCTGCGCAAACCTACAGATGCATCCTCGCTTGAATTAGTCAAGCTATTGTCCAGAGTATTGGATGTCCCCGTGAAATGATTGTACTCATCATGGAGAGACGTGGCGCTGACAAATGGAGAGTTCAACGCAAAATCAGGGTCCACTGGTCCCTGCACCGCGCTCATGGGAGTATTAATGAAGCTTGTGGAATCGGTGTTGAGCATAAGAGGCCCTGGATGGGCTCCTCTCAAACCGCCACGGCTCGAAGAGCGTGATCTTGTCATCAGAGGTCTTTCTGTGTCGATCAGAAGCTTGTGTGCAAATGGACCAGAATCACGACGAGTGTTGGCAGGAGGAGTGATCGTGTCAAACGAGAACGGGCCCCTGTGCATTCCCGGAGGCGTCTGCGCGTCCAAGGGGTTAGCGAGGCCGTGACCAAAAGTGAAAGTGGTTCCAGAAGAGCCTGAGGTGCCGTTGTTGGAACGGGGAATCACCGAAGTAGGGACAAAATCGTGCATCAGTTGAATCGAGTCCGTAGACCCGTTGTAGTCAGGGTTCATGTTGAAAGATTGCCCATGGCTCGATCTTCCGTTGATAATGCTACCGATGTGGAGCCAACTTGAGGCCGAGCACGAGTTGGCGCGCGAGAGCGATTGCTTCCGCAAGTTTAACGAAGATGAGCGCAGGCGCGGAGCTGCCTGGTCGTTCAACAGTAAGTTAGACATCGACAGCGGGTTCCAGCCCATGCTGCCGTATACCGAGCCTCCAAAGCCATTTCCTGACGAGCCGATGGTCAGGGCAGACATAAGGATTTGTGTTGAAGTTGGTTCCTGGAGCTGCGGGGTGTAGTTGGGACAGAAGGGGTTGAATTGAGCCGAGCACAAGTCGATTAACCTCCTTCTAACAAGCAGCAGAAGAATGTGCTTGAACGCAGCATTCCGTAACCTCTCTTTATTGATGATGCTCTGCGAATCAAACTTTGGTTGTGACCACTCGCATTCTGGCGAGTTGAGGGTCTGAGTCAAGGATGCGATTGTTTCTGTGGCAACCTTGGAGACGATTCCCAGGGGCGGTATGTTTCCCAGAAAAGGCGTAAGGGTGGGCAGCAGGATAATCTGGGAGTAAATTCTCATCAAAAGCTCGTCAAACTCAGGCATGAATGCGAGCGTGTATGTTCTGGAGATGTTGGGGCCCGAGGACTCGTCCACATCGGTCAAGATATCCTCGCTTTCGCTGTAAGCTGCGTTGGAGTAAAACGAGGTGCTGGCGCCCGGAACATCGTTTCCGGAGGATCCGCTGGAAACCGGGAAATACGAGTTGAGCTTTGGGACTTCGATGGGCGTGTGGAGCGTTTGGTCGACGGGCGTGAAAGGCGCGTCCGCGGCGATGCCCACGGGCTGGGCGACCTTTATCAGGAGATTCGTTCGATTTTGCATTGTGAGGTGATGTACGGGACTGGACGCAACTCTCAGACGGGCGGTGTTGGGATACGACGGTGTATTTAAGACACGACCAGGCGAAGTATTTAAGACACGACCAGGCGATGTATTTAAGATACGACCAGGCGATGTATTTAAGATACGACCAGAGACGGAGCACTTAGGATTCCACAAGAGTAGTTCGGATACGACCAGAGCTTACACTATCGAGTACGGTCAAACAACCGCACAGTATCCACGGCGGACTGGAGCACCAAGTTGTCAATGTCTAGACTCGAAATCACCAATTGGTCAGTGGCAATTCGAACGGGCGTTTCAGGTGGACGTGACCTGAGGCGAGCAAAGGAACCTGAAGAACAGCTCAAGCAAATGTTAGCGAGTGCTGCGGCGGTTTATGATTTAGACTTGCAACGGCTTCGATGTTGTGCACCACAACGGTCGAAGGAGTGACGTTAAGAAAGAGTGGGTTGCGAGGAATAGGGTTGGCCCCTGGCCTACTTTTATCCCAGGGAGGCGCGCGTCTAAGGAACGCACAAGGCGCGTACTGGCTGCAGTGCAGCATAGCTTGCGGTGAGTTGCACCATGCAGTACGCACTTTTGTCATGATGCACACTTCGCTTATAATGCACTCTTTCGTTCATAGTGCACTCTTTCATTCATAGTGCACTCTTTCATTCATACTGCATTGATTCTATACTGCATTCGTTCTTAATGCATTGATTTTATACTGCATTGATTTTATACTGCATTGATTTTATACTGCATTGATTTTATACTGCATTCGTTCTTAATGCATTCGTCTTACTGCATTCGTTCTTGACTGTCATCGTTTGCAACTGTCATGAAATGCATGCCGTTGAAAGCGGACCCATATGCACGCCATAGCACGTATTTACCTGTTGAACCACACATCATTGGCTTTGGATTTGCGGCCATCGTGGCACGCAGATCATCATTGCGAACCACCCGCAAAGGTCTTTTGACCTCCAACTTTCTACTTTCAAGGCTTGTTGGGTTGTGCTGGTCCCCTCTTAGATGTGCACATCAGACGTGTGCGTAAATTTCGCTACCCAACACAACCCTGAACGCTTCGGCTTGCATATGACGGATGAGGATTATCCCCTAGTGGGGCTCACGGCGGACAGTGCTATCTCGTCGCACAAGAAACTTCAATTGCAGCTGTCACGAGACAGGTTTGACTGATTGACGTGGGCGTCGCTAGGTGCAGCCCCATTGAATATGCGGCACAAATGGGAGTTTCGCTGCGATTTCGTTCACGTAGTTACGGCGCGACCCCCTATTCTTGCGTACTTCTGCCAAAGTGACAGGATAGACTGCGGTGACAGGATTTTGACGGATACATAGTGTGGCTGCCGCACGGGACAGTATTATTCACAGCCACCTGCAAATGATATTAATGGTTTTTACGACTTCTTCTGCCTTGACGTTCGGCAAAGCTTGCCGCGGACGTAAATTGTCGGGGTTCACAACAGGATACGATGCATATTTTACGAGGTGCGTGAACGGATCAACCAGAACTTCCGAACCTAAGCAAGTCTTGTCCAATCACGCTGATTTTCGTTCACGCTTGGCCCCTATTCCACCCAAATCGACATTGCCTCCGCGGGTCTCAAGCTGAACCATCGGCACAAAACCGCAAAGTTGCCTAGACGGTCAACCTGTGTGGTTGTTGCCTTTTCGGAAGGAGCTAACCACGTTCTTGCATCTAGTCCCGTTCTATGCATGTCGCTTGAAGTGCCCGCCCTTGAAACACTCGCATTAGACGTGATACAGCCGACGTGGGGACGAACAATGTCATTGCACATGAGGCTACCCTGTCGGTCTTGACACTGGTGGAGGTTCTTCGGACTTTTGCTATCCAGGGTTCGCGGTGACATGGTATTGCAGCAATAGCGCCTGCTGCAGATGCGCTGCACTTGAGCTCTCAAACAGCAAAGCATTCATTGCGAAAGAGTCGAGAAGAATCCGCTAATTCGAATGTCTCAGAAAGCTTATCCAGCATTCCCCACTCGAATAATGCGGAGTATCGAGCTTTGGGGCTCTTGATTGCCGCTATGCGTCCAGTCTCCATTGCCAGCCTCACATACTTCATAATTTAGGAAGGGCATCTTCCGAGAAGGCCGTCAATCTAGAATCTATATTCTTCTAAGCGGCTAACTTGAATTCTAGCCATCTAGCAGCAAGGCGAGCAGAGTGCCGGGTTTCGTCAACCAATAATTTCTTGATTTTTGGGTGATTTTTCTTCGGGTGTCTCGAACATTTCTCTAATTTGCTTCGAACACCGCGTAAGCTTGTCTTACGCGACCATGGCAAAGGTGCTTCCCTCAATCCAGCAAAGCATTAGTGTGGCGCATATGGAGGTTCTGATTAAAATGCTCTCAATCACTTCTATTCGCAAAATGTATCAGGAGTTTTGCAAAGAATCATGTTTTGCAAAGAATCATGTTTTGCAAAGAATCATGTTTTGCAAAGAATCATGTTTTGTGAAAGCTTCACGTCCACTTAACCTAGAGTGAGTCAGTTAGTGGACAACATCGCAAAAAACAAAAGGCGGATACTAAGGGAACAAAACAGCTTTTTAGGCTCTTGCAATAAAGCTCCCATTCAAATTTTTTGTAATGTATGTGGCTCATAGCAGAGGCTCGGCCGCACTGTGTTACAATAAAAATGGACTTCTCGTTGTTGTACCAACAGAAGCTGTACCGCAGAATTATCATCTGTTGGAGCTGCTGCGAGACTGACGAAGAGTATTTGATTTTATGTTTGTCTCTTTACGCTATTGGTCGACAGAAAGCGGCCGTCGCACTTCTTCACTCTCGCATGCACCTGGTCGCCAATGTCATGACAAAGGTGACCTATCTCAAGCACCTAGCCGCAATAAATGGCACTGATGGATACTCAGACGAGTTGCTTTATTGGGAAAAAGTATTAGGGGCCAGCATTGGCGCCACACATGTTTCCCTTCCTGAGTCCACGGTCGTCGGCCTGGGTTCACAGATTGCAAAATTTAAAGAGGCCGGCGCCAAGATCCAGCCTGGCTCTTATGCCGAGTGCTGCCTACAAGAGAAGAGATATGTCCAGGAAATCCAATCTTCTCGAGATTACGGCCCAATAATCTTTCAGGTAGCGGCAGGGGGTGGCCCCTTTGATGACTTCTGGGTAATGACCAAACCCATAGAAGGGTGGGCAGATAAGCTTCAAAAAGAGTGGAGAAGGGTTGAGCTACCATTTAAAGGTGACTTCTTCCAACACGTGGAGTTTATCCGCAATGTCGTCCATTTGGCAGCTTACTATTATATGTCAGGCAATGCCGCCATGTCCCTTACGCTTTGTGATGTAGCACTTGATTGTATCTCCGACTTGCAAAATTACAAGAAAGTAGAGATTGACTTGGATGGGATCCTGGAATACGAAATTCAAACTGTGGCTTTCATGGCCATTGACTTTGTTGACACCAAAACCGTGGATGATAAGTTAAGCTGCTACTTGGAAGCCATTTTGAAAAAGCCTTTCAGTATCAACGGAAGATCACTAACGGGTACAGTTTTCAAAAACGACTACGTAAAGTCACCTTTGCGGGAGAGCAGAATCTTCTCAAGTTGCGGCCATGTGTTTCGTGTCAGAGCAACGAAGCAGGCTACGCCAGTGACTTTGATTGTGGATGGCGAGAAGCAAGTGGGTGTTATTTTAAATCGTTCAAATTGTATCGAGGCTGCCAGAAACTATATCATCGCCGCCGCCACAGACGCAAGTGATGATCCAGAGATCATTCGCAAGTACGATCAGGCCATATGGTGCCTCATACTAGGTGGAGGGATTGATCTTGTAGTTTTGCAATTCTTTTTCAAATTGCGCGGCTTTCATGAGAGAAACCTTTTCTTTGCGTATGGAGAGCCAAAGCGGTCAATCCATCAGAAGCCCAGCATGGCATGGCCAGAGTTTACAAATCAATATGAAGTTCTTGAAATTATTTCAAGACTTTACCTGGAGTTTGGTAGTGAAATCAATTGCAAGCGATTGGCACCTACGATCGTTGATAGGCACGAGAAACTATACGTCGCAGCCACCTTTCTGCCTACTCAGCACGATTTCTTTCTACAAGGAGACAGACTTAAGGCAACGAAAACTGGTCAAATCAAATTTTCGTCAAAAGCTCTTAACGACTGTGTTCAGGAGAGTCGGCAAATGGCCGAGTTGTGGTACGACTGCTACTTGGAAATTCACAAAGAGATGCCCATTGAGTTTGAGAGGTTCTTCCAGGACAAGATTTTGGCCAATTCGCCCCTCTGCAACTAGTTAAACGGCTGGGCACTGTTTCAGTTTCTCGGCGGTGAGCCGTTCAAGGCTGATTGGTCTTTTTCGTACCAAGAGCCTTGGACCCATTCCAATCCCTTCATTGAATTTTTAAAACGTCATATATCCAGAATAAGTATGTCCACATTATGATTTATATCCATACGTCTTGTTCTCGTCTATGTAGTTAAAAAGACTACCAAGTGAATGAATATCCTGGATCGCCCATTTTATCAGTGCTATAATACGAGAATAGGATATACAATTTATCTAGAAAATCTCCGCTACGACCGAGCAACGCATGACCAATGTTGTTCAATGTTCCTTTATGTACGACAGTCGCTAGGGTTTACCTTTCTTGGTCCACAACACCTTCTTCACTTGAAGAACCAATAGACGCAGGCTAACTTTCGGATGTTCGGTCTGATAGGATAGTTGCAAAGTTTGTCGCCTATGTGCGTACCGCATACATTTCAACAGATCTTTTGTATTTTATGCCCTACAATCAGACTTCCGAATTGATTGTTAACTAGCCATAACTAATAAAATTGGAGAAGGGGTTACTTAAAATAGGACCAAAATAAATCATTATTGTCGCCAACTTTACGAAGGTATTTTTCACATTCTGATCTTCGTAAATCTGCACTCTTATCATCTACTCCTCAAGACAGTACAATTAAATAACAATCACTCGATCGCAACACCAAAAACCCGAAGATAAACAGACTTCCACCAAGATTACTGAGTAAGTAACCGACTCTTCCGTCTGTTCCACTTACGCGAGAATGGATGACGAAATCTTCGACGTCAGGGCTCTCCAGCCACAGTTCAATATGGCCTTCGGCAACCGAGCAGGCAACGTGATTGAAATGGTCCGGTTGAGACGTATACTACGCCAGATCGCTAACGATGATCCACATTTAGGAGAAGAAGATTTCAACGAGCCTCGAGAGCCTACACCCCACCATTCACGTATTATCTATACCGTATACTTGTTCTACGTGTTGCCACTACCAATCATCAATTTTCCAGTGTTGTGGCGCAGGTTCAGACAACATAGTGTGTTTTACTGGATCGATTTAGCCTCGGCATGGGCTTTCCGGCAATTTGTTCGCTTGGGCTGGCTTGTATGGTATCTTGCCATCACCATGTGGTGGCTCGAGGACTTGTGCAAATTCATTTCCGTCTTTGGAAGTATGGCAACATACTCTCCAGGGTATTTTGGAGATATATTTACCTATGCGGTCCGGAATTGGCCCTTTCTCCTTGAGCGGAAGTATGAATTGTTTAAAACATGGGGTAATGAAACTCCAATCATTGAACTCGACTCATTTCTGCAGGTGATTACCGATAACCTCTCCTCGCATGTACGAGCGATCTGTCTGTCGGAGACAGGATTGGAAGCTTGTGTTTTAGACACGAACTCACTCATATTTCGGTTCTCAGGTGTTCTTGAAAGAATCTTCCCCATGTTCAGCCGTCTTCCGACCTTCTTTCTCACTTGCACCACTATATCTATTTACATTGCATATGGAATCGTTGCCCAGTTTTTCGGGGCGAACGTTCTTATTTTCTTGTGTGTTCATACTGCACACCGCTGGCTTCCCTCCGTGAAGTTCACTTCCCGTCTTTTCAAGTTAGTATGGAACCATTCAGAAGGGCTCGTTTGGTGAGCCAATGCTGCTTGGTGGCCAGCTTCATCGTTCTTCTAGTGATTCAACGCACTTAAATCAAAACCTATAGCATTGGAGTAATGACTTCAAAAAGATGAAAATTGACTTAACTACTGGAAGGGTTTGTTACCCTCATAATTTATTTCTTTAATCAACACATTAGTTAATTGCTCGCGGCTTATAAGGCTCACCCATGGTGTATTTCCTTGAATGCAACCTTCAGGATAGCTTACAATGGAAAAAATGGAAACTACTTTCGATAATAAACGAGCGAAAATATGAACAACACCGGAAGTAGCTTGAACTCGTAGATCTTGAAAGACTTCTCTCTCATTGACTAGCCATCCTCAGTACACCATTTGTTGCAATACACAGCTGCCATGATTGTCCTAACTAACGACTCAAATTCAATTTATTTTAGCCAATTTATTTTGTTTTTAGTAAACAGGAGATGGCCACAGTACAAGCACAGATCCGTCGCCTTAGCGCTATTTGTCCAAATCAGGCAAGTCGTATCGAGAGCACGTGACCGACAAATTGTCTTATAATCTGGGGTAAACCGGTTCAGTAACGTTTGGCCCAGTCATCTTTTCCTACTTAAATAAAATGTCAATGCGCACAGCTGTCATTCAAGAACCATACCAGATCGAAACGGTTTCAAAAAATGTACCGTCTGTCACCTCTCCCACAGACGCTGTAGTCAAAGTCACCTACTCTGGTCTCTGTGGATCGGACTTGCATTACTACAGGGGCCATATAGCCCTGAAAAAGGGTACTACCATGGGCCACGAGTTCATTGGAACGATAGTAGAAAAAGGTTCTGCAATTGACGATCAGGACTTGGCGATTGGTGACCATGTGGTGTCAACCTTCACTATTCAGTGTGGAAATTGTTATTATTGTCAGCTTGGCAATTCTGGAACGTGCGAGGTCACAAACACTTTTGGGAAGACCGGATTAGAAGGCGGCCAGGCTGAGTATGTCTTGGTGCCCTACGCCAAGTCGACCCTTTCGAGAATTGAGTCGCTGGACGACGCTAAGTACGTTTTGATGGCAGATATATTTGTTACTGGCTACTTTGGAGTGAAAAAGATTTTAGATCATTATTCTGGAAAAATGGAGACTGAAAAAATCAGTGTCTTACAGATTGGAGCTGGTCCTGTTGGTCTTTGTGCTGTCAGAATACTTAAGCATTTCGGCTTCTCGAAAATAGTTGTAGTTGATGGTATAGATAGTCGCTTGGCACATGCCAAGAGATTGGGTGCTACAGAAACCATCGACTATACGTCGCAGCAGGATAAGTTGTCTGCTTATATTTCAGGTGAGCTCGAAGGAAGAGGATTCGATACGGTTTTAGAGATTGTGGGGGCATCAAGCGCAATGAAAATGGCGTTCGACTCGGTAAGAAAGGGCGGATTCATAACTTCTGTTGGCATGGGCCATGAAAATTTACCATTTGATGCATTGCAAGCTTATATCAAGGGCATAACCGTGAGTTTTGGAAGATGTAACGCCTGGAGTTTATTTAAAGAAGCGCTCGAAGTCTTCAAACAGACCAAAGATGATTTCGACGACTTCATAGAGGCTAAAGTTCTGATTGAAGATGCGGCAGAGTACTACACAAAGTTTGAAAAGGGAGAAATTGGGAAGGTGGTGTTTGATTTTATCAGATAATTGGAAAAGGAAAAACTGCTCAGGAGAGTATTTCAGGATGGCAGGTGAAGGGATTTGAAAGCTAGGTCAAGAAATAGTTTAGATAACTAATTGTGACACACAACATGATATCCTAGCAACAAGCAGCCAGAGCAACCAATTGCAAACTAAAAATCTATCTGGATGAAATAGAAGTTGAATTATGTGACTACTCGAAGAAAAGTGTTCGGCGCTTATGGTAGTTTTTTGTTGAATTGCACGACGAGAAACGGATGAAAAGAGTACTGGAAACGTAGTATTGGTAGCGATGAAATAAAAGATGCTCAAATTACCATTCATAAAAATTTGAAAACAAAAAATAATGGACGAGATCGGAGTCGAACCAATGACCTTCTGCTTGCAAGGCAGACGCGCTACCAACTACGCCACACGCCCTGTTGTATGAGATATTAGAAGCCAAAATATATGTCCAACGATTGTTATTGATTCGAACTACAGAAAGATCTATATGGCACCCATATGGCACATGGCATACGTCGATATGCTCTATATTTTCAAACTTGGATCAAGGAATCATGTAGCGATCCGTCTATGGATCAAGAAGGTTCCTTCAGAATTCCGCAAACAGACTTGAAAAGTTTGCTGTGTTTTCCGAAACCTCTCACACTCACAATTTGTGTTTGTATGGAATCTTGGGAAAGTTTGGAAGAGGCCCGCACCAGATGAGACCGGAATGTGGTTTAGGAGAGTACATGTTGAAAGTTGTAGGAATGTTGGAAACTACTAGAAACAGTTGGGTACCTCTCGCTTTTCTTGAACGAACGAATCAGAATGCATCTGGGCTCATAGCTGGTTAATGGCATTTTAATCGACAAGTACGAGATCAGGAAGACCAGCGGATAGATGTAAGTGCAATGGCAGGAGATAAGTAGACCAGGGACTTGTAGACGGTCAGGTAACGAAAAGATCAAGAGCTGGCTATCTATTCAGGCGAAACTTACGCATCAAAAAGAAACACTTGAGGCTTTCTGTATTGGTTCATTACTTAGGGACGTAGGCAAGGTGCTTGCATTACTTCGGCGGTGAATGGCATCGAGTGACCGATAACTCTACCGGATTTCACAGAATGCGAATCTACCAATGGATGGACGCAGAGGACGGACTGGGTGCTAGCTTCCGCTGAAATGATACAGGAGGAAGCGGGATTGGATTATGAAGTCAGGCTCATTCGGACAGACCATCCAAACTCGTTTAAGAACGGGTTGGGTTTAGGAACAAGGCAAACTATAACGAACAACTTAAAAAATAAGGATTCAGCAGGGTTGTCTTGTCGTTTTAAGGCTTGTCGTTTCAAGGCTTGTATCGTGACATTGGGTTGAAGCAAGCTAGCTGTTGCAAATATGGATTACTGTGAAAGTGGGAGCGCCAAAGAAGTTAGAACTGATAATGGCCTAGCGCTCATTAAAATACCATGACGCTGCACTGCATTCAAAGTATCTTCAATAGGATTATTTGCATTTGGGCTGTCGGATGACTGACTTTGGTGCTTTGTAGTTCAATACTGGCGCATCTTTGCCGAGCGCAGCGAAGTCAACTACTGTCTACTTCTTTCTTCAATAGTGTCGGCCGAGGTCGGACGAAGGTCTCCCAAAGTAGGTTTGTTCTATTCGTCCCGGGGTTTCTGCGCTTTCGACCCTGTCAATTGCCCCTCAACGAAGAAAACAGCTCCCATCTAACGAAAGCAAATATACAACCAAAACACTAGAAATATACAACCAAAACACAAGAAACATTCCATGGTGTTTCTTCCAGTAAATGGCGCCAGCGTACCAATACTGTTCAGTCACAACATATATACTCGCCAAACAAACCCATTATATAAAGGCAACTTGTCCGAGTGGTTAAGGAGAAAGATTAGAAATCTTTTGGGCTTTGCCCGCGCAGGTTCGAGTCCTGCAGTTGTCGTTTTTTTGCGACCGGCGTGCACATTGCGTTTTGAGCCCCTATATACCCCTCCTCAAAGTGCAGAGCAAACTTTTCACCAGATGTGCCCCACGTCAACACGAGCAATCTGATTGGGCTCCTCGCCATGCAAATGCGAACAACGGCTCCGATGTTCCCAATGCGGCAGTAATTCCTCCGCTTCTCAAATCGTGGGGGCCAGATGAGGGGCACAGATAACCGCTGAGCATCGGAAGATGAACACTATGAATGGGACGATGTGAAGAAAAGCATGAAAAATAATTCTACGAAGAATTGATACCACTACGAACAATCGATCACTACGCTTAACGCTGAGCATCATGGTGCGGCTCGGCTTGTTAGTATGTTCCAAATGCCGCGCACAAAAGCAGGAGCACCTTGATTACTAGAAGACCGGGGATTGGCCCGTTAGGAGCTTCATCGAGTTTGCATCGTTGAATGTTCCGCTGAACCCCCGGACTTCTCTAGCTGGGGTAAGATCTTATCGAACAGTCTTCCCGGTTGAGCAATAGACACTCGCAATAAACGTACGAAGCAGCCGTTTTCGAGTTGAAGGAGGACGACATGCACTCCATCCACCTCAGAACTCACGATCCACATCCTCCGACGCCCTCTGCTTCTGTGGCCTTCTCCTTCCTTTTTCGCACGCAACGGTAGAAAACCGTTGGACTGCATACAACCGGAGAAACTCTCGACACCCCGTCCCGCGGCAGGAGGGGCACCAACACCGCTCGGAAAGAGCAGACCGCCAGCACAGACAGGCTGGAAGCGCTAAGGAACGCTCGCATGCAAATCGGGCTGCTCTCCCGGAATCGAGCAGCTGTTGGTGAATCAGAGCACGCACGGCGGCTAAAACACCCGAAAAAGAAACAGGAACTGGCGGGGTCGCGCCTGCAGACACGCCGTTATTGGTCCCAATACCGACTACATATTGACCGGCGCCTCCACAAACTGCCTGCCCCAAATGTGCGGCAACGGTATGCATCATGCCTGATGCCCCGCTGACCCCGGACAAAGACCCCTCTGAGTGAACTGTCCTAGTATAAAAGCATCGCGGACCCCCGTGAATCTGTTTTGCAGCCAGTCAATCTTCAACAGACAAGTCGAATCTTCAACAGACTAGTCAGATCAACACCAGATCTGCTGACGTAAGAAACTAACAAGAGCGTCACACATATCGATTCAGTGGCATCGCACCATAATGTCGATCCAGGAGAAGTACCAGGTCAAAGAGTCCGTGGTGGACGTGGAGAAGCAAACCGCACCAAAACCAAAAAGAAAGTTCAGATGGAAAATCGAGGACTCCGACTCCCCCAAGGAGATCTACAACTGGACGCTTTACATGTCCGTGTTCGTGTTTGGTATGTTCGGCGCTGCCAGAGGTCTTGACGAAGGTAACATCTCTGGTAACCTTGCACAGGTGTCGTTCCAAAACCAGTTCGGGTTGAAAGACAAGCACAAGTCAAAACAGCAGTTGGCTAACTTGAAGTCCAACATCGCCTCCATGGTGCAGCTTGGTGCTATCGGTGGTGCCATGATGGCCATGTACACCGTCGACAGATTCGGTCGTATCAATGCCTTGAGAGGCGTCTGTGTCTTGTGGATGGTCGCCGTTGCCATCCAGATTTCGTCCAACTCTGTCGGCCAGCTCTACGCTGGTCGTTTGTTGGAGGGCTTGGCCGTCGGCCAGACCACCACCATTGGTCCCACCTACTTGTCTGAGGTTGCCCCCAAGCAAATCAGAGGTATGTGCACGTGTATTTTCGCTGGTGCCGTTTACTTGGGTATCTCTCTTTCGTACTTCGCCAACTACGGCACTGCTTTGCACATCTCCAACACCTCCAGAGCTCAATGGGCCATTCCATTGTCCATCAAGCTTATCTTCTCGTTTATCATCCTTGTTTTGTCCTTCATTTTCTGCATCGAGTCGCCTAGATGGCTCTTGAAGGTCAACAGACCCGACGACGCCATTGCTGCCTTGTCCAAAATCAGAAAGCTTCCATCCGACCACCCATACGTTGTCGGTGAAATCTCCGATATCAACGAACAGCTCTTGACCGAAAAGGAGGCGGTTGCTGGTAACAGCATCTTCAACATTCTCAAGGAGTTGTTTGGTTTGAGATCGAACTTGTACAGATTCTTCGTTATTGCCGCTGCTGCCCAAGTTTTGGGTCAATGGTCCGGTGCAAACGCTATTACTATCTACGCCCCAGAGTTGTTCGGTGTCGTTGGTATCAAGGGTGTTGAATCGTTGAAAATGACCGCCATCTTGGGTTTGGTGAAATTGATTTCCGCCTACATTGGTGCCTTCTTCGTGATTGATTTCTTGGGTAGAAGACTCGCGTTGTACTCTGGTATCACTTTGCAGTTGGTGTGTGCGCTCTACTTCGCTATTTTCATGACCATCGTTCCTGAGGCTGCCAACACTTCTAGTTTGACCGGCTCAAAGAGGAACGCATCCAAGGGTGCTTTGGCAGCTTTGTTCTTGTCCGGTACCGGTTGGACCATTGGCTTCAACTCTATCCAATATCTCTTGGGTTCTGAAATTTTCCCATTGAAGATCCGTTCGTTTGCCCAATCCGCAGTTATGGTTTTGCACTTTGCTAACCAGTTCGGTAACTCCAAGGCCATGCCTTCTTTGATGCTCGCTTTGCACGCTAGCGGTGCATTCTTCTTCTTCTCTGGTATTTTGGTTGTCTCCCTCTTCTGGGCCTGGTTCTTCGTTCCAGAGGTTGCTGGCCGTTCCTTGGAATCTATGGAGGAGATCTTCAACTTGCCATGGTACTTGATTGGTAGAAAGGGTCCTGAGCTTTGCCCCGACCACTCTGAAATCAACAAGATCCACTACAACAACGGTGAGTTCATCTACGACGTTGTGGAAAAGCCATCTGCTGACCACGCCAGTTTTGTTGAAAACGCAGAGGACGACAAGGAGGAGAAGTTAATGAAGTGATGAGTAAGGTTGCACTGGAATGCAAATACTGATTTTTCTATTCTTTCTATAGACAATGATAAACTATGTTACGATCAAAATTGCAGTAAAGTAGAACAAAGTTGAACAAAGTAGAACAGAAACCATTTCACCCATTCACTATCCGTCTATGGATGTAAGGAATTCGAGAACAGTTTCGACATAAGAATGAAAATGTATTGTATTGAAACTTTAGTTTTAAATGTTTTGCTTTGAACAAGGATTACTATGTCCGTTTCTTGCAAATTGGTTTCATTCAGACCGCTCTCAAACCTTGTGATATTCTGGAAAATAGTAAAAATTAAAAACGTGTGATATTTGATTCAGTGATGTAATCAAGGAAATCAAATTTAGAACTTTGTAGCGTCTCAAGTCACAGCTATACCTGATCAGAGGAGTTGATTAAACGCGCTGATCTGCCCACATTTACTCAACTCAAGAAAAAGAATTTGTTTACAAAAGCTGCTCTTAACAAAATCTGTTGCTTTCACTTTTGCCACTTTTCTAGGCGACAGATTGCATCATGAGAGAGGAACTTGTCAGGAATCTAATAGACTACAGTTTCTATAAATAAGTTAGAATATTCTCAAGCATTTAAAATCTTAACCTGATCGTCCAACGTAGACAGCCTTGAATTTGTCTTTATTTCAATCCCCCTCGGTCGATCTCTTCCCCAGACTCATCGCACATCTTACGGTCTAGGAATCATCTATCAGAACAGCTTACTTCATGGGTGTCCCAGCACTTTTCCGTTGGCTTTCCGGCAAATATCCCAAGATCATCTCACCCGTTGTGGAAGATGACCAAAATGCCGAGTATGGCCAGGTCCCCCAGTACCTGGACCCAAACCCAAATGGAGAGTTAGATAACTTGTATTTGGATATGAACGGTATTGTTCATCCGTGTACACACCCCGAACACAAGCCACCTCCAGAGACCGAGGACGAAATGTTCTTAGATGTCTTCAAGTATACCGACCGTGTCCTTATGATGGCCAGGCCTCGTAAGGTTCTAGTGATCGCAGTCGATGGTGTGGCCCCCAGAGCCAAGATGAATCAACAGAGAAGTAGAAGATTTCGTGCTGCTAAGGACGCGCAGATTGAGAATGAAGCTAAGCTTGAAGAAATCCTGAAAGTGGAGGCTCGTGGTCAATCGATCGATGCCGCAGTCAAGGGTAAGAAAAAGTGGGATACGAACGCGATCACCCCAGGTACCCCTTTTATGGATGGCCTAGCTTTGGCTCTTAGATATTGGGTAGCATATAAGTTGGCCCTGGATCCAGGCTGGAAGGACTTGCAGGTCATTATCAGTGATGCAACAGTTCCAGGAGAGGGAGAGCACAAGTTGATGAGTTTCATCCGGTCACAGAGGCTGGACCCTTCATATGACCCAAACACCAAACATTGTATCTACGGTTTGGATGCAGATCTTATCTTCTTAGGGCTTGCAACGCACGAGCCACATTTCCGGGTTCTTCGAGAAGATGTGTTCGCACAAGGAAATAATAAGTTACGAGCGGGTGCCGAATTGCTGATGACTGCAGAACAGAAGGCCGAAATCGAAGCGCGTGATGCAAAGAAACCATTTTTGTGGCTCCATGTCAATGTTCTTCGTGAATACTTGGCAGCTGAACTACATGTTTCGAGCCCATTCTGGACCTTGGAGCGTGCTATAGACGACTGGGTCTTTATGTGCTTTTTCGTAGGTAATGATTTCTTGCCTCACATGCCCGCCCTTAGTGTTAGAGATAATGGTATTGGAACTCTTCTCAACTGTTGGAGAAATGTTGTTCGGAAACGGCACTCTTTCATAACCTGCGATGGAAAGCTTAATTTAGAAGGTGTAGAACAATTACTTGCAGAACTAGCCATAAAGGAGGATGGTATCTTGAGAATGAAGTACGAGAAGGAGCAGAGATTCTTAGCGAATAGACAAAGGCGTGCAAATGGCGAGCATGAGGAACAGTCACTCAGAAAGCAGTATTTGCTGACAGTTTCGAAGGGTAAGGAGAAGGCTCCACTTGCTCCCGATAAGAACATGACCTTGATGGACACTTCTGGTAATATGGTGGAGGGCTTTGCACAGCTTTCCAACTCAGATATTGTTCAAAATAGGGATATCATTACTAAGGCTAACTTGGCGAATGCCGACGCAGCTGCCTCTTTAAAAAAGCTATTGGCGACAAAGAATGGCGAATCCACTGAACTCGTCACTGAGCCCTCTACTGGAAGAACAGACGTAGCACAAGCCAATCTGGTGATAGATCTGACTGCAGAACCTTCAGAGTCCAACGTCGACTCCGCAACCGACTCCGAAGCACCAACCGACGCGCAAAGCGAGAATTCGGAATCAAACGACCCCGACAGCGAAGACCCTGTGCGTATGCATGAAGCTGGCTACAGAACTAGGTACTACGAAACTAAGTTTCACGCGACTACTCCTGAGGAGATAAATAAGATAAGACGCGAGGTGATCCATGCATATATAGAGGGTATCTCATGGGTTCTTCTTTATTATTTCCAGGGATGTCCCTCGTGGCAATGGTATTATCCATACCACTACGCTCCTTTCGCTGGTGACTTCCACGATATTAGGAGTGTCTTGCAAGAAAAACCAATAACTTTCGAAAAAGGTGAGCCATTTAGACCTTATGAGCAACTCATGGCCGTTTTGCCGGCGGCTTCAGGACACACTTTGCCCGAAGTTTTCCGAGGATTAATGAGGGATTCAGACAGTGAGATCATTGATTTTTACCCCGAGGACTTCTCCATTGACATGAACGGTGCCAAAGCAAGTTGGATGGGTATTGCCCTATTACCATTCATTGACCAAGATCGGCTTTTAAGTGCAGTGAGGTCTAAGTATCCTCTTTTGACTGAGGCGGAAACAGCGCGTAACACGAACAGAAGTGCTCAACTATATATATCGAGCGAGAACCAGAATTATAAAAAGTTTTTGTCTGGATGTCAGCGTGACGAAGAAGTTAACTTTGCTTCTCATAAAACCGGTTTGGCAGGTAGGATCAGTGCCATCGAAAGTTTCTCCGACAAAGGCATTTTAAAGTTCCCATTGAAGGAAGGTGAGATGCCAGATATCAACAACTCGGCATTTTTCGCTTCTTGGTATGAATTCCCAAAGAGTAATCCAGGAAAATCAATGCTTCTCAATGGGTTTATTGCCCCAAGGGAAGTTCTCACAGACGTTGATAGGTTTGAGGTAAATAAGCCTCCTAGGTTTAGAACCGCCATTGATACTTCTAACATTTATATAAACACCGGGCCCGCCGGCGATAAGGCATATATGACTTATAAGATGCGTTTTGGTGGCTACAGAGCTTTGATAACTGGAGGACCTCAACCCCTGCAACAATATGGAAACAGACAAAGGCAAAATGGTGGTAAAAGAAACTGGTCCGAATCTGCGGACAACAACAAGAGGGGAAGATTTGCTGATCAGAACGACTTTCGAAATTCCGGGAATTACGAAAGGGAACTGCAAAATTTCACCCAAGGTTATAGCCAGAACTATGGTCAGAATCAACATTACAACCAACATCAGAACTATTCTCAAAACTTCAACCAAAACTACAACCAAAACTACAACCAAAACTACAACCAAAACTACAGCCAAAACTACAACCAAAACAACCAAAATTACCAGAACTACAACCAGAACAACAACCAAGGAAGGTATAACCAAAATTACAACCAAGGGGGTGGTTCTCATCAAAGTTACCAAAATCGCCAGCAGTACCGTCAAGGGCAAGGCTACCAAAACAGACAACAGGATAGTTATAGCCACAATCAGGGACATAACCAGGGCTACAGACCACCACGGAATAATAATAATGGGCCCAATTCATACCGATAAAGGGTTTTCGTTCCGTTGATACGAATGAATCACGTGACACAGGACGATCTGATAGCGAGATAGCTTTTATGTACTTAATTAAATGAAAATACTACGCTTCGCATAGCCACTTCTCGTAACATTTCTCGTATCTATCAGATGATAGAATATATCTATGACTTAGCCACTCGAACGAAAGCCTCAGTTTCTCTGACAAATGGGGTTTACACAGTTGACATATCAAGAGGCGTTGATCTACCTCTGAACGCAGATTCTGGCAATTGTCTTTGCGTGAACAGCAAAAATCTCTTTCAGGAGCACAGCCTATATGTTATAGACTCCATAAAGTCTGGTTTAGGAGGAAGAACCGAAACTAAGGGCGTTTACGCCGAGCTAGTCGGACCTATATTGAAGGACGCCTTTAAGATCGACCATACTTATCTACGCACGGAAAGTGCCGAGCTGATACGCGAGTATGCTTCTCAATTGAGCCGTCTGGATGAAAAGATTACGTTGGCGGTGATTGGTGGCGACACTTCAATAAACGAGTTCATCAATGCGTTCGTTGGCGATAACAAGTGCAACGCCGTGGAAGTCATTGTGTTTCCTGCTGGAACAGGGAATGCACTTGCTCTTTCCCTTAATATAAATAGCAACCTTGATGCTCTCTGTAGCTTGTTAGGCTACACAAAGGTTGATGCAATGCCCCTTCAGATGTATCAAGGTACGTTCCCACAGGGATCCTCTTACCTATACCCAGACGGCAGCCAGCAGCCCTTGAACGCGCCAGTATTGTTTCTTGTTGTGTTTTCTTGGGCTTTCCACGCCTCCTTAGTGGCCGACAGCGACTCAGAGGAGCTTCGGAGGGCCGGAATAGACCGTTTTAAGATCGCCGCAGCCCGTAATTTAGAGTGGAAACAGGAATATCATGGAATCGTCGAAATAGAGAGCAGACAATCATCGTTGAAGAACGACGACAAAAAGAGAGTAGGAGAGACATGCGAGCCTATTTCAAAGAAACGTCCGCTGATCGTACACAAGGGCCCTTTCGCGTATTTGGTGGTGACCCCAGCTCAGAAGTTTGAGCCTACTTTCGACATCTCCCCTCAGGGGAATGTCTTGAACGATCAACTCTACGTTGTAGGCTTTAACACTGAAGATTCACCGGACTACATCATGAATGTCATGAAACAAGTCTACGATGGTGGAAAACACGTAATCAATGAGAACGTGTTTTACGATAAGGTCGAGGCATCACTGTTAGTCAAGTTACAATTATTAGACAATCCTCTGATTCGTAATCGTCGATTCTGTGTTGATGGCGCAATTGTGACTGTCCCAAATTCTCAAGCAGTGATAAAGATTGAGCATTACGGAAGTTCAAAAGCTGGCTGCCGTTTTTTTGTGGTTGGCGCTCTCAAAAACAATAGATGAAGTTGTGACAGAAACAATGCTTGTTGATGGGTCCAAAAATACTTGATGATGGCTAACCTGCTTCGACTGAATTCTAAAAACATGGAGATGGGCGAGGGACTCGAGCATCTTTGTAGCAGTGAATCGAGGATTTCTCGACATTTGGCTAGATTGAATTGAATACTAATGGAAAAGCATTTCAAGAATTCTAAATGTTTATTGAATTTGGATTTGCAGAGTGAAGTTTACTTTGAATTACCTAGCAGCGAAGTTGCAGTGAACACTATGCCCAATTCTCTTCGTAGCTGCCTGCAGCTGTCTATAGATGTCTACGTATCATTGGTGAACTATAGTAATCCCACAAGATACAGCTAGTCGTAAAAATAAGAAAACACGGCTCCACATAATCCTAAACTCGCGATGGCGATTAAAATGGTATACTCAAGACCTGGCCCCAATTCCGAAAGGTATCCATGAACTGAAACGAAAATTGCGGTAGATAGTATTGGCTGGAAACCAGTGAGACTCACAGCGCCTGTGGCCTGGTTTGGGTGTAAGTCTATCATAATGGTTGCAACGGTTCCAATGATACAATAAGCATTGAAGTTAACAAGGAAGGATGCCACTAAAACGACCCCTAAGTTCCACTTATATTGAATGGCCCACCCATACAACATACCCCCAATTAATAAAAAAACATAAGGAACGAATAAAAGAACAAGCCTCGATCTCAAAAGATTGAACGGTTTATTCTGGGTCACAGCATATCTCAAGTAAAATGAGTAGGTGTACCTAGCAACAAATCCCAAGAAAAAGGAACTTAACCAAGATGCAAAACCAGATGGAAGGTACCCTAAAGCTATTTGGGTCTTATTCAATTGGTATACGTTCTTAAGCAGAGAGTGTAGATCCAGCGTCATGTTCACTGCAACAGCGAATGCGAGTGAATCGCACATCAATGCACATTGAACAGGGCGGCTCCATAGTAATTTCAATGGTGCAACAGGATTAAAGCGCTTTGGTTTTGGGAGTTCTATTCTTTCTCCGGTGACTGGGTCCTCGTTTTTTTCGATCCGAGATGCAAAACGATCGAACTTAAGAATCGGGGCTACCGTAATCCATGTCCATTTTTGAGGCAACAACGTACCTTTGGGTCCAACGATGGCTTTAAACGTTTCCGGCAAAGCCACGGCATAGATAACGCAGAGTGCGCCGGAAAGTAAACTC
Organism: Australozyma touchengensis; assembly: GCA_030566735.1. Classification (NCBI taxonomy): domain Eukaryota; kingdom Fungi; phylum Ascomycota; class Pichiomycetes; order Serinales; family Metschnikowiaceae; genus Australozyma; species Australozyma touchengensis. Next base: position 162,123 of record JAKUAS010000007.1, on the reverse strand, counting down.
AAGAACACGAAGATTGCTCTCCATCCGTACGCTGTACAAATAGCTGCCCCAATGCTTGGACCAATAATATTTCCGATGAAGTAAATTCCGAAGTAGATGGATAAGAATGTTGTCCTGTTTGCTACTCCAGTAAGATCCGTGACCACAGCCACTGCCACATATGGAGGGGCCGCCATGAAGACCGCTTGAAGACAGCGAAAGATCAAGAAAGCCACGTAATTAGGCGCTAATGCCAACGCAACGTTGGAAAGCATGTATAAGAAATAAGAAATTAGAAGGGTGGGGCGTCTTCCAAAAACGTCAGCGGCGTCACAGAAGACGATTGTTCCAAATGCCAACGAAAGAAAGTAAACAACAAAAATATGTGAACCAACATGGGTTCCAACATGAAATTCTGCCTTGATCGCTGACATAGCTGGGAAAACCATGTGCATCGATAAGAAGCCAGCAAACGAGACAAGACCCATTTGGACAATCACTAGATATTTCTCGAATGGCTTGAGAAAGGAGTATTCTATTTCAACGGGTTTTAGTGAACTCTCGTCGTCATGCTTCTCCTTGTCATCCTGAGATTGGGTGGTGCTGATGTCGGTACTAGAATTCGCACGTTGCGAGTTCTTCTCATTGTCAGAGTAAGATGAATCAGAGTCATAATCATCAGTTCGCTTTGTGTAGCTCAGGTAAGATCTTTTAAGCACAGGCATCGTATTGAAGGTCCAATGAAATCTACTGTAAATGTATTACTTTCGAGAAATAAGAGGATTTGCAAGCTTTAATATGTCTCTAATTACGTCGGCACTTCATCCTAATGCGCCATTAACCTTAGTGTCGCCTGTGTATATTTTGCCAATATTGCCAATCTGTAAGTCTGACCAAACTGTCACATCTTACTGCATTTGCCGTTTCGTATTTTCTCGTTTTCCTGTATATAGACTAGACACGTGCATATAACTACCTCATGTGGTCCGAATTGGGGTTGGCGTACTGGCCCAACTGGGCGTGGTGAAACTCAAAAACCTAGCCAACCTTCAATAATGACGTTATGGTCTTGGTGAAAGCCCAAGACCTACTCATAGTCTCTGTAACTTGGCAACTACTACCATTAATGATTTCTATATCATTACGAAAGCAAACCAAGAATGATGGAAAATACAAAAAAAGTATCGCACGTGGATTGATTTCTATTCGCATTCCATGAAAACAATACAAAAACGATAAGTTCTAGACACCTATTGGCCCTCCAATGTAAACCAGCCTACAGATAAGAAAGTGATTCAAGTGAATATACGGGCTGGACGACATCTTACAAACGTTTTCAATGTCACATTTCCCGATTGGGAATAAATTGTCCTCATACAGAGTTTGCCGCCAGACCCTTTAACAGGGTTCTTAACCTGTACAGGGTGGTAGTACCCAAAGAAGAAGCAGGGGATAAGACCATTCACTTCCATTCACGTCGGTACGAAGACTGCTTCATAGTTCTTTAACAGTTAAACAAAAAATTATACATTTGAACTGTTTTTATTACGATACGAAGGACCTACTCCTTTTGCTTTTTAGACGCAGCGACTTCTCCTGCGGGAGAAGGTCTCTTCTTACTCTGATCTTCCAACTGTGGTACCACAGCTTCCACGGGCTGCACAGTGGCATGAGCAGCCGCATTGGCGGCCTTCTCCAACCGTTCAACCTTTCGATTGAGGACCCGTAGTTTGAAGTCGCATTTTCTCTCGGTACTCTCCTCTACAGACTTTTTTTCCTTGACGAGCCTCTCTTCAAACTCTTTGTTAAGAGTAGCAATCTTTTGTTCATACTCCTCCACCAATTTCTTCTTCACCTCTTCGAAGTTTCCATCGCCGGTACTTGCTTTTGTCGCTTGTTCTTCAGCTGCCTTCAATTCTGCAACTTTCTTCTCGTAATCTTGTTTGGCTCTCTTTAAGTCGGTTGACAACTTTTTCACTGCCACGTCCTTTTCAGCCAGCAATTGAGTAACTTGAGCTTTCAATTTCTGAACATCGTCCTTAGAGTCATTCTTTTTCGATTCTGTCAACTCTTTTTGTAATAGTTCCAGGCTCGCTCTTGCGTCGTTGAGCTCTTTCTCCAATTCCTTATTTTTGTTTCTGTGACCAATCAACTTACTCTTAAATTCGGCTCTTAAGTTTTCAAATCGCTGCATGAGATTTTTGTATTCTTCGTTATTGCTCATTTGCAGTTTAAGGCGCTCGTTTTCTTCTTTCAATAAGTTTACGGCTTGCACTTGAACCGCGTCAGAAGTATCACTTGCACTAGAATTGAGCTTTTCCTGTGTTTCAGACGTCTTGATGGTGGTTTCCAATTCATCTATGCGTTTTTGTAGACTCTTGGTTTCGTTGCGCAAGGTTTCATTACTCTCTCGGAGGATATTAAGTTGTTGAAGTTGTTCCATCAAACGAGAGTGTTCTTGAACACTTTCATCTAGTTTTACTTTATTAACCTCAAGACGGGACATTTGTGCTTTTGTGGCATTGAGCTCAAAGTTCGTGCTTTCGAGTTCCGCTTTCAAAGTGTCGACTTCATTGGAAAGCTGAGAGTTTTGTGCTACGGCAGTATCCTTTTCCCGTCTTAAGAAACGTACTACTTGACGAAGATCCTCTTGAACATTGCTTTGGTCAACATCGCCAGAGGACGAATTGAGTTCAATTTGATTAAGTGCAAGATTGTACTGGTACTCTAGGTCGGCAATCTTTGCTTCGGCAGTAGATAACTCTTCTTCGACGCTGGCATACTTCTCCTTGAGGCCAGATTCTAAAGTTTCAAATTGATTACGAACGTTTTCAAGTTCTGTTGCAGCGACCAGGGCTTCTTCGGATAACTTGGCAATTTCGTCCTTTTGTTGCAGAACTTGAATATTCAAGAGCTCTGTCTCAGAAACCTTGGCATTATATTGGTTCATTAAGTCCTCGTAAAGAGTCCCTTGGTTCTTCAAGTCTTTGCTTATTGAATCAAGTCTTTGATCCATATCAGCTTTCATTTCATCGTATGACAGCGCTTTGAAAGAAGTTTCTTGGACTTTCGATTGCAACTGTGTGATTTCTGCCCTGAACTTCTCCTCCGATGTCATAAGTTGATCCTGCCACTTTTTAATTTCGGACTCCTTGGTTTGCAACTCGTTGTTCAACTCCTCCTTATCGTTTTCAAGGAGTTTCAATGTGGCAGCGGCAGACTCCTTATACTCCTCATAAGTCTTTGTTGCGTTCTCAAGGGCCTCTTCGGAGGCCCTGGCAATGTTACTAAATTCCAGAACTTGCAACTCGGCGTGTCTCAACGAAGCCTTTAAATCCTCGTACTCCAGAATAGGAACCGATGACGTGTTTGCGTCAAAGACTGACGCAGTATCTGCCGATCTTTGGAGTCGCAGAGTGTGTTTCTGACTCTTCAATTCGGCCCTAAGTTGCTGCACAAGCGCCTCTTTATCTGCTAATTTTGATTTTGTTTCCAAGAGTTTCTGGCTCAACTCATTAACTTGCTCTAACTTCAGGTTCTGCGCTTTTAATGACAATTCAGTTTGCGAAGATAACACTTGAATACGTTCTTCTTTCTCGCTGACACGTTCTTGGAGAGCCTGATAGTTGAGAATACTTTGTGCAAGTTTTCCTGACAAGTCCAGCGCCGAGGCTTCCCTTTCTTCTAATAGAGATTGCAAGTTAGCCACAAAAGAAGTTAACAGTTGCTTATCGTTTCTGAGTTGCTCGATATACCCCTTTAATGTGTTTTGAGAAGAAGAAAGCAGGTCCTTTTCAATTTGAGCGTTGTGTAATTGGCTTCTAAGTTCAGAGCACTGTTTCTCCAAATCGCTCAAATCGTTGATTTTTTTAACGAGACTGCTTTCTTGCTTTGAAGCTTGTTGTTTCCAGAAATCAACTTCGCTACGAGTATGCTCGACTATCTTTTGAGAGCTCTCCAAAAGCTTTTTTGTGTTCACCAATCTAGACTCTGCCATCTCCATTGCATGCTTACTCGATGCGATCTGCAACTTCAATGTTTCGTTGGAACTAGAGCTGGCCAGTAGCTTTTCGGTTAATGCACGGATCTTCTCAGAGGAGTCTCCCTGGAGCACTTTGAGCGACGTCTCCAATTCCTTCACCCTAGCCTTATATTCGGCATTGGAATCACTCAAAAGCTTAAAATCTGCACTACGAAAATCACCGTTGGAGGTGTTAGCGCCAACAGATTTCATGAGGTCACGTTCCTTCGTAACTGCCTCCAAGCGAATGTTTACACTATCTAGCTCACTCTGCAACGTCAAAATAGCATCCTTGGCCTCTTCCACAGCGGCAACTTCAAATCCGTTGGATTCGGAGTCTTTGTCCTCGAGTTCCCGCCCGAGTTTACGCACTGCGACCAAAAGCTCCTCGTTTTTCTTCTGCAACTCAATGAGACTTGAGAACACAACCAACCGCTCGGAAATAAGAATATCAGTGTCAGTCGTCCCAGGACCATCGGCGGCACCGCTCTTACTAAGAATTTGATCGATTGCGTGCTTTTCGTGTGCAGTTAAAGGCGCATGCTTGCCGTCCCGAATATTTGAATGAATAAGGTAATAACAGAGTTGGCGACCCAAGTCTTTCAGAAGCTGTTTCAATGAAGTACGTTCGATTTCAAAATTGGCCATTCTGGTTCTCAAGCGGCTACATTCCTTGTCGCTCTCCATTTTGTCGACTCTAGAAGCTTCCAATTTCTCTAAAAGCTCCTTCATCGATTCCTCATAGAATTGAACCTGGTTACGGTAATTTGCAATAGCAGGTTTTTTCGATTCGAGCTCAGTTACAAAGTGTTGAAGTTGCGCCGCGAGTTTGTCCTTTTGAGACTTTTCAAGAACGAGTCTCTTTTTTAGTAAATTGAACTCTGTGTACAAAGCTGACAACGAGATCCCCAGATTGCTCTCGTTGAGTATAGTTTCTGCTGAGGACGAGATTCTAGGAAGATCCGAATCTTTCTTTAACTCAGCGCCAAACGCTTCTTCCGTTTGTTTCAACTTGACTTCCAAGGAGGCGATCTTCTCTTCTTTCTCCGTTAAAGACGACTCCAAGTCGCCTATAGAAACTGTAGCAGACTCCTTAAGCTCCTCTGCGTAACTCTCTAGTTGTCCAATACGCTTTTCACGCTCCTGTAGCTGAACTCTCACAAGTTCAACCATTTCTTGATTAGCCGCCAGCTCCTTCGAATACTTAATGTTTTGGACTTCCATTTTAGACTCTAACTCTTGCAATTTGCCTGTGGTGGCTTCAAGTTTGATTTCGAGGTCCTTGACATGCGATTCCAAAAATTTCTTTGAGGATTTCATCGAGTCATTTTGGGATGACAACGATGAAAGCTGACTGGCAGATTTTAAGTGTTCAGTCTCATGTTTCTTTATCAACTCAGTGTATTTGTCTTGAACGCTCTTGAGCTGGGTCGAATACCATTCTCTTTGCTTCTGAGAGTATGTCAATTCATTAGTCGCTTTGGTGAGCTCCAACTTTATCTGGAACTTCTCATTTGCTTCTTCGTTCAACTCTTTCGTCAATTGGTTAACCAGCTGACTCAGTTTGACGTTGGATTCGGTAAGCGAATGAACTTGTTCACGGAGTTTAGCGATCTCGGTGTCACGAGAAGAAACTGCCAGAGTTTTAGACATTTCGTTACTTTTAACAGATGATTGTAGGTCTTGCAATTTTGCGGAAAGCTCATAGACCTGTCCTTGAAGGTTATTAATCGTTTTATCGCTTTCCTGAACATTTTTAGTTAGACTTTCGTTTTGAGAAGTAAGAGTCTCATTCTCCAGAGATAATTGGCTAAGTTTCTTCTGGAATGCCTCATATTTAGTAGTGTGTAGTTGGTTAGAGTGCTCTTGGTTTAGTTTAAAGAATGAGAGCTCCGACTGGATACCTTGGTACGTATGTGCCCTCTGGGCCACTCTTGAAACAATATCTTCACCCAAATGAAGTACATCAGTGGGATCGAGTCCTAAGAATGCTGCAGCAGCTTCTACAGTTCGAGGTGCCGACGGTTCGGAAAGACCGCCGGCCTGGATCGATGGCTTGGCAAACGTATCGTTGGCAGTCGCGTCAAACGCATCCTCTGGGTCTTCATCGATCTCAGGCAAGATTTGCGCCGAGTCATGGGTCACAGGGGAACTGCCTACAGGAAGCTTTGGTTGGGACGTGTCTTTAGCCACACCAAAGCTTTTCGGAGTCACTATATGTTCTAAATCTTTAAGTGGCGGAAGCAGTTTCAGAGGGGTCGCAAATTGACGGCCGGTACTGCTGCCCATGTTAATCAGATTGACCGATGAATTTGGATCCTGGTCAATTGTTGCATTTCTATGACTAGCAGTCCCGAAGAGACCTGAATTTTGTACGTTTTCTGCGCCTGTCTCGTTGTCTTCGTGTTTGTCAGAATCAGCAGTGTTTATCGTTATATACGGCGTGTTTTGGTCCGCATCATTGCCTGCATGACTATTCAAAGCGGAAGTTGTGATCTGGGCATAAGACGACTCAGACTCAGAGTCGGGCTGCGACCGATTGCCGCTCGGTTGATCTTTGGTTTCACTCCGTCCAGCCTCCATGTACGGATCGAGCAGTGCCTCCAGATGTGACACGTCACTTGACGGGGACGAATTGGAGGTGGGAGGCTTATTCGAATCCATTAAATTCGTATGATTGCGTGGGTGGTGGGGCAATGTCTGTGTATTGTAAGTGTTTCGGGACGTTATAAGTATCTTGTTTGACCCGTACCTCCTGACTGACCATGTAGCTTGTAAATGAAGGTGCTTGGGTTGGGATTCTGCGGAAAAATACAAAGTATATTAACAAGCGATTAGAATTTATTCTAGCAGTTTATTTGAATTGTTGTACATTCGGTACTGTGTTGTTCTCAGCGAGTCTACATGGCTAGAGCTTTCGATGATCCGACTTGTTGCTAAAGAGTTGTTCAAATTCGATCGAATGATTATGATATACGCAATACTTATTATTCTCTTATCAGTGCTATTTTTACGTTGCTTCGAGGCGTCTGTGACTGTCGTTGCATTGTAATGTTTAGCAAGACACCTCCCGTCAGCAACTTGACGAACCTTGGTGGTATCTGATGGCCACCACATTAATATATTTCTGCATCATTTCCCTTTTAGGTGAAATATGGGACCAGTCTCGGTGACAATTGGCATATACTTCCTTTCGAATCAGTTACTTGCTGTTTCAGGGAACGAAAATTATCATTGATGCATCAAATCTCATCTTAAAATTCTTCAATAACTATTTTCTTTAAGTTTGACGAGTCGTTTCAGTCTTGGATGTAGACAATCGTCGACGGTTTCTCCTTGCCTTGACCAATGTCTACCTATACGGATACTAGCAAAACAAGATTAACGCAAAATGTAGAGGAATTACATGGCGTCTAAACTAACCCAGGATGAGCTTTGTCATTATATAGAACAACGCACGATCTTTATTGGCAGAAGATTGAAACACGTCGATACACTACGAGCTTGCTTTAATGAGCTGATGAAAATGCAATTAAAAAAGCAGGGCTGTATTCTAGTAGCATACAAGGTTCGAAGAATGGTGCAATATACTCTACGTGATTACCTTTTGTACGTAGCAATCACCAAGTCCAACACAAAGTACCCATGGCTAGACAACAAGACGCGCCAAATAGAGCTGATGTCGTTTGCTTGTAAAAGGGCCATTGTATGTGCCATTGTATGTGCCATTGTACTATCTACCTGCTCTCATCTAACACATTGACATTATAGGGCTTGAGCCCTACTCGCCAACGTGACGCGCACATCGCCACTTCCCACTTCGCACCCGTGCCTCTCCATGCGCACCACCACACGCACAATTTCACCTCACAAAAATTTCTCCAACTCCTTCTAACATCGACAGCCATGATTGAGCCATCTTTGAAAGCTTTAGCTTCCAAGTACAACTGTGAGAAGTCTATCTGCCGTAAATGTTACGCTAGATTGCCCCCAAGAGCCACCAACTGCAGAAAGAGAAAGTGTGGCCACACCAACCAATTGAGACCAAAGAAGAAGTTGAAGTGATCCGTGGGTCAAGTCCTATGGATTGTCTGTTGGATGTTTTGGTGCGTTGCGCTATGACGTTGCTATTTAGATAATACACTTTTTACGAGAGGTCATGTAGATCGAGGATGACTGGATGGGTTGACAAACGAGTCAGGCGACAAGTGGATCATGACACGATGAGCAAACAGAAGCGCCCGAGAGGACAAACTGCGCCTAAGTAGAGGGGCACAGGTGCACAGAAGTATATTGAGCTTCGTTGAGACTGGATGACGATATCTCTCAGTCGGGTGCCCTGGATGGAAGCTCTTAAGACTCTGCATGCTAGTATTGCAAAGATAGAGGGAGGCACATTGTGCCTTTGTAGCTCTGCGATTATGCTTGGCGTCGTCTGCTTCTCGTTTGAATTATCTTGTTTCGAATCCTATCTGTCATTCTTGCGCTTTGTAGCTTGGGGTAACTCCATTCAAAAACAATATCGTTCTTTGCTAATTCTGTGACTGTTCTCATTTCTACTAGTTGTAGGATTTGATGCTTGCTTCCTTTGGTAGGCTCATCAAGAAGCACTTTGGATATAATCTATGCATGAGTACTAGCCACTTAGTAACGTCAACGGCTTTGCTTCTTTGGTCGCGTCTGGCTCAACATGTCAAGTCCTGTGTGGCCATGGCTCAAAATGCCTTGTAGAATTCGATAAAGTGATATAAATAAGACAAAATCCAAGTTTCCGTCGTCTGACTTATCTTCGCGAATGTAGGTTTCTTGTGTTCATGTTCCTGGCTCGACCTCTTTGCATCAGCCAACCAAGCGATTCGGATGCATTTTGCACGGCATGAACTGCAAAGTAAGCTAGCACATTTCGAATCGGTCAAAGTCGATTTATATTTGGCACGCTTGCGTCGCCAATGAACGGCTGCAAATGGCACCCTAATGCGGCATGAATCCTCAAACAAACGACTGCAAGTGATATCAATTCTGATTGGCTCTATAAACTTCGTTGGTTGCCATAATCGCCGTCTAGCCATCGCAAGCATTCAATCAGCTATACTAGCGCCAGCAACACAGCATACCAATAGTGAGAGTGACTTCCGGATTTGACTTACTCCTGTATCGGGCCACCCGTTGAAACGTTCAGATCAAACCCAAGTACTACCAATTCCTCCTCGACTCGTCCTTTCAAACGCAATTCCTGCTGCAAAACGATTCGCATTTGCATATAAAAACCAATTGCCTCCGCCATCCACCGCAGGCCCTATCACCGAAACCGAGTATGTGCTTGGTAAACCCTACTGACTAAGCTATCTCCGAACACAAACGCACCACACAGACAAAATATTTTTTCTACCAAAATTGCCAGGTAAATTCCCCACTGCCTTTTCTAGAAAAAACTCCCCCAAGCAAATTCTTTGAGTCCGAGTCTCACCCCTCCCCATTGTCTCGCTCCACATCCTCAGGGTTTCCTACACTATGAACGGGAACTCCTCTCAGCCCTTCGCCACAGACTTGAGGACGCTCGCTTCGCCCGGTGTTCTGAACCCACTACAATACGTCTGCGTAGAGCAAGAACCCAGTGTAGCTACCCACCCGGAGTTTTCTGCTCAGAAGAGGCAGAATAGCATGTCCACATACCCAAACAATCCAGCCAACAAACGAATCCCTATACATCTTGCGCCAACTACCGTCAACCAGCATAGCCCTGTTCCAGGTGTCAACTCACTCCCTGCCGCGTCTGCCCCTATCCATCCGCATCTCGCCAACCCACAAACAGCATCTGTTGGCTTGAACAACGCCCTGGGCCCCTTCACGTCTCCGTACCGCATGTCGATGCCCGCAAGCCGCCGGAAAACTCGTAAAACACCTACTGCCATAGCCTTTGCCAATTCTCAGGCCAAGACCCCGACTTCCACCTCATACGACGTCCCACTGAGCCCGAACGTAACCCAGACCTCCATGAACAACGATTCGAACCTGTCAGGGTCCAGCCCCAACCCCGACCAGCTCACGGCTCCGCAAACCAGCCGAGATCCCTCAGAGTTAGGTCCTGATTCCGGCGCAGTCCCGCAGCCCACGCAACCCTCCACTGCAGCTCCGACCCAAGTGCAGCCCAGAGCGATGTCTGATGAAGAGCAACAATTAGCCACAAAACTCAAAGAGACGTACAAAAATATCGTAAACTTCGAGGAAATGGTGCAGAAAAGCTGTATTGATTTGACGATAAAACTCAACCAGAGCAACTATCGTGCTGCCAACACCCAGAACTTTCTGCCTGCGATTTACACACAGCCTTCCCTTGGAGGATCCCCAGGGATCCCCTCCAACATTCCTGTCAATCTGACCGAACTCTCCAACAACTTGTGGACCATTTATCATCATAACGTCACGCTTCTAAACAACTATTATGACTTTCTAATTACTGCATTGAAGCACACCGCCAACACCACCCAGTTCAAAACGGGGAAAAACATTGTTGACTTGTACAAAATCCCACGCAGGATGTGGGTCTATGGTATCGTGGGTTTCTTAGAAGTTTTAAAGAACATTATCACCATCTTTCAAGATCACGAGGTGTTTCTGTGTTTTATTGCGTACTGTTTCAGTATAGTATCTAATTTGACCGAGCCTGCCTTAGAAATGGAAGGCTGGTGGTGTGAAAAACTAGGCGACTTGTCTAGAATGGCCATTGCGTTGTATTCGTCTCGTTTCATCGACTGGAAAATCTCCGCCGAGTACTGGTACGCGGTATCCATGAAAACAATGTATGGCCACGGAAAGATTTATTACCATATGTGCACAGTGCAGCAGGATAACTTGGATGCGTTGGTGAACATTGGCAAATCTGTTATTTGTAGAGATCCTTTTGTCCCCACTCAACAGTACCTCAGGCTAGTCGTAGAGAACATATGCACGCAGAGAAACATTCTCTCGTTGCTCGAATTGCCCATCATTGATTTCATAAAGATACACAAGGTTCTTCTCTCCATTCACAACAACAACTCCTTGGAAAATGGCCACGAGCCCTCGCAGGATATCATTCACGATTCGCAGCTTGAATACGGGATAAACTTGGTGACCCGGTATGGGCTCACTTTTGGCTGCGACTCCCACGGCTACAACTTCTTCACGCGCACTTTTTGCATCCCTGGAACACATAACAAGTACGTTCCAGACCCCTTCAATCAACCGTTTAAGCAGGACGATCTGCAGCCAAATACTCTTGATAGCATGGAAAAAACAAGCTTCTGGTTCAACAAGGGAGCACTGTTCGCCGTTGCGAATGTAAACCATCTCATTGGCTTCGGTGATCCTCGAAATCCGTTTGCAAAGTTGTTTCAACTTCCTGAAGCATTAAAGGAGAGAAAAGACAAAAAAGATCGTAAAAGGAAACCCAAACAGACAGATAGCGACGAAGGCATGGGTGATCTGCTTTCAACGGTCAACATTGGCGGGTTCGAGAGCCCCTATTTGTTGGCGTCCGAGCTTTCTGCAGTCGATTGGTTTTACTGTCTTACCTACGTCAACAAGTCAGTCTTGGAGCTCTCGTTCCGGATCCTTAATCATTACCTCATTGGTCCAAAACAGGCGTCCACGTGTCATGTGATTGTATGGCTCTATTTCCTTATTTCCGTCAGTAAAGCCACTAAAAACTTCCCAAAGTCGAAAAACATGTTTCAGTGGCTCTTCCGTAAGTTCTTCCCTTGGGAGTCTCTCATTAAGTACTTGAATCTGCTCCTTTCGGTGGTCACCAGTAATCCTAATTTGAACAACCGTTGCTGTCAATACTTGAAAGCACATCCTAACATTATCCAATACTTCAACGAGCAGGAAAGTCTCCCTGAAGTGTGGAAGTGTTGGGGTACGTTGTGGTTTGATGTTATCAGCGCCAAGACTGATTTCAAGGATATAGAGGCCGCCGGTGTTTCTAGTTTTAATTTGTTTGATATGCCCATTTGTGGAACGTCGCCTTCGATCGGCGCCGGCGACTATAGCCGCCCAAGGTCTAGAGACGGACATGAACACGATAATGATGAGCGTGTTCTTCGAATTCTATTGTTGGCGCGGCTTTTGGCTGACGAACATGAGTATGGTTTAGTAAGAACAGCGGACGGTTTTAAGTATAATGAACAGGTTTACCGCGAAACGGAGACAGATATGCTCATTTCCCACACCGCTCCCTCAATGACCACTGAACTTTTCACGTATGTTCGTGAAGTCATGTTCTCTGATGGTCGGTTGGTACAAAACAACTTTGTGTCAAACATTTTCCCCGAGAACCTCGTAGGACCGGATGCCTACGCCAAGCTCAGCGCCAAAACCAAGGACGAGTTGTGGTTCAGCATGGGAGAGGCGAAAAACTTGTCATCAGACTCGATCGACATTGCTTCTTCGAAACCTGTAGACAGCGAAGTGGACGCATACGCCGACTCAGAGTTCGAGGCAGAGTACCTGGACTACGAGCAACACGCTTGCACGATGCACGAACACGAAATGCTTCACCAACAACAACATAATCACGCGCTTGCCCAACAGAATGTAGACAACAACATGACCGACATCTACCCTAATAACTATACTGTGAATCCCGAATTTTTGCCCAACTTGGGAAGTAATGACGTACAAGTGGAGGGGAACTTGGGTGATCGCATGGATACATCGTTGACGTACGTTACGTTAGACACAAACATCTGGCTTAAACATTGTGGGCGGATCTTTAAGTGTGTTCGCAACCGAGCTTTCAGAGTTCTGATACCACTCATTGTATTTCAGGAATTGAGGTCTCTTCGAAAATCCGCCGAGGCCACCATTTCTGACGCGGCCACTAGGTCCGTGATAATTATAAGAGAGTTGTACTTAGCGCGAGAGATTTTGCCTCTTCGGTTCGACGGAACTGTAGCTAACGATATCAACGAAACAACTGAGTTCGAGAATAACAGTAGTTGGATGAGTAACGTTGACCTGACGATGCTCAATGTAGTCACAGAACATGATGATCTCAGTAAGCGGCTCTTAAAAGGATTGCACGCAACGATTAACGGGCGGACTCCCTCGGTACTCAATAGCAGGGCTGCCAAAACTTTCAGGTACTGCATTCTTATTACTGACGATAGAAACATGCGTCTTCGGGCCAAGACATCAGGGCTCACCAGTTTTCAGAGTAAGTGGCTCTTTAATCAACTAGAGACCATCTACGGGACAAAGTGCATTGATTAAAAAGTAGCATCCTTTAGCATATATGACCTTGGTCGATCAATACACGATAGCATATGAACATGTGTAGATATTTGTAGAGCATCTTAAAACAGAAAGTGAATAAGTTATTTATGAAACAGAGAAAACGAACGAAGTATGTAACAAATGATTGTTGAACAGGGAACAAACATTGGATGGCATTACTACTGATTGAAATCTAAATCTACGTCGTCATTTCAAATTATTTTCTTCAATTGATCATCTATTTAGCCGGTAAAAAGAAGACAATCTAAAACCCGATCTATCTCTATTCTTCAATAAGGTATTATCGTAAACAGGGCAAAACGCCCGCATGAATTGCAGGTTCGAAAAATCAATCGCAGCAAATGCAGAGTCACAGATTCGCACGTGGGAAATTGAAAAAGGGGAACGGAATCGCTTACAAGATCCAGTTGACCGCACGCTTCCATCTTGTCTCGACCTTGTGGCTTGCCTCCAAGGCGGCATAGTAGTGGTACTCGTGCTCCTCGATTTCTTCGAGACCAGTGACAAGGTCGGCGTCCTCTGGCTTGACGTACTTGGTCTTCTTCCAGAACTTGAACACAACATAGACGACAACGCACACTGCGATCATCACGTAAGAGAACAAGAAGTTGTCGACGGACCAGTGGCCGGGCAAGAACACGGTGTATCCCAAACAAAGGACCATCACAAACAAGAAGAAAGTGGCCACAATGGCGGTGTAGGGCTGGAACCAAGAAACGTAAGTAAATTGCGTTCTGTCGATTCCCTGGACCTTGCAAGCTCTGTAGAAGTGCAAGTAAGTAATACCCATAAAGAAGTAGTTGAGCAATTGAGAACCGGTACACAAGTTGACCATGAAGTCCAAGACCTTCTTACCAGAAGATCCCAACTGCATCAACGACAAGAGAGAGAAACAACACGAGACACCCACACAGTAGATGGGCACACCGTTGTTGGTACAGTACTCGAAGAATTTTGGAACGAATCCCTTTTTGGAAAGCGCGTACAAGGTTCTTGACGAACAGTAGGTGTACGACATACCGGCGGAGAACGCAGAGGTCAAAATAAGAACGTTGACAATGGATGGGAGAGCCTTGATACCCATGTTTTGCATGGCAACAACGTAAGGAGAAGCAGCAGCGTTGGAAGTAATGGCGGTCAACTTCAAGTAAGCTGGGTCGTTGTAAGCAATCAAGATACCGACAGACAAGGCGCCTCCAATGAAGAAGATCACCAAACGGTACAACACGGTCTTGAAAGCAGAGGCCATGTTCTTTCTAGGGTTCTTGGCCTCACCGGCGGTCATGGCAAGGTACTCGGAAGAAACAACAGTGAAACAAGCAGAAATCAAGCCAGCCATGAAACCTTGGAAGCGGCCACCTGCGCCGGTGCTGATGTATTCGGCGATGGGGCCGCCTGCTGCGTGCCAGTTTCTGAATCCAAAGGCGTCATGCTGTGGGTTACCGCCACACATGGTGATGAGCGTGAAGAACAAAAGACCCACACACAAAATCAACTTACCAAGGGACAACCAGAACTCGGACTCTCCGTAGGCCTTGACGGCAAAAATGTTGACCACGGCGTAAATCACCACACACACCACGATGGTGATGGCCGGCGAATAGTCGCTTCTCCAGAAATGGATCATACCGTTGACGGCGGTGATCTCGAAGGGAATGTACAAACTCTGCATGAGCCAGAAGTTGATGGAAGCAGCAGCCTCCAAGGCAGGGTCGACGACACGGCCCGTCATGTTCAAAAACGGAGAGTCCATGGGCAAGTAGCACACCATCTCACCGACAGAGACGGTCAAAAGCAACACGACGACGGTCCAGAACGAGTACGACAAGAGAAGACCCAAAGGACCAGCAGACACCAAGCCACTGGAGCCGATGGTGATGAACAAACCGGTACCGATCGATCCACCAATGGCTATAAGGTTGATGTGTCTGCTTTCCAACGATCTCTTGGTGTGGTTGTGCGTCGACTTTGGTGGGGTCGACGACGAATTGAGCTCATCCTCGTTGACAGAGAAGTTGTCGTGGATCTTGTCCGCAACCACCTCTTTTTCTTTGTTCATCGACATGGTTCACTGATGCCTGACTGATAACTGAATGTGGTATAAGGTGCACTCACGGGTAGGAATAGGAACAGTAAGTCGTATTCGTATGATTCTTGAAAAATGTCCGGACGCTTGGTATATATACTACGGAGCGTGGAGGAGGACGCAGAGATAGATAATCCGAGTCAAGTCGTTCGCGTGGATCAGATCTGCGATAAGTCTGCAGTGGGAGTTATCGACGTTTTTGGAATAAGCTAAAAGAACGACGTTGTTATCTTAATGGCTGCAACAGATAACGATTAACCGGATGGGGATAGGGAACGCGGATGTGCAGGTTGGGTTTCACAACTAGAGGGCGAGCGAGGGCGTATATGTAGTCGAATGGAACACTGGCGGGGCTCGTGTGTGGAAGTGCATGGTCCAATGAAAGCGTCCGGCTTTTTTCCGCTTTTGTGTAGTTTCGCCTGCTCATGCAAATCCTGCAACTGCCGCCCTTGGCACAGTACTTGTTGCTTCGTTCACGGGGGTCTGTATATGGATGCCTAATTCGGAGGCAGCTTCGTTGCCATGATGTCATATGGCGACGCTAGCGTTGGCAGAATACGCGTAATTACGCCAGGTGCAGCGCCAGCCGCCTATATGCACGCGGGGCCGGTTGTATGCCCGTATCCTTGCTTGTGTGTAGGAGCCGCTGGCGCCCAGTGGACTATCAGGGCATCTGTTTCACCGGCCTATGTGCCGTCCTCTGACAATGGATGAGCCTCTACTGGTCCAACGAACCTCACGTGAGCATCCATCAGCGGAGGCTGTGCAAAACTTATTTCACTTTCAGGGCGTGCGCACTGGCAGCGTTGCGTGTCGCCCCATATTTCCCCTTTGGGCCATCACGTCTTTGGCCTAGGTGAGTTGCTACACTCGTAAAAGTGTCGGATCGCTGTGCGTGCTTCCATGGACTATCTGCAGTGCTGTGCCGATTGCACACAGGTCTACTTGGTGTATCGCTAGTTTCGGTGATAACTTCCTGGCCTTCAACTTCAAGATGTATATGGCAAGATCCCTGCAGAACGTGACATAATCTGCGCGGCATACTTCGCCCACCAAGCATGGGACATTTCGACTCCGAAAATAACCTAAACAGCCGAGAGATCTGGTGCCCAAAAAGGAAAAAACACCCTCACCTGTGCAAAACCAAGAGTTAGATTTTTTGGTCATCACTTTTGACCACTTATCACACGAGCAGTGACTGGTTTCGATCCATGTGCCTCCACGACTCGTCTGGTTGGCACTAACGGTGTTCTTTTCTTTTGAAGATGTGTGATCCTGTAGACAGCCTTGGGTCTAAGCCCATTCCCATCTCGATCTGGCCAGCTACTTGCAGGACGCTGTCTGAAGTCAATGCAAAATGATGTATGGTTACCCTTTGCGCTTAATTATGTTTAACGGTGTATATTTTACAACTGTATTCATTCTCCATTCTCAATAATGCTGTGAATCAACGTAAGTAGTTTCGCCATTTGCGCCAACCCATCGAAGTCAACGTCGTACACTTGCTCGTAACCTGCCTGGCCATTTCCTTCAGCTGCGACAGGGCTCCGAACTCCTTCTCGGTCACCACCTGCTAGTTTGCCCATGATCGCTTCACGCTTCATGATGGCCTGCACCAAAGGTCGGTACTGCTTCAAGAGTTCTTCTGCTTGTTTGATTCCTGGACGGTAGGACGGACCGACAGAGAGTAGAATCGTGGCAATGAGCTGGAAAACGGGAACAAGGAGTTCATAGTACGAGATGGTTTTATCGTACTTGGCAGATGGGCTCAGGTGATCGCCATCCGCGGCGCCTCGGTCACTGGCCCACTTGCCGGATTTGAAATTGCTATGGCCTGAATTACGATCCATTTTACCGCCGTGAGCCTGCCCCGCATTTTGGATCATGAGTGGAACATCGAGCGAGAGTCTGATCGCAGCGCTGTTAAGTCCGCTGTCTGTGCTCTCTATGTAAAACTCCAATCCAAGATCAACATCAACAGCAAGGAAATGGAGTTTGCGCATGATCGGAAATATTTCGTTTTGGACGAGTTGCGCCGCTCCCGCCTTGGTTTGGCCTATCCTTACCAATAAATATAGCGTAGTTTTAAGTGCAGTTAATTCGTAAAGTAGAGTGTCGATACTAATCCCCGATTTGCGAGACTCTTCTCTACAGGAATGTGCATCGGCGCCGTTGCTGTCACCAACGGTTTTGTTTGTTGCGGTGCCACTAATAGGAATTGCGCTTTTGTTTTTGGTCTCGTCGCCACATGCACTGATGATCTCGTCTGCGCGTTTAAGAGATCGCGTGAGAAGCGACAAGGAGTTGCTTCTAACTAGGGTTTGGAGCACAGCCTGCGACTGATCAAGGTTCAGGATATGCACAAGTGACTCCATGCACATAATAGAAGTAATACGTAAAATGCCCTCGGAGTGAACGCAGTCATTGCAAATTACATCAATGACCTTTTTGTTTGCAGCCAGAAGGCACTCACTCACTTGCTGCAACATGGGTTTCGAGCGAATCCCAGATTGTAGAAACTTATTGAGAACCAAGTAAATGTCAGACCGTAATTCAACGGTAGAGTTTGAGCACAAAAGACCGTTGATGCATGTGTTTAAAAGCGGAAGTAATCTGTGCAAGCCATGGTCGTCGTTGTTGGCGCTGGCGCTGTCGGAAGCTTCTTGTTCGTAAATGTCACAAAGAAACAAACATAAAGAGATTAGCTCTTCTGCGAAACGGATATCGCGCTCGTAGTAGTCATTATTGATTTTAGGAAGAACGATTTGCAACACTTGAAGAATCAAGGTACCCTTATCTTGCAGTCCTTCTTTAGTCAACACCTGAATAAGTTGAGCCCAAGAATGTAACGAGCGCGTATGGAGCGCTTTTACCTCCAACGCAAAAATGACCTGGGTGAGTGACTTTTTGATTCTCTCTGCTTCTGTTATGGCGTCTACAGCGACCAATGCTCTGCTCTGAGCTGGCGTTTCGGTCAGATTGAACTGGGTAGTGAATGAAGCTTGTGAGACGTAAAGATTGAGGCGGTCAAGCACATCGGCCCTCAATTGGCCCAAGTGGCCCTCCAGGCACAACTCCTGCACGAGTGCTCCCAAGTTATAGTTCTTCTCGAACTCCTTCAATTTATAATCTTCTAGGTTGTACATCTGGAAGTTGAAGATATCCAAGAACTCCAAAATTTTAGGCGTACCGTTAAAAAACTCAGTGCCGTTAAGAAGAAGGCCCATGTACTTGTCGCGTCGACTAATAGACTTGTTACTGTGGATCTCAAAAGAGAAATACTGAAGTATAAGGTTCTGACACTCTATGAAACTAAGGAACGTTTCGCGCGCCAAATCATCTTCCACAAACGAGTTTTTCAGGTGCTCTTCGATGTCCCCATTGAACTTTTGCGTATCCCAAATAGTCAAGTCACCCACTCTAATCTGAGACGAAAGAAAAGCCTTTATGAGGTCAAACTGACGTAAATACGTAAGCGTAGCATACGAAGTGAGTGGGTGACGACAAAGCTCAACAAGGATCTTTAAGATGAGGCACGTAAGCTTGGTGGGCCCGTATGCTATCGTTTGTTGAACGCTTGCAAGATACGAGTTACTAGACCCGATATCGATGATAGAAAGCAATAAACCAATAAGCCCGTCCAACAACCCATTTTTCAGTTCGGTTCCTTGTAAGAGCAAAGTGCCTCCCTTGACCTCAAACCCGAGAAGGAAGTGTGCTATTGTCATGGATTTGGCGCCTACAAGTCTATCGAGCAAAAACGACAAAATATCCAACTTTGTATCTAATGCACTCGTTGGCGAGTCCATCTGCTGAATAAAACTGTACTTAATGTTCTCCGACTCGTCGATACCTTCGAAAATACTAAGAAGACGACTGCCACGCAAAAGCTTATCGTTGGAAATGTTCGATGTGCTCATGAACACTGGTGCCTTCGATAACTTCTTCAAGATGCTAAGCGCGGTGGCCACGATATCTTGGTGTTCACTACCGACATACAACGATATCTGGACGACGCTGGTAATGTTGATGAGGATGATATCGTAGAAGTCACTGAGTCCTTTAGTGCCTAGGTTTGGAGGGTAGTATACTTTTTCGTACGCCTTAACGTTTGCCACAGAGACCATGAGGCTCATGGTCGTTCCGTAGCCCATAGGAAGCTCGTTAGATTGCGGTTTGTTGTTTAGCAAGATTGGTAGGAGTTTATAAATAAACGTCGCCTGTGTGGATAATACGCTATCTACGGATATAAGAGCCCGAGTTACTAAACGTGCGTCCTCCATGTTTGCATCGTATCCCTGGTTAATAATATCAAATATGGCTCTGCATGCTTTTATGTCAAACAAGTAGTTGAGAATGGCCACGGAGTGATGCAATCTTACAAAATTATGATACGATACTTGCGTTTCCGTTCCCGTAGCAGATAAGCCTGTTGCAAACGGGTTCTTAAGTACTGTGTTCGTGAAGATACGGGGTGCGAAATCCTCGTACAAGTTCCAGTCTACGGATTTGAGCGAAGTGTTGATAATCAGGAGAATAAAGTCTTGAATAGACTTCTTGGTTGCCGCAGCTGGAAGGTCTGATGAATTTCCGAATACTTCGGCAATCAAAAACTCGATATATGGCCAGATCCCGATTTGGCCCTTGAATCTATACGCCAGCCCCAAATCGACTGGGTAAGGCAACACAACTTTGCCGTCGTTTAACTTTTGATCTTGCAATAATCTCTCCATTAACCGCACGAAGTTTGATACCTCTGAAACGTTATAGAAGGCGATTTTAAAAGCTTGCTTCATTCCAATGTTAGCATTAGATGCTTTGAGTTTTGCAAGTTCGCTTTTCGCGGGACTGGATGAACTAAGAGGTAAAGAAACCCCGGCATATCGGCTCGTTTCGGTGCTCTGTGGGGTTGGGGTGTTACTATTATCTAAAAGAGAGTGGCAAAGCCATCTATCGATTGTATTCCAAATCTCACAATTTGTTTTAAGGTCACCGAATTTGGCAAAACTGCTGAGCAAGTTAAGGATTAAGTTTAGAAGCACGGTTCTGTTTTCGTCATCCACAAATACTGGACGTGGTCTCTTCTCTGAAACAAACGTTTTGGCTGAAGAAATGAGATTGTCGAACTTCAAGTATGCATTTACGGTTGGGAGAATCCGCGTGAATGCCGCATCACGCATGGCCACGCTCATTTGGTCGTCAGCTTCAGTGTTTTCTATCAATGTCGAAAGAAGCAAGAAGAACCCGGAGATAAATGCTACTGAGTCTTCTGAGAGCAGAACAGTAGAGTGTTTGGGTCTAGACAGGTTGGAGTCGCCAGAGTACATGTGTTCCTGCTTTTCCTGTTGTCTCTTGGTGAAAACTACTAATTCAGATTCAAGGCTCTCAGTCAATGCTTCAACATAATAATTCAAAGAATTGAGGATGGAGTCTACGGAGATCTTCAGGTAGTCGCTTTTCTTAAACGACCCATCCTGTGAGTGGATAAGGAAGTCCCATATTTTCACACTTGCACCCTTTGATCCATACGTCAAGCTGCCTAAAAGAGAGCAGAACGTGGCGGTAATTAACGGCGAAGTGTTGTTTTCCAACCCCCACGTGATGAATCCTACTATGTTCTGCTCGTCAGTTTCCCAAAACGATTCACAAAGGTCGGGTCTACAAGAGTACGTGTAAACACAAGACATGTAGAACCTCTCAAGCTCGGCACAAGAAGCCAATTCGTATAGATCGATTTCTTTATGGTGGACAAAACTATCACCTATTTTTGACAAGGATTTTTCTGATCTTTGGGACTTATTGAAATCATCAGTGTAGCAGAGAAGCTCTCCATTCAAAGAGCCAGAAATCGGCTCGATCTCCTTTCTGTTGATCGATGACAACAAGAAATCCTCTTCATTGTCTCTTAGTTGTGTAAGAACAACCGCTGCGTGATGGACGAAGTTGCAAAAGAACGTATGGAAAGCTGGCGCCAAAAGCGAGTCACACACTTCTTGCGATGGCTTGAAGCCCTTGATGTCAAAAAGAGAAACTGCGTTGGCCAAATCATTGGTCTTCGCCGCGTGCATGATCTCGGTAGCGCCTTGAGGCATGAGTTGAGTTGCTGACATTGAAATATAAGTGGTTTGCAAAAGCAGTCTAAATTCCAAGACTCTGCCATCTTCAAGCAAGGATTTTGTCTCTGGTTTCATTATTTCGGCACTATAGCATAGAAGCTGTTCTAGGGTTCCGTAACCGATGAGACGTTCGATTTGTTTCAAAATATCCTTATCGAAATCAAACTCCGCTGATCTTTGAGACGACTGTTTACACCATGGAATGAAAGACACGAAGAACATAAGCTGAACAACACGCAAGTAACTACGCATGCCCGATTTGGAAAGATCTACGCCCTCGTCTGAGGACACTTTTGCATAATCAGAATTCAAATCAGCGGTGAATGTGGAGTGGAATTTTTTAGTTTGTGCATCGGAGAAATGTGAAAGAGACGTGGCTATGCGGATCAAGACAGGGAGGTAATGCAAGAGAAATATGTCCTCGTCGCTTTTAATGCATTCGTTAATGTGTTTAGTAAGGGTAGTAAACGCCTCGTAAGTAGATAGAATTTCGGGATAGGACTCTACAAGAGAGGAAAGCACTTGCGCTAAAAGATCGTGGAGGTCGAAAAGCTGGCGTCGGACAAAACATATCTTGTTTACAAACTGTAAGTTGTTGATGTCAGCGGTGGCCCTTTGCTTGTCTACAAGGCCATTTTGCATCTGGATCAACGCGTAGATTTTTTTGAAACTCGCCAAAAGCAGGTCCATTAGTGTCATTTCGGAATTTTGACCCAAAACAGCCTCTAGTTTGTGCTGTGTAGCCAAGTAACCTAGGATATTGAGAATGTACTGGTACCTCTGGAAAAATAAGAGCGTACCTGCCTCCACCGGTTCGGCACCCTTCAGAAAGGTTGTATCTAACGCAGACCATAGTAATTCGGCGGTGCAAAGCTCATCTAACTCAAGTTCGAACGCCAAAGTGCTACAGGCAGTGATGAACGGACCATTGAGGATTACTTCCTCACCACTCGTGAGTATCACCGGTTTTCCAGACTCGCCTTCTGAAAGCGCCTTGCGGCTTGCTTCCTTTCGCCCGGGGACCACTAGCACGTTCTTGAGATCGTGTTTGATTTGGGACAAAGGAGTGTTGTGAAGAGGTATGTCCAGTTTGAGGGCATTGTAGCATTCAGAAAAAATATCTAACGACCACGACAAGTCTTTTATATCCAGTGACATGATCTAGACGCGAAAGGACCTGGAATTGATGTGTTTGATTAATAAAGATGAATTGATGAAATGATGGTGAAATTTGTTTGCAGTTGTGATGTGCAGGCGATTCAATCGAAACGGTTGAATGGTGTTTCATGAGAATGACGAGTACGCATTATGGGTGCTCAAAGATTGGGGATTGCGAAAATGTGCGGAATTTTTTATTTTTTTGCTTCATTTTGTTTTTTGTTTTTTGTCTCTATGTTTGCATTTTCTTTTACTAGAAAGTAGAACAAGACCGTATGAGCCGAAGTATAGCTATATACGCAACTAAGGAACTCAGACGGAAAGGTTTGGGCTTTAACAGTTAGTACTCAAAATTCAAAAGCACACCCATTTTAATAGTAGCCTATCCTTTAAAAATACGACCGGATTGCAAGAAAACAAGATCCTATCTGCCTCAGATGAAGATCGGCCAGGCAGATATGCCCCTTAATGAATCGATACTCAATATTCTACCATCGCACATGGCGAAAGCCGACGAAGACTCGGCCACAGTCAGGGCGCCTTAGCTGGTGGTCTGGCTAGTGAAAAACCTTAATAATCTATGCTGACGATTAACCTTGTGTTAGCTATTCTCTCAAACACTACGTTTGAATCCTTGTAATTATAACATCTAACACAAGTCAAGGATCGTAGTTAGATGAAACCAACCTGGCTTAAAGAACATCAAGGAGTACAGCTGGGTCAAAATCAGAGCAAAATAGGCATATTCTGGCATTCAGTTTACAGTTTGAAGGGAGACTAGCCAATCAATAGGGTGTGAAAGTCTGCTTTACGTATCCACTGCGTTCTAAAACGACAGCGGCAAGAAAACGAGACTAAATTGGCAACAAATCGACCCAAGTAATCAAAATTCTCCAAAACAAGAAAGCAACTGAACTCAATGTAAAACAAATTCAAAGTTCTGTTTGCGATGTCAAAGAAAGACAAATCTTCAGCCATATCAGTCAACTAAGTTTGCTTTTACAAGGGAATCCTCCAATGTCAATCAAGTATAAAGCCTTCACTTTCTTGCCCCTACAATAAATAAATCTATCTTAACCATTTATTTTCCAGTGTTATAAATTATTCCGTATGCATTAAGCCTGAGGACCAGCAGCCTTAACTTCGGAAGTGGCTTGGTCAGCGTACTTCTCGAAGTTGGCAGAGAACTTAGAAGCCAAAGATTTGGTCTCCTTCTCGAAAGATGCAACACCCTCGGACCAGGCCTTGGTTGGGTTCAAGATCTCGCTTGGAACACCAGGACAAGAAGTTGGAATGTTCAAGTTGAAAGTTGGGAAAGTCTCGTATTCAACCTGGGACAAGGTACCATTGTGGATGGCGTCCAAGATGGCTCTGGTGTATTTAAGCGAACATCTCTTACCGCCTCTGGCTGCAGAAGCACCGACCCAGCCGGTGTTCAACAACCAAGCGTTGGCATTATGTTGAGAGATCTTGTCAGACAATTGCTGAGCGTACTTCATTGGGTGCAACACCAAGAATGGTTGACCGAAACAAGCAGAGAAAGTGGCTTGTGGCTCGGTGACACCTTCCTCAGTACCGGCCATCTTAGAAGTGTAACCGGAGATGAAGTGGTACATCACTTGAGCGTTGGACAACTTGGACACTGGAGGCAAGACACCGCTGGCGTCACAAGTCAACAAGATGATGTTGGTAGGATGGGTGTCGGCCAAACATGGGATCTTGGCAGAGGGGATGAAGTCGATAGGATAAGCACATCTGGTGTTCTCGGTGATGGCCGAGTTCTCGTAGTCAACAACCTTGGTGTATGGGTCGTAAACGACGTTCTCCAAGATAGCACCGAACTTGATGGAGTTGAAGATCTCGGGTTCCTTCTCGGCGGACAAGTCCAAGCACTTGGCGTAACAACCACCTTCGATGTTGAACACACCGTTGTCGGACCAACAGTGCTCGTCGTCACCGATCAATTTACGGTTAGGGTCGGCGGACAAGGTGGTCTTACCAGTACCGGAGAGTCCGAAGAACAAGGTGACGTCACCCTTTTCGGTACCTTGGTTACAAGAGGAGTGCAAGGTCAACACTTGGTGCTTGATTGGCATCAAGTAGAACATCACAGTGAAGATACCCTTCTTCATTTCACCGGCGTACTCGGTACCCAAGATGACCATCTCCATGGCCTTGAAGTTGATCTCAACGGAGGTGGAAGAGGTCATACCCTTGGTGTGGATGTTGGCTGGGAACTGGCCGGCGTTGTAGATGGTGAAGTCTGGCTCGCCGAAGTTTTCGAGCTCCTCTGGGGTAGGTCTGATCAACATGTTGGTCATGAACAAGGCGTGGTAAGCTCTGGCACACACGATTCTGACCTTGATTCTGTATCTAGGGTCCCAACCGGCGTAAGCGTCAACAACGAACAACTTCTCTCTGGTTCTCAAGTAGTCAAGAGCTCTGGATCTGGAGATCTTCCAGGTCAACTCGTCAACTTGCTTGTTGACAGGACCCCACCAAATGTTGTGGGTGGAGGTCTCTTCGTCGACAATTCTCTTGTCCTTTGGCGATCTACCGGTCTTCTCACCGGAGTAGGCCATCAAAGCACCGGTAGAGGAGATGGTGGTGCCCTTCTCCAACAAACCGTCTTCGTAAAGGGTTGGAGGAGGCGCATTGTGTCTGATGATAACGTCTTGATTGAGAGACAACTGCTCGACGACAGGGTCCTCGACAGACTTGATCGAGGGGTGGCCTGCGAAGTTTAACGAGGATTCAACAGCAGTAGGAGGAACCATTTTGGGAGGAATATTTTAGTAGATTGAATTTATTCAGTGAACTACTGTTGTGGAAATGGAAAATTTGGGGCAGCAGGCATCGTCTTTATATACCCAGACGGGTGCCCGGAGTACTTTCTGTTTTTTTGTCTGTGAGCCCGGAGCTATGGGCCGTAGCAGTCGGTTACTGCCACTTAACCTGTGAGTCTGGGGTATCCTGCAGCCAGCCACGCTCTAGGGAACGGGACAACTCGGACACTCTCGGGTGAAACACTAGCCCAACGGCTAGAAAGACGGATGTAGTCGGGTGCAAACTACCCCTCGGCAAACCGGACTTCACTTAATTGACTCCGGCGTAATTTTCGTCTTCTCTCTGCCGGCGCTGTGCGTATCTGCTGGCGATTCTCGTCCAGTTTCTTTTTTATGTGCTAACTATGAGACATGCGCGTACTGCAGCTAAGCACTGCCCTTCAAAACTGCCGTTTGACGAGAGCCCCGGAGCTTGCGAATATGGAGAGGCTCATATATCAGAGGTGAAATTTCGTCTAGCGCCTGTGGCCCGGGAATAGCCGCTTGTGTTTTAAGCCGATATACGTTGAAGGTTTGCAAACCCCTTTTGATGTTTGGTAGAAACTGCCTTGCGTTGTTTTTCATGCTGGGCCTCGGACGGACGCTGGCTCAAGCAAGTGCTGCCATCAGTCACAAGGGCAGCGGTCGGCCCTAAGGAAGCAACCACATTCGGCAATTTCTGGGGTAGGACTGTACATAAGCGCCCTACTCACAAGTGCGAACTTTATTATTACTGTTTTCTTGCACATAATGTTAGATCATTCACTATACACTACTCTGACCTACCCGGAGTCTTCGGTTGGTGATAAATAAACCTCCGACAGTTTATCTAGGTACTCGTAAAAGGCCCTCCAGGGCTCAAAGCCAATGTTTAAGGCTTCTGTTTTTTCCCCCGGTGCATCGATCATGATGCACTGATTCATTTTCGTGTTGTTGGCAGTGCTGTTAAAATTCGTGCGGAGGTATGTGATTCCCGAACTGATGAGTCCAAATTTCAAAATATTACTGAGACTCGTGTACGACGCATCAATCACGGGCGCAAAAAGCCCTCCCACCAACGCGTCCTTATCAGGCTCCTCTTCTTTCATAAATGGATAGAAGCGCGCCATCGAACTCACGCTGTTGAAAATTACAATACTTCCCACAACGGTCTGCGCGTGGTCTAATGCAATAATAATCTTGGCTTCATAACCGGCGGACTGGCTGAGATACGTAACGGCCTCGTTATATACCCGCTGTGCCTGTTCACTACTGTTTTTGAGTAGTGTATAAACTGTTTCTTTGTCTTGACAGATATCGAACCTGACACCGACCATTGTTAATTCACGTAGGATTTTTGGCGGCACCGACCAGTTGGTCAAGTCCCGTAAGATCAACACATGTTGCTTCGGCAGGCGGGAATCCTTGGCGATTGGCCATCCACAGCTATTGTAGAACGCGATCATTTGCGAATCATTGTTCAATTTGTCTGTAAAAATCATAAGCGGGAACGAATTACCGAGCTGAATCGTTTTGCAACCAGCCTCAACGGTGAGATACCTCATCGCTCTGTTCATCAAGTTGCGTCCAATCAGTTGGTGTCGTTTCAGCTTATCTACCAAGAGAACGAGAATAGATCCTGCCTTACTAGGAACCGAAGAGTTGGGCTGATATGCGTTGTATACCCAAGTCAATACTACACCATACAAAACGCTTGTAGACGAATTCCTCACCACAAAATGTCTCTGGGAAGAGCTGCTGCTGTGGAGAAGCTGGCCAAGTAAACCAAAATACGGCTCCTCGTTGGGGATAGGGAAATTGTTCATGAACAACCAAATCAACAGGCGCCAGTCGCGAGCCAAGTCGAACCCATCCACGAGCCATCTTCTCTTGGGTAGCGTGACCTTTTTGATTTTCGTTGGGGTCTTTTCTGGGCTGGACGACGCATCATCCTGGAATCGACGTTTAGCTTTGCCTACACTGAATTTCTTCTCACCGGGTATACAACCCTGTGGAGCAATCTTGCCCATTATCACACCGGCAACTCCTTCGAGCGCTTGATCGGTGTACTCGTAACAGCACAAGTATGCTGAGCCGATACCCTTTGTGTAAAAGAAATCATAAGGAGACAGCGTTGCTACAATAATAAGTGGTTTCAGGAGCAGAGCCGTCCGGTTCGATTCGGATAACGACAGCGGGGTGGCACCACATAACACAGAGACGTATTTCACTAAACCTACTTGATATCCGTTTCTAAGAGCTTCTGACGTAACTACAATCACGGCTTTCGAATTTGCAATCAACAGCTCGTGGAGTGGGGATAACATATTGGCCGTGTACGTGCTGTGGAGCACGTTGTAGTTGGGACTAATGTCCTTACAATGTTGTGCTATAATTTGGCCAAAGTTCTGGAAAACCTCTTCGCCAGGGTACTGCGACTCCTCCAGCGAGTCATCCTCGTCATTCTGGCCCGAATACAAGGGTTTTAAAAGCGGGGTGAGAAGGAGAATGTTGGACTTTTCGGATTTATCTGCTCTCTCTAGCGTTTGTGTAAGAGGCAAAACCCCTTCATAGTCGCGGACTAAAGTAATACAACTCTTATAGGCTTGCTCGGAGAGATGTTTATGTGCTTTCCAAATGTCTGGATATTGCACTTTGAACGGTATAAGATCTCTCTTAACCTTCTTGGGGAATAGTTCTTTCCATTGAGGTAATTTCCGTTGGATGCGCTCAATACGACCCAAAGAAGCCAATAATGCTGTCTCCTCAAGCGTACCGTTTGCGAGAGCTGCCCTAATAGACTCAATTGCGGTAACTTGAAGCTTGTAATCGTGGCAGACCATCACCAAGTCACAACCGGCATCGATTGCCAAGATCACACCTTGTCCAAGACCTATGGAATGATAAAGGGCATCCATTTCGAGACACTCGCTAACTACAAAACCGTCAAAACCCAAATCCTGTCGAAGAAACTGAGTCAAGAGCACTCGCAGAAGACACGCATGTGTTTCGTCTGGCGCTATAGTTGGAACACCACATCCAGCGGCGCTTATGCCGTCGAGCAAGTCTTCTTTTATAAGTTCTGCGAAAGGAACCAGGTTGAAACGGCGGATTTGATCTAAGGACTCGTCCATGTATGGAAGTTCTAAAAGAGAGTTTACGCGAGCACTTCCGATACCGGGAAAATGCTTCCCCACTGTAAGAAGCCCTCCATCTCTTAATCCTAGAGCACACGCACGGCCAAATTTTACTACTTCATCTACAGATGTTCCAAACGATCTTACGGAGACCAATTGGTGGGAAAGCTTGGTAACCACATCTAGAACAGGACCAAGGATAATCAGAAAACCTATATGACGAAGTTCTAGCGCAAGTGCCTTCAGCACTTCGTAAACCAAATCCGTATCCCCGGAGGCAGCCATGGCCATTGCTCCTGGGAATTGGGATAGATAGTCTACGTCAAAGAGCGTGTTGAGCATACCACCTTCCTCGTCAATTGCAAACGCCAAGGGATACTGATAATGACCTTCTGTGAATGCAATAAATTGAAGGTCTTGGATAAGACGTGAAATTTGGGTGACAGACTCGACGTTTTTCCTCAGGAGGATCATTGTCGAGACCTTTTGTTCAATAATTAGGTCTCGTGCTTGCTGGGTCACCTCGGTGCCCTGGAACCCGCCACAGACAAGCAGTCCAATTTTACTGTTTATGTCCATTTGGATATATAATGTGGTTTCTTCGGAGTAGTTATGGTTTAGTTTACTTGAGGAAAATGTTGGTGTACCTCGGAGAATGGGGACTGGGCAATAATTGAGAAGAATTGAATAAGGGAGAAGTGTCCAAGTTTAATAAATTGTGGGCCCTAGGCTGTTTAAACTTTCCGTAGTGATATGTTCACGACAAACACCCGTCAGTGACACTGAAAGTATTGATGGGGAAGTGTCAACAGTAGACAGTTTACGAGGCAAGTGGAACCTTGTGCAGTGCTTGAACGAGTTGAAGAAAAGACCTGAGACAGCAATTATGATAATTAAACCAGTTTGTGGAATTTTGATTAAGACGCTGTCAAGGTGACAAATGAAATGTCGGTTGAAGTTTCGGGCGCTATTTGATAGTGGTGCTGGGGAGTGCAGACGTGCTGGTTAATTGGGCCAAGTTGGTGGGCTGTGGTGATAGACTAACTTGACAAATTAATTCATTGTAAAATATTCTAGGATTTTTAAGGCTGGGAAACACTTTTGTCTTTTTTTTTTTTTTTTTTTGTGGGAATGGTTGATGGAAAGGATGGGAATTGAACTGGGTTGGCCCCTGACGCATAAAAATGAACGTACAAGAATCTTAAAGAGTTAAATTGATTGAACTGTTTTATTTCATTTTTTATAAAGAAAAGGTAGATTCTAGTTTTTGTATTGTAAAGATCAATTATTAGCTAAGCATACACGCCCTGGCCCTCAAGCCTCTCATCTACAAAAGATTTGGTGTAAACACCGTTTATTTTTTTTTTTATATATAGAGAAGAATAGGCTTAACTGGCTGCGACAAATGTCTTTAGCGAACGGATGGTGAGTGTCTTTCTGCGTTCAAACAATCACACAGGTGGTAAACCAACCTTCGGGGCAAACGTTTCTTTGGTATTTGTCGGTGTTGACCTTAACGTTCTTCTTGGAAGGAGCTTGAGTAGTTTGAGCGGCCATTGTTGTTTGTAAGTTGTTGTAGTTGTTATCGATGTTGATGGAGAAGCAAGAAAGGAGCGTTCGTCAGAGGCTTTATATAGACTTTCATGCTTGAATCACAAATCATTCGATTTTCCCATTATTAAGGTGGAATAGCCTATGTCCAGGTTGGGATCAACTCTATTCAGGTCTAAGTGGGCTCAACTGACGCCGCTTGTTTCATGTCTAACAAACTGATTTCCTATTTGAGCGCTTCAAGGGAAAAAATGTGGTTAACCTGAAACAAGCCAGTTTCAAATATACTTTTTTGGAAGCAATTTTCTTAATTTGGTTTGGGCGTCAAATTTTGGGCCTTACTGCGAACCATGCAATTTTTTTGACGCATTAGTTCTCCGATTAGATTCGGTTTAGTCCAATCAAGGAACGATCGACTTCAACAAAGAATGAAAGCAAGCGCTTTGTCCGCTATGAGGGATTTAATAAGCTTCTTTGTGGATTGTGTAGCTGGAGACCTGAAACACGCTGGAATTGTGAAGGAATCGGTGGGGATGGACAAATTAGCAGCCAGCTTTTGTCAAGTCGACAGTGTAACTGCAGTCTCCTTGAAAATTAGGCCATTTAACGAAAAACTGCTTAAGCAATGGGCTAAGTCCCTTCCTCTTTTTGGGATTTATTGTCTAAAGTGCTACCTTCTTTAAGGAGTGAAGTCTTCTTATAGTACCGAATCCTGAGCGCTGCTTTAAAGCAAAAACTTAAAATCTCTATTTACACTTGTCTCGAATTTGAGAACTCTAATATATTGCCTATTTCCCTCAGTTTTGGCGAACTGCCTCTGGAGGCGTTCATATCCGTGAACAAAATCCATTGTTCATCAAATAATGTGCTAAATGTCTCGTTTTGGCAACCTTTCACTAATTAATTGGATATTCATTGGTAAAGAACGAGAATTTCGTCTAAGGGGTCTCAATTGCCTAGCATTGAATTTTTATCAGCTATTGTGTGTTTCTGCTTTCAATGGATCTCCACACAAATTTGAGAAACGGTTGCAAACTCGCAACACCCACCATTGCCATAACCGATAAGATATTCACTGAAATACATAAGCCAGTCTAGGCTTACAATTTTATTGCTCCAAGCTATCAGTACATAAACTACTTTCGAAATTTACAAACTGCATTGAAAATTCACTCCCGCATCAAGTCCCCAAAGCATCAATTATGATATGGGAATCACAGATCTATGGCCAGTTCTAAGTACTGCCGCAGGCGAACGAGTACCCTTTCCAGTTTTCCTATCGCAATTCCTAGCTAAGAATGCTCGTCCTCCTAGATTAGCTATTGATGCATACATGTTCTTATTCTGGTCCCAGATCCCAACTCTGGATGTCCTTGACGCTTCAGTCCAAAGGCGAATACTCCGAAACTTCATGGCCAAACTCTGGTATTTGGTCCAGAACAATGTATCGTTTGTGGTGGTGTTTGATGGACGGTTTAAACCAGGGAAACTCCGTCATGGGATTATTCCAGATTCACCAGACTCGCTTTCGTATGATGAGGCCCTCCGGTATTTTTTGACTATACCCACGGGTGAATACGATGAAGGAAACGGTCTCGTAAAGTCCCTAAAAAGGATTCTACAAAGAAACAAGATCGATTGGGTTCAAGCTCCGGCGGAGGCTGAGGCCGAGTGTGCATGGCTCCAGCGACTTGGAATAGTTGACTATGTAGTGACAGATGATTCCGATGTCTTTGTTTTTGGTGCATCAAAAGTGTTACGCATGTTTAATAGAGTGAAATGCTTCGACGCGGAGAACAATCCAGTCCTAAGCTCAACAGATTACTATGTCACCCCTTTGGAGATGTCAGAGATAGTTGAAGTCACGGGACTTGATAGAAATCGATTAATTATGATTGCAGTGCTACGAGGTGGCGACTATTCTAACGGATCTGAAGGCATAGGTATTACAAGGGCTAAAGAGCTTGCCATGTGTGGCACAACACTACTCGCAAACTTACCGCGAAAGAAAGCTCAAGATTTCGGGTCTTTTCCAGACTTCACGAAGGATTTCATTGACTCGTTTTTAGATTTAGAGACGCGCGGGCAGGTCCTGGCTGATCCCTATTACGGCATGAAGAGTGAACTCGACAGAGCGGAAAGTTTGGTTTCGTTCACCTCTCATATGAACGAGTTTTTGATTTCAGATGCCAAGAATATCTTTGGCAGGGCAACGAACCTCAAGGAGAAGATCCAGATCGACGATTATTACGCTATGCTATACTTCTTCCCCTTTGTAAATAGATGCTTATTCAAGTTCACTCCGAATTCAGTTAGCTTTGGAGAACTTACAGACGTTCCAAATGACTTGTCTGCAACTGTTCCTGGCAAATTTAAAAGAGTCAATACCATTGTTGGTCCTGGTTCAATAGGGCTTCTGATACTTGATTCAGAACTACGTCAAACTTTTGAGTCGAAGCATGAATTTTCTGCTTCTAAGTTTGCCTTGCCAAATGAGCGAAAGTTCAATCTCAGACCATTTGCTGTAAAGCTATTGGCGCAGGAAAAGTTTTGGAATCGTATTCAGTTTGCACGTATAAGGGCCCTTGACAACGTAAAACTAGCAGTTCTAAAATTCGAGAGGGTGGCTCTAAATGAAGCAGTTTATTTGAAGAAGTATAACAAAAGCGAATTCAAGCTTAATTTCGATTTGGTAGACTATCCTCAAAATGCAGATAGCCAGGACCATAAAAGCGGAGCCGACGACACCACCCAAGAAGGCAAGTCACCCAAGCTCACTGATGAATCGGAAAAGCCCATAGAAAATGTCTTGGAAGAGCTACCTGAAGACGAAGAGAAGGTTTTGACCGTAATGGTTCCACTAGAAGTCGTTAAGTATGTCTCCGAGAGGTACGCACGAGATTGTCTCCTTCTGTCGAAACAACGGTCGCCTCGTAAGAAAATTCTGCCGCAAAAGACGACCTTGGATAGTATTTGGTCGAAAATGCCGCTGCTTTCCCGCAGTCCTTCTACAATGCCTGTGAAAGAGCCAATAGCAGTTAGTTCCACCAGGCTCGATCTTGAATCTAGATCTGATTCTGTGAGGCTAAATCAATTGAAAAATGAGAAAATCACAATTGACCTTACTGAGTTGGATGATGTGAATGAGGTCCAATTAAGGGCGGACCTGCCAACGAAACGATCACGACAAAGGGCTAGGAGCCCAGCCCAATCGAGATCTCCTTCCCCGAAACAGTCGCCATCCAAAAACTCCCGGAACTCCCGGAGTTCCAAGATTTCCCCGAGAAGAAATAAACAAGACCTTCTTCCTGGACAGTCCATAGTGACGTCGTTCTTTCGGCCCGCGCTTGGAACACAAGATAAATCTCTTTCCGTAATTCCAAACGAAAAAGGTCCAGAATATGACATAATTCAACAAGGTTTTTTCAGAGTTCCTTCCTTAAGTGGATACATACCCGAGTCACCAGAAACAAGTCCTACTAAACGGCCAAAGAAGAGTGTCATGGATCTTTCACCAGACTCTTCCCCCCTCAAGGCGAAGGGTTCACGACACGATGAAGATTTTGTGTTTGATTAAAATATATTGAAATTATCTTGTTGTTAGATATTTTTTGACATTTACTTGTTGTTGTAGAAATACCCATAGATGACACACGGACTGCACCTCCTCTTAACATCACATATGTTACTAAACAAGCATAGTTCGAGAGAACTCGATAAAGCGATTTTTGACACATGGGACCTAGCGTTATTTCGCCGATCCGAGGCATTCGAAAGCTTGCATTTGATCATTCTGACTCTTGTCAATGCAGTGAAAGGGAAAGACGTTCCAGTGGGTTGCCTTGATCCTGAGATCGTCACCAGAACCTCTAAAGATCCTCAGAATGAACCAAGTCCTTCGAAGTCTCCAGCGGAAGAAGCAATTGACCCCGTAAAAATGAATTTTGCTCCTGTCAACTTGGCAATGCTTTCAGTTCTTACTGGTCTAAATCAACTAGTAGACGAGACCCCACCTCTCACAGGACCACGACGGTTTGGAAATATGGCATGTAGAGATTGGCACAGTAAACTTGATCTTTATCTAAACGGTGCTTTCCTGGATTTGAGATTGAGTGAAGATGTGTGCCAGGAATTACGGTTTTACTTACGTGAATCCTTCGGCAGTAAAGTGAGGCTAGATTATGGCTCAGGACACGAACTCAACTTTATAGCTTTTGTTGGAGGAATTTACAAACAGACAGGATACTTGGAGAAAGTCAACGGCGAAGAAGTTCTTGTGGTTTTCGTCAAATACTATGATCTAGTGCGACGTCTCATCATCGACTACAACCTAGAACCAGCGGGATCTCATGGCGTATGGGGGTTGGACGATCATTTTCACTTTATATTTATATTAGGTGCTGCTCAATTCAATTCTCCGGATGGAGAAAGAGCAGATGGAAGCCGGATAATTCCGTCAGTTCTGCAAGTGCTCAACCCACAGACCCTTGACTTGTACAAAACAACAAACCTCTACGTAAATGCCATTGCTTTCATTTTCCGCATAAAACTGGGTCCTTTCAATGAGCATTCGCCGATCATTTATGACATCCACCGTTCAGTTTCCCTTTGGTCTAAAGTACTTCTGGGTTTACAGAAAATGTACGCAGTCGAAGTGTTGGGCAAGTTTCCTGTGGTGCAGCACTTTTACTTCGGGAAAAAATTGTACCGATGGGTTGACACTCAAACTCACCTACCTCTCTCTGCGGGCAAGATAGAGGGTAGGGCAGATTCAGATTCGGAAGGCTCTCAAGAAACGCTCCCAGGTATGATAAATGGTCTTCAGGGCACAAAAACGACAACAACTAACGTTTCACTCACAGCTGCGCCTTGGGCCTTGAAGAACAAACCAGATGGTGAGGTTAGGACCAACAGACATGCGGCACCCTTGATGAGAACAAGAGCCAACGCGGCAAGTACATTACAAAAGCGTGTATTCAAGGGTCCTGAAAATAGTCAAATATAAATGGAAACTAACGCTATTTATTGTATAATTGATTGTAAAGAATAGCGAATTCGTGAAGGATTTATGAACGATTAAGCTTGAAGTTAAACGTCGAACGACATAATGGGCAAGTGCTGCTACCCGAACTCTTAAACCATTTGTATAAGCATGCAGAGTGGAACTTGTTCAGACACGTAGGACATGTCTTGGAAGGTAACGAGTGATCTTGATGCAAGATAGAATAGCAGATTGCACACTCCACAAAACCAGAGAAGTGGAGGTTGACGTTTCGATTGAATAGCTCAATACTATCAATAATAGATCCATTGGTTAACGATATGACCCTTTGAGAAGCCAATAACCAAGCTTTCCATTGACTTTCTTTGACTCCCAATCTAAGAGGACCTTCCACTGTTACACTAGAAAGTGGATACGTATGTGGGATCTTGACAATCATTTCCATTGTTTGCTCATCAATGACGTATATGCTTTTGATCTCATTCGTGACTCTATTGACACGCACGGTCAAGTTATCATCCATGCTGGTCAATCTACCCTTCGATTGTTCAACCTCATCCAACATCTTCGTAACTAGCAACGGAGAAAGATAATTCACAGAAAACTTGCTGATGACCAGTTTCTGCTGGAGATCACGGATTTTGTTATACCATTGCTGCACGTAAGAGCCCAAATACTGGAAACTTAGGTAGTACAAATGGACGAGAACGAAATGCACTTCGTCTTGAAGTTCGTGTCCTACAAAGCCCTTGGCAGCAGAGTAAGTTTGTATCAAACAGTTTTCAGTCGACACCTTAGCTCCTTTGTCAATAGGCTCCTTAACTAGTTTGTTCAAGAAGGTAGGATCGCTGGGCCAGATGGTATCGAAAATCGTGTCAAACAAGAACTCCATGTCGTCCTTAGTCTGATTAATATATTCCAACTTGATGTTGAAGGTCGTATCTTGGAAATGCTTGAATACAAGAAGCCAACTCCATACAAAACGCATGACTTGGTGAAATTGGCCATCTGCTATAAGATCTTCCAAGTGTCTCCGATTGTTGGTCACGCTAATACTGTCTAATAAGGATTTCTGCAAAGGTGGCAAAAGACCCTCATCATCTGAATCGTCGCCCAACTTCGACCGTTTCAATTGGTATTCAACAACAACATCTTGCTGAGTTTCCAAAATGCTCAGCTCCAATAGACTGACAGCAGTTCGTTGTAAACTTACAAATCTTGAGGTGTCAAGCACTCCATACAACGAATGCACTTTGGGCTGTAAAACTTGCTTGGGAATAACGTTTCTGGTAAAGATACGTTCAAGTAACTCATTGCAGAGAGCCACGGGTCTATTATTGGAAAGATTCGATTCTTTCTCCACTTCTTTGTCAATCAAAATGGCTGCAAGCTCTTCAAAAATAGATGTTCGGGCCTCTTTCCATTCTGGGACAGTGTCAGGAATGTGTTTAGTGAGTGCTATGAACAATTTCATCGTAGAGTATCGCAAACTCAAATTGCTGGGTTCCACTTGCGCTGTACTTAAGTTGTTGAGGCAAATATCAATAGAAATTTCCCAAACCTTCTCAGGGAGGCTCTCGCTGTGAAATTCAATGAGTTTAGTGAAGAAAACAGAGAGCAAGTACCTCATAGACAGGAACTCGGAATCGAAAGCAATATCAGAATTGAGCCAATCACTGATCTTGTTAAAAACCATACCTAACTTGTGTGTTGCAAGGATCGCTCCATACTCTGCAGTTTCAAGGAAGTTGGTGCTTAAGCAAGTCCATTGAATACCACTGGTTAATATTTGATTGCTTGTTTGCACACCAAGAATTTCGCTAAAAACATAGGTCCTTGTACGATCGAAGGTGGTACTATTAGCAAGGAACTGGCTAGCAGATGTTAGCACGGTTGCAAGTTTTAAGGGATGGTTTACTAACAGCGCATAGCCAATACCAAGAGAATCGAACTCACTTTGAGACATGTTTTCTAAGGATGACGAAAGTGCGCGCGAAAGAACCCTGGATTGGTAGAATTGCAAAGACTTAAACGGCCCTTTGCCTGAGATTGATTGAGCAAAGTCTATAAGGACATTATCTATACTGGTTCCATTTCCAACAGCAACTACAAACTCAGAAGAAGGCTTGAAATGCAGCCAAACTATCTTGTCCAAGGTTTCAGATACTTGTGACTCCGAATCAAGAGCAGATTCAGCGTTTTGCAAGAATGCATAGTCATGTAAAAGCTCCAAACAAATTGCACCTAATCTAACAAGATCGCCACTTTTACTCTCCACTAAAAGCAGGGTTAAAAATATTATCAAAGGAGTAATTTGTCGAAGTTCCACTTTCTGGTTATCTTCAATAAGAAGAATGTTGTGACCAAGTGGGTTCGCAAGAGCCAAGCTCCGAAGATCTACCGAAGATAAAGCCACTGAAACCTCGTATTTCATTTGCAGAATAGGCAAGAATTCTTCATTTTGGCTCAAGTAGTTCGTAAGGTGTTTTGAAACTTGTTGCAACTGGACACGCTTAAAGACAGCATCTTGAACGACTCTCTTGTCTTCAAAAAGAGCCAAGAAAGCCTGCGACCCAGAATCTTCAATACTAGACAAAGCATTATCGAGTAACTTCAAAATTAAACCAGAAGATAGCTCCCGGTCACTAAATGGTTGATTTCTGGTGGCAAGGTACCTGAGAATCTCACTGGTTCCGAACTCACTCACTGAAGATCTAATCACGTTATTGAATATAGCTTGGTCGTCTAAATACGAAAAGATTATAGCGTCTTCATCTGGCAGCCTATTCGTGGATTGCGATAACATTATGAGGTATGCATGAGCTTCCGGGAAAGATTCCTCCAAAGAAACTTTATCAACGATGTCGATCTGCGATAATAACGAGAGGAGTCTCTTTAAATGGGTGGGCGCTTCAGACAGAATCTTTGTAAAAAAGTCTTCGAAAATTATTTTGTAATCCAAATTTAACTTTAATTTGAGAAGACTTTCAAATATATCCAAAGGAAATTCAACAAAATTTTCGGATATAAGACTTGCTAAAGAGAGCGACCATTCCAAGAAAGGTTCAGTGGCGAGCGGATTTGAGCGCAAGATGTGCAAGATGATGGAACAAGATATTTCAAGCTCGACAGGTTCGAAGCACTCCTCCGATTTCTCCAAAAGTTTCTCAAGGAATAGAGTTTGCAGGGCCAAATTGTCGTCAGACATGTCATAAAGCGCGATGCAAAAGTCTTTCAGCAGAGATTTAAGGTCGTAGCCGGCAACCCTTACTGGTCCTTCATGAGTAATGGAGTCTATAAAATTGTTGCACACAGACTCGAAATCAAGAGCCAGGTCTTTTCCAAACCTGCCCAAAAGTCTGAGACATTGCAATCTTAGCTGTTCCTGGGCTTTACGAGACACAGGGGAAGCAATACTGTCTAAAACGGACAAAAAGGCTTCGTTGTGAAGCTCATCGACGGATTGTGCACCACAACCTTCAGAAAAGAGAGAAAGAACTTCGAATATACATTTGATATAACGCAGCTTGTACTCAAGCGAGTCAAAACCCTTGAGAGTATCTAACTGAGGTATAAGGATCTTTTTTACAATCAATTTTGCATGGTCTGGATTGGAGTAATCCAAAAACTGAAACTCATCCGTCAGTTCTATTCTAACCAAAGAAATGCTAAGGAAAAGTTGCGAAAGCTTCTCGTAGTAAACTGGACCGGAATTACAGGGTCCCACCTTCAAATATGTTCTAAACCGTGAAAAGCTTTTTGAGCCGCCGAGGACCCAAAAGTTCTTCTTCAATTTGTGTTTCTTGGAGTCCAGTCTGAGAGTTGTAAAAGATGTGAGAGCAGTGAGGCAATCTAGAAACGAAAGCATGACAGATGAGTATATAACTTTGGAGTTCTGCGATACTTCTAGGTTGACCAGCTTAATGAACTTTTTACACAACACCTTATAAATGCCTTTCAAGTCCACAAGGCTACTTGTGAAATTAGTCGGATGATTTTCTTTATCTAATGTAAATACTTCGCCAACAAGAGTGAGAAGAGTCTTGAAAAGCGGCATGCTCATTGAATCCTTCGCAAGGCACACGTCAAAGAGATTCCAGACCTCTTCTGAACTCAAGATGCTCTCCGCTTGCACGAGTGCCTTTTCGGAAAGATTTACATGGCCATTATTGACTAGGCGGATTAGATTCGTGAGCATAAGGAGAGCCGAAGTGACTACCCTATTGTATTTGATGACCAGTTCTTCGGCTGTTTCGTATCGCTGATCAATGATTGAAGCGGCAGTTTCATGCACAAGCGCAGCATGACAATAATTAATGATTTGCTCATGGAACACAGCCCAGATTTTGACATCTACTCGTTCAGGGTCGTTGCCGAAACATGCTACAAGACCGTTTTTTGCAGAGAGCGCAATTGACCGTTCGTCAAAAAGTGCATTGAGCCAAGTCGGAATTGAGCTTTTGAGGTATCTACTAAACTCTTTTGCGCCGTACTTCTCCATATACAATGCCTGAATTTGGATGGCTAATGCTCTTACGACTTTAGAGGCATCGATACCCATACGGGGAAAGATCTGGAGCCAGCAGACGAGGATGTAGAAGTCTGAAATATTGAATGAATTGGTTTCTATTAGCCTGAGGAATTCGGTCAAGCCCTTCTCTCTTGTGACTGAGTTCTTCTTCATCATGTTCTTGAACACTATCGAGACGCTATGGTCGTCGATGGACTCTACATCGACGGCTGCTAAGTAAAAGAGGGACACGGGGAAGCCATTGTAGCCGAGATCTCCGGGAGACTGGGCGTCAAGTGTATCAGCCATGGTGGCAAATGTGTTGGAGTCTGATCTGAAAAACTGCGACTATTTAGGATAAAGTGAGCGGAGAGACATGGGGATGTGGTCACCAATACGCATAATAAAAATTACATTAAAATATCGGCTTTAGTGATATGAATTTTAGAAATAGTATTGGATGCATTTCGATGTGAACTCGTCAATCTGCTAAGCTAAGTTTTGGCAAGTAGAGATAAGACACAGTCAGACATTAAACTGAGGGTTGAACATTTGTCTAAGTAAGCGAACTATAGAAATAAATATCGGATAAGAACTTTATCAAATTATTCTTCCCGTTAGTGCTCAAAGAAATCAAAGAAGTTCGTGAGGAGATTATCTTGGTTGCCCCAAAGAAGCATGTCCTCTCCCATCTCCAACACTTGATCCAAATCGATCTGACTTAGGTTAATCGGAGTGTTGGTTTCTTCAGACCCGAAAATGCGAGCAATCGCTGGGTTTTGTATCGTGGACGCCTTGTTCCGAAAGAATAGTACAGATCGTGCAGCTAGTTTCCATCTTGGCGACGATGCCGAAACCGTCTTGTAGTACACATGCATTTGTTCGAGCCTTCCAGGATCAATTTCAGGACTATTTTGAGCTTGCAGAAGAAGAACGCTTAGCGCTAGAATAGAACAATAAACTATAAGTATAGACAGCGGGTACCCAGATTCGTTAAACTTTTCAAGACCACTTGCAAGTTCACTGACGGCCTCATTGCATATCTTGAGCGGAGTTTGTCCAGGGAAATCGTCAGGATCCAGGTTGAGAAATGTTCTGTTGAGGCATATTACTACCACGTAATAGAATAGTCTATAGTTCATAACCGTGGGATTGTACAGATGATTGAACATGGAGCTCTTCTTCCACCTCAAGCTTGAAGGTAGCTTGCGTCTCCATTCTATTAGATCTGCATTGTACTTTGCCACTTTCACTTTGTTTAAGTATGATAAACTATCGTCGGACGTATAAGCTGAAAAAATATCAGCAAGCAACGAGCCTACGCACTCCCCTAAAGAACATAGAGGCTCTATTGTCAAGGCAGCATCTAAATTTTCCAGGCCATCTGGAATTCCCTTAGCCAGAAAAACATACTCCTCAATGTTTGTAGCATTGGGAAGCATCTCACTAGAAGGTATACTCGCTTCCGTCTTCCGAACAGTTACAGGGCGCCCCATAATTAAGCTAATAAAATGATCAAATATGTAACAACCCCAGTAGATTCTAGAGCGGATCATTATATCCATTTCGGCGATTAGTCCCTGCTGGGAAGTAGCAACATCAGAGTCAGATAAAGTCCAGTCCGAGGGGTTGAGCTGAAAACCAAGGTCATATCCCATCCTGATGGCCATTCCTGATAGCATCCAGCTGGCAGAAGCGTTCCCTTCTCCTAATTCGTATAAGGACAAACAAAGCAATGCTTGCAAGGTATTAATTTGCGGTTCACACACTTTCGTAGCAAAGATAGCAGCCCTAGCGTTCTCGTAGAAGGGTTGAGCTAAACTACGTAGTTGCTCTGACTCCGAGCATTTTGCACCTAGGGCTGCTATGGAATACACCAACTCTTGTGAGCAATATTTGTGTCTTGTGCCTGGATTTAGGAAGTCATTGAGAAAACTCTCTCTATGAATGAAAACGGTAATATCGGGATAATGCCATTTGAAGAAATTAGCAACACAAGCTTTAAGGTCAGGAGAAGTATACTGGCTCTGGTCCTTGAGCTCCTCCGCTTGAGGGCCAGCAGACATGTCTACTAGATTATGAAATGCAGAAGTGGGCCCGAAAACCGAAAACTCTCCTCCACTTGACGCACCAATCGAGATTGGAATTCTCTTTGTGGTCTTTTGAATCTTGTTTGGGGCCTTGAACCGCTGAATCATTGTACGGATCTTAGTTACACTATTTTCATCATCTGCGTTCACAATTTCGGAGATTTGCGCCACCAATTTATTCAATCGCGAGGTGCTATCTTGCAAATGCGTTGTTTCCAATGTCGTAAGGCGCACGGAGCGGTGATCCTTGAGATTCCTCTTACATTCCAAGTTGAGCTTCTTGCAATAGGCACACACCTCTTGGCCATCACATTTGCGCTTTTTGGCTCTACAATTCTCACATGAAGTTTTACAATATGTACCCCTAATGGCCATTGACTCCAGCGAAAAAGAAACGAACGAGTTTACTAAAGTAAAGGGAGGCAGTATAGTAATATCAGTCTCGCTTTGCACCCCACATTCCTCTTGGGCTTAGGGCAGCGTGCAGGTCGATTGTTTCGATAATCTTGACTGAAGCTGGGGAGATAGGTCTTTCTTTTGAGCAAACATTTTTGTTTCTTCCTTTCTGGCCATATGAATTTTATTTAATTATTGGTTGTTCCTGAGTTCGCAACACTCTGGCAACTACAGTGGTGAACACATGCATCGAGGCATAAGTGAACTTACTTCGTCAACAATGACATTGATTAAAAGAATTTTGAGCCCCTTTTTTTTCAGGCCGTGATATTTTGTTCTTAGAAAATGAACAGATTATCTACGTCATGCTCCTCTACACCCGGTCTACTCAGAGTTTATAAGACTTTGCATACTAATAAAATAACACAGAAAAGTACTTCTCAGTGAAAGCAACTTGTGGCTGTTTTTTTCTACTCATAGCCTAAGGAATATTTTATTCATTCAGGAAATCTTTGTACAGCGATAGTCAATGGCACCAACCCGAGAAAGATTTCAAATCTTCTTTAAGTAATATCGCATTTAAAAAACATTTCCAAAAATGCTATTGATGTGCGAATCGGCATCTGCTCATAATCCCAAAGTAGTGCTTGCATTATTACGATAATATCAGACCCAGTTTCTCTTTGAAGCAACGGCCCACTTCCAAATTCTGTGGAATGACGAAAAGATAATAGATAAATTAATCCACTATCTTGAAATAGCGCTAGCACTCAATGTCTTGTAGAATTTTCGGACATCTTCGGAGACTTTGACTTCTTTAGGATTAAAATTTAGGACTTCCAAATATTTTTTGTTGGTAGCTCTCGAAAGAGCAACGTAGATATGTCCATTTTCAAAAGTTCGCCTAAGGTCAACTCGAAGTCGTTCAATCGATTGACCCTGTGCCTTGTGAATGGACATGGCCCATGCAAGAAGTAGCGGAAGTTGCTCACGA
Organism: Australozyma touchengensis; assembly: GCA_030566735.1. Taxonomy (NCBI): domain Eukaryota; kingdom Fungi; phylum Ascomycota; class Pichiomycetes; order Serinales; family Metschnikowiaceae; genus Australozyma; species Australozyma touchengensis. The sequence goes on along the minus strand of JAKUAS010000007.1, from coordinate 119,003 downwards.
GTAGCAGACTCCATTGGCATGTTTTGGGAAGTTTTCATGCGGCTCTGATCAACAGTGAACTCCTCTCTTCTGACAAGGATTATGGTGGTTTCGTTATTGGTGTTGAATTTAACAACTGGCAAGAGCTCGCTGGTGGGCGCTGTTGTAAATGAATCAAATGCTAATTTAGCAACCTTCGACTTCCAGCTCTCGGGAATACTATCGAAGATTTGCTTTTGCTCCAGGGTGTACTCACTTTGACCAATGAGTCCGCTTAAAAGTTGCAAAACACTGACAAACTCAGGAGATGCGTTGATAAAGTCCGTGGGATGAAACTGGGCAAAGATTTTCACGAATAGCTCCTCCGCAATAAAGCACTCTACAGTTCCTATAGAGCCATTGACAACGTTGGTATCTACAGAGTTTTTTAGATACATCACCTGAGCACCGACCTTTAACTCGAGCCTCTCTTCGCACATCAAATTAGCAAACATTCTTTTAGAATCCGGATCGTTAGCACTGTCGTGCGCCGTGTAAACGCGCATGGGCCCAGAGAGACGCATAAGTCTCGAGTCATTGGCACGCTTAACTTCTTGTCTGGTGGGAAAAAGCTCCGTTGGACCTATTCCATCAGAGTAATGGACCTCTCGCAGAAGTTCTTGAAACATGGACACCATTTGTTGACTAAGGTTACCTTCTCTCAACGCATTTAACATGTCAATGAGATCTGTATCACCCTTTTGACGGAAAACCTTGTTAAGGATGATGGTGTGACGCATGGCACTTTTCCAAGACGAGCTCTGAAAACAATATTGGCTGGCGTTGTCACGAGAAACTGGCGGGAGCTGGAAGAAATCACCCGAACATACGATTTGTATTCCACCAAAGGGTCGTCTGTCATTCCTGATGATTTTAGCAATTTCATCGATTTTAGAAAACAAAACTCCGTCGATCATCAGAATTTCATCAATCACCAACACCTTGAGCAGCAGCCAACGTTTTTTTGCCATACCATTGCGCTTTATCCTGATCGCTAGATCTTGAGGGCTACCTGTTCCTAAACCAATACTTAAAAACTTATGAAGCGTTTGTCCCTTGATATTGCAGGCAGCTAGTCCTGTCGAGGCAGTGACACCAACATAAAATGGACCATGTTTTCGGAATAACTCTTGCACCAAGTGACGCAAAACCACAGACTTACCAGTTCCTGCCGAACCGGTGAAAAATAAGTTCTCTCCTCTGTTGACTACAGCGTCGACGATTGACTTTTGTTCTTCACTGAGAGTTACGGAACCACTAGTAACAGGAACCACTGGGACAGATACTACAGATGACGTAGATTTGCCCAGTCTCTTGGCCACTTTCCTAGGTTGACCATCCAAAATGTCGAATATATTTGAAGATGCGGCTCTTTTCAATGCCGGCGTCACCTCTAGCTGAGCTGGTCGCAGGTTCTCCTTTTCATCGTCAGACACGTCCGCTACAAAGAGCACCTCCTCTTTTTGTACAACTTTCCTCTGCTCAGGCAGTCCCAAACTACTAGACATGCGCGCTAGGAGCGGGTTGCGGAAATTTGTCACTTCGGGTGATCCAAACGATGTATCTGAACTGCCAAACTCATCGAAGGCACCGCGCGGTTGTGAGAGTTTATTGAGCCTGCTCTGCTGCTGCTCCTTAGCCAAAATGTTAGGAGAAGACTGTGATTTCGGAGGCTTTTTGGGTGTGTCGAGACATATCGGCTCCGTCTGTTTTGGTGTGGCGCCAAAGAAACTTGCGATTGAACGCTGATTCAGCGACGGCTTCCTGGATTTGTAGGAGGACATACCACCTGTTATATATTGTCTTCAAATTGAGTAAACGGACGGCCGAAAAGGCAGTTCTTGTGATATGATTAGTATGCTAAGAGGTACGTTTTGAGATCTGTACCTAGACGCATCTGTAAACATCGCGATAACGCGTAGAAGCGATGAGGAACCAAGCGAGCCAAACAAGGAAGTGAACCATAAGAAAGGCAAAAGAAGCTATTCTTCAGAATTATATGAAATTTGTCTCTTTTTATTTTGTAATGACGTTCCCGAAGTTGCTCTAAATGTACCGCCAAATACCTATCAGAGCAGTTGGCATCTAGACTTTGATCTTGTTATTTCATTGACTCAAGCACTGTTTTTTTTTTCTCTAGGAAGTTGCTTCTTTGCTTTCTGTATCTCGTCGTTCAGCTTAGGACCCATCGTTGATTCGATCCTTGCACATGCCTACCAAACACAAAGTTACTAATCCCGATCCCCAAACACATCTAAAAAAATACAACCACGAAAATTTCTAGTATATTTCCATTATTTGATCTCTTGCATGCAGTGTGGGACGTTCATGTGTCAGATTTGTTTTGGCACTTAGATCAGGTGCATGGTTATGAATTCCTTGATCATATTGTCAATTCAACTACACGAACTGAATTTTCTGCCAGCACTTCCAGTTTCACGCTGCTAAGACTACCAAAAACCTCATCGGTACACTTCAATCAACACTTCTTTTATTACCTACCGCTTCTATTTGTAGTGCCCAAAGCTTCTCTGTGTCTCACCCTAATAAGGTCTCTCCGATCTGATCAGATCTCATCTGCAAAACTCAAGCATGGTAGATGAGAGCGACCCTAGCAATGGCGATCTAGCTGCACGTGGGAGGCTCTTTTCCAAGAAACTAAAGCTGATATCTCGAAAGGCTTCCTTCTTCTCTGGGTCACTTCTCGATACGAATCACCAAAGCGACCGTGCCTTTGTTTCAGATCCAACCAGCCCCTTGCCCAACGAATCGCCCGGACAGAGCACAGATAGTTTCCTGTCAATAAGATATGACTCGGTTCCTCATGCGACCGAGCCCACATCAATGCGTCCGGCGCAACTCCGAACTGTAGCCCCAGTATCTCCACCCAAGTCTCTAATGCGTTCACGCTCCTTCTCGAATATTCTGGCCCGGCGCCTTCTGAATACCCAGGAGCCATTCAAATTCCAAGCTCCGTCTGAGAATCTAACGTTCAGAACGAACTTCAAGAGCACCGGTGTGTCTCGCTCCTTAACTAACCCAGGCCACGAAAAAGGCAACTACCTGACTCACCTGTCAAATGAAGCAATATACCTGGTTCCAATCAACAGTAGTACGAGCAGCTTTTCGTCTCTAGATCCTCGGCGCCCTACCTTGAACGCTACAGGTTCAGGGCTGTCTGTGCCAGACTTATACCAACAACAGCACCCACTCGAAAGTTTCCTTGGAGGCCCACCAAATCCAACGTTTGTTGCAGAGAGAAAGACGAGTCTACCGCAAGATCTCGAGTCAAAAAACTTATCGGCGCCTGTGTTTGTAGTCCCAAAAAAACAAAACGTCGAACTGATGCCCTTCCAGAGCTTCCGCGTAGTAGCTTCTAATATCAATTCCATGCCCAGTGAGAAAGTCGTTAATAAGCTATTTGAGAAGCTCTTATCTGTACGAGTATTCCCTGATCAGTCCTTCAAAAACACCCCGGTTCGTCGTAAATGGGAGCTCTTACTTAGCGAAAACGAGACTAACGCCGACTTTGACCTCCGCTCACTTACTTCTGCGGCAATTATTTCTACAAACCTGCCTCATTCCGTAATGACTGCGAGCCAACATACGCCAGTTGAACAACAAGGACATAGTCTATATTCACCTCGGTCCTCGTCTACCTATGAGACAGGAAGTGTGGAAGCTTCCACCTCTACCTCTTCTTTGAAGAAACAGAAACTAAAAGAAGGCTCGCCGTTGTGGTATGTCACACGAATTATGGCGAACAAAGCGACAGCAAAGGAATTTAAAAAGTTGGCCAAAAAGCTAGAAAGCAAATCGAACAAACCGTGGCTTCTTCAATTTATTGATGCTCAAGGTGAGACTGCACTCTCTGTTATTTTACAAAAAGTCAATAAGAGAAGTATCAAGTCGAATGACGATATAGAGAAAGAACATCACATATGCATGTGCCTCAAAGTTCTCCTATCCACGGATTTCCCAGATGGCGTGAGAGATAAAGATTTGAGTCATGTAAATGATCAGGAAAGTTTGCCTAGTTTGTCTGAGAAAGATGAATCTGCTACTTTGGCAAAGGGCCGAATACTTGTAATCAATTCTATCATGCACTCGCTTCTCTCACCAAGTACAGCTACAAGACTTTTGGTGACGAAGGTGCTAGTTTACTTTACTCATTATTCCCGTTATAATTATTTTCCATGTATCATCGAAGGCTTCGTAACTATCCAAGACACCATGGGAGACTTTGTTAAGTTCCAGCCTTGGCTCAATACCTTCGAAAGCGCCATAGACCAACATGTGTCTATGGGCCACAAAAGTGGGAACGACCAAAGCTTCAAAGATTATGTTTTGACGACATTGATTTTGATAAACACGATGATACGTAAATGTGACCACAGAAAGGAGAGAGCACAGATGAGAAGAGAGTTTGCCGATTCTCGACTCGCGAGAATTTTCGAAAAGCTTAAAGAAATTGAGGATAAGAGTATAATGCAGCAGATAGAGGAATACGTGGAGTTGGCCGATGAAGATTACTCAGACGAACAAATTGAGACACATTCGAACTATTCGAGCATCTTCGAAGTTGAAACGCTTGACGCTGTTATCTCAAAACTTAAATTCAAATATGAGTCTAATGACTTCATGTCAGATACTGATGAAAACCTGGATCTCGACTTGCTCAAAAGCATCTTAAACAAACTCACGCTCCTCAAGTCTACGAAGAACTCGCAGCTGGTACACAAGCTTCTCACGCTAATTGACTCTGTTCTTTACCATTTGATGTCTGAACTGGGCATTATCGGATATGAAGCCGAGACCATTTTGAATATAACTATACAGAGACTTATGGACCGGATGGAATCTGATGAAACCGCCAAGAGAGCAGTAATGGAAACAGTGGAGTTGAGAAGGGAGATTGAGCGATTGACAGGTGACAAGCGCGCTATGGATACACGGATCTCGAGAATCTCAATGAATATTTCTAGCAAGCTTCAACAAGAGGTGGATCTTGCAGCTGGCACTATAGACGACCAACGAAAACAGATACGTACCTTGGAGTCGGACATGAAAGCGCTTGCCGAGGAGCTCAACCATGTGAAAGGAGGAAAGGGGTCACAACAAAAGTTAACCATAGTACCTTCAAATTCACCCATAGAGGTGGATACAACCATGGCCTCAGTACAATCGATCAAGGCAGATGACGTCGACGGTAGCGCGTTACTGGTGATTGAAGTTGAACCGCAAGAAAAAACTGCCTCAATAACGATATCAAGTTCCGATTCATTGACTTCGTTGATAACACAATCGGATAAGAAGCCCAAACAGGAAGTTTCACAGAAAGGAAGCTTACCACCTCCGCCACTCCCTGATTTCCTAACTGGTCTTCAAACTGGAAACCTGAGTTCGACACTTTCAACTGGCCCTCCCCCACCTCCTCCGCCACCACTACCAGCTTTGTTGAATGGAGTAGGGTCTTCCAATCCACCATCACCACCACCACCACCACCACCACCTCCTCCTCCTCCGCCGCCAAGTCTCCCAACTGGCTCTGCTTCACTTTCTATTGGCCCCGTCATACCACCACCTCCACCACCTCCCTTCTTATCTGAACTTCTTGGAAAAAAGAAGGAAAACTCTGTGGCTCCTGGTCCACCACCTCCACCACCACTTCCTGATACAAATTCCCCGGCTGTCTCCGATCCTTTGGATCTTAAACTTAAAGATCAAGATCTAGTGGCAACGCTTCGGAAAGATAACGAGGAGCTCCAAGCAGAGTTGGCAATGCTCAAGCCCAAGACCAAGCTTAAACAAATGCACTGGAGTAAAATTGAAGACATCAACAACACTTTCTGGAACGAGATGCCCAATGAGCCTTTAGTTAATAAGTTGCAAGAGCAGGGGGTATTGGAGAAAGTTGAAAAGGCGTTTGTTGCCAAAGCACCTGTTCTTAAGAGTAGACCTAAGCTTGACTCGTCACTGAACTCAAAACCCACTAAGAAAACTTTACTTCCTAGGGATTTGGCCCAACAATTCGGAATCAATTTGCACATGTTCGGTAACTTGAGTGTCGAAGAACTTTTCAACAAGATTTTGAGCTGCGATCAAAAAATCCTTAATAATGTTAGTGTTCTTGAGTTTTTCAATAGTGATGCACTCAACGACGTGTCAGATTCACTTAAAAGGGCGTTCGCTCCGTACTCACACGAGTATTCTCGACCAGAATTGAAACCATTGAAATCCGCGGATGAGCTCGAGAGGGCTGACCAGATTTTCTTAGAGATACATAATATGAGGAGTTATTGGAAGTCCCGGTCTAGAGCGCTTCTTCTTACGCAATCATACAAGAAAGATTTCCACGACTTGGAGCAGAAATTGGACTTGATCGACGAGGCTACAAGCAATATCCGTAATAGTGAGAGTTTGAGGCAAGTTTTGGCGATAATTAGATCTGTAGGTAACTTCATGAACGACGATTCTAAGAAAGCCATGGGTTTCAAACTTGACGTTTTACAACGGCTTAAGTTTATGAAAGACGACTCAAACACAATGACATTCTTGCACTACGTCGAGAAAATCGTGCGCAACAACTTCCCTGAGTATGGTTCCTTTGTTGATGAGCTCAGTATTTTGAATCGGATGAACAAAATCGTCATTGAACAAATGGAAACGGAATGCAACGACTACATCAGGAATGTGTCGAACGCAATAACATCTACTGTGAAAGGAAATTTAAGTTACAGCGATAAATTTCACCCTAAAGATCAAATCATTGAGGTTCTTAAAGAGCCTTTGGAAAGTGCTCGACTGAAAAGCAGTATCTTGGAGAGCCACCTTAAACGGACCATAAAGGGCTACTGTGAGTTGATGGAGTACTTTGGAGAAAGCCCCGCAGATGTCAATAGTAGAAATACCTTCTTTGCCAAGTTCGCAGGATTTGTTCTGGAATTCAAAAAAGTGCACATCGAGAACGTCCAAAAAGAAGAAGACGAACGTACATACGAGGAAAAGAAACAAAGCATCGAGCGCCGAGAACTTGCTCGCCGCGAAAATCGGAGCAGAGGACTCTCGCAGAAGGATTCGAGCCCGGGAAAACAAAAACCGAATGTATCGTCAGATGCACTGGGCACAACCTCCGACGTCGAACAAGAACAGCCAGAAGATGAAGCTGATGTTGATGAAGATGAGGCTGACGAAGCAGATGAAATCGATGAAGAGAAAGAAAACCAGATCTCCATTGAAGGTGAAGACGTGATTGAGAAGCTTCTACGTGAATTGAAACATTTGGGATCCGACCGCCGCCGAAGAACGAGAAGCATGTACATAAAACGTAAGTCGTTGAGTCTTGGCACCATGCCATTACAGCCTAAGGATGACAATGATGTGCAATCTAACGAGGAGACGGGCCGATACGAGCACGTTGACTCCTTGCGCCGAAGGATGACCACGCGAAAACTCAAGTCTAGTGACGGGATCAACGGCGCCGAGGAGCTAGACGTGGTGATGTTACGTGCTCAGGCCATGCTTAATCAATTAAGGTCCAGAAGCTCTGGCGAAACGATCTCAATCGAGACTCAACAAGAGCCGACTACAGAGGGGCAAAATGAGGATGGGGTCGGTGGGGAGCCGACAGATGAGAATTAAGTTAGGGAGAGAGAGCCTGTTTGACTGATCTCAGATCTAGCATTTACAGCATGAGGTTCCAGGCGAACCTCCATTTATTTATAATACGGGTCCTTCAGGATCAGAAATTTAATGTTTAATTTTGAAGAATGAATAGATGAAAAGCGATTTACGTTTAGAGCTGGCGATGAAGTTTGGCCTTTGACATACTTTGTTCTTGCAGACAAATAGGCGTCGAAGCGCCAGTGCACGTAGCCTCATCGCTTAAAACAGAAGAAGCTTAGTAAACCGAAAATGACCATGGCTGCAGATTCATTTAATGGCCGTCGTTCGTGTTTTTGCGTCCTGCAGAGGCTTTTTGCAGCCAAGGATCTTGACAGAGGAGCACTGAATCAGAAATAAGAAAGACGGAGATTGGTACAGAAAAACAGGCAGGACGAGCATTTGGGCGCCATGCACATCAAATACATACAAATACAACTCAGACTCGTCCTTCGTGTATTTTTGTATTTTTGCATTCTCTCATGCACCACCTGCATACAACCGAATCTGACTCCGTTCCGCCAGAGTCAGCTCCCTCCTACCGAGCCAGGCAGCCCGGATTAACGTGTGGCATCGTTAGTGATAAGATAGCAGATATGCGACAAAGATGCATTTATGGAGTTGCAGCAATTTTTGCGTGCTCAGATCCAGTTGCACAATTGGCTAGGGCACACGCCCTCGTCACTATGACTCACCATATACTGAAAAAATACAGACACACCCGGGCAGAATTTTGCCCACCCCAACCTCTCACTCATCACGTCCTGCACACAGACATTATTTTCCAATGGATGTCCTGTAGTGTTGAATAAATTACCATCAATTGCAAAGCGATCAGAGCCAGAGATTTGCTTGTGATTCTTTAAAAGTCGCCTTTCCGGTGAAATTCCCAAATAATTTCCGGTTGACAATCTCTACCGTTTATTTCTCATTTGTGTGAACCTCCATCGCGGGCCATGTTGAGACTGAACTTGATCAAGGTCAGAAGCTTGGGCCGTCACCTGTTCCATAGCAGCGGATGCATCCTGGCGGCCACTGTCGTTTCTGGGTCCAAGTTGGCAAAAAAGATCAAACAGCAAATTTCGCAGAAGGTCATTGAGTTCAACAGACAGCAGTTCCCCCACTTGCAGTTGCCCCTCTCCAACGATGACATCTCGTTCGACCAGCTCCGGTTCAAGCCGCACTTGACCATTATTCAGGTCGGCGATAGGCCCGACTCGTCCGCCTACGTCAAGTCGAAGCTAAAGGCGGCCCACTCCGCCAACATCGATTCTCGCCTAGTGAAGTTTGACTCCGAGATCACCGAGGAGGCCTTGCTCGAAGAGATCGACCGTTTGAACAAGGACCCAAAGGTCCATGGAATCTTGATCCAGCTCCCATTACCAAAACACATCGACGAGACTTTGGTGACAAACTCTGTGGCTACGATCAAAGACGTCGATGGATTTGACCGCTACAACGCTGGTGAGCTTTCAAAGAGAGGCGGTAAGCCCATGTTCAAGCCATGCACGCCCAACGGAATCATCGAGTTGATCAAGACTACCGGCACGCAATTGCGAGGAAAGAACGCCGTTGTGCTCGGCCGTTCGGATATCGTTGGTACTCCAGTTGCCGCCATGTTGAGAAACGAAGATTGTACAGTCACCATTTGCCACAGACACACTTACGACTTGCCCGCTGTAGTGCGTAACGCCGACATTGTCGTTGCCGCTGTTGGTATCCCAGAGTACGTCAAAGGTGACTGGATCAAAGAGGGCGCTATCGTCATTGACGTCGGTATCAACTACAAGCCTGATGCCAGCGCCAAAAACGGCCAGAAGTTGGTTGGAGATGTCGACTACGCCGGAGCCGTTGAAAAGGCTTCTTTCATTACCCCTGTTCCTGGAGGAGTGGGTCCAATGACCGTGGCCATGCTTTGCTCCAACGTTTACGACGCCGCAGTGTTCTCATCCAAGTTGGCCCACGACCACAAGTTCCAGCCATTGCCCATCGAGCCCTTGAGACCTGTCCCTTCGGACAACGCCATTTCTCGCGCTCAAAAACCCAAGAAGATCACTAAGGTCGCCAAAGAACTCGGTCTATTAGAGAAGGAACTTGAACCTTACGGACATTACAAGGCCAAAGTTGACCCGAAATTGGTCGTCGAACGTTTGGACGAAGAAGCCGAGGGTCCCATCACCGACCGTGGACATTACGTGTTGGTTGCCGGAATTACCCCTACGCCATTGGGTGAAGGTAAATCGACCACGACTATCGGTTTAACGCAGGCTCTTGGCGCCCATTTGGGATACAATTCCATCGCCAATGTGCGTCAGCCATCGATGGGCCCTACGTTTGGTGTCAAGGGTGGTGCCGCCGGTGGTGGATACTCGCAGGTTATCCCCATGGACGAGTTTAATATGCATTTGACTGGAGACATCCATGCCATCTCTGCTGCACAAAACCTCTTGTGTGCTGCCGTTGACACGCGTATGTTCCACGAGCACACGAGTAAAACCGTCAGTGGTTTCTATAAGAGACTTGTGCCAGCCAAGAAGGGTGTACGTAAATTTACCCGCCAGATGTTGGCAAGATTACATAAGTTGGGAATCAACAAGACCAACCCAGATGACTTGTCCGCCGAAGAGATCGAGAAGTTTGCTATCCTCAACATCGACCCAGACTCGATTACCATCAAGCGTGTTGTAGACTGTAACGACCGTTTTGTGCGCGAAATCACATTGGGCCAGGGCAAAAACGAGGCTAGCAAGTTCCCTCCACGTAAGTCTGGGTTCGACATTACTGTTGCATCCGAGATTATGGCGATCTTGGCCTTGTCTACCTCGCTTAAAGACTTGAGAGAGCGTGTTGCCCGTATCGTTGTTGGTACCCAGAGAGAGACCGGCGCAGCCATTACCGCTGAGGACATTGGCTGTGCTGGAGCCGTCACTGCACTTTTGAAGGACGCCATCAAGCCAAACATGATGCAAACGCTCGAAGGAACGCCAGTTTTCGTGCATGCCGGACCATTCGCCAACATCTCCATCGGTGCTTCTTCTGTTATTGCTGACAAGTTGGCATTAAAGTTGACCTCGCCCACTAATGCCACCAACAATGGCCACAAGGGTTTTGTCATCACCGAGGCTGGGTTCGACTTCACAATGGGAGGTGAGAGATTCTTCAACATCAAGTGCCGTGCGCTGGGGATCTCTCCAGACACAGTTGTTCTTGTAGCCACTTCCAGAGCATTGAAGCTTCACGGAGGAGCTCCCGACGTTAAGCCGGGCCAAGAATTGCCGGAGGAGTACACTACGGAAAATTTGGACTACTTGCGCCAAGGATGTGCCAACTTGGCAAAGCAGATTGCCAACATCAAACAGTACAACGTTCCTGTCGTAGTCGCCATCAACGAATTCGAGACTGACACGAAGAAGGAGTTGTTGCTTATACAGGAGGAGGCACTCAAGGCCGGCGCCGACTTTGCTGTTCCTTCCAACCATTGGGCGTTGGGTGGTTTCGGTGCACTTCAATTGGCAGAAGCCGTTTCTAAGGCCGTCCTCAAGTCCAAGACTCAGGAGCAGACGTTCCTATATGACGTCGAGGATACCGTCGAGAACAAATTGTTGGCCATTGCCCAAAAGATGTACGGTGCTGCCGCCATTGACTTGTCGCCTTTGGCCAAACAACAAATCGAGACGTATACTCGCCAGGGCTACGATAAGTTGCCCATCTGCATTGCCAAGACCCAGTACTCGTTGTCTCACGACCCGGCTTTGAAGGGTGTTCCTACTGGATTCACTGTCCCCATCAGAGAAGTTAGATGTAGCGCTGGTGCTGGATACTTGTATGCTTTGGCCGCCGAGATTATGACCATCCCAGGTCTTCCAACACACGCCGGGTTCATGAACGTTGAGGTAGATGATGACGGACAAATCGAGGGTTTGTTCTAGTTTGTAATATAGATTAATAGATAACAGTAAGTGAATTATGAACAACCTAAGCTACATGATGTTGAAAGAAATTATGCGACGAATCAAGGCAATTTTTTTTGACTTACAGTATCAAACAAACGATGAAATGCTTTTTAAAGCAACTGCTGAACTGAAAATTTACAAGAGCTACACCTTAATATACTTTATAATGTTTAATTGCTATGATACACACCTGTCCTCGATAAGGATTTCAGGGTTTAATGATGTTACAATTCGACTCTGTGTGACTCGAAATAATGCCATCGGCATGAAAAGCGCCATCCACTCATGGGTTCAATGGCCCCCCGTTACGTCTAGGGGTAGGAAAACCTCTAGGTGTTTGGGTCACATGTGACCTGGCGCCGGGAACGGCTGCAGCTTGCGAATGTTCAAGTTGCAGCCGCTGGAGTTGCAGCGCTTGCAGAAGCGTATACGAGCCTTGGCTTCTATTTCCATCGGGATAGCTCGAAACACCCGAACCAGCGGACGAGCTTACTCCCGACGAATACGTGCCTGGACCTCGAAGCATTGCAGTGTTGACAGCTGCTGGCGGTCTTGCCCCATTAGGCTCCTGTTGCAGTTGTCGACTATTATGAAGCGCACGCATGCGTGCTTGGATAGCCGTCAGACGGTTGTGAGCACTCTCCCGAAGAAAATCATACGATTTGGAAAGAAGCATCGACCCAAACCGAATGGACTGCGTGTCGTCACTAATACAATTCTGGCGCGACGGCTCAAAACTGAATGGTTGTGTGACTCCCAAATCGTGCTCGGAAAAGTCGTCACTGAACCGCCATTGCGAGTCTAAGCGCATGAGTGTGTCCTTTTTGTTATGATAAGCATCTTTGATAATCAGCTTTTTCTGCAAATCCTCCACTTCTTCGTCGGCATCGGCCATTTCTGTATCAGAATCAGCAAGATTAAGCCACTCGTTCAATTCATCTGTTGGGCGTTGAATAAGACCGCGCCGATCCACAAACACTTGATTCGCTCTACCAGCACGCTTCCGCAACCGGAAAACGGTATCGGAAACTTCAGTATTCTCCTCTCTTTCTCTCGTGTTACTGAATCCGGAAGTATACGAAGAAAAGTCGTTGTTTTGGATGTTGGTCAACAACTGAGCAATGTAGCCTTGAGAGCCATTATCGCGGCTGTTCAAATGATTACTGAGCAAAGTCTGGAGGTGCGGGAAAGGTCTAGAGGGGACCATTTCACCATTAAAACCACTGAACGTTTTGACGCCCGGCAAAACCTTGGAAGGGTCTTCAACCATACGCTTCAAATGATCGCTGATAACATTGGACGTGTTAAACTGATGTAAATAGTTAGCGCCGATGGAAGAGTAGGGGATATGAGAGAGCTCGATCTCGTCGTTGGTCTTATTGGTGGAGAAGGTAAAGAGGGGTTGGTAAGGATCGTAAGTAATATTGACCCAACCGCGGTCGAGCTCCTTCCGTTTGCGGAGCTTTTCTGAAACTGCACGCTTGATGACCTCGTTTTTGTCCTGAAGAACTGTGGCCACGGTAAGAACTTCCAAATCGGGGATTTTGGATGGCGGCAACTTGACATAAGGTTGCGTCGAAGATGCCTCCGGCTGTAAGGGGTTGGTAAATGGCCTTTCCTTGACCTGTGCGGCGGTATAAGATTGAGAGTCTTGCGGTCTCTTCTTCTCGCGTCTGATGCGCATCACGTCTTGTTCATCTTCTTCTGGAGGCTCTACAACAACAATCTTTTTCCGTTTGTGAGGGTAGAATAAGTGCTCGTCGCCTTTGATACCAACCGCGCGTTTTACGGACTTAGCTTCGCTACGAAGTCGGAAGATCTTATACTCAGACTCCCACGATTGAAGTTTAAGTAATTCACGCTGGCAAACGTTAAGAACAAGCTCGCGGGCACGTTTTAACGACCGCTGCAAAGAACGAATTCGCTCGGCACCCAAATTATCTGCTCTTCTGGTTTTTCTGGCCTGTCTAAACTCACGTCTACGGAAACATATATACGGATCACTGTCGTTATCCTTTTCGGTAGCACTGGGATCTTCAAATTTAAGAATTGGCGTAATTGATTTTCCTTTTCTCTCGATCTTTCTTGTCCGCCAGTGATTGTACACTGCTTCTCCAAAAAGTTCAAGTAGTTTCGGGATAGAACGGATCCGCTCAGTAGAAAGTTGCGCCTTATCGAAAGTAGTGACAAACGGTTTGAACTTGAGTTCCTTCGAGAGTTTTTCTTTCAAACTGGACGTAGATATATACTTTGGTTCGGCACCCGAACCGGCGTACGAGTCAGAAACGTCGGTGGAGCTGAGGTCTTGCATGATCGCAGAATGGAGCTCTTTATACGTCATGATCGTGCTCGGATCTACGGAAAGGAATGGCTGCTTCAGTTCAATTGTTTTCTCGAACTTATCGCAAATTGCCTCGAACTCAAGTTCCGAACATGGCCGTGTGTTCTCACTACCTTCTGTTGTGCCGCTCCCAACATTACTATTAGACGTGTTCTTCACTTTAGGATAAAGTCTTAGCTCTCCGTTGAAAAACTCTTCGTCCACCTCATCCATATTATACTCTATGCCCAAGGTATCTTCAACAGTTGCACTGAACTTAATATACGACTCGGGCTCCACAAAAGACTTATCGTTGTAATACTTGTGCGCCATGGGCCATAGTCGCGAGGCATCTGGAGTCGGAATATATACAGAGGAGCTTGCGGTAGACTTCTCCTGGGCACCCAGAAGAGCCTGTTGCGCGGCATTGATAACCTGTTGCAAATGGACTTCATCTTCTTCGTTCTTGTCCACACCAGTTTCGACAGTATGCGGATCTCGAGCTTGTTGGCTTGCAGCATTGAGATGATGTAGTTGCGAGGGCTCCAACTCCAGGTCGGTGCCACATAACTCGTTCTGGTTGTAGACCGGAAGGGGTACCTTCACGGAGATCTTCCGCTGTCGAAACCGGGCCCCAGCTGCCGCCTTGCCTGCCGATACATTGGTGGCAGGAGGGACGGCCATATTAGTTACAGTGCTGGGGCACGAGTGATGGTATAGTGAACAACGTTATCGTTGTTGTGACGGGTAGTAGCTCAAAGGGTGGTAACAGAACGGGGGGAAACGAGCCTTTTTTAATCCCTCTTTTACGGTATTTGACTATAAAAATAAGCCCTATTCACTTCTTTACCTGAGCGTTTGTGGGTTTTGTGTTTTCGTGGTGGAAAATTTCCGGTGTACAGGTGTAGAATCCGGTGTACGGGTGTTCACCAAAAATGTCGTACGTCGGCTGGGCCTCACGATTCGCCAAACCAAACAATCGAAAAAGTCGACTTGTGAGGCGGAATTCGCAGGAAAAAAGGGGCGCCTGTAGGAAAACAGGGGCTAATACGACGGATTCGACGGTTTAAAGAAGGAAAACGCCGGGATATTGGGCGATTCCGACACGAAGCAATCGGGGTTTTGGTGATGATGTGGCGAAACTGCGGGACAAATTTTTTATGGCCGAGGAAGGCCCGACAGCCAGAGAAGCGCGCGCGCGACAATGTCGCGGCAAATCACGTGGACATACACGTGACATGTAATCCAGCACCTAGCGTTGTGCGACATTCACATAGTGGAGTTAAGTTACTGGATAGATCTGATAATGTGCATGACCAGGAGGTCTACGGAATGAAGACCACAAACGATGGGAGCAAGGGATTTTGTCAGTAACGGTTATGAGCCCCTTCAAACGAGGTCCTGTGACATGATTGGTCGGTTCTGATCCGAAAGCCCGTGGGATGAGACGACGCCCAGGGCCCTTGAACTGTAAACCTCTTAGACCAAGAACCTTCAGCATAGTGTTTGGTTGAGGCAAACGAGAAACGGAAAAGGAAAAGGGCAAGGAACTTCTCTCTGGGAGAAGGTGACGGAAATCGCTTGACCCAAGGCACATTTTCTTGCCCGATCAGTACTTGCCATTTGAATTGCCGCTGGGCTCCGTTCAGAGAAGATTGCAATAAGGGCTCATAATCTTGAGAGTAGACGCATTGATTCAAATTTAAGGAATGATTTGCTCATGCCGCCATGTCTGAATTTGATTTTGGGCCATGGTGAAGGAAGAAGCATAAGAAAGGGTTGTGGGATTGGGATGAGACTGCTAAGACCAGGGGTCACGTGCTGATACACACGTGAATGTCACCTGACTGATTGGCTCGTTTTTGTGTAGTGAAGAGGACGACGCCGTGAATCGAAGTTGGGAATAATTTTATTTCCGGTATTTCATTCTCCAAAATGTGCCCTACTTGTTTGTCTCCCTGGCTATCTTCCTTTAATTATTTTGTTGATCTTCTTGTCAGATAATCAACGGTTCGTATCTATTCCCGGTGGGTGCAGTATCGGTGCTCCTATTGTTAAAGCTTCCGTTTATTAGTTGACCCCTCTAGGAGATACGACCGCTGGAAAACACAAAATCGGAATTCTTCTGCAATCACTACTTCGAGCTCCTTTTATACTGCTTCTGCGCTGGTTTGGAGCCCTTGCTTTGCTTTCCATAGCGGTTTAACCCGATCTCATTTCCATATCTATCATCAGCCAGAATGACCGAATACAGCCTCACACTGGAAAAAATTCCACCAGCATCGGTATTTCTAAACACCGTTTGCCCCGGTGTTCCAGTTTTGGATGACAATACGTATTTCTCCATAAGTAGCCTCCTAGATAAGTCCAAGTTAGACGCTATCCAACAACACAATTGGCCATTGACAGGCCTGGTCACTTCCCCAACGGTGCTGGCGTTCCTAGAAGATAAATATTTGCATGTGGCTAGACCGCCTTATCAGATGGACGAAAATAAGAACGTGGAGTCATCCACATACGTGCCGCTCCCACTACACATAACCAGCTTGTTCTCTCAGGTAGTAAGCGAAGTAGCTGAAAAGAACAACAATAGCAACAATAGGCACTTGCACATTGGCGCCAGTGTCAATTCGTTGGTGCACGATCCTTTCCGTTTAGTGCTGTTATACCCCGGCTGTCTTAGCTCAATAATACGCTTGCAGCCTGGATTGAAAACGCGCAACAGTATAAGCGGAGGGATGCGCGAGCCTCTAAATAAAATGGCCTCAAGTATTAATAGGCTCTTGCGTATCGAGAATTCCGACCTGCAGAGCTCAAGTCCACAATTTCTTCTGATTGTGAACAATGTCGACTCTGAGGCAGGAACCCATAAAAAGACAACTAGAGACACTCCGTTCAGCAACCTAATTGACTTTAATCAAAATAATTATAATGCTCAAATCAAATCCGCCTCAGTCTTGAAGCTATTGGTTACCGTAAACGTCAATGTACTCAACGTTATCGCGCTCAACGGGAACTACGACTACAATAACACATCAACTGTCGTCTCAACGACAACACTCTTTCCAGTAGTGAATCCTTCAGCCAATGCAAACCTGTCCGTGTCATCTGCGGCTAGTATTTCTCTGTCGCACTCACAGGTGGCGCCTTATAATAAAGTGATTGAAAAACCAATCCTTAGACTTCAATTGGAAAGTTCGCTAGTGGTCACAAGCTTGCTAACTCTCGAATCTGAAATGGGCGTTGTATTGGGTCTCAACACAGGGGAGATTATCTACATAAATCTTCAAAATCTCACATTCCGTCAATTTTCAGATTTGGGCACCAGCGTGCAAACCTCGGAACTTGCACCCGTTTCAATCTCCGATGCCGTAACGTCACTTAATGCAATTATGCACCCTACTAGAAATTTATTACTTATTGCAGGATTTGCATCCGGAGAAGTTATGATCATAGACCCAACAGCGCCAGCAAACCCCTCGCTGATTCCGTACACAAAATCAGTTGTAGGAAAGGATAAATTCGTCACTTTTTTCAAAAAGTTCGATCTAAGCTTTTTGCCAATTGTAGACCCCGTGGATCCAACAGATAACAACGCGCCCCCATACATCGTGGGCCATTTCAAAATAAGTCACAAGCCAATAACTTCTATAGCAAGCACCATAGCGCATAGTGCACGAATTCAATTTCCAAACAATCCTATGGTATTGGCGTTCGCGTCAGATGATGGTCTTGTTCGGTTCATGGATTTGATTGCTACTCATGGTGAGAACTATGGCAACCCCTCAAACTTTTATAACCTGTTGATTCTCACAGACATAATATCGAGCTATTTTCAGGATGGCGTAAGATTCATTGAGTTTTCCCCAGACTTTAGATTTCTTTGCGTGTGCGGTAAAGGTGACTCAATAGAAATCTTTAAAATGAGCTACTACAACGTGAATGGCTTACTTCTCAAAAACAACGAATCTTCTAAAAAGACGCTGCGTTCGCGAAGCAATACAGTAAATAGCTCAACATCCAACACCCATAACCTGTCGTTATTTTCCCCGCCAATGAGCTCCAACGCATCACAAACATTCGAGCCTCAACGGGATGGCGCCCATGATGTACGGTATCCCCCAATTATTAAGGACATTGTGATTGTTAGCCGGTTTAAAGCTCACACAAATATCGTCGAGCGCGTAGCCTTTGTGAAAGCAGACGAGTTCCACCAAACCAAAACGAAATCCGGCCACGATGTTTACAACTTCATTTCGTGCGGCCGTGACGGACACGTAATGATTTGGGAGCTCAACACGAAGGCTCTCACGAAAACAAAGAAAACACACATTATCGCTAGCCATCGTAACCAATCAGTAGTGAGTGAGAAAAGATCAGAACGTAATCCTTCTTTGGTCAGTGAGAGTATGACGGGATCACATTCTCAGTCTACTCGGGGATTACCTGTAGGTCTTCCTACAAACAGAAAGCACCAGAGAAACAAATCCATCACTTCGTATGATGACCCGACGCTAGGCCACTCATTTAGTGCTTTAGGTATAAACAACATTCTAGGATCCACGCCTCCCCAGCAGACGCAAACCGAGAATTCAAAGGAGCAAAATAATATTGTCATTTCTTTATACAGATCACTTGGTGAGTTACGTTTAAAGAAGCATTATGGGAAGCAAGAAACGAAAACCAAGTACCAGTGTGTTATCCACGGCACTGTTGACGATAAGGAGTTGCCGATAATGAGGATCCCCCTTTTGATAATGGACCTTCTGAGTCTTATAAGAGAAGGAAGCATTAGTGGATTTCATCTTGCGTCCAACGATTTTTGGGTGTTCGGAAGCACAGGTGACATTTTTAGATACAGAATTGAGTAAAATAAATGAACACATAAATATTCGAAAAGGAATGAAATTGAGAAAATGATGATTTCAGAGATTATCAATTGGTTGGTGGCTCTTGCTGGTCCAAGTTTATATCGAAAAACTACAGCAATAATACTTGTAAATGCGGAAAATTACAGTATTAAGATAATATGTAGAAGTTGAAAAAAAGTTGAAAAGTCTTGAAAAACCGCTAGCTCTCGTAATCATGAGTTGTACCCAGTTCTGTCCAATCCAAAACAGAGCTCCTCTTCTAGTTGGAACATCTCTGGGTCTTGATTCTTGCTCAACATCGCAAATTCCTCAAGTTCCTGTGGTTTGGGCATGAAATCGTACTCCAGTCTCTGGTCTGCCAACTGGAGACTGTCGGGGTTGGTGAGAACGCCAGCGCTGCTAAGACCACCTATGGGTGAGGAAAGAACGGTGCCGTATTGATCGTTCAGATTGGCAGAAAAGGCCCTGGAGCGCGGATTCTCGTAATGGTCCGCACCGAATGACCTTTGTTGGTGCTGGTCTTGTTTTTGATGGCCATGTAGGTTTTGGTGGTTTTGTAGTTGTTGTCGTTGTTTGAGGAGCTCTTCCTCTTCTTGGCGCTGTTGTTGTAGCAACTGTTGTTTCTGTTGTTGTTTCTGCTGCTCTTGAACAGGTTTCCGAACAAAATCACGGAAATTTTTAACTTCATCTACTATCAATTGCTTCATCGACTCTAAATCGTTGACTGTCTCGAAAGTTTTGAAGTCAAACTTGACCTTGCACTCAGGTTCATCCTGAGGATCATGCCAGATCGACAAATAGGGATGGTTTAATGCCTCGTTCACAGAGATTCTGTCGTATGGATTGAACGCCAACATACGTTCCATCAAGTCCAAGGCCAAGGGGTTCGCCTTTGGGAAAATTTCCTCGAATGGGATCTTTCTCATAACGGGCAAGCTTCTGACGTAGTTCAGCGCTCTTGTGGAGCCGATCTTCATTAAAGTAGACTCAGGTGGTGTACCCAAAATCATGATGATCTGATTTAATTGGTCCACATAATCCTTGCCTTTGAACAAAGGCTTGCCGCCTAAGAGCTCTCCAAGAATGCAGCCGACAGACCAGATATCAATTGCCTTTGTGTAGTTCGAAAACGAAAGCATGATTTCAGGAGCACGGTACCATCTGGTGGCCACGTATTCGGTCATGAACCCCAAGTTTTGTTCTATATTTTCGGAGAACCCACGAGCCAAGCCAAAATCACAGATCTTAAGCTCGCAATCGGCGTTCACCAACAAGTTTCCAGGCTTGAGGTCGCGATGGAGAACATCGGCGCTATGGATGTATTTCAAGCCGCACAATACCTGGTAGATGAACAGTTGGTAGTGCTGATCGGTCAAAGGCTGTCCCGAACGGATGATCTGGTGCATGTCGCACTCCATGAGCTCTTCGTATAGGTAGATATCATTGAAGTCGTTCGTGGCTGGATTGTAGACAATGTCTAGATCGTAAAGGCAGGTGATGTTGTTGTGGCCGCGGAAAAACTGCAAGAGCTTGAGTTCTCGAAGCGCTCTCTTGCATAGGATGTTCTTGGAGAAGATGTTGGTGATCTTCTTGATGGCCACCATGCTTCCTTCTGTGGACGAGCCGTCGTCATACTTGGCAGAGCACACGATTCCATAGGCTCCGTGGCCCAACTCCTTGACGATCTTGAATCGCTTATCGATGACAAAGTCCTGATTGAAAACCTTGTTGACTGTGCGCCCGTTGGTAGACATGCTGAATGAGAGATGGCGAGAACAGGGTAAGAGACGCGCAAACTATGGAATTTGACTTTGGAATTGAAGAGAATTCGAGATCTAACAGGGCCAATGACGACAGTCTGTGGAGCCAGTGTTTTTGTAAGAAGATGGGTAGTGCCCAATAACGATCACTGACAGTGCGACACGAAACAGATATGGAAACTATAACCTAGATTCGAAAAAGAAATCTCAAAAAATCGCCCACAAAAGTTGGATCGCATTTTTCGAGGTGAGACTCTGGGGGTTTATATAACCTGTGGGCTAAGGGATTTTCGAATGGTGCATGGGTTATGCAGCCTCTAGTAATTTTGCAGCCGTCCCTGTCATAAACGAGGAGTTAGTGCTCTAAAGAGACGACATATGGGCGTTTTCTTTTCAGGTTCACCAAAAGCAGATTATTTGTTCCATTTTCCATTTTCGTCACTGTTTCGCTTTCAATTCTTCGCTTATGCGTGTTCCACCAGTGCCACATTGCACCATATCCCCGATCCACTAAATAAAGATTTGCAAGCGATCCGCACATAGCCAATCATAGGCAGGGTTCGTGGCATTGTGCTTTTCCGAGTGAATTATAACGGTCCCCGTATTTGAGCCCTTTCAACTGCCGACATGCGTCGGGACTAATAATAGAACTTCCTCATCAGGCGAGTGGCTGCGAAAAGAGAACGATTGGTTATTCGTCTGAGCATTTTAATGGCGCAGTAAATAGAGCGATCGGAATCGGTCCACTCGAAATAGGGCCGCCATAGACGAGTAGTAGTGAAGGATCTTCAGAAGGATGTACAGATAAACAGGTAAACTAAACGCAACTTCGACAACGGATTGACTTGTCTTTTGAGCACATATATTTTGTACTTATAGATCTCTCATGGATCATCCATTCGAATAGAAATAAACATAAACAGCATAATTCAACTACCCATTCAACAGCATAACTCAACCACCCATTTACCATACCATAACTCAACCACCGTCTTGACTGCATAACTCGTGAACATCTTCGGATCTTACTTTGAAAAGATCTTGGGGAAACTCAACTTGAACTCCTCCAAGGCGTTTTCCTTGAGCACGTTTCCATGGCAGGGCACGATCTGCTCTACGGGCCAGCTCTCGGTAATCACCTTGATCCCTTCGCGTCCACCCTCTGTATGGACACGGCACAACAGCTGGTTAATGTATTGACCCAACCATCCACGAGCGTGCAAGCCTCTGAATGGATACGACCAGCCAGTCAAAGGGTTGTGCTTCTCGGGGTATCCCGTAGCTGGCGAATACTGCTCGACGCCGTCTTCACCGAAGGCTCCGATGTTCACCAACACATCGCCCTCGAATAACGTTTTCGACTCCTCCTCATACAAAATCACCTCCTTGTTCTTGTGGTGCAGCAAGTACACCACCTGAACGCCCTCGGGCCAGTCGAGAGCCAATTCGCTCTTGAGCTCCTTGGCTGTGAGCGGCTTGTTGCCTAAGGAGTCTGGAAAGACGACGTCTGGTGTCCAGGAGTTGTGCGGCTCAAGCCCACCGCCAGCAATAACCTTAGCATCGGGGTATCTGGAGACATAATCGCCCACAGCCATGTTGTGCTGGAAGTTGACAACGACAATGTAGGCGACCTTGGAGGCGCCCAACACGCGAAGTGCCTCTTCGAAGTAGTCTCCGTACTTGATGGTGGAGTAGACAATCACCTCTCCGTTGCAGTTGATGAGCGACATTCTGTTTCCCAAATCGAATCTGCCCAAGATGCTGAATGGACACGACACGGTGACGACATTCTTGCCGATTTTTCTGATGGAGACCTTGAAGTTTTCTGGATAGCCCATGTGGATGAGTAGTGGCAAGTATGCGAAGAGGAACTCGCCATGATTGGCTCCTCCGCCAAAAAGAAAACCGAAAAAAATAAAAAGGAACTCGAACGCCCTACTCGCGAAGAGGCAGAATCGAAGAATTGTGGCTTTATCGGCCAATTACCGAGAAGGTTGAGGCATTTGAAGGTACTTGAGCCATGGACAGACGGAAGTGCTAGTGAGCTAGGAGGAAATTTTCAATAACAGATCAATTCGGATGCACAGAAAGCATCGTCTCTCATCGGTCGGCAAGTTTTTGAGATAAGGTTGTTTCCAGATCTTGCCGATGTGGACTGCAACCAGGTCGCAAGATTGCAACCATATAAGGTAGCGTTTTGACAGACACCATGACCCACGTATAGACCACAATGCAACCGACAAAAAAATATAAAACCACCCAGTTCCGTCCGAAATATTTCTCGAAACCAATGGCCCTCGTTCCTCAAATTCTCACTACTCATCGTTATCCGATTTCGCGATAACCGTATCTGAAAAATCTACTGTCATATACATCAACCCAAAATGGCCAACGACGAAAAGCCATTGGCTCAGCGAGTTTCCGTCTTGGGCGGGTTCATTGCCGGCGGTATTGCCGCGTGCGGTGCTGTGACATTCACCAACCCCATCGAGCTCATCAAGATCAGAATGCAATTGGAAGGTGAACTCTCCGCCGCTAGCGGGCCGAAAATATACAAGAACCCCTTCCAAGCGGGTGCTCTCATCTTGAGAACAGAGGGCTTGAGCGGGTTGCAGCAGGGCCTCTTATGTGGATACATCTACCAGATTGGCTTGAACGGCTGCCGTATTGGACTCTACGAACCAAGCAGATACCACATCACCAAGTGGTTGTTCCCCGCCCAATTCAACGAAGACGCCTCGAAGATCCCCCAGAATCTCTTCGTCAACGTTCTTTCCGGCATTGTGTCTGGCTCTGCCGGCGCCATCATCGCAAACCCATTGTTCCTCATCAAGACGAGAATGCAATCGTACAACAAAGCCACCGCCAATTCCGCAAAAACTGTGGGTCAGCAAACATACTACAAGGGTGTATTTGATGGGCTCAGATCTATCTATTCTACCAAGGGCGTCAGGGGTCTCTTCCAAGGAACCGACGCTGCCATTTTGAGGACTGGCGCGGGCTCTGCCGCTCAGTTGCCCGTGTACAACTTGACTAAGAACTATTTGTTGGATCATAAGCTAATGAAGGACGGAACGATTGGATTGCACTTTGTGTCTTCTTCCATGGCCGGTTTGGGTGTGGCCATTGTGATGAACCCATGGGACGTTGTTTTGACCAGATTGTACAACCAGAAGGGCGATTTATACAAGGGACCAGTCGATTGCTTTGCTAAGACAGTCCGTGCCGAGGGACCATTCGCTCTTTACAAGGGATTCTGGGCACAATTGTTCCGTATTGGCCCCCACTCGATCTTGACCTTGATGTTTATGGAGCAGTCCATGAAACTCGTGTATCTGGCTGAGCAACGTCTTAAACTTCAGTAATTGTATTTGTATTGGTGGGTATGAGGTTCTATACTAATAAGAGACTATCGATCTAGTATTTCCGTAAAAGATAGGAGAGGGTAACTTATTGCAGTTTAGTAGAAATGCGATGCTTTCCCAAAAAGCGAAAGTGGCTGACATAGTACGATCTACTGCAAATCGGAGCTTCTACGACTTTAGTGCTCTTCAACGTGGAACTAGAGAACAGGGTAGACAGAAGACTATGATAAATTTCATTATTTTTTTTAGAACAGGTTTTGCACTCTGCTATTATATTTTGACATTTGCCCCCTTCATTTATTTTCTATCCTTAGGGTACTTTTTCCAGTTGATGAGGTTCCACACATTGCAACCACTATGACCAAACTCAGACCTGCTGCAAAGCTAATGAAAGCTGGAGCTTCATGCTCAGAGCTTGGAGCAGCCTACGGTGAATGTGTTCTTCGAACTTACAATAGCATTGCTAAGGATACGTGTGCGCAAGAGTTTAAACTTTTCAAGCAGTGTGTCACGGGCCACTTGAAGAAGTAAGAAGGAGTAAAACCGCTGGGGCTAGTGAATTCGAGCGACTCTTGACTCTAAGTGACTAGCCTTTTCATTCGATGACACGAATACTATACCTTTGGTACATGAAGTTACGAAGGTAAAGAAGCGCACGACTGAAACGGCTCATGTCTCATATCAAGTCGTACATCTGTGTAAACTTGCTGTTCTTTGTGAGAAGTTACCTGCCTATCAGATTAGACAAGGTAAACTGACCGAAAAGACTAAGGTTGGCTAAAAGCAGGCTACGAAAGAGACAACTTTGCAATTTTGGCGGCCCTTAGTATGTGCATAGAAGTGCTCGCTCGAACCAAGAGGAAGGCAACTGTGGAAACTAAATAGAATGGAGTTTTAAACAGCGCATTATCTTCTATTTGAAGTATTGTTATACAAGTTAGCGCCGATCACTTTGACAAACCGAATTCGAAAGAATAGAAGATACCAAAAAGGGAGAACTAAAAAATAAAAGAAACTGCTCCATCAAACTGCAAACATATATTTTTCTGACTTGTGTTTTTTTGCTTTTCATCTGTTGTCTTATCATCCTTGGAGTGCATCTTGCTCGGCACCGTTGTGGTAATGTGGGGTAGGAACCGAAACTAATACGTCGTCACTCCTTCTCTTCTACACAACAAAGACCAAAATGGCCCACATATCACGACTCGCATACTCGCGAGAAGATGTTCGCAAACTTGCGGTGATACTACGGGAGTTTGTCTTGGTTTATAAGGACAACAAGGTCCGTATTAACTACCAGAGCAGACCCGTGGTGCTCTTCTTTGGAACGGTAATAGGCACGCTAGGAATCGGAGCCTTTTTCGCTATAAGAGCAGCAATTCATGCGGCATTGGAGTACAAGTCCAAGAGGGTTTCCAACAGACCCAACTTGATTCGCCAGAGCCTGACCATTTTGAAGAACGGCCTGAGAGAGATCTACATTCCCAAAGGGAAGGACAAGACGTCCCGGATCATAATCCCAAAACCAAATTTGGATCAGTACGCGGCAGACAAGTACTTGTACAAAAACTTCTTGTTGGATCAGAGCTTAAAGCTGCGAAGCAGTATATTCCACTCGCGGTTCTTGAATCAAATGGCGATCATCTGGCGGATCTTGATTCCCAAGTTTTACTCCAAAAACACGTATCTCCTTCTCTCACAATGTTTCTTTTTGATTTTGAGAACATGGCTTTCTCTCATCATTGCTAAGCTTGATGGTCAAATCGTAAAGAATCTTATCTCGGCCAACGGCAAGAAATTCGTCCGTGACTTGATCTACTGGATTTTGATCGCCTTCCCGGCCTCGTATACAAATGCCGCCATCAAGTACTTGACCAATAGGTTATCCTTGAGCTTCAGAACGAACCTCATTCGGTACATCCATGATATGTACTTGGACAAGGTAATGACGTACTATAAGATTCTGTTCAATTCCCAGGAAATACAAAACATCGACCAATACATCACAAACGATGTTTCTAAGTTCTGTGACTCGATCTGTGGCCTATTTTCGAGTATGGGCAAACCATTCATAGATCTAGTCTTCTTCTCTGTCTATTTGAGAGATACATTGGGAACTGGCGCTATCGTTGGAATCTTCGCCAACTATTTTGCCACCGCCTTCCTTTTGAAGAAGTTCACTCCACCTTTTGGAAAGCTCTCTTCTAGAAGAACACATTTGGAGGGTTCATACTATAACCAGCACCTTAACCTCATAACCAATTGCGAGGAAGTTGGATTTTACAAGGGTTCATTAATCGAGAAAGCTAAGTTACAAGAGACCTTTGAGAAGCTCATGAGTCATGTCTCAAAGGAAATCAACATTTCATTTTCGTACTCCATGCTCGAAGACTACGTTCTTAAATATACTTGGTCCGCTTGGGGATACGTTTTTGCTGGCTTGCCAGTGTTTATTGATGATATTTGGCCGAGCGAACCAAAGCCAGAACACATCGACGAGGGAGAGATGCCTCCAGCACTGACACAGAAGAAGGGGCCCGTCGATGAGAAGCAGAACATGCGTCAATTCATTATTAACAAGAGATTGTTGTTGTCTCTTGCAGATGCAGGCTCGAGGTTGATGTACTCGCTTAAAGATATCTCTGAGCTCACAGGGTACACCGATAGGGTTTTCACATTACTTACGAACTTACATACTTGTCACTCGCCGATTTATAGCTACAACTCGAAGCTTGGACTGGCGGATATCCACGGCACTATTCAAAAGGATTACAGCGGTGGATTGAGATTCGAGAATATCCCCGTGATTATCCCAGGAAAAGAAGGTTCAGAGGGCGAGAAGTTGATCGACTGTTTGAAGTTTCATCTTCTGGGAAACAGGAACCTTTTGATCTTGGGTCCTAATGGCTGTGGTAAAACTTCTATCGGCAGAATTATGGCGGGCCTTTGGCCCTTGTACTACGGATTGCTTTCTAAGCCTAGCGATGACGAGATCTTTTATTTACCTCAAAAGACGTACTTCACCAATGGCAATTTGAGAGACCAAATCATCTACCCCCACTCATATGATGACATGCTTGAAATGGGGTACAACGATGACCATTTGTACCACATTTTGCGTGAAGTCAAACTTGAATACTTGCTAAGTAGGGAAGGCAACTTCAACGTAAAGAAGGACTGGAAAGATGTCTTTAGCGGCGGTGAAAAGCAACGAATTAGTATTGCGCGTGTCTTGTTTAAGAACCCCAAGTTTGTTGTTTTGGACGAGTCTACCAACGCCGTAAGTACCGATGTTGAAGATTACTTGTTTGAGTTGTTGCAGAAGAAGAAAATTGCGTTTATAACACTCAGTCACCGTCCGTTGTTAATGAAGTACCACGATTATGTTCTTGAAATTAAGGACGAGAAGAAGGAGGGCCACACGTGGGTGTTCCAGAACTTGACTTCAGAAGAGAACCTTAAGTCTATCGACAACGAAATCCAGGAGATTGAGCTGAAGTTAGCCAAGGTTCAGGAGTGGGAAAAAAGAAAGGCTGATATTGAGAAGTACTTGGATGGGAACTATGACGACATCCCAGAGAGCGTGCCAATGAGAGAATCGATTTCGTTTGAGATATAGAATATCCACCGATATAAGATTTAGTGAATTGAATGTTTAGTTCGGAGTGTCAGTTTTGAAGCGTACCACCATAGACTTAGACAAAGGGAACAAGGTCCCATGTGACTTAACAAGATAAGAAAATTCAAAGAATATATTTTAATTTTTTGCGGCTGACTTTATGGGCTCTCAAGCTTTTCTAAAAATACTGGTCGGTTATGACTAAGAAGTGTAGGACATTACCGAAAATTAACCAGGTCGATACTCACCGATGAGGTGAATAGAACAAAAAGGAATAACCAAAAGATCTTGTTAATTAGTTTTCGTCTCTGAAGTCAAGTTATTGCGACGCGCTGAGTTTCTTCTCTATAACCATTTGAAATGCAAAGCACCGCGTTTCCTCCCAAAAATCGTAAACTGGATTATTCAGTTTCAGTATCACTTTCGGAGAGCTTCTTGATTCATAATTTGCGTTATTTATACAAGGGCCTTTCCCATTCGTAATCTCCTTATTCTCTAAAAGCACACCAAAGACAGAGTCAGCAGAAGAAAAACAATAAGCAGAATTTATACGTTTAATGGGAAAAAATTGTATCTGCATTGCCAAGATCCAAGTTTGTATCCTCCAGCTTCCCTTCCCGCCTTATATATTGATCACTGTACACGTGACTGACTGCCAGATAGTTTGAACATTTAAGTATCCCTATCCACCGCATCTACAGTCAAGTGTCATGTCGGAACCCATCAGAAAAGCCAGTGATATCTCCAAGGCACCCACTCCCCAAAACACCCCTTCGAGCGTGGCCAACCTGTACCTCAAACAACAGCCACCCACGGTGTCGACGATCTCCGAGGAGGATGAGAAGAACTTGACCAAGCAGTTGGCCAACAACCCCGCTTTGTTATCGATGATCCAGGGGAAGTTGGGCGACTTGGTTGGCCAGCAGAGTGGCTACGTGGAGAGCTTGCCCAAATCGGTCAAGAGACGTGTCTTGGGCTTGAAGGCTGTCCAACAGCAACAGATGAAGTTGGAGGCCGAGTTCCAGAAGGACTTGTTGGAATTGGAGAAGAAGTATCAGAAGAAGTACGAGCCTTTGTTTGAAAAGAGAAAGGCTGTCGTCAACGGCGACCAGGAGCCTACCGCAGAGGAAATTGAGGAAGGCGAGGCCTTGAAGGCCGAGGAAGAAGATGAAGAGGACGAAGAGGAGGACGAAGAAGAGGAAGATGACGACTCTGTCAAAGGTATTCCTGGTTTCTGGTTGACCGCTATGGAGAACTTGACGTATGTCAGAGAGACGATTACCGAAAGAGACAGTGAAGTCTTGCACTACTTGAAGGATGTGCGCATGGAGTACTTGGAGTCGCTTGGGTTTGAGTTGATCTTCGAGTTCAACGAAAACCCTCACTTCAGCAACCTGTTCTTGACCAAGACTTACTACTACCAGGCCGAGTTGGGATACTCTGGCGACTTTGTGTATGACCACGCGGACGGCTGCGAGATCAACTGGAAGTCCAAGGAGAACAACGTCACCATCAACATCGAAAGAAGAAAGCAAAGAAATAAGAACACCAAGCAAACACGCACAATCGAGAAGTTGACTCCTACCGAGTCCTTCTTCAACTTCTTTGACCCTCCTCAGCCTCCAGCTGCCCCTACTGAGGTTGACGCCGACGAAGAGGACGAAGAGGAAGACGACGAGGAGTGCGAGTTGCGCGACCGCTTGGAGTTTGACTACCAGCTCGCCGAAGAGATCAAGAACAAGTTGATTCCACGTGCCATTGACTGGTTCTGTGGCGACGCGGTTGAGTACGAGATGGCTGAGGACTACGACGACGACGACGACGAGGAAGGTTTCGACGAGGATGAAGATGACGACGACGACGATAGCGACATCAACGAGAGCGGGCCCAAGGAGAATCCTCCGGACTGTAAGCAGCAATAGGTAAGAAACATTTGAATACATAAAATTCTACGAAGCAAAAGATACGTTATCGGAGGAGCAAATCGAAGCAAGACCCATCGAGGAATCGAGCCATGATATGGGATGGAGTGTTATTCAGCGCCAGGCTCACTAATCTCACAAGTGCTTCTGGTCTACCGATGAGGTAAACAAAAATAAGACAACATACATCCAATGCAAACGCATCGTCACAATCACATGCGAAAACTTGTGAATAAAAATGTTCCTGAGATGCGGCTTTCATTTCTTGCCAATGCCGATATCTCCCGAACTGCCGAGCCACAATGCCGCTGGCGCGAAACAAAAGAAACGAAAATAGCAGCTTTCAAGTCGCAAAGAGAACGAACCCGATATCCTCCGAAAGTCTGTTTGATGCATTGAGTTCTCCCACGTTATTGTTCGTGATCTGGACCACCGGTCAGAAGCGCTGGGTCTTCTCTGGAGCATATGTGCTTGCTTTGACACGGTTACGAGCCCGGGCACCATTTGCTCCTCGCTTCACGCATCGACGCAATTGGAACATGCGGGTTTATCGGCTCTTTTACTTCTTTTTTACCGTGGGTTCCTACTTCTTGATGTCAAACCCCGTAGATCAGCCTGCACACAGGCGCAGCTGCCATAACCTGTGCTGCATATACGTATGCATGCTGGCTAGTCCTGTGCACAAGCGATGAGGTTGGCTAATAAAAGAAGCAAAGCGGCGGCTGTCTGCAGGAACGCATGTCTCCTGGTGTTGCGAGTTTCAATTTCCATGTGCTTTTCGCCCCTACTGGCTGCAGGAGCTAGAGGGTGCAATATATAACCGGACGCATTCCACAAAATATAGCGAGGTCAATTTTGTGTGTCTGTTTCTTGCTGCCAAGTGCTCCTTCAACAGAAAAAAGCGTCAAAACCGCATACCACACGCTTGATTTCGCCTGCTTTTCCTTATCGCGCTTATCTTGCCCGAGACTGTCTAGAATATATTGTATTTGTGCAGCCACACCACAATTTATTCTGAAACCCACCACTTTTCTTCCTCGCAACTATTGCCCCTACCAAACAGTTGCCTATTGAGTTTACCAAAAGTTAGCCATGTCCAAAGAATTCTCTTCTAAGTCCTGGGACCATGTTGCCTCTTATCCTGTTGTGAAGTCTGTGGCTTCGTTTGTGTTATCGTTCAAGGTGTTTCAAGTGCTCTCCACCTACTTGGTTGCGCTCTTCAACTACCTGACCGGCGTCTTGTTCTCGGCCGTCCCCGCATCGAAGGACTACGTCCAGTTTTTCGACGCCAAGTTCGACGCCAACGTGTTGACCCAGGTCGACTATGTTGTGAGCAAGGTCGAGCCCTACTACACCCAGGCAGTAGACTACGCCTCCAGCTCCTTGAAGAAGTTGGACAACGCCGTCGCCGAGAACAAAAAGCACAGCCAGGAGGCCTTGGAGTCCATGAAGAAGAACGCCGAGGAGGTTGTGTCCGGCTACTTGAAGCCAGTCAACGAGTACGCTTCCTCTTCTGTGGACAAGGTCTTGCCCAAGAGCAAGAAGAAGGCTGAGGAGGTCAAGGCTGCCGCCGAGAACGAGATCTCCAAGTCCATTGAGATTGTCAGCGACACCATCGAGAGATCGAAGGACTTGATTCAATCTAAGTCCTCGGAGCTTTCCAACGCTGTGGTGTCTACTTACAACAAGGAGTTTGAGGCTGCCCCAGAAAAGAACTACTACGTCAAGGTCGCCTCTGCATCCGTGCACACTGGCGTCACCTTGTTGAAGAACGTCAACAACGAGATCATCCAGCCCTTGGCCTCGTCTACCCAGACATATGTAGCTGCATCCGTGAACAAGGCCGAGGAGAGCGTCGAGGAGACTGCTGCCAAGGCTAAGGAGTATGTTGCCAACGGATCTGCTCCTGTTGTGAGCGCTCTGGCCTAAGTGGGATGGGTAACGGCCTGAGGAGTCGTATCTTCTGCTAGTCTAGGGTTTATTTAGTTCTCTTTTTATTTGCTGGAATCCGGGCATCTAGGATTGCTCCGGTACTAGTGTCTCGCTATTATAATTGATTTTTCTATATTTATTGACTGATTGCTGTAGATGTTAACCTATGATTTAGTGACGAGTTGGAGAATAATGCGAAAAGGACCATTATTCCATACAATCACAAGTTTTCTTTGATTCTGTTATTGGCGGGTGTTCTACTTCATGGTTTCGTGTGAAGCCACCACAACCAATACACTTTACGCAACACCGGACAAAACACAAACAGAAGCTTCTACACTCAGTTAAGAAAGATAATTGAATTAAGTAATGCTAGCAAACTCTCTTTACCTCGATCGGGTCTGCATCATCGAAGGACCTCTTGCCAAACAAAGAATCAATTTTCGATGGCATAGTGGTCATAACCTTATTGCCAATGAGATTGGCGTAGTAATGCTTGAAATTAACTTTGGCCTCGGCCAACTGCTTGTCGTTCATGTGCAGCAAGAACTTCAGCCAGCGCTCTAACTTAGCATCGCACTCCTTATCGGTGCACCATGTCATCACGCCAAGTGCTACTTGATGCAAAGAGATGAAATCGTAGCCGAATATCAAGAGCACATTGCACCAATTCTCATACTTGGCGTTGTTGATGTAGAGGTTGTAGTCAAGAAGCTCGAGGCACTGGATCTCCACCTGCTTCAACTTCTTGAGATTGAGATGGCCATTGTCGTCGTTCTCCTTGCATCCGCAGATCTTGAGCCAGGTCTTGAACGAGTAGTTGTGGTCCTGGTTAAACTTAGAAGACAAGATGATCATGCCCAAGAACAATTTTTTGGGGCACGAGGGAATGTCCTTTCTGGAGCCGCTCATCAACTTGTAAAAGTAGTAGCAGCAGATCTGCAACGACTGCGTAGTGGTCTTGGACCTTCTCAAGACTTCCACGATGAAGTACCTTAACTTGGCCTGGTCGAAATCCTTGTACAAAAGCTTGAGAAGATGCAACGAGCAATTGATCAAAATCAAGTTGAACTGCGCCTTGTTCAAGTGGCCATTGTAATACTTGAGGTCTTTTGGGGAATAATGCTCTGTTGGAGTAGATAACTCGGATCTAGGAGAATCGGTCTCGCTAGCGGGAGTCAACATGATCTAGTACCGTTGGCTTACAGAAGTTCAGATCAAGATAAACAATAATAGATCCTTTTGTGGGGCCGTCTGTAACTGTGCTTGGGATGGTACTTTCGTGGGCGCTTGTGTCTCAGGTTGAGCCTGAATCTATTTGGAAACCGACATGGTGTCGTCAACAGAATAGAAAAGATATGGAAATATAAAAAAAGGAGATAGTGCTCTGACTGCAAATGACCCGCACCGGAACGTCAGAGATGTGCTTAAAAAAACCAGGTTTATCCGTAAACCTTGACCAACCGATAAGAAATTAGATAACGACGAACGAAAACAATGTGGATAGTGGGATGCCCGAAGAACTCGTCCGCTGCCTTTGAGCAAGAGTGAGATTTAGGGAACAGGGGTATTTATAGGGAAATGGAGGAGATGGAATGTGACGAAGTCGATTGTGTAAGGTAGCAGTGTGGCTGCAGACGTCGATATATAGTGGGGGGCCTGCACGTAGCGATTACTCATAGACGTGAGTAAGTCCATTTAGTCATTTCCAGAGAAGACCCCAGGTCACGTGACACGGCATCTTTGCCGCCGTTTCTCTGTACGCCGACGCAGCTTTCGACGGCTCCGAGGGACGAGATCTGGCTCGACGTCCAAAAAGTGCCTTTTCTGCGGTGAAACGTGCCCTGTTGTCCGTTTCTCTTCCTTCGATTCCCCTATTCGCTTCCATCGCCATGCTTGTGTGCAGGCACCGAGTGCTTCCATCATGCGCTGGACTTCCGCATGACTGTTCAGTTGACTTAGCCATGGAACGCCGTTGGAGGCGAAAATTCATCATTAGGAGCGACAGAATTTGGCTCGGAATTTGCAACTTATGAGTACAAGTGCTGCCGACATCGGTTCCATGAGTCGTTTCTTTTTGGTTCTGCGTACAGGGTCCACAGTTTTGCAGCCACGACATGGTGGCTCCAATGACGCATCTGAACTGCAAATTTTGAGAAGTATGGATAGGTTTTATATCGGCTATTTCAATAACTCGCACTATGCTGTTCGGAGTTGGACTCGTATCCTGTCTCTTATGTTTGACAAGACACAAACAGAAGTAGGAACACAACTGGAACGAACCAAAGCACAAGTATGGTAAGACGTTTTCTTCATTTGATTATTCCTTTCTATTCTTTCATCAATTTCTCTCGTCTAACGCTCGTCTTCCTTATCGGCTAGTTCACTTAGTCAGTTTTCTACTCTTGTTCCCTAGATATTGTATTATTCTCTTTTTCTACTTTTTTACCTTTTCTGTTTTATCCTCCGCGAAATACCGCCCGGAAGCTCAGCTCCAATATATCCTTCACCTCCTTATAGGATACAATCATACATGTATCTTCCTCACTAGAAACAAGCAAAATCTTTTCGTCCACACCCACATCCAACTTGTTCAAATTCACTAGAATCCGAGACAAATCGACCGCAGGTTTACCTGACTCATCTCTTGTGTGAAACACAAAGTCCCGGAACAGTCGGAGAACGAAAGCGTTTCCGCTTAAGTCTGCCTCCTTCTCCGGACGATCAATTAAGGACGATAGCTTAGCCATAAGACGGAATAGTCTGCCGTTCTCGACTTCCGACAGTAAATGATTCTCGTAGTAGTCGCTCAGATCTTGAAAGCCGTTCATCACGTCAAGCGCTCGGAGTGAAAGTCGTTGTGTATAAAATTCCTGAAGGCTGAAGTCGGCGCCGGCGTTGTTTAGCGTACAGAGTACATCGATCCATTCGTCACTGAGCGCTTTACCATAAGCAGATTTGAGATGGTTTACAAGTTCGTCGTTGAATTCCCCGCGCATTTGCATTGGTAGCGTTGTGGCACTAAGTTCAGCCATCAATACTCCAAGTCGAAGAATATCATTTTTCTGGAGCTCTTGCAATGTTTTCATTTTACCATCGGCTCGCTCGAGATGATCCAACTCTTGGTAATCAAGAATATCGTCTATACACACGGCCGCAAGCCTCACTCTGTTTTTGGTGGTCACAATTACTTTACTGAGCGACAAGGACGAGCCCGCATGTAGCCCTTCCTTGTGGATAGCTATAAGAGCGCCCACAATTTGCACAAGGTACGCCCATAGAAGCGCTTCGGTAACAGGCTCCAATTTAATGCCTAGCTTTCTCGAAATATGTTGTTCCTTAAGAGTGTTTGAGAGTGGATAATAATCGTAAACAAGACAAAGGGAAGGCTCTTGCGCATCAAAGGCTACGGATGTAAATGCTTCTTTGATTCTGACAACGTTCGGGTTAGATAGGCGTTTCCATTTCTTCACTGTACTAAAGGCAAGCTCCGACGCAATTTGCGACAGACTGCCCAATTCTATGCGGCGCAAAGCATAAGCTAGGCCGTCTACGTTCGAGTTAACTTTGTAGACCGGTGCGGCTCTGCCATAGACCTTTGACACCAGGTCGAAGCTTGTGTCTATGGGAACCAAGGAATGATAGTTTCCAACGTGGTCCGGTAGCGACAGATGGCTGAGGGTTTGGAGAGCAGCCTCGTTGCGTTTAGTTATAGTTTCGCGCAATTCGTTAGGAATAAACATAGCATTCACGTTCGTTTCGTACGGGTTCAAGCTCCCTGACATCCTTGGAGGCGGCGCCGGAGAATACAAGTGGTAATTAAGCGGGTAGTTGGGGGTTCCCTGGCCGTGAAACATAAACGCAGACGCGGTGTTCGCCGAGTGGCCAACTGGGGCTGAGCCTGGGGTGGCCGAGCCAGACAAGTACGGGTTCTGCTGCAACTTGGGTGTGTTCGCTTGCGCCAATTGCGACATGAGCAATTGCTCGGTCCCCGAGGAAGTGGCAGTATCGTGATGGTGGTACCCGTCTGCAGAATAGTCAGGAGTGTTGGGGTTGGCATTGAAGCTTTCGTATGGGTTGGCCGGAGTGAACGAAGGCGTGGACACGTTGAACTTCCTAGATGCGAACGACGCGGTGGCATCTCCTGAGTTTGGGTCGAGACCCGAGGGCACAAACGTGGGAATGTCTTTAAGTTTGGGAGAAAGAGCGGCAAACTTGCTGGTGATACCCAGGACTGACGGTTGAAACGACGGGGTGTTCAAGTTAAACTTGCGCTTGGACTCGGCCGGAGCCATGGACAGGCCCTTGAGATACACGGAGTCATTTTTAGAACTGGGACTGAACGCTGATGCCGAAGCGTTCGCAGGGTTAGACATCGAGGAGGTTTGATGACATCAACACCAGCACCACAGCAGAAGAACGGTTCAGGTTGAAGGGACGAAGAGGAGGTGCGATTATAGGCAATAGTCCAGATCCGGGCAATTGGGGAACTAGAGGTATTCGCCAATGGGTTCGACTAGAGGGTTGTAGGTGTGAGGCTGGTTGACACGGTCGCGCAGACATATTAGACCTGAGGCATTGCTAGATACCAGGATGATTGACCATAAAAAGACAATTCGTTGCAAGAATTTTGCAATTCGCACTTTTGCTTTTTTTAATAAACTTTGTTGCTCGCTCAAAAGTGCCTGTTTCTGAGACGAATAGTCGCTAGGGCGGCGAGGCCGAAGGCATGAAGGTTGGGATAATTTGCTCTAGATTTAGACTGTCGATGCCATAATCGGCCGAGTTCAGCAATTGTGGCTTTCGCAGCGGTAGCATCGTATCTTCGGCGAGTTTGTATGAGTATGGCTGAAGAACAGATGGCGGGCTATCTCGAATATTTCTACCCGTCAGTTTCGTGAAATAGAGCACTTTTATAATGATTCAGACGTTCTTCTTCCTCCAATCCTTTTGTCTTCTTCGTTTAGTCCTGTGTCTATTGATTGCATGAAGTCGCAATGAACTACTTGCTTCAACCTTCTTAGACTACCTTCTCTTTTTCACAATTTCCATTGCTTCTGTGCTTTCCAAAATCATTCTTCTGGCACAATGACGCACACTATGATTCTAACCGGCGCTTCAAGAGGTATGTCTCTTCGATCTACATAAGAAAGAACTCCAGCATTGCGTGCCCAATCGCATACATTGAGTACCTCATCAATGATTATCTAACAATATAGGTCTTGGTGCCTCGATTGCGCGTCTCTTCTTGGAAATGTCCGAAAGCCACAGATTGGTGACGATATCTCGATCGAAAGGTTCACTCGGCGAACTAGTCGCTGAATTCGGCGAGCGCTTGCACATTGTGACGGGCAGTGTGACTGACCCAAAAGTAATTGAGGAAGCGGTTTCAGTGGCTACCTCGAAGTATGGTGCCTTGCACTCGATCGTGGCCAATGCTGGTGTATTGGAGCCTGTCACTACGATAGAAACCGCCAATGTGGACGAATGGAAGCATCTCTTTGACATCAATTTCTTTTCGTTGGTCCAGTTGGTCAAGGAAGCAATCCCTCATTTAAGACTGACGGGCGGGCACGTCGTTGCTGTTCTGTCTGGCGCATCCATCAAGAGCTATCATGGCTGGGGAGCCTACGGTGCGTCGAAAGCTGCGCTAGATCACTTCATTGAGACCGTTGCAGTGGAAAATCCTGAACTCTCTGCTATCTCAATAGCGCCTGGTGTTGTAGCCACAGACATGCAAAAGCTGATTCGTGAAGAACACTCTGCCAACATGTCTGCGGACGCTGTACAAAAATTCAAGAGCTTGTTCGAAAAGAATGAGCTTCTTCCTCCTGATGTCCCTGCTCGCGTCTATGTTGGTTTAGCGGTGAACGGTTGGCCGCTGGAACTAAACGGGAAGTACTTGCGCTACAACGACTCGTCTTTGAGCAGTTACAATAAGTAATATGAAGACTCGGGGTCTTTTTGGTGCTTGCTTGTCTATGGTATTTAAGTGCATTTAGGAATAAAAAAGTGAAACCGGCGGAACAACAAGTTGTTCTCAGTCTGGATCACAATGACATGAACTATTGAAAGTATGACCCAAGTGAAATGCCCGCTTGTCTATTTCGCCTTCTTTGAGGTCATTTGAGTCTACTTTTGCGGCATTCGTGAGTATGAGTCTGAAACGAAGAACAGACTGGATGTGATAACGCTAAGACGGCAAAAAATAGATTCACTGACGTCTGCTAAAAATATCATCACATTACGTTTCGTTTTGAGCTACAAAAAAAATTGGTGTTTCATCTTCACTCCACTATCGATCAGAGGTGAACCCATTGCCTCGCACAACACACTACTCATTCCTCTAATCGATGTTGACACGCGGTCTTGTCACGAGAAGTCTTGCTAGAGTCCCAAGGCGTTTGTCCCCCGCCGTGAGATTCAACTCCACCTCGCAATCTGGAGGCTCCCAGCCCAAGAACAACCGTGGAAGACTTCTCCTCACCTTAGGTGCCTTGGCCATAGCCACCACCGTTCTTTCTCAGAGCATCAAGAAAACCGAGCCTGTGGCTGCGAAGGAGCCCAAAAAGGGGCCAGCCTTCTCAGATAAAGACGTGTCGGTGATTTTTGTTCTTGGCGGGCCAGGACTGGGCAAGGGTACTCAATGTGGGAAGCTTGTCAAGGACAAAGGCTTTGTGCACTTATCTGCCGGTGACTTGTTGAGAGAAGAGCAAAAACGCCAAGGTTCCAAATATGGTGAGCTTATTGCTCAATGCATCAAAGAGGGCACGATTGTGCCACAGGAAGTCACCGTTGCACTTCTCGAGCAAGCCATCAGAACCGAGTACGAGGCAGGCAACACCCGTTTCTTAGTCGATGGTTTTCCTAGAAAGATGGATCAGGCTCACACCTTCGAAGACACCATCGTGAAGTCTGCATTCACGTTGTTCTTTGAGTGTCCAGAGGAAGTGATGCTCAAGCGTCTCTTAGAGAGAGGTAAAACCAGTGGAAGAACCGACGACAACATCGAGAGTATTAAGAAGAGATTTAGAGTTTTTGTGGACACGTCGATGCCTGTGGTGGACTACTTTGCCAGTCAGAACAAAGTCGTAAAGCTTCGTTGTGACGAGCCTGTTGATGTAGTATACAATCATGTTGTCGAGGCATTAGAAAGAAAGGGGATCAATTAGAATTATGCATAGTTAGTTAATAGGACAATATTCAAACAGAAATCATTCGCAATGACTGGTATTTATACTCTAGATTATGTATGTTATTGCAGGAGCCAGGGTCGCTCAGACCAAAACGGTTCCTTTATGAGATCTATGTGGAGCTCAGAGATTTTAGCCTTTTTCCTTAGTTTTAGTTGTCTCTGCCTTTGGCGGTCGCTTAATGCCAGTTCTGGGGGCTCCTTCCATTCGTTGTATTCTCTCAAGAGAATTGTTCCCTTTTTGAAGATTTCAGGTTCGTTATTATAGTTGATTCCACATTTGGAAAACAATATTTCGTTTTTGTCGCTAGACAAAGTCCCCTTGAGATAATTCTCTGACTCGGTGGTTGTCATCCCACACTTCTGGATAAGGCTCCAGAAGGTTGTGTTGTACAAGTTGTTAATGTGGCAATCGACCTGGCGCCAACTGAAATAGTCCTTGACGGTCTCGAAGTTTGGATATGTGACTGCACGAGCGTCGAAAGTCGGAATTCGTTCGGGCGAGATGGGTTTCTCTGGGAACTCAATGTTCCACTGTAGGACGTAGTTCACTGACATGTACGAGGCGAACGTCGAGACCAACTTCATCTCCCTGCGCTCAAAAAGTTCACAGTCTCGTCTCAATAGAAACAGGTACTCGTCTGAATCGCCATATGCTAACAAGATATCGGGGAATTGCGTAAGCATAGTGTACGCTGTCTTGTTCATGACAGTTAGAGCAGCGAGGTCATTGGGCTTTTCGAACTGATAGTGCTCGGAGAATTTGTGGAAACCCTTTCCATCGACACGAATCACGATGTATGTTTGAGGCAACAAGAAGTTCTCCTTCTCGAACAGCTTGACGTATTCGAATCGGGACTTGGCCATTTTAAGAGTAGTGATGATAAGCGTTGGGAGTGTACATATATTTGCAGCCACGATGGACGGGATGAAACGATAACATGAAAAATAGGTATGGAGCGACAGAAAAGAAATTGCCTGATTTTCGCTATTTTATAGTTCTGACGGCAAAAACTCGCTGATCCGGCTCTTTCGACACCGTACAACCTGTCGGAAGTGAACAAAGTCATGTCATAAAACAAGAACAAACGGTAAAGAACAAACTAGAATAAAAATAGGAAAGCGTGCTCGAAGCTGAAAAGTTCCTTTCCAGTGTTTTTATGTAATCGTCAACTTCCATCTGCGGCGTCACATCTTCCAATTCACATAGATCAGCCAGATACAACTCACAAAATAATCCAACAAGATGCGACAGGAATTAAAAAAGCAATTGGATCAATCTGTCTCCATCAACTTTTTTCCTCTTCGCCCCATCACATCTTCCCGTCGATCCCGAGATGAGGCTTGCCACGTGACCTCATCTCACAAAATTTATCGGTTCTCCATACCAACTGAATCTCCAGCTACATCATGGGTGCCAAGTTTAGGACGCTAGAGCGTGAAAAACGCTTCCAGAACCCTCCCACAGACCAGTCTGGGTATCCCATGCTCCGCGATGCCGTGTCTCCTCACATCGGCTCGTTCAATGCTTTGACAGATGGCCCCGATGGTGGTCTTCTAAACGTAGCGGTCAAGGATATCGGCACCAAGACCATTTTCGACTCGGGCGATGAAAACAGATTGGGTAACAAATTGAAGATTAGAGTCGACGCTGTTCAGTTGGCTCGTCCTGCCGTTCCACCTACGGATAAACTCTCGGTATCTCGTAGAACTTACCCCAGTGAATGTAGAGAGAGAATGGTCACATACAGAGGAAAACTTATGATGAAAGTCGTATGGAGCGTCAATGACGGTGAGGAGATTAGTGAAGTGCGTGACGGTGGTCAGGTTCCCATTATGTTGCAGTCCAATAGATGTCACTTGGAGAAGATGTCTTCTAAAGAGTTGGTCGAGGCCAGAGAAGAGTCTGACGAATTGGGTGGATACTTCATTGTTAACGGTATCGAGAAATTGATCCGTATGCTTATCGTTCAAAGAAGAAACCATGCGATGGCCCTTATCCGTCCCTCATTCGGCAACAGAGGCAACGCCTACACCAAGTTTGGTGTTCAAATCAGATGTGTTCGTCCGGACCAGACCTCCCAAACCAACGTTTTGCATTACTTGAGCAACGGTGATGTCACGTTCCGTTTCTCTTACCGTAAATCCGAGTACTTAGTGCCTGTAGTGATGATCTTGAAGGCATTGGTCGAAACCAACGACCGTGCTATTTTCGACGGAATTATCGGTTCCGACACCAGCAGTTCGTTCTTGACCGACCGTATGGAGTTGCTTTTGCGTAATTACAAGACCTACAATCTCCATAGCAAGAACGAAACGTTGGCTTACTTAGGTGACAAGTTCAGGGTCGTGTTCCAGTCAACCATTGACGTTTCCGACGTCGAAGTAGGAAAAGAGGTCTTACGTAGAATTGTTCTTGTCCACCTACCCGATAATGCTGACAAGTTCCGTATGCTTTTGTTCATGATCAGAAAGCTTTATACCTTAGTGGCCGGTGACTGTGCGCCTGACAATCCCGACGCCACACAGCACCAGGAGGTGTTGTTGGGCGGTTTCTTGTACGGTCAAATCATCAAGGAGAAAATTGAAGAGTATTTGCAGAACATCAGGGCCCAAATTAACTCTGACGTGTCTCGTGGCGCCAGAGTCGATTTCCACGACAGAAAGTATATATCTAAAGTATTCCAAAAGGTCAACGAGAATATTGGCCAAAAATTGCAGTACTTTTTGTCCACTGGTAACTTGGTTTCGCAGTCTGGTTTGGATTTGCAGCAGGTTTCCGGTTACACTGTTGTCGCCGAAAAGATTAACTTCCACCGTTTCATCTCCCATTTCCGGATGGTTCACAGAGGTTCTTTCTTTGCCGAGTTGAAAACCACCACTGTCAGAAAGTTATTGCCTGAGTCCTGGGGTTTCTTGTGTCCCGTTCATACTCCGGATGGATCTCCCTGTGGTTTGTTGAATCACTTGGCACACAAGTGTCAAATTGCCGTGAAAGCGGCCGACGTTTCTGGTGTCCCCGCAGCATTGGCTCAATTGGGTGTTTCCTCGGTTGATGCATTCGCCGCCGGTCCAAAGTTGTGTTGCGTGCAATTGGACGGTAAAATCGTAGGATGGACCACGCATGAGCAAGGTAAATTGGTTGCCAGCGCTTTGAGATTGTGGAAAATCGAAGGTAAGCATAACCTTCCCCGTGACTTGGAGATTGGTTATGTTCCTCCTTCTTCTAAGGGTCAGTATCCAGGTTTGTACATTTTTGGTGGCCATGCCAGAATGATGAGACCTACGAAATACTTGCCACTCGAGAAAGAGGATATCCTTGGCCCATTTGAGCAAGTTTACATGAACATTGCCGTTACCCCAGCCGAAATCGTCAAGGGCGTCCATACACACGTCGAGTACTCGCCTACGAACATCTTATCGATTTTGGCCAATTTGACACCATTTTCCGACTTTAACCAGTCGCCTAGAAACATGTACCAATGCCAGATGGGTAAGCAAACAATGGGTACGCCCGGTGTTGGACTTAGGCATAGATCTGATAATAAACTCTACCGGTTGCAAAGTGGCCAGACACCGATCGTCAAGGCCAACTTGTATGACGACTACGGAATGGACAACTTCCCCAACGGAACTAACGCCGTGGTTGCCGTTATCTCTTATACCGGATACGATATGGATGATGCGATGATCATCAACAAGTCCGCCGACGAAAGAGGATTCGGGTACGGTACTGTGTACAAAGTAGAGAAAGTCGATCTTGGACGTAACCGGAAACGTGGAGATCCCATCTCTCAGCACTTTGGCTTCGGTGACGACGAGTGGCCGGAAGAATGGAAGGAGAAGTTGGACGCTGATGGACTCCCACTTATTGGCGTGAAAGTTGAGGAAGGAGACCCCATCTGCGCATACTACGACGAGACTTTGGGCAAAACTAGGGTCAACACGTACCATTCGAGCGAGCCTGCCTATATAGAAGAAGTTAAGCTTTTGGGCGATGACACTGTCGATCAGGAATGTCAGCAGCTCACAATTAAGTTCCGTGTGAGCAGAACACCATTGATTGGAGATAAATTCTCGTCCAGACACGGACAAAAGGGTGTTTGTTCGCGGAAATGGCCTACGATAGATATGCCCTTTTCCGAATCCGGGATCCAGCCAGATGTCATCATTAACCCACACGCTTTCCCCTCGCGTATGACGATTGGTATGTTCGTCGAGTCTCTTGCCGGAAAAGCTGGTGCACTTCATGGACTCGCGTACGATGCCACTCCATGGAAGTTCAGCGAAGAGGATACTCCTGCCGACTACTTTGGTGAGCAATTAAAGGCTGCCGGTTACAACTACCATGGTAACGAGCCAATGTACTCGGGCGCTACTGGAGAGGAGCTTCGCGCCGACATTTACATCGGTGTTGTGTACTACCAAAGATTGAGACACATGGTGAACGATAAGTTCCAAGTGAGATCCACTGGACCGGTTAATTCGTTGACCATGCAACCCGTCAAGGGTCGTAAACGTAACGGAGGTATTCGTGTGGGAGAGATGGAGAGAGATGCGCTTATTGGTCACGGTACTTCTTACATGCTTCAAGATCGTTTGTTGAACTCTTCCGATTACGCACAAACACCCATCTGTCGTTCGTGTGGTCTGTTGCTAAATACACAGAAATCTGTTCCTCGTGTCGGCTCTGTGGCATCGATCCGGTGCCGTGGATGCTCGGATAAGATGGAGGAACTAGTAAAGAAGGGCGTAGCGGTGAACGACGCCGATGTGTGGGAAGATGGCCATGGAGTTAAGTTTGTGGGTGGAGACGATACGACGACAGTGGCCATCCCATATGTGTTGAAATACTTGAATTCTGAGTTGGCTGCCATGGGAATCAAGATGAGATACAATGTGGAACCTAAATAATTGCATGAGTCTGGGACGACTATAAACCGACTTTCATAGATTGAAATGAATTTGGAAATTGGATTAGGAACGATTGTAGATACTTGCTGATTTATTGAATTTGTTGGGAGAGCTTGAGTTGATGGAAATCGATGTCATCAATTGTCTTCACCGTTCACTAGAACGTACTCAGTCTCATCTTTCCCTTTTTTTCCATTGGACCCCTGAAACCTTACTAT
The DNA here is from genome assembly GCA_030566735.1 of Australozyma touchengensis. Taxonomy (NCBI): domain Eukaryota; kingdom Fungi; phylum Ascomycota; class Pichiomycetes; order Serinales; family Metschnikowiaceae; genus Australozyma; species Australozyma touchengensis. The sequence goes on along the minus strand of JAKUAS010000007.1, from coordinate 75,257 downwards.
AACTGCACGCCGTTCACTAGGCTACCGTTGATGTCATAGCTCTAAATGTTGATTCTCAATGCAAGTAAAGACAACATATACTAAGACTTCCTATTCTTATAGACTAATTACATTCTTTTTAGCCCAATGCTACATTCATTCAATCAATCAAAGTTTATCAATAAAATATTTAATGTACAGAAATCAATTAATTCTTCTTCTTATGCTTCTTTTCTCTTGTTCCCTTGGGCACTCTAGCAAGCCAGTAGAAGAACACCGCACCGATTATGTTGAAGAATATAAACGCAAGCAAAATACCGTAGTTACGCCATCTCTGAGAGTAATACGAGTTGACAGACGCCAAGAATGTATCCGTGTTGGCAATTTGACAGTATTGACAGTTTGAGGTAGCGTTGGAGTCAGTCAAGTATCCGCCTGCCATCAGGAGGTATGATTGCATGTATTGACCACAAGTCTGGCCCAGAGGAGGCTCGAACGTCACAAACTCACGAGGAAGACATGTGACAACGTTTCCGGCCAAACCAGTACTCAACATACCTTGCACCAAGTACGTGAAAGGACTGACTCTGTACATAAAGATCCAGAAACCAGGCAACACGGTAGGGCCGGCCAAGACACCACAGAAGTTCAAACACATAATGAACAACAAGTTGGCCATGTTGGCGGCGTTGTCGGCCAATTCGTTGAAGGAGATACACAAGTGGCCCATTGTAGACGAGAACACGTAGAAAGCAGTGATGTACAACCACATCAACGCTCCTCTTTGGTGAACGGAGTCCGTAGGCACAGCATTCTCGTAGAGACCAACGGGGTAGTACCAGCAGAAGAACGCCAAAGTTCCGATAAAGAACTGGAAGGGGATCTCGGAGGTAATTTGCGCCAAGATAAAAGCGCCCCAACTGAAAGTTCTTGAAGGAGCTTCACGGGTTTCGTAAACCTCACGTTGTTTGACGAAGTAAGGCATCATTTGCTGAATAATCGTTTGGAAAGGCATGAAGAACATGAAAATAGCAAACATTTGATTTTGTAAACCTTGCATCGATGTTCCGGCCTTAAAAAACGAGAAACCGTTGAATAACGATGCAGAAACCACCAAGAATATCTTGGCGTAGATGTAAGATGGTGTACGCCACAATTGTTGCAATGTTCTCCAAGTTACAGTAAGGTACTGCTCTACGAAAGGAGCAGCATACTTCAAATGCGAGTCTGGCGACTCGTCCTTGGGGATTTTCACCAATTCCGTTTCCATGTAATCCAATTCGTCTTGCAATTGCTTGTACTCAGTGGAATTCTTCCAAACTTCGAAGTAATCTTGAGCAGCATGCAGCCCTGGTGCAGCTCCGACAACCTCCAACATCCACTCGGCCGGGTTGGCCTCTGGAGGACATGGGTGAGCACCATACTTCTCGAAGTAGTCAATCAACACCTTAGAGTTCTTACCCAAATCACCGAAGTAGACGGTTTGGCCACCCTTTTGCAAGAACAAAAGACGGTCGAACTCCTTCATAAGAATGGCAGAAGGTTGATGGATTGTACACAAGATTGCCTGGCCGTGGTCGGCCAATTTTCTCATCAATTTACAGATTGACCATGCCGTTTGCGAGTCCAATCCGGAAGTAGGCTCATCCAAGAACAAAAGAAGCTTTGGCTTGGCGACCAACTCGACGGCGATCGTCAATCTCTTTCTTTGTTCGACGTTAAGACCTTCTCCGGCCACACCGACCAAAGCGTCGGCGTACGTGGTCATATCTAACAAGTCAATCACGTAGTCAACATATTCATCCTTCTCCTTCTTGGAAACGCTCTTGGGTTGTCTCAAGTACGCGGAAAACGCCAAAGCTTCACGAACAGTAGATGTTTGCAAATGAATATCTTGTTGCTGACAGTATCCAATAGATCTCTGGAAGGACAGGTCTAATGCTTGTCCATTAACCATACGGGAACCGTTGGTGATAACACCGGTGGTGACACGCTCAGAAAGACAGTTCAACAACGTAGTTTTACCAGCACCGGAAGCGCCCATAAGAGCGGTGACCTGCCCGGGCTTAACGAATCCGTCTACATGGTTCAAAATGACACGGTCTTCAGACTTAATCTTCACAGAGTAGGTCAAGTCTCTCCAGTGGAAGATTTGACTGTTCTTCTCCAACGCGCGTTTCTCGTTCAGTGGATTGCTGGTGTTTTCGTCCGAAGAGTTGGCGGCATCTTGGAAACTGATCTTCTCGTTTGTCAATTGGTTCTCAGGGTCTGTTGACGTAGACAACTTGGCCTGTGTCTTCTTCTTCAAGTTCTTCAAGTGTCCTCTCAAGTACAACACAATCTCACCCTTTTGCATGGCACCCTTGTTCATTTCCGTAAGCCAGATATAGAAGAATAAGAAGAATACAATGTACGCAATGATGATACCAATGTTTCTCCACTTGTGCGAGTCGTAGTATTGGAACGCAGTGTTAATGTATGTTGTGCCTTGCACATACGCCTGACCGGTCACAGAACCAATGGTGTTACAAACGTTGTTGATCGAGGGCGAAGTAGGGTATCCTGGGCCAGCGGGGACGTAATTCGTACACAAGAATTCACGGTTGTTGAACTCGTTCACCATAAGCGACTCAAAGACGTAAGACACAGGGTTGATGTACGAAATCCATTTGGACCAGCCAAGCATACTTGGCTTAGGGATGACGAAACCAGTGAAAATAACCATTGCCAACAACACCACAGTGGCAGGTGTCATGGCGCCGGCAAGGGAAGTAGACACAGCACCAAGCGATCTGAACATGTGCGACATGGCTAAGGTACATAAACCGCAGCAGAGCCAGTAGAAAAAGAAGTTTCCTGGCGTTCTACGGAAGTTGACCATAAAGTAGAAAGAGAAGTTGAAACAGATCGACATGACCAATTTCGTAGGCAATTCGGAGACAATTGAGGCGAGCGCGTCAGCAGAAGGTCTGTACAAGGCATATTTCTTGTGTTTCTCTACAATTGGACGAGCCTCGAAAAGAGACATAATTTCCAAAAGCGAGGAGAAAGCATTGAAAAGAACAGCAAAGAACATGGCGGCACCTCGATAGTAGAAAGACCCAGTGGTCGGTTGAAGATTATAAAACACCGACGAAAGAATAAGACCCATAACACCCTGTCCGAAAATCGAGAAGATCGTGATAGAGGGATCGCCTCGAACACGTAAAAAGTTCCTGCTGACAATGTATCGTACTTGCATGGCGAACGAGACCGTGTAAGGCGAGCTCTTGGAGATGTGCTTGGCCTGTTTGGCGTTGTGTGACTTCTTGTAGTCTTCTCTATATTGGCCGTTTTCGGCATCGGTCATGTACTTGTCGACCTTGGCAATCAAGGCTGCGTATTCTGGCGACAGACGCCAGTACTCAGAGAACTCGAGCGGAGTGCGGGGGACCTTGTTCTCAAATCCAGGTCTGCAGATTCTTTCTTCGGGGTTGGTAAGCGAGGTTAAGAAGTCGGCGGTGGTTTGACGCTGAGGACAGTCGTAACCCATGTTCAAGAAAAACTCCTTGGCCTTTTGTGCACGTCCGAAAAAGATCTGGTAGCCCTCGTACAACACAATGACGTTATCGAAAAGGTCATATGCGTCCTGAGAACATTGGTAGATGGCGATCAAAGGCGTGGCATCCAAAATGGCAGCGGACGTCTTCAAGGCACGAATGAACTCAAGCGCGGTGGCTGCGTCCAAACCACGGGTAGCGTTATCCCAACATTGGACGTTGGCGCCACAAAGCGAGGCCTCGGCAATGGAGACACGTTTACGTTCACCACCAGAGACACCACGGATGAAATCGTTTCCGACTTTCGTGTGACGCGTGTGCAGCAAACCGTACGTGGCCATGTACACGGAGGCCATGTGTTTTGCGTACTCTTCTCTCAGCACGGGGCCTCTGTTCTGAGGGGTGCGCATCCGGGCTGCAAACTCCAAAGTGTGACCAACAGACAACTGTGGGAAGTGAACATCGGTTTCAGCGGAGTATACAACGTCACCACGGTGGTTGGTGGCCATTTCCTCGGGCAGGAGACCGTCGTAGGTAATCTTGGACTCTTTGCCGACGTGGAATCCGTAGGTGTTGGCAGCGATGGTTTTCAAAAGGGTAGAACATCCGGAACCAGGACGTCCCAACACCACAGTAAGCTCGCCAGGGCGGAAAATACCGTCCATGCTCTTCAAGATGTCGAAGTAACGACTCTCGTCGTCCTTGGAGAAGAAGTCTCTGTATTTATCGGTAATGTACTTGCCCACGGCGTTGGTAACGGTGGCTCTGTAGTCAGAATCCGTGGCGACACCGTAAGCGCGCAAGTTCCGGTAGGCCAACCCCAACTTCGAGGGCTTGTAGTAGTCTGGCTCGGAGTCGTAGAGTTTACGCATGTTCTTCACCCACAACTTGGCATCGAAGTCAGGACTATCTGGGTCCAACGAAGCAGGGGCATCTGCGAATGGTGCAATTCCAGGAACCTCGGACATGTGCGATAAGTATTTGAGCAAGTCGACGGAGCTTTTCGTCTTGATACTTTCCGTTTGCGAGACGTTGGTTAACGTACGGGCCAACTCACGAATCTGGCCGCCGGCCGCGTGGTCAAACCCATGGTACTCGTTGACGGACTCGTCGGAACTGCTGTTGCCTCTGTCGTTTTTTTGGGTGTTGGACACCACCAGCTCGACGTCAGCCATGGCCAGAGGAGGGACTGGACTAGAAGGCAAGGGCAGAAGGGAGAAAAATTAATGGAACGGCTGTTCACAATTGCCTCGAAAAAAGCCAGCACTCAAGTGGTTCTTGAGCGTTCAACTTTCAGCACCAATTGTTTAGTGCGCTTCACAGGTAACTATGTGATGGCAACCAAAGGGAATCAAGTGGGGTAATGCTGGGATCCAATTCGGGGTTCGACAAGAAGAATTGGATGGGACAGTCTCGAGACGAGATACGCAGCTTTGGTGAAGTGAAGATCGCTGTGATTCGATGGTCAAAAGAAACGAGGTTGTGGTCAGGTTTTAATACTCTAACTGGTCGGAAGTTGCTAAGTTCCGACCGAAATGTGCGCTGGCATGCACATAGACGCAGGTGTAAATAGTAGAGGTAAATAGAAGCCGGTTACGAGCCCCTGTATTTGCCATCAACGCTGCGCTCCGACCAGCTGTTCTCCAGAAAAACACACTGCTGCAGCCTGTCCCTGCTGCTTCTGGCTGTGTTTGTCTGCGAAAAGTTCGCTGCTTTGCAAGTTTTCAGTCCGTTGTGCCAATGCTGGGGTCTAGGCAGCGATGATGCAATCCTGTGTGTTCATGCGCGAGCGGCTAATGCGCGTGCCAAATTGCAGCCACGGTTCCAAATAGGAACGGAAAAATGTAGAACATCGGGCTGTCAGAAGTATTTGTCCCGATTCGTCGGATTTTTGTTGCTCCGATTCTGGCTTTGTATGGGTGTTCACGGCTTGCCGCCGGTGATTGCCCAATGCGGACAAATGCCCGATCCAGCCTCACTTGGAGCTGCAAATTCGGCCCCTTGATAATTATATTTAGTCTGTTGTAGGCAATGTTTGTCGGTGGCGTTGACCTTTGATTGGTATAGCGATGTTTGGCGGGAGAATGTTTCGGAAGTGCTCAAAACCCATTGCAGCAATACGAGCCAGTATTCGAGCTTTATCCATCTAGCTGGTCTACTTGGTCTGCTTCTTCTAATTGGTTAATTGGTGTAATTGGTCTAGTTGATATTTGGTCTACTTGGTCTCTACTTAGTGCGATCCAATATTCATATTTGCAAGTGTCCTCTTACTCGCTGCTGTTTATCTTTCCGTTCAGAACACGCGCCTCTTCTCGTGCATTATCTCGTTCCAGATCAGTTTCGGAACTTCTCGTTCCCGAAAAAATACTCTTTTTGCTTTGCCACCCATTTGACTCCTGGTTGGACTAACACAGATATACGATTACAAATGGTTGCCAAGACGGCAATGCTAAGTCCGTGCGGCGGAAACCTTAACATCTACCTGAGATCTAGCGATTGCTGCCACATTTGCTCGTTTTGGAAGTTCGTCCGGTCGCCGCAGACGCCTTTATGCTTTTATGTGTGTTCTTTTCGAAAAGATCCCTAGTGTGATGCCATGAAAAGCCGTTTTAAGTCAAGCGGAGACGGCTTTCAACCCAGGTTAGTCTAACGTCGCACATTGTGCACAATGGCCAATACAACATGGTCTATGCAGGGCAGATACGAGAAACGAAAATGAAGTTTGAAAAAAAAAATTAATTCTTGCGAAAGAAGTGGATGGGGAATGTGTGTGCACGGGCGCTGGCGGCGGTGCTCTTTTTTAGCGCCTTTTTTCGCTTTTACGTGGCTGTTGTGCCGTTTTCAGATTTTTTGTCAACGTGCTTGAAAAATGATTTCTACATCTTTAAGTGGCATTTCAGTTTTTTAGAAGTTTTCGTGGACTAAAAGTACTCTGAACGCCATCACGCCCGATCTGCCGATCAGCGAAAATGCTGTTGAATGGACAAGGGTTCAATCGAGGCAAAGCGATGAGCGCTAAACCTAGAACAATGTTGAGGCGAATAGGAGCCGACGAGGCATTTTTGTGGGTCTCAAAAGCTATAGGCGACTTGTGGTGAATCGTCCTGAACACTTTCGTATCCCGCCAGGCTATTCTACTTACACCTCCATCCAGGCGACAAAAGAGTGCTTTCGAAATCTTCGGTTCACTTCGCAGAAACCACGAATTTGACCAGAATGTTCGTTCGGTGATTGGCCATGTTAATGGACCTTGCATCAGTGGCTGATGGTCTGTGTCAACGCCGCCTGAGAAGATTCAAGCAGTTCGAGTCCTCTTTCTTGGGTTTGGTTCAATTTGTAACAATGGAAGGCGGATGCATCGCCATTGCACAATTACACAATTACATACGACGGTCTTTCGCCCATCTAACTCTTCTCTAGGAAATCTCTTTGCATGCCATATTAGTCATAAAAGTTGAACAGTTTGCAATCAACCAGGCCCTAAAGGAAAGCATTGAAGTCTCGAGGTTCCAAAATATTTTTTAGATCCCTGGAGAAGCTTTCAACCAACTCCTATAAATAATCATTTTCAAATTCTTAAACTACATCTTCTCTTCTACATAGACTCGTCACATGACGTAAACACCATCTGAAACACCAACACACTATAGTAGTGCAAATGCAGCCTACAATTGACGAGTTTTTAGAATTTTTAGACCAAATCTTATCGAACTATCACAATGATAAACCCAACCTTACCAATTGGAACGAGGACCACAGGCATATCGCTCAAGCTTTCGTTTCTTCACCACTCCAACTAACCGTGTACGTCTCGATCCAAGGTGGTATTCACGCGCTATCTTGGGAGTTTCCGTCATCAAAATCTAAATTTGATCACGTTCTTATCATCCTGAAGTTGCCAGGCTCACTTGACCACGCAAGACCCCTCTTAAATCAGGTGAACGTGGTGAACATCCCAGGAACACTGAATGAGCAAGAATTAGGAAGCAAGCAGGCTTATGAACAAATCCAAAACATCATCTCGTCAGTTGTGATTCCTTACTTTGATTTCACAACCCAGAGTAGCTCAGATGGAACAGCTACCAAGGAGACACAAGGGTCGATTGGAACCAAAAAGAAATTCAACGAACTCGCCATATCCCTAGCATATCTACAACAGAGAGTTGAAGTTCCCGATCTACTCGCATCGGTCCCTGATACCTTGAAACCCATCTTGCAGGACCCTGACAGCTCCTCTAACCCTCATGTACTAGCAGACGCTGCAACTCTAAACGAATTGACGCGAATTGTGAACGGCTGGATCCGTCAAATTCAAGCGACAACGACCATTACTGGTAATAATGCCGAAATCGTGACTTTACTCGAACAAGTACAATTTTGGAAGTCATTGGAGGTTGGCTTGATTTCCCTTCAAACCCAAACCACTCTACCTGAGGTTAAGACTGCAATTGAGATCCTCAACTCGGCGAAACGCTTTCAAGTATCCCTTGCATTCAAAAACAATTTGAATATAGAAGATCTGCTATCTGAAATACGATCTTTCAACGCCCTCTTACGTGATTTACCAATCGAAGAGATAGTTTACAACAAAGAGGCCCCAGTCAACTTACAAGCATACGATACCACGTTAGATACACTTTTCTTGAAGTTAAAGCGATGGAGAGGCTTGAGTCTGCTCCCCACAATGAAGATGTTGAATCTCATGGTTCAAATTGTCAAGGAGATCGCGTTTTATTTAGCCCATATTCTCTCCTCTCTCGATCTCTTCTTTCTTCCTAAAGCCACATTTAATCAAAATCTCAATATTGAGCTCTTACCATGTCTATCAAAAATCGAAGGTAATCTCAAGTTCATGGAAAACATTTTCCGTGAACAGATCCGAAAGCGCCAAGAATCGTTTTTTGTTGCCCGAATTGAGCAAAAAGCGTTAGTAGATCTAAAAACTAGGCTTCTTCAGATTAAAGATATAAGGGAATCCTATGAACAATTGCAAACCATCCTTGCCAACTTATGCGATTCAGGCACTGTTTTGGACGAGCTCACTAGTGCCTATTGCAAGTATTGTGCTGCTGCACCAGCGTTTGACTTTTCTAAAGAGGGTGTATCCATGTGGGCGCTCGATCAGAGATCTTACTTGCAATCTCAACTCGAACTGGAACGTCACATCTCTTCATTAATACATCGTAGTTTAGACGACTGTCAGTGTATAAGCGACATCTATAGTGTATTCAGCGGATTCAGAAATGAGGAAGGCAACGCAATTCCTTCCCTTGTGGCCTTAGTAGATGAGAATCACAAGATTAAAATCTTAGGCATGGTCCAGTCAGAAATGCAAGAATTCCAAACCACATTTAATTCTTTAAGGCTATCAGTCAACAAGCCTTATGAAAATATTCAGCATTGTCTTTCTCGCCAGTCGAAAATGCTCTTCTTTACTGCTTTCCTTGAATCAATCTTGGGTCCAACCTGGAATAAATACTCCATAGGGGTAAAAATTTCAGAAGAAATCAAATTAAGTTCATTGCTGGAGGAACTCCATAAAAATTTTAGTCTATGGCTTGAACGTGCTGGATCTGTTAATTCTCATTTAAACAGTCATACGCCGGTTCTCCGAGTCGACCACAAGAAAACTGATTCAGAGTCTATTGTTACGCTCAACGACGGGAGCGACGTTTATTCTCTATTGAAACAATCGCTGGTGTTGTTGAATCAGAATTTTGTTCTCCCAGTCTCCTTGATTGCGAGTTTTGATCGGCTCAACACAGCCGAACCTTATGTTCTTGTTCTTACTGAGCACCTTCAGTTATTTAAACTGACAATATCCTCCCTATCAAATGAAACTGCATTTGTAGATTATGGTTATTTAGTGCAAGAAAGAATCCAGCAATGTACTTCAGCGCTTGAGTGTTTAATGCAAATGACTTGGTCTGAATTTTATCAAGCAATCAGTCTCATTTCCAATAAAGAATCACTGAACCAAGTCTTGCCTTCTTGTATCCAAGCAATCACAGAATTTCAAGACTGCGTGTACCGTTTAAACCTTCAAGTAAATTCCTTGCAGAGATCTATCGGGTTCCTATCAGATGTTTGCATTACAAAGCTCTCCGTTTGCAACGCGGACTCAGATGTTATCTCTGACATCATTAGTCTATTTCAAACGGAATTGGATCGTCTCAAGCGCGAGAACCTTTTTGGATTAGAAGTATTTTTAGAAGACTTAAATTGCGAAATCTCCAAAACATTGAAGGAGAAGTGCGAACAAAAGCTCAAGAGTTTTGTAGACGAATTACGTTGGAGCTCTTCTACACTGGAGCCAGTATCTGCTCATGAGATCCGATTGGACGGAGAAGCAGTCCTGGTCCACCCACCCTTGGAATCAACAAAGCTGTCATGGATAGCACGGTTAAATTCTATCATAGAAGTTTTCTCGAATATTGAAAGTATCTCAACTGATAGAAACTCCTCGACAGTTTATTTTGATGGCTCACAACAACTCCTGACAATGATCTCCCAAACCCTAGCTGAAATCGACACTTTTTACACGGATGTCAAGCAATATTGGCATTTGTGGATCAATTTCTTCAAGATTCGTAACCAGGATCCTGCTGATTTACTTGGAGAAGGAGGAACATCTATAGAGAACGTTGATGCTTGGATCCAAATCGCCCTTCGCCTTCTTAACTACGTAAAGGTATTTGAATCCTCCGGCGGGACTCACATAGTTCACAACGCCGTTAAGTTTAATTTTATCAAAATCCAGAATCGCACACTCCTACATTTCGATGAATTTCAACAACAATTATTGCATGAGCTTCTGAAGAGACTTCTTACAATCGGGCGTTTAAAACAAGACGAATTGGCAAAGGCAGAAAAGATATTAGGCTATGATTTAACTGTCGACTCCAGGTCCCAATCGCTTCTTCTGGACTTGCAGCTCGTATTAGAACTCGGAGAGTCTATTGAGAACTGGTCGTCTTTTGTGGGTGTCTATAGCAGGGGTCAATCCCTCTTGAGTAAACAGGGCCAAAAATTCATCGATTCGTGGGTTTTCGCGGAGCAAATTGACAGTAAATTATCCAACATTAAGGCTCTCTGGGCTGTTCGTGAAGTGTTCATCAAATCACACTCAGACTTGATAGTCCTCAAAATCAAGGCAGCAGCAGAATCAACAGAAGAAGCATTTTCCAACTTATGTCTTGATTGGAAAACTAAGAAGCCCGTTTCTTATGATCTCGAACCCTATGCAGCCTTAAGCGTTCTTGTGAAGTTTCAGACTCTTCTTGAAGATCTTAACGATCGCCTGCGCCTACTTAAACGACTCTCCCTTCGGTTTGATTCAAGTTTCCCTTTAGTGAGTACCGACGAATTTCTTCAGGAAATTGTTTTCCTAAAGCAAATTTGGTCTGAGCTAAATGATGTATGGGACTCTCTCATTTTCATCAAAAAGCAGCTTTGGCTCGCTACAGATCCAGGTACCATTAAATTGCGTCTTCACGAGGTACTTAGAAAGTTGAAGGCATGTTCTAGTGATGTTCATCTGTACTCTGCCTTTAGCAATTTGGAAGGGCAAATCAACAATCTTATTCAGAAAGTTCCCATTATCATGGAACTTAAGAGCGTCGCCATGAAAGATCGTCATTGGAAACAGTTGTTTAAACTCACTGCTTCTAAAGATATTAACATGAATACTATGACAGTTGGAGATGTTCTTTCTATAAATCTTGAGTCATTCGATACCACCATTCGTGGCATTCTCGAACAGGCACAAGGCGAGCAAAACGTAGAAGAAGGTCTTAAGGCTATCGAAGAGGAATGGACTTCGGTGGTTTTTGAGTCGTTTAATTTTCACGGAAAATGTAGACTTGTTCGTAATTGGAAGGCCTTGTTCGACAGTTGCCAGACCTCTTTGAACACCTTGAATAGTATGAAGAACTCGCTATTCAGCAAACCTTTTGAAAGTATTCGTGAAAATCTAGCTGGCAAAGTGAATGATCTTCTTGCGATTCTAAACGTATGGGTCGAGGTTCAGAGCAATTGGATCTACTTGTATGGTGTTTTTGGGAATAACAAGGAAATGAAGGCATCACTCCCTTTAGAATCCACGAGATTTCACAACTTATCTTTGGAATTTTTATCGCTCTTAAAGCGTGCTTTGAATGTCAATCTTGTTATAGATGTGATTCAGATTAAAGACATGAGAGAACACCTAACCAAGATATTTGACTCGCTCCAAAATACGAAAAAAGGTTTATTAGAGTACTTGGACAGGCAAAGAGATTTGTTCCCACGCTTTTACTTTGTCGGTAATGACAACTTGCTTGAACTATTGGGCTCCAGTTCCAATGTTAACTTGATCAATAAGCACATAAATATGATGTTCGCTGGAGTCAACACGCTCATATTTGACAAATCGAAAACTTATGTCACTGCGATTTCGAGTCCTCAAGGCGAATTCCTCGAACTTGACGAGCAGTTGGAAGTACAAGGTGTTCGAGCCTTGGCCGAATGGATGACCAAATTCGAGCTTCAATTGAAGCTTTCTCTTGCTCGTGCAACTACCCAAGCTTTCGAGGAAGTGCAAGCGTTCGATTTCTGCTCGGATACAGTAAACGGCAAACTCATCAACTTACTAAAAAGGGTACCTATTCAAGCCCTTATAGTAGCGTTCCAACTTTGTTTCTCAAAAAATATCTCCACATACCACGATACTGGTGCCATTGAAAAGTATATTCACCAGACCGATGCCGTTTTAAGTGCTTTGAAGTCTCAGATTTTATGTTCCACCGATTCCTTACAACTCTCTAAAACGCGCTCTCTTATTATTGAAATTCTCCACCATCTTAAGATTTTGAAGAGACTCCTGAATTCAAACCCACAAGAACGCCAGTCCATTTTCCATAGCCTGCAGCTTTACTTCATTGATTTGACAAACGAAAGCATCTTGGATAGATTGAAAGTACGACAAGGCCATTACGAGTTTACATATGGATTTGAGTACCAGGGGGTCACGGAACGTTTGGCCGTCACAGATTTGGTCCAGAAATGCTTCTTATCCATGACTCAAGCCGTCGCTCAGCTGAAAGGAGGGTCTCCGTTTGGTCCAGCGGGAACAGGAAAAACAGAGTGCATCAAAGCCTTGGGTCACAACCTTGGTCGCATGGTGCTTATTTTCTGTTGCGATGAGAAGTTTGACTTCCAGTCGATCGGAAGAATCATGCTGGGAATTTGTAAAGTAGGCTGTTGGGGTTGCTTCGACGAGTTCAATAGACTCGAACCAAAAATGCTTAGTGCTACCTCTTCTCTAATAGAAAACATAAGTTTTGGCCGTCAGGACAACGCAAAACTCATAGATTTGAATGGAAAGTTCCTTCAGGTGCATCCTGAAACAGGTATTTTTGTCACTATGAACCCAGATTACGTGGGCAGACATGAGTTGCCTGAAAACTTAAAGAGACTTTTCCAGGCATTTTCTATGGATAGACCGGATTCTGTCCAAGTTGCCGAGGACCTTTTGACGTCGCATGGGTTTGTTGACTCGAAGGATTTGGCCCACACATTGGTAAATTTCTTCAACACACTATCTGAACGACTCAGCCTGCAACCTCACTACGACTTTAGTTTAAGAGCATTGAAAAGTATTTTGAATACTTGCGGCGTCAACAAGAAAGCAGATATTGAGCGTAGTAGATCGGAACGTTCCTTTTTAGTTCAAGCGCTAATTACTGTAGTTGCACCAAAACTCACGAAAGCAGACCACAAAGTCTTCGATGAGCTTCTTGCTGAATATTTTAAGGGTGTTGCTGACTTCAGCCTAGAACATGTTGAGCTTAACGAAATTATAGTTTCTTATTTGTTGTCGCAAGGGATCACTCCAAACCGGAGCTACATCACCAAAGCGTTGCAGATCGCTCAGATACAAGGTTCGCATCATGGTTTCATGGTTTTAGGCGCAGCTGGATGTGGAAAAAGTACTTTGATCTCCCTGGCTTTGTATGCTCTTTCGAAACTCGAAAATGTCACTTTCGAAACCGTGGTAATTGATAGTAAAACACTCTCAAAAGAGCAATTGTTTGGGTTCTTAGACCATGGTACCCAAGAATGGGTAGACGGGTTATTTACGAAAACACTTAGGCATGTTTTGCAGGACCTTAAAGGAGAGCAAAACAAGCGCATCTGGATTGTGTTTGACTGTGACATTGATCCAGAGTGGGCAGAGAATTTGAATAGCGTACTTGACGACAACAAAGTGTTGACGCTCCCAAACGGAGAACGGCTCAAGCTTCCTTCAAATGTACGCATCATCTTCGAAGCCGATAGCTTGAAATCTGCAACTCCGGCAATTATTAGTAGATGTGGCATGGTGTGGGTTGAATCATCTCTCATCAAAAGAACTGAATTCTTACTGAAGCTTGCTCATGATTTTAAGATATCTAGAATTCACCGATACGAAAGTGCGGAAGACCTTCTTCACCGAGAGTATATTAAGCAATTCTACGGCGCAATCGTGAGTACTGTTTCAAAAGTTCTCACAGAAGAGTTTCTCACGTCCTTGGAGTCCAAATCATCTCAATTACACCATGTCATGCAGTTTATGCCTACCAGGGCTCTCGCTGCCGTTTTTACGTTTTTGAGCATCTACTGTGACAAGATCGAGAACGAGCGGGTCCTTCAAAATCTACCATTCTCACTCGAAGCTTTTGCGCAAAAGTCCTTACTCTTTGCGCTCGCTTGGGCTTATTCGGGTGACTGTCTCACCGAAGAACGCAGTGAGTTCGGTTCCTGGTTAGCTCTGTTATCTCCATTCAACACACTCGATGCGCCTGCCTCTATTATGGAGTACCACATTGATGGCATCTCTCTTGACTGGCAATCTTGGGCCACAACTGCCCACGACATGGAGCTAGAGCCCTACCAAGTCTTAGACCCGTCTATTATTATTCCAAACGTAGATACCGTTGTCCATGAGCATGTGATCCGGAGTGCTCTTAGCAACCATGTGCCCTTGATTCTATGTGGTCCTCCAGGTTCCGGTAAGACAATGATCCTACTTCGTTCTCTCCGGAATCTGACTGACTTTGACTTTATTTCATTGAATTTTTCTAAAGACACGACCTCTGATACTCTCATATCTGCCTTGGAACAACATTGTGAATACAAGGATACGCTCTCTGGTTCTATTCTTGCACCCAAGATTGACGGGAAATGGGTCGTTGTTTTTTGTGACGAGATCAATTTACCTTCATTAGATAAGTTCGGCACACAAAGGACTGTCAGTTTCCTCCGCCAACTTGTAGAACTGTCGGGCTTCTGGCATCCTCGTCGGTTGCAATGGGTTTCAATTCGTAATATCCAATTTGTCGGGGCTTGCAATGACCCTAATGATCCTGGTAGACATCCCTTGACAGAACGTTTTTTGAGGCACGTATCCCTTATAATGATTGACCATCCAAGCGAGGCTGCTATGAAACAAATCTACAATACGTTCAATCTGGCATCTTTGAAATGTGCTCCTGATTTGAAACACTTCGCCTCTGCCTTGACCGATGCCATGCTTGAAGTGTATCGAAGTTCTAGGAAAGCATTGAGCTCCAAAGTTAAGGCGCACTACATTTACTCACCAAGAGAGCTTACTCGATGGGCAAGGGGCATCTTACGAGCCTTGATGTCTGTAAAGTATGACAATATTTATGCGCTTCTAGAGCTATGGTACTACGAAGCTCTACGCTTGTTTCATGACAGACTTGTAGAAGTGGATAGCAAAGAGTGGTGTAAAAAATTACTTCTCGATACTGTTGAGAAGTATTTCCCCGTTGCGGGAATCCGAGACAAGTTAGATAGACCTCTTTTTTTCACAAGCTGGCTTACCGGAAAGTATCAACTTCTGAATGGATTGGAGCTCTTGAAGTTTGTCAAGGAGAGGATGAAGGTATTCTGCGAAGAAGAGATGAATATCAAGATGGTGCTATACCAGGAATTGTTAGACCATGTCTTGAGAATCGACAGAGTGTTGAGACAAGCCCAAGGACATATGATGCTTGTTGGTTCCAGCGCCAGTGGAAAAAGCACTTTAGTTAAATTTGTTTCCTGGATGAATGGCTTGCAGCTCGTACAGCTTCGGGTACATAGTGGCTACACTGTACACGAGTTTGAAAATGCATTGAGAAGTCTTTTGATTTCATGTGCAAGAGGAAAGAAAGTATGCTTTCTAATCGATGAGTCTTGTATACTACAAGCATCTTTTGTCGAGCGGATAAATTCTCTCCTAGCCAACTCGGAGATTCCGGGCCTTTTCGAAGGCGACGATTTGGATAGTTTGCATTCCATTTGTGCAGCAGAATCTGCTACTCAAGGATTCTTGCTTGAGAATTCTCCTGAATTGCATGACTGGTTTACAAAGCAAGTGTCTGAGAATTTGCATGTTGTATTCACAGTTAGTGACATGTATTCAGATAAAACGTCTCATTTCCAAGCGTCTCCTGCTCTTTTCAATAGATGTGTCATCAATTGGATGGGTGATTGGTCAATCGATACTTTACAAGAAGTTGCCCGAGCCCATCTTAGTGAAATTCCTTTAGACCAATCCGAGTACACGATTCCATCGGCGATTCTTGAAGTCACAGACTGCCAGGTTGAAACGTTTAGGGACGCATTTATCGAGTGTTTGATTACTTTTCATGAATCTGCCTCTTCCTGGCGCCATCTTCGATACCCTAGCAAGTTCTTGCAGTTGCTTAAGATTTCTGTAGAGCTATATACTAAAGGGCAGACAGAACTTGAAGAAAACCAGCGTTGTGTCGGCGTTGGTCTTGAGAAGCTTAAAGAGACTGCGCTTGAAGTCACTAAATCTGAAAAACTACTCAGGGAGAAGAAGGAATCACTCGGCCTAAAAGTGGAACAAGCTAAGAAAATGCTCAATCAGATGATCCTGGACCAGAACGAAGCAGAACGGAAAAAAGAGTTTTCTGAAGACGCTCAGGTCGAAATCAAAAACCAAGAGCAGGAAATTCTGACTCGCCGAGGGATTGTCATGAAAAACCTTGAGGCAGTGGAGCCGGCGGTCCTTGAAGCGCAGAGAGGCGTTCAAAACATCAAGAAACAACATTTGACTGAGATAAGAAGCATGTCTAACCCTCCTTCAGCCGTTAAAATGGCAATGGAATCTGTGTGTATCTTATTGGGATACCAAGTCTCCACCTGGAGAGAGGTTCAATCAATAGTGAGAAGAGACGATTTTATCACTAGCATTGTTAAATACGACTGTGAGCAGCATTTGACCTCGGAGATGAAAGAGCATATGGAGAAGCAATACCTTGCTAGAGACGACTATAATTTCCAAACGGTCAACAGAGCCAGTCAAGCGTGTGGACCCTTGGTTCTATGGGTTATTGCTCAACTTCGTTACTTCAGTATCTTGGAGAAGATCGAGCCTCTCCGTGTTGAAGTGACGCTCTTGGAAGAATCCGCTACAAAGTCTAAGGCTCGGTTAATTGCCATCGGCCAGATGATCAAGGAACTTGAAAGTAGCATTGATAAGTACAAGAATGATTACAGCGAGCTTATTGGTCAAGTGGAATTTGCGAAAGCCGAGTTGGCGCAAATCGAACTGAAAGTAGCGCGTAGCAAACAGCTCATTGTCAGTTTGACCAGTGAGCGCGAGAGATGGCAAAGGAACGTGAAGTTGTTTCAGCAATTTCGCAATCAGTTGGCGGGAAATTCTATTTTAGGAGCTGCTTTTGCGACATATTGTGGTGGACTCTCGCCGAAATCAAGGGAAACTTTAACTTTGAAATGGAGAGAAATCTTGCAAAGATTCGACATTAACTACAATCAATCTTTGTATTTGCCTTCCTTACTTGCACCGACACCCGAAGGTAGTCGCTCACAGCTTCATAACGATATTCTCATCGAAAACTTGGCGATCAAGACATGGAGTACAAACCCTTTCCTTGTGGACCCATCTGGTGATTTTAACCAAAGCATGAAAGAGCTAGATGGCTCTCAGAACGTGAAATCTGTCAGTTTTCTTGATGATACTTTTCTCAGAACGTTGGAGGATACTTTAAAGTTTGGCGGCGACATCTTACTCCATAACGCGGAGTGTTACGACCCCGTCATGGACTCCTGGATAAGAAACGATGTTACAAACCGTGGTGGACAGCGATTGATTCATCTTGGGGATAAGGTTACTGTTATGCTGGGTAACTGTACTGTGACTTTTTACACCAAAGACGACAAGTGCACTCTTCTGACATTCTTAGAATCAAGAGTTACGATTTTAAACTTTGGAGTGTCCGAAGAAAACCTCGAAAATTCCGTTCTCAACTTTGTGCTCTCTCACTCTCGCCCAGATTTGTATCTTAAGAGATCGGCCATCACTGCCCTTCAAAGCGAGTACAATCAGAAAACGCATAAGCTTCGTCAAATGCTTTTGGACGTATTGAATGATTGTAAAGGTAAAATGCTCGAGAACGATGACGTAGTCGACTCTTTGGAGACATTGAAGCTTAGTTCTAACGAGGTAGATACTAAGATGGCTGAAGCTGGCACAACACTTCTTGAAGTTGACGCAGAAAGATCTACATACCAAATCATTGTTACGCATGTTCAAAGTGTTTTCAGAACTCTTATGATAGCTTCAAAACTTGACGCGTTCTATAGTGTCTCCTTTGAGCTGTTTTTCGACACGTTTAAAGCGACGCTATTGAATTTCGAGGCTGATTTCAGCACGAACGCATTGATTCGACGCTTTTACATTGAGGTGCTCGAAGCTTATGCTCCTTGCTTCAAAAAACTTGACCGGATGTCCTTTGTAATTTGCCTTGCGGCGAACTACTGTGATATTGAGTTTGGACAAGATTTAAAGCAAGGAGTCAAGATGGCGCTAGAGTTTATCAATACCTCGTGGAATGAAGAGATGTGGGTCCAGTACTTGAATGATAATCTGACAGTTGCATCAAGAAGCTATACTTCTGACAATTGGCAATCAATTCTGAAGGAAAAGGAAAGTGGACCAATCGAAAAATATGTAGTTCCGTTGATGGAAGTTTGTTCCCGAAACGCAGAAAGTTCTTATATGCGCGCTTTGACAACTTTTTGTGAAATGGTGTTTGGGGAAAGTTATCTCTCCAGTCTGAAAGCATTCCAGATATCTAACCACAGAAAATCACCAGTCTTGATCTCCATATCGAAGCGATACGCTTGCTCCTCCCAAATCCAAGCGGCGGCCAAAAGCTTTCAGAACGAACTTGTTGATATCTCCATGGGTTCTGAAGAAAGTGTTACGGCAGCGATCAAGGCAATAAGCAACGCCTCTTTACATGGAGGTTGGGTCTTACTCCAAAACATCCAGATGTCTCCCACGTGGCTTGTTCAACTTGAAAAGCTTTTGGATAAGTCTGAAGCTCATGAGAACTTCCGCTTGTTTATGACTTGTTCCTTGGACTCAACGAGCATTCCTCGTGGATTGATAAACATATCCAGAGTGATCACAATTGAAGAACGGCCCGATTTCAAGGCACTCTTGATGTCTACCTTCAACAGCCTTGTCAGCAAAAAGTTCACCGAATTGCAAAACTACCTTTGTCTCCTTCTTAGTTTCTATAGCACAGTTATTCAAGATAGACTCAAGTACGCTCCACTATCATTTTCACGGGATTACGATATAAATGAGGGTGACGTCCAAGCAGCCATGTTTATGATGTCTAAGGTTTTTGAGCAAACGGACATAATCCCGTGGGCAGAACTCGCATTTAGGATCGGTGATATTTTATTCGGAGGAAAAATGATTGATTTTTCCGATCTGATGTATTGTTCGCACCTTGCCAAACATATATTTAGTGCCGAGTCTTTGAATCTGGATTTCAACTTCTTGGAAAATCCTATCGCAAAGCGACTTAGCATTGCCTTGAATCCGCCCACTGATAAGTCCCTTAACGGAATCAATAAGTGGATTTTGGATCTTCCCAGACCAAGTCCAATGGCCTACATTGGTCTAGAAGAAGATGTTCTTGAGGAAATGCAAGCCAGGGAAGCTCATCAGGTTGTTAGAAAATCTCTTGCCATATTCGCGGAAAACACTTGATAAATATGGACACAATTTATACATTACGAATAAATGAAGTAGCTGGGAATGAGCCGTAAATGTCAATCATTCACTAAGCTAGTATATGTTCTTGCGCTATACCGAACATGAATTCACTTGGCAAGGCTAAGAAATAGTGCGAATCGCTATCGAACCACAGTGAAAGGTGTCATGTTAGCCACTATTCTTGATGTGCGCTTTCTGGTAACAGAACGGTAGGCTCGTCTCAGTGTATAGTTCCACTACAACAAATTACACAATCATGCTTTCTTATTAGTTATACACATTTACTCGTCGTCCTCCTCCAAAGTCTGAGCGGCGATACGGTCCAAGTCTCTTTGACCGTTCTCAGAGACTCTTCTACCACCCTTAGGGTGGATCTCAACAACACCGATCTTCTCCAAAGCTTGCAAGACCTTTCTGTTGATAGAACCGGAGGCATCAGCGTGCTTGTGTGGTCTGAAACCTCTGTTGATGGCACCACCGTACAACTTGTTCAACTTACCAACACCAACTTGCTTTCTCAAGTAGATGTGTCTAGCAGCAGAAGCAGCTCTCTTGTAGAACCAAGTCTCGGATTCTTGAGGTGGCAACTCGTTACCTGCGGAGGTCTTAACGAGCTCAACGTAACCTGGAACCTCCAACTTACCTTGACGCTGCAAGAACTGAGCGTAAGCGTTGATGAAGTCTTGAGCTGGAACGTCTCTGAAATGTTAGTATACTGACTAGTGTTAAATTAGATGCATTGCTGATTCTCTCCGCTGGGGAATTAGTTAAACGATCCTGATACAATCATTACTAGTTTTGGTGCCATTGGTTATGCTACCATAGGAGGTGTAAATGGACCTACAACTTTCAGGTAAATGGACATGAGCACCATTTCAAGCCAAATCTGTGCTGAAATGTTTGTGCACCTTAAGCCATCATTCTTATGGCGGTATCTGTGCATGGCTCACGGATTCTGAGGTCTTGAAAATCTGGAGTATTCATATCTGATCTAGGATGTTCGTTGAAGGATTGATACTGGGTGATGCGAATTCGATGAACGTGTCCACAGCATGGGGATCTAAAGCACTGGCAATCTTTCATAAGCACGATTAAACATACCTGACGGAAACACCTGGCATCTTGTCTATGTGGTAGTTAGGAGTATAGAGCGTGTAAATTTTTTCCTTGAGTGCGAAGGTGGGAGTGCGACTGAACTGCATGACACGGGCAGTCACTCGGTCACGTGCGTCTCGCTCGACAAATTATTCAGGAGTCGGTTTTACGAAAGCCGCTCCAATAATGAAAAACAAAGGATTAAATTTTGTTTATTTTCTTTATTTTGTTGTTCTATGAGTAACAATTTAATGGCTCGAGTCGGGAGCACGCGTTGCTGAAGATACACGTTGAAGTATGATATTTGTCCTGTATATTGCATCTGAAACTTTCCAAAATGAAGAGTACCCAAGATAGATAACGAATGCGATCAAGACTAAAACAATCAAAGGTATTAAGGATTTATAAAAATTCGGCTTATTTCTGTTCGTTTATTGTTTGTAACTATAACCTCGCTACTAGAACCTACAAGCGTTCTCATTACAAAGTATATTATGATTACATTAGAAACTACATTTAATAAGACATGAAACGTAGATTCACAAAGGAAAGATGAACTTCCGCCTCCTAAAATGCTACTCTCAAGCTTAGACCTTGAAAGCTCTAGAGTTTCTTCTACCTCTAGCTCTCTCGAACTTTCTACCCTTGGAAATAACCTTAGGAGCCTTACCCTTGTGAGGACCGAAACCAAAGTGTCTAACGGCCTCTCTGGCGTTTCTTGGACCTCTGACAAGGATGGTGTTTTGACCCTTAGGAGCTCTCAAAGCCAACTGGTCCAAGGTGATAGCCTCACCACCAGCCTTCAAGATTCTAGCCTTGGCACCAGCAGTGAATCTCAAAGCGGCGACAGTGGTCTTTGGGGTCTCCAACAATCTGAGGTCGTCGGTAACGGTACCAACGACAACGATGGTCTTCTCAGCAGCACCCTTTTGTTGCAAAACCTTGTTGATTCTGGAAAGGGAAACTGGAGGTCTGTTGACCTTGGAAAGGAACAACGATCTCAAGACGACCTTGTTGAAAGAAGAGTCAGTACGACCTGGAAGTTAGTATATGATTGTTTTCTGCTCTTGAGTCGCGCACAATCTATGCACTCGCAGAAAGACGTTTGTGGTTCGTTAAGTGAACTGGTTTCCTTGAATCACCATTAGAAACAGTTCCCAAAACTTACAAAAACTTAACATGAACTATGAAAGCCCATGGAGCTTAAAAGAAAGCTCGACTAGATAGACACAGTGGTCATGTTAATGCATTCCAAGGGTGACCTGTACAAGTAAGAACGCACAATTCTGGGTGCCAAAACCAGACCGACCCTATTGCTATTTGCCATTATCTTCAATGACGAGCATAAATAAGGGTCTGAGTCATGGTTAGCTTCACCGCACCACTGCTCCATCCTCCTCTACTCCCTTCTGGCCACAGATGACAGAAGATGAGAAAGAAGAAATGGGAGCGGCTACCAGAAACTTGTAGCTTTTCATACTCCGTAAAGGAACTTAAAACTCCCGAAAGGCTCTCAGACTGAATCTGAAGTCTTTGGCAGTTACCCTTTGGTTAAGATGGTGTGGACTTCAAGATGAGATGGATGATTTTACATACGAGCCAAGTAAGTGTACAACTTGACCAACAAGTCCAAGTAGACGTTGTCAGACTTTGGAGCGGTTCTGTGAGAAACTCTAGCGTGTTGCTTCTTGGTGTGGTCTCTACCCATTGTGACTGATGAAGAAAAGGTGTTACTGCTGAGCTGGAAAAATTTTGGAGCAGGTTGAAGATGGAGGACGATGCGCACAATTCCTGGTCACGTGCATGTTGAGGGCACGAGCCCTCGATATAGGATGCCGCTCGACATATACTGAAACAAAGGGAAATCGTCACACAACAGGCGTCTATTTTGAAGGAATTACTTTCTCACTCACTAGATCCTCTGCGTTAGCTTTTTCGAAAGATATCTAGGGGAGCCTTCCGCTAGAACCTTAGTTCAGATACGTGAGATGTAATTCAACGATTTCCTCGCAGCAAAAGAAATTGTATTTGAAGGATTAATTCTTTGTGCCTATTGATAGTTCGCTCTGCCCTTCGCTGGTGCACATTTTCACGTTGTTCTTCATCTTTATCTTTATCTAATCTCCGCGACCTGTATCTCACCTATAAACTACATCAATGATAAAACATCTACTTAGACACGATATGAATTTAAAAGTATGGGGTAGAAAACTAAGTGCTTCCACATTTCTACGGAAAGGTGTAGTTGGCAAAGAATTCACATCCACAGAAGCGCTTCTGGCCTTTCTTAGAACACCCACAGGAAGCGTAAGAGAGGTAATCCCTCAGTTCAATTCCTCTACAGTTGTGGACGAGAGAGTCGTACGAAAGATGCTTCATTTATCTGGCTTGGAGACAGATGTGTCGCCTGCAACGATACAGAAGTGGATTGGGGCATTGAACACCCAAATAGGATTCATTGATCATCTACGAGACTTGGACACTGAGACCTCACAATCTGAACCAGTGGAAAAGGCCTCTGAAGTGTTTCGCTTGATTGAAAGCGATCATGTGCCTCATAAGGGCTTGACACTTGCAGAGTTACAAGATATGATTGCTGAGTTCAACAAAGAAGCTAAGGTGGTTAATGGAGAAGAAAAGTTCGACGCAAAAAAGTACATGAGATGCACGATTGAAAACGTCACCGCTGTTTCTACGAAGGAATAGAGCAATACCCTTGGCATTAATGAAAGAATAGAGATGACATATGAAGTCTATAGGTTGTTCGGTAGTCTTATCATCGATCTGCAGCACAACCAATTGTATTTCTCGGTTTGATATCGGTATTACAATTGAGTGACGAATTAGGCAGCACATCATGTAGCTCTCGCTACTCTGGAATCCATGAACATACGGTCGGGAACCTCAAGTTCGAACAAATTCTGGAGAACTCCTTTCAAATGAAGGAGGTCCTTAGATCCCTTACTTATAAGGTCGATACTTGTGCCCTTTGGGAAAGTTATATAAGTTTTAATCTGGAATGTGTTAGTTTCATCAAGTAATTTGAGGGGGATACGAGGGTCATCTGCGCCTTTTGCTCGTTCGTTATCGTCCCTTACCAAAACCTTAAATATTTCAATAACTATGTCGCCATGAAAGAAGCGAATACCTTTGAGCCAATACTGGTTGATTACATCGTAGCCGAGATCTTCGAGGAATACTAGGAATGAGTCCTTTTGCTCTGGGTTCTCTGGCGACTTCGACTTTCCTTCTTTTGCCGCTAGCGCTTCTTTTGAGTCAGGCGCTCCGGCACCTTGTCCTTCTAGGGCATTACTTGTCGGTTCTTCATTTTTGGCTGGTACATCAATAACCATAAGATCATCATTATTACCTAGAAGTTCATCCGCTAGAGAATCGGCTCCATTTGCGTCGGTTTCATAGATTTCATCAATTTTTTTGTCGTCGATTGCGTTCGTCGTTGCCTCCGCTTTAATGTTCGTGGTTGGCTTTGTAACACCCTGGCTATGATGGTGAACCATTGTGCTTTCATAGAAGTTCTGTGCCAGCACTGGACTCTTCCCCGCAGTTGGGATATCAGAAAGATGAAATGTCCAGTGTTTTACCTTTTCACCAGTGAATAAGCGTGCCACCTTGATCTCAGGCTTTCCACCTACAATAGGCAGCGATAGGTCCAAGTCCCTGGAAGCGTCATCGTCCCAAGTTGTCAGACACTTCATGTAATACTGTTCGATTTGGTTCACTTTACCCGCTTCAACTTTTGGCTTGAATACATTGTGTGGTTTGGTAATGATTGTGTACGTTGAAATACTCTGAGGTGATCCCAGGCCAGTGAGGGCTTGAAGAGCGGAAACTGTCTGGGTGTATTTTTTGTGGGGAATACTAGCACATAGGAGGAGCTGATGACCCATTGCTTCGAAAATGGGGCGGTTAGCGCTGGAAAATTATGTAGTTTATGAGTAGACACTAGTTAATGAACTGAAAAGTGCAGGTCCTCACATATCAATGATTCGAGCCACAAAGGCAGAACGATAGCATGAACCTGCTAAATAATATTGTAGTGGAAATATTAAATTGTTTGATATATTCTTTCATTGCCTGATGCGTTCTTTTGTTATTCCAGCACTAGCACAATTACACAATACACTGTCATGTAGCTTGGGATGTAGAACTATAAATTAAAACATTAACATCGTCGGAACGTAGCCGGAAAGTATTAACTCATTTCTTGCCTATTTCAATTTCTCCATGCCTGTAAACTCCACTTCTACTGATCCTTCTTAGATTCGCCCTCCTCTGGCGTGCTTTCACTGAAAGCAGCGACAATATATGCAATAAGAACGACATTGGCGGCGGCGGCGGCGGCACCTCCACTGACAAGTGGACTATCGAAAAAGTACTGACACGTGAAGAAGGTGGTTAATGGGAGAAACACCATTGCCACCGTGAATAGCATAAGCTTTCTTACTACGGAACTGAAGTTAGTATGTGGCTGATATGCAGTTACATTCGACGATGGTTTGAATCCAAAAGGGCCATGTCTATTGTTATCTGAGCATGTGTATCTGAGAAGATGTTCTGCGCAATTCACAACTAGTCAATGCCGGGGTGATCTAGTCGTACTTGCACAATCATGATTCCTCCTCCCTTGGACGACAGTATATCATCGTTGAATGCTCGTTCTCGTCGCTGTTTCTGCGTTTTCGCCTCTTGGGCCAACTGTGAATCATAGCCGAAATCACTACGATCCACGCAAAGAAGAGCGCTTCTGCGAAAGCTCACGAAAGCTTAACATACGCTGGGACATCTGCGGCCATCTTGAGGTTCTTTGGTATATATGCGTAGATATTTACTCGTCGCTGTACAGTTTGTAGATAGCACCTATAGTAATTTATCAACCTGTGGTCACGTGACCCCGCACCCACCGACCCATGGTGGATGATTATCTTAACCTGAAACCAAGGCATCCAGCTCTACAAATCACATACACAATGCGGATTTTGGCGATTGCAGCTTCCTTTGTGGCCTCTGCATATGCATTTGCTGACACGGCTCCTCTTTTCGCGGTGCCTGCGTTGCCTAGTGGCGACTTCAAGTACATCACTGATTCCCACAAGGTCAGCCGAGTAATCAAGGAGTACACCGAGCAATTGTGTATGGAGAATGCTGAGAAGTTGTTCATTTATAGAGTTAGTCAATGGAGCTCCGCTAGCGAGGATGCTTTCGCAGGTTTGCCCGAGGACTCGACACACATTTCCCACGTTCACTACAAATCGAGCTCCGACTTGGACTTGGACCTACACTCCAGCTGTTCTGTGGAGTACAAGGACGGCGGATCTGAAGTTTCTGGATCTGACGCCAATGTGGTTGTCGTCGATTGGGACGAAGGCTCGGTCATCGAGTTGGAGGAGTTGCTCAAGCACTCCAACGTTATCGTCCAGGTGAAACCCAAGTTCGCTACTGCACTGACTTACGACAACTACATTAAGGAGTTTTTAGATAGCAAGTTGCACTTGAACCTCGATAAGAGAACGTACGTGTCCGACGATGAAGATGTTATGACCGAAGAATCCTTCGACGACTTGGAGGACGACTTCATGGCGGCAGAAGCACTCTTGTTGGCCACCGAGGATGACATTGAAGTCACTGCCGAGAAGAAAAACAAGCCCAACGACTCCAACGACAAGAAAAAGAAGTCCAGCTCGAACTTGTTCACCGAGTACCAGTTTTTTACACCTGGAGTGTGGCTGAGCATTATTGTCTCCCTCTTCTTGGTCTTCGTGGCCACTACCGCCATTGGCTGGATTACTTCTATCGAGTTGTCCTACAAGAGCTTCGAAAAGCAAGTTGACTACGAAAAGAAGAACGAGTAGTTTATTTTTCTTACAGCAGTATAATGTATCACCTTAAGCAGTTTGTTAAGTAAACAATAGAATTTTTGATTCAGCATTGTCGCCTTTTTTATCCAATATATACAAATAAAACTGTCTGACCGAAACCTTGGTAAACTCAGTATACGTAAGGCACAATCTTATACGGTACCTGCTTCTCGTAAGCCTCCCATGCCTTGCCATACTTGGCTCTGCACTTGGCTTCATCTCTTGTTTGTCTGTGGACTAATAGAACCGCAAAGTATATCACATAGAAGTACGTAAGAGGGGTCTTTGCTCCCGTGGGCAAACACCACGACCATCCGATGAGCCAGTCGCCAAAATAATTGATATGCTGACTGAGCGCCCACCATCCGTCGGCCAAGAGCTTCGATCCAGTAGGCGTCGAGATGCTTTTCATGTGGTTCAATTTGCCTTGTTTGAAGTCGGACTTCTGCTGGTTACTCAGGTGGAAAATGTAGTAGCCAATGGCACTGATGGCGACAATGGACCATAACTTCTTAGGGCCCAACTGGTGGAAGTTCTCGTCCAAGGACAAGTATCTGGTCTGTAAGGAGTACAGCC
Organism: Australozyma touchengensis; assembly: GCA_030566735.1. Lineage (NCBI taxonomy): Eukaryota > Fungi > Ascomycota > Pichiomycetes > Serinales > Metschnikowiaceae > Australozyma > Australozyma touchengensis. Next base: position 48,105 of record JAKUAS010000007.1, on the reverse strand, counting down.
ATGGGAGCCATGCCAAATCGCCAAACGCAAGCATGAAGCCAAAGCCATCCGTAGCGATGTCCATCATGGTCAAACAGCCTTCCTCGTTCAAGACACCGTCGAAGATGTAAAACGCCTGGAGCACGTTCATAATAATCATCGAGTCGGAGACTTTACCCATGCTATGGTACTGATGGTGCAAGCAAGCCAAGTTGATCAAAAAAAGGAGAAGCATGCCTGGTCTGAGCTCGCAGTACAATTTGATGTCCCAAGCGCCAATCCTGGGGTTGAGCTCACGACCGATGAACCAATCGTAGACCGGGTTACCAGAGTTTCCGTTGATAGAGAGGATTCTCTCGTTCGTTCCCTTCCCGTTGGGTCTGGTCAATGGCATAAAGGAAACAAAGTACACGAAGAAAGACAACAAGAACGAGAAGATGATGGTGATGAAGATCAATTGGGGCTGGTGGTTGTACAAGAAGTCGAGTTCGGGCAAGTAGTAGTTGTCCAGTGAGAGCGCACGAGCCAAAAGCGTGGCGACGAGCGCACCGGACATGGACAAGCCGTTGATTCTGTAGTTGAGTTTCGTGCCGTCTCTGAGCTCTACGCCCTCCATGTCCTTTCCTGGGAAGTAGACATCGGCTACGGCAAGGCCAAAGAACCAGGCCAAGTAGGCGAGCCAGCATTTCGAGTCGAAACACAATTCTTTGATCTGCGGCCAGGTGTTGGGGATCTGAGCCGCGATCTTTTTGATGTCGACGTTGACGCCTTTGAGAGAGTAGTAGTCATTGACCAAGAACTGGAAAATGACAATCAACACAGGCAACGAGGTGGTGATCACCGCCACACCCGGGAGACCGAAGAACTCACGATGGGTGGTTTTAGGATTCAACGACATGGATGGATAGAGCGCGAAAGAACGTCGTGTTTCGATGCGATTCGGTGTTTTATACGTGCATTGTACGAGATACGAGAGCAAGAGCAAGTGCGAGGCGAAGGTTAGAGGCCCCACGATAAATGTTCCAAAAATGTGGAAAAGGCAAGATGGGACTGTGCTTGATGGGTTCGGCGTTGCAAAAAATTCCAGCGGAAGTTTGATCTTCCATGACAAGCAGCACGAATGATGAGCGACAACGGCCAGAGGAAGCCACAATAGCGATACTCGACCAATAGCGATACTCGACCAATAGCGATAGTCGACCAGTAATCGATTCACTCGACCAATAGCGAGCTTCACTTGGTCAGAGTCGTTTCACGGTCAGAGTCGTTTCATGGCCAGAGTCGATTCACTGACCAGAGGTATCTCTCGTTCTAGAGTGAAGCTTCGCTACGACGAAATCTCGCATGGAAGAAGCCCCACGGCTCAAACGTGCGCATGGAAACCACGTATGCGAAGGAAATTAATCTCGGAATTCCCGCTCTTGAGTCGTTGTATGTGTATCTCATTTAACCCACATTTCGCAGCCGTGCGTCGACTTGCACATTGACGCGATACGGTTACATCAACGGGTGACGTATTTGGTCCACAACCGAGGAGAATTATTCTTTGCGAGAAAATTTTCTGATCAGTCACTGGATAGCCAGCCACTATTGTTGTACTGTACGAAATGGAACACCTCGGAGCCGTTTCTGTGCGTCACTGCTCGGTCCTTCCGTTTGCAATAATTGGTCCAGCCAGGAGTCCTGACCTCCACATTCGTCAAACGGTCCAACCCAATCGAGAACGCGCCCCACCTCGGAACTTCATGTCAAACCTGAGTGAGCGGGGCCGCATTTTGTCGACGTCGCATCGACATATCCGGTAAATGAAGCACATCTGCCAACTTCATGCCTGCATTGTGTAGATCGTGCATCCAATTACGAGAATGATGGGACCAGAGGCGAACACGAGAAGCCTGACGAGCACGAATAAAGCCAGTACGTGCGTTGGCGTATAGGGCCCTGCCCTCTTTTGCTGCGTCAAATTTGGCCCAGGGAAGCCGAGTGTATCGCGTCAGAGTGGCTGTCCATCTGGTTATGAGGCTGCCATATGGTGCAGTCAAGCGCCAAGTGGCTGACATTCCCATAACGATGCGAGCAGTTCGGAAATAAACGAGAATTAAGATCCTAACCACGTATCAGCCTGCTCTACTGCCTCTGCAGGTGCGATAGCCCCATGCCAGCCGAATGCACTTTCGTGGGCCTTGCACAAGGATCGTCCGGCACAAACGACCTTTGGCGGTGGTCCCAGGAGACAAAATACTGTCCCAAAAGAAACGAAAATTTTGTCGAAAACTGCCTAGCATAGCAGAACGTTCAGTCTTGGTGCATGGCTAATGCGTATGGCGGGTTCTGGCTAATACGTGTGCGTGCGTCACCTCATGGTGCCATGAATACGAGGTCATATGATCTGTAGCCAAGTCTTAACGTTTAGAGTTTCTCGCAAGAAGCCGATATGCTGGTTTCCGGATGATCCGTCCCACTCCTTCATTATCACAAAACGCATGGCGGACTAAAACGCGACGTTCCAATGAACAATTGCAGGTTAAACTTGCTAGCACTTCTCCCCGCTGCCTCGTAATCCCGCACTTTACGACCCTTTCCTGCTTGGTGAGTGGGCCATCGCTCCATAACAAAGCAGCGACGGAAGAACAAGAACACCGCGCTCGGAACAATTCGCCCACTAACCGCTTTTCCTACGAGAATAGAAATGTTCATTTCCATCGATTCCTCCGGGGTTTGGCTTGAATAACCGCGGCGCGCTAAAGATAAATGGGCAAGTGTCCGGCCCATGCATGTAGACCTAACTTGTCGAGACCTAATAATTTCAGCGTGAGTATCTGGCCACTTCAGGAAAGTATCCCAAAGGGTCCAATACTCGCTTGCGTCAGAAGCGGTGCGTCGACCATCGAAGTCATCTTGACGATTTTACAGACTGAACCCAAGGAGCCGAAGATAAGAATTTCTTCTTTCATATCTGAGCACAGATCGATGGGGGCGGTCTTTGGTCTTGCTTCTGGATAAGACCTCGCGCGGAGACTGCCTTTTAAGTATTTCAGGACGCAGGACGCCAGACATTTTTGACTTGTGTCATTCAGGTATCCCTGGTCGTGAAACCACATACTGTTTTTTATCTGCAGGTTGGCCCTAAAGGGTTTGCTGTAAACATTGGACCCATTGCAACAGCGGGCCCTACATCTACGAAACAGCAAGGGATTGGCAGAAAAGCGCACCGTGCGGCCATGCTTACGAGACGGAGGGGAGCCGGTCCCAGAATTTAGAATGAAAGGTTATGTATAATAGGAGAATTAAGGATTTTACGAAGGTTAGAAGCTGTCTTTGTTTTGCCCGCCGTGCATAACTGCCTAATTGATGTTAACTACATTTCGAGCCGGAGAAGCCGACAAAAAAAAGAGTCCATGCTAGGACGTGCTGCTGGGAAACTGCTATTCATGGAAAACGAATTTTGTCAGTAGCCCCCTGTCGGCCTCTTGTTTTTTTTGGACTCGCATTGTCTCACGTTTTGACAGGGCGAAATTTGGGGCAAAGGCTCCTTGGGGTCTACCTGCCGGTGTGTCCCCATCCAGACCCGCCTTGAACGGCCTTTTATGTAGTCGAATTAATATTTAAGGGCATCATGCGCCCTTGACACAAACGTGCTACAGTTTTTAAGGGCCTTTGCGGCGCAATAGGGCACGCATTATCTAGCTTCGTCAATTCACTTCTTCTGATCTGCCACATTTAAGCCACCAAGGGACCTACCTCGAGCATTCTGGTTTGAAATTTCGATTTGCATCCATCAGTCCTTGCACTAACCGCATCTTGTTTGCGCCCGTTCCTTTTTTCGATTTGGTTTTCTTGTTTCCCAGGATACACCTCAACGACGTCCACAGCCCACTCCCCATATAACTTACAGGAGTATAACCAGACAGATTCCTTTTGTTGATAAAAAGTTTACATCTCTGAGCTATCATTGTTACCCAAACACCGGCGAGTTAGATAGTACCCGCGTCCTGCAGAGGTTTGTCCCTAATTACTTTCGTAGTGCACAACGGTTATCCTTCAATTAGTCTGATTTCGGCCAAACCAGGAACTGGACCCGTTCGATTCTGCACACCAAATTTCCTCGAGGCTGATTATTCTTATTTAAATAATCGCCGTTTCCCTCTATCACCACGCTGACAATGACTTCACTAAATGAGGTTCCAGTGAAGAGGAAAAGAGGCCGGCCCCCCAAGAAACAGCCAGTTGACGTCTACATGTCCTTCACATCACTGTTTCAAGCACTGACTAGTTCGACGAGCCCGAGCGCCGAATCGAACTCGAATTTAATGGTGAAACTAGGCGAGCCTAACTCGTTTACGCCGATGATGAAAGTTACACCGTCGGTGGTTCCAAAGAAACCAAAGCGCAGAAGGACCAATTCATTTGGCATCTTACTGTCAAGGCTTCGATCGCCCAGCATGGCTAGCTATTCGTGCTCGCCAACTTCAAGAAGGGCCGACATTGGTTTGCCTACTCCTGCCACAACTAGATCGAACGCGACACCAACTGGCACCCAAGGTCTGGAACTTGACTACAAGCTTAGCGAAGAAGTGTTCAATTTGGGCGTCTTCAAAAGAGATGACTCAGCGCCCCATTTGTGCTCGAAGAGTCGCAGCCTATCCAACTTCGACTTGCCGTACGAATCTTCTCAGTACACACCTAGGCTCTCTCTCTCATCTGCGTGCCATTCGGACTTGGAGCCATATTGTCGTACAGTCAATCTGGCTTCGCTCGATGAGTTCGAAGATGAAGAGATCTTTGGCATGACGCGACACATGAATGGGAAGATAACAACTGACGAAAAGAGCCCAACTAAGTGCATTGATAAAAGTGACCAAGTGTCATTCAATCTTGTTGTTGATGGCAGGGGCCGCGCCTCCTTTTCTTTAGATGGCAAGGAGATGCTGGCCCTTCTGATGCAGACGACTGAGAAATCGAGTATGTCTAAACTCGATCTGGAGTCAAACTGTGAAGCAAATGAGGCTCCAGCAATAGGACTTCAACCAATGGAGAGTGATCCGACGCACATGCTTCAGAATCGGGATGATAACAATGCAGAATCGTTCGTGGACAGGTACCATTTTGAGGCTGCTGTGGACAAATTTGAAGCCAACTTCAACCTAACTCCGCAATTTAACTCGATGATGAACACAATGATGAACGTCAGCTCGCCACCGCACGAGAACTGGTCATGTGTCATCAATTATTTTCCGGAAAGCCAAATGCATGACTTCCACGAGACAAACCCATATCTTCATAACCAACAGTGCTCCGTTCCAATAGAGAGCACAGAAGCCGATACCTCTTCCTTATATAAAACCGTCAATGTCAACACGTTACCTGGCTCTGAGGCAGGCGACGCTGGTGCTGCCTTGAGACGAGCTTTTGGTATGCCATGAGCCTTTTGATTTCAGTTCGTTTTATTTGTACCTAGAATACGTTTGCGCTTTTTTTAGCCTGTCATATTCATTTCGCATCTTGGATAATATAGAAGTAATTAACGATTAGTCATGAGCACCACTAAATGCTAAGGATCCTCTTTTACAGAACATAATTATTAAAACTCTTCTTTCATTATATATAATCGGCTTCCTACTAAATTCAAAACTTCTCCCACTTCCAAAGGGACTCTCCTGGGTTCACAAACTCGTTATCGTTAGACTCGAAGAGAAGACCGCCGTCACGACCCTGAGCAATGAGAACATTCAAGTAATACAAGAACTTCTCTGGCTGGAAGCCGTTCTTGGCCCATTCTTCCTTGGCATCGGCGGCAGCCTTCTCCTTGGGAATAGATTCCTTGACTTCAAGCTTAGCGTCGTGTCTGGCTTCCCACAGCTCCTTGGCCTCAGCAGGAGTAAGGAATCCCGATTGAACTCTCACTTCGCTTGGAAGATCGGCGATGTTTCTTGTGGCCAAAGAAGCAATGGTGCGGCCAATGTCCTCCAATTTGGTGAAAGACACCTTCTGGTCTGGAGATCCGATGTATGTGACGGTTCCAGCAGCAGTGTCAATTCCGAGGTGGCCATTGATTTCGTAAGTCCATGGGCCTCCTACGAACAAGGACGTGTAGATGTCGAGGACCTTGATGCCTTTGGCTCTCACGGCCTCACTGTGGTCCAACTTGCCTTTAAGGAAACCAGGGAAATACTTTTGGGGCGCGTCGACCTTCGTTCCGTATTGGGATGGAATGTAGAGCTTTGGCTTGGCGAGAGTGACTACTTGCTCAATTGCACCAAAGACTGTGGGGCTGTAAGGCAACAAGGAGATAATCACGTCGACATCCTTGACTTGTGCGGCCACGCCTTCGGGGTTTCCAACGAGATCGCCAGCAACCCACTTGATTGCATCCGAGTCCTTCTTGCCGGCGGTGTCTCTGGTGAAAAAGAGAATTGGTTTCTTGTAGGAGTCCTTGAAGGCAGGGCTCTCCAAAGCTGCGATTAAAGGTGCACCCAAAGCACCGTTAGATCCAAATACGGCGATAGAAGACATTTTGTTTTGTTGTTTGGTGGTTGTTTCGGTTTTGCTTTCTTAGTTTCAAGTGGTCTTGTGAGATTAGGCCAATTGTTTAACAGGTGTCGAAGTACACTCTAGGCTTGAGCAGTTGTTGAGATCAGGAATTGATAGTCAATTGTGTTCCAATTGTTGTGTGGAGATGATTAAAATCCGACTGGCAGTCCATGTTTATATATGTTTGTGGCTCACATTAGTGTGGAGTAGTATTTGTCAGGACCTTAGTAAAGCGGACCTGCATGCACAATGCCATATAATGCACCACCTGCAGATAAGTGGTGCTTACTAGACTGTCATCGTAAAACCAAACATGCAATTTCCCCGTTTTCATCTCCGTTATCACTCCGCCGCGTACATTTAGTAATTGTGGCTTGCGCCGTTTGCCGTGCTTAGGGGCAACGCTCATTGAGCTTATTCAGCTAGTACGCCGTTGCCACGGGATGCATTCGAACTGAATCGTGCAATTGTATGAAGTGTGTAAAAAGGAAAAGCAAATAATGTTAGCAGTTTTAGTGTTGCGTTCAATGGTGTGGATTCTGTGGATTTGGGATTGGCAATGGAAGATGTCTCATAGCAGGGCTCCAGTGCAGAAGGTCTCATTGATCCACAGTTTTGTATGTCTTATTAGTATCAGTGTAGATGTTTGTCCTGTGTACCATCGGCGCCGCCCTGTGATACTTGATTTGCAATTGTATCTGTTTTCGATGGCGATTTGACTTAGAGAGACCCTCGCAGTAGATTTTTTCGAGCTCCTTCTCTTAGGCGTATGCAAATGCAATCGACGCTCACCACAACAAAGCTTCATCGTAGAACTGGCCAGATTTCAGCATTCGTTTCTTCCACCGCTGTCAGTTTCATCACGGGCATTCGACATCATCTGAGCGCTGTTCTCTCATTGCTGGGGCCATCCGCCACAATCCATCATTCATTCAAACGGATGAAATTATGCCACTTTTGAGTTTAAAAAAATATTATTAGTTGTGGTGGCTGTGGTTTGATATTGACTTCATGGCTGGAGCCCTAACCAGACTCCTCTGTCCTGCAGGTAGTCACCCTTGTGTTACCCGCCCGCGTTCGCATCACTTAGGAGAGTGAAAAAAAAAATTTCCATCTTCACTAATCAACATCAGTAATGTCTCACAGAAAGTACGAACAACCAAGACACGGTTCTTTGGGTTTCCTCCCAAGAAAGAGAGCTGCTTCCCACAGAGGTAAGGTTAAGGCTTTCCCAAAGGATGTCAAGTCTAAGCCCGTTGCTTTGACTGCCTTCCTTGGTTACAAGGCTGGTATGACCACCATTGTCAGAGACTTGGACAGACCAGGTTCCAAGATGCACAAGCGTGAGGTTGTTGAGGCTGCTACTGTTGTCGACACCCCACCAATGGTTGTTGTCGGTGTTGTTGGCTACATCGAGACCCCAAGAGGTTTGAGATCCTTGACCACCGTCTGGGCCGAGCACCTTTCCGAGGAGGTCAGAAGAAGATTCTACAAGAACTGGTACAAGTCCAAGAAGAAGGCCTTCACCAAGTACTCCGCCAAGTACGCTCAAAACGGTGAGGAGATCAACCGTGAGTTGGCCAGAATCGCCAAGTACGCCACTGTCGTCAGAGTCTTGGTTCACACTCAAATCAAGAACACCCCATTGGCTCAAAAGAAGGCTCACCTTGCTGAGATCCAGATCAACGGTGGTTCTGCTGAGGACAAGGTCAACTGGGCCAAGGAGCACTTCGAGAAGACCGTCTCTGTTGACACTGTTTTCGAGCAAAACGAGATGATCGACGTCGTTGCCGTCACCAAGGGTCACGGTTTCGAGGGTGTTACCCACAGATGGGGTACCAAGAAGTTGCCAAGAAAGACCCACAGAGGTTTGAGAAAGGTTGCTTGTATTGGTGCTTGGCACCCAGCCAACGTCAACTGGACTGTTGCTCGTGCTGGTCAAAACGGTTACCACCACAGAACCTCTATCAACCACAAGGTTTACAGAGTTGGTTCCGGTGCTGATGAGTCCAACGGTTCTACTGAGTTCGACAGAACCAAGAAGACCATCAACCCAATGGGTGGTTTCGTTAGATACGGTCTTGTCAACAACGACTTTGTCTTGTTGAAGGGTTCTATCCCAGGTATCAAGAAGAGAATTGTTACCTTGAGAAAGTCCTTGTACGTTGACACCTCCAGAAGAGCTTTGGAGAAGGTCAACTTGAAGTGGATTGACACTGCCTCTAAGTTCGGTAAGGGTAGATTCCAGACCCCAGCTGAGAAGAGAGCCTTCATGGGTACTCTTAAGAGAGACTTGGACAACTAAGTATTTTAGTTTTCTGCATAATACGTGTGTACTTTTAGTTATGAATATATTGTACCTTGAACTTAATTCAATGTAATGTCGAAGACAAAGAAATCCGAAAATGAATAAACAGGGAAGCTGAGGAGTCGCGTAACTCAAGTTTGGTTCAGATACTTGACCTATGATGAGTTTGCGATGGATCAAATGGATAACAAAGAACACACTAAACTTGACATATTCCAGTTACAAATACATAATCAAATCTGAAATGGTTCTTTTTTTATATTCAACAATCTTTTCTTGTAAGAAGTGTTCACTTCTTTTTTTAATTGTAATTTGTAGTTTTGTACACTTTGAGTCAAGCTCTTAAAAATCTCAGAATCCTGAACCAGACGTAGACTCATGGTGTTATCGACAATTTATTTTTTTTTTTTACAAAAATCAAATGGAAATCTATACCAAAAATTGCTGATTTTGATATTTATCTTTTTTTAAGAATTAAACTGAACAGGGTCATTTTTATTATCTACGCCTTAACAGTAAACAGTCCACACGACACGTTCAATTTCAAACACAAACGCCCAAATACCAGAAGCGAATCATTTTATATGCTACATCTTTATATCACATGGACATAAACGCATAATGTCCAAAATGTCTGTGGTACAGAGCTCGAACTCAATTTATAGCACCTACATCTCTACTATTGACCACCTACCTTGTGATATAGTCCGATCTCTATGGCTTGTCCAGTCGTGCAATATATCTGCAGAGAAAGAGAAGAGCAAGCTCCATCATTTCTTACAGAAGTATAAACCTGGGTCCTTAAGTAGTCTTCCAGAGGAAGAGGTACAACAGATAGGTACCAAGTACTCACAGCTGAAGCAACGCATTCTCAAATGCAATGAAGAGGCTTTGGCAGAAATTGAAAGTCTACACGCTCAACTCGTGGCTCACAACGAAGAGCTAGATCGCACAATCGCAAACGCCGAGGCTTCTGAGGTTCCTCCAGCTGAGAACTTAACTGTTAACCAAGCTGAGCTTAGAGCACAACTTAATCAGCACTACGAAAAGCACCCGCTTACTTCCCAAGTAGAAGCCCTTCAGGAGCAAAAATTAAGTAAGAATGTCATTGTTCGGCAGGTGAAGGGCCTGGCGAAGCTAAAGATCATATTCAAGATTCCAAAAGCGAAGAGGAAAGAATTGAGCAATGATAACAACAGTGCGACAAACTTTGGAGATATTGAAGCAGTTGGAGACGATGTGCCGTTGGAAAGCAGCAAATTATTGTTTAACTCGATTGAACAGGACTCGATTCACCATCAGACAAGAAAGAGTCAATTCAGGAAAAAACCTAAGCGAACAGAATCAAAACCTTCTATACTACTGGAGCGTAACACGCGAGGTGCAGGCGCCTCACGTAAGAGCCTCGATGTTGTTCCACAAATAGAAATGGAAGAATACGAGGAGCCTACTCCCGAACCCGAGCCAGAACAGTACTGTTTCTGCAAGCAGCCATCGTTCGGTGATATGATTGCTTGCGATAATCGAAAGTGTCCGAACGGGGAGTGGTTCCATTATAAGTGTGTTGGCTTACTCAACAAGGTTGAGGCCAGAAAATACACAAAACAGAAATGGTACTGCTCAAACGGTTGCGAACAAGAAGCCGCGGACCTCGAAAATAAACGCAAAATGAAAATTGCAAAGAAAAGAAAGAGGTCCTGGTAGATTACCGAGTAAGCATGTAGTTTATTATAGCCTATAAATGGAGTCTTATCTGGTATGCTTTAGTGTGTTATCGTTTGGCATGCGTTGTATTTCTTAGTTCGGAACAAAAAATTTACTTCCCATGTCATCTCTTTGCAGTGATTCACAATATCTATTAATTGGCGAGTAGTTCCAACATACCGCAGATTTCGTTGGCCTCTCTCGACTTCTTTATCTCCGAATTGATCTTTTGAGACAAGCTAGCAAATGCTTCTTCCAACGCGACACTCTTGTCGATCAAGTTACCATACATTTCTAGTATCACAGCAACGAAGTCACAGACTATGTTGAAGGAACGAACATCGCCCAAGCTCTTGAGAAGCCACAGCAAAACGGGCATGAGAGAAATCTCATCTCTTCCATGTAATGCAATTCTAATTTTACCGCGTTTCTTCAACTCGTTTAAGAGCGTAACGGTCTCTTCACGAGAAACACCTTGAGTGACAGCGCTATCTAGGGCATCGGCCCACTTAAATGCATTAATGTGTTTTTCAAACGTTTTGAGTTTCTTAGAAGAATGGGAGCTCGAAACAACGACCTGCTCATCATCTTCTCCGTGATAGTCTGCACCTCTGGTGATACGTGCGTAAGCACTTGATTTTTTAGCCTTTTCAGATCCTGATTTCGCCTCCAATTTCCTTGTTCTGATCGATAATAAACCTGAAGTGAGACCTGTGGTGAAATGCTTGAAGTTTGGCGACACCGCCGAGCACAAGACACCACCGGACTCGAACTTCCAGCCGAACTTGACGTCCCAGTTTGTGCTTGTGTAATCAAAGATTTTGACATGACCATCTAGCGACCCTACGAGAAGACCGTGGTCTCCTGTGTTGTGTAAAGTAGTTGCAGTCTTGGTAAAGTTGTTGAACTCATGGATTTGCAGGCCACGGGATAGGTCCCAGACCTTCACTTGAGGACCGCCTGCGGAAACAAGGGTAGTTGGAGATAAAGCTAAAACATCCTCTACAGGGTTATTGTTGTTGAACTTGGCTACTAGCAGCAGCAGTCTGGTATCAAAGATTCTGACGAACCCATCGTAGCAGCCGGTGGTGACCAAGTTGGGGTTTCCAGGAATGAAATTGACGCTTCTGATGTAATCTCCGTGGTAAGCGTGGTCGAATTGAGTTATTGGCCCTGAGCTTGCGTCGGAGATGTCGTAAAGTCTGAGGGATCGATCGTCTGAACCAGTCACCAATTGATTGCCTATGGTAGGATGAAATTTAGCGACGTGTGTGGGGTGAGACGATGGTTGGAGACTTATAAGCAAACTTCTAGGCTGGTAGGCGTCGAATATAGTGACGAGGCCCAGAGCATCGGCGGCCACAAGAAGCTTACCGTCGTATCTGTACTCACCCGAGTACACAGTGTCCTTGAATCTAGAAAAAGTTTTGATCACCTGGCGAGTCTTGGACGAAAACACCTGGATTCTAGTAGAAGAAGTGACGGCGAAATCATGCGGAGAGACTGGATTGAAGTGAATATGCGTGATGGGGTAGTTTTCCTTGATGAGCTGTGGGTTGACGAAACCTTTCCAGTACTTTTGTTCCGGGGTCGTTTTAGCAGGCAAAACGGGATTTCGGCTGAGTTGCACTCTTTGCTTTGTAGACGACATTTTGTGGACAAATGAGGGTCGCTTGAGTATCCAACTTGTGGGTCTGTACTTGGCTAAACCTTTGGCGTGGAGATGAGATGGAATTTTTCGCGCCAAATCAAAGCTAACCATAGAGAGGAAAATATAAGGAGGGAAAAATTGTAGAAAAAGAATGAAAGAAAAATTCAAAAAATTATTTTATAGAATCAGGAAAGTATACGATCCATGGTCTTATATAGGCGATGACTTCGCAGTTCCCTAGTTGTGATGAGCTAGAAGGAAGTGGTCGTCAAACGTCAGACACGTTCAAGTTTCTTCGGTTGTTTTCTTAAAGACTAACTACTTCGCTCTGTTAAACAATTGATTATTTTTTATTTCGTAATTAGCTACCTAGGATCCCGAACGTTATCTTCGATACTTTACTACGCAGATCAAAGGTATGCCGTGAATATTATCTACTGAGGTCTATCTTTTTACATGCCTACTTTCTAGGAGGGTTCCAAACAATCTTTCTGTTCTTGATTGGTTGCCACTTGAACTTCTTCACCCACACAGACAACAAGAACAAAGAAGAGGTGATGATGAGTGCCTTCAAACCCCATTTCTTTCTGTCGTCGTGCTCGGGCTCAGCAGCCCAGTTTAAGAACGTGGTGACATCCTTGGCCATTTGAGACGTGGTGGCTGGAGTGCCGTCCTCGTACTCAACCAAGTCGTCGAACAAGACTCTGCCCATGGCAATGGATCCACCTGGGAAGTATGGGTTGTAGTTAGATCCTGGAGGCAAGACAACACCGGCGGGTGGGTCGTCTGGGTAACCGGTCAACAACGAGAAAAGGTAGTCACAACCACCGTGTCTGGCCTTGACGATCAAAGACAAGTCAGGAGGCAAAGCACCTTGGTTGCCGGCTCTGGCAGCCTGCTCGTTGGGGTAAGGGCTTGGGATGTAGTCGGACAACTTACCAGGACGCTTTCTTGGGTTACCCTCATCATCTGGCTCGTCATCGTACTCCAACTCTTCGGCGAAGGCCTTGGCCTCGGAAGCAGTGTGCGAGACACCAACCAAGTTTCTCCAAGCAATTCTGTCCAAAGAATGGCAGGCGGCACAGACTTCACGGTAGACTTGGAAACCTCTTCTAATGGATGCATGGTCAAAGGTATCGAACATACCGTTGTGGGACCACCCATAAGCAGGAGGATGTAAACCGTGCTCAGCTGCAGTCATGGCGTTAGCGGTCATGGAGTCCTGGTACAAGACGTACGAGGCACCGAGACCGACGGTAGCGGCGGTGGTGGCCATGGCTCTTTGGGCCCATGGAGAGGCGAGTTTAGCAGAAGCTTTGAACATTGTGGATTATCAAAGGACAACTATGTGCGATGCAAGAAAAGAAAGATGAATCTTATTTGGAGGAAAGGATTCACGATTCAAGAGTGTTCAATAAATGCAATTGGGGTTAGTTCAATCACTCAATACGGGACCAGAACAACGGACAGAACAGAAACAGTCGGGCGATGAGGACTTATTCTTGTTGCACGTCAAAAAACACGTAGATCCTAATGGACGATGGCCAGGCTGTTGTAAGTTTCCTTGATGGGATCGTGAAGAACAGACGGTGGGTCGAAAAGTTCAGCTGAGGTGTGAACTATAGCTAAAGTGGAAAAGGCGAGGTGCGATTGGCTGGGCGCCGGGGTTCACGCACGACCATAATAGAAGAGTGCGATAAATAGAGATCCACGAAAAGACAGGTGAATAAAATGTTTGTGAAAATTAGATGGGCTGCGATTTGATTTTATATTTTTGCTTCGCACGTGGGGCAACTTTTTAGATGTGTAGTATGGTGGTAGGGTATCGCCCGGCTCCACATTGGCTGCAAATTATGATGCGATAAATCCGTAGGTCTCAGATCCTGGCAGATGGGCCAACGCGTTAAGAAAGAAAAGGGAAAGGAGATTCGCCAAACCAAATATATGCGCATTTTTGAGTTGTATTTTTAGTACTAGTGCGTTGCTGCTTAGGTCGAGGCTTCTACAGTCTGAAGCCAGGAATAACCAGTTCTTCGGTGAAAGTCTAGATTATTGGAATTGTTAATTTGAAAAGTCTTAGAAGCGATATCACCTATAACCAGCAAGAGACTCCGCTCTGTTTTGCGAAAAATTAAAGAAAGTGTTTCCTACAATGGATCCAACAAATAAACAGATGACTTGTGTCAGCGTTTACTCGTAGTGCTCCCGGGAGCCTAGAGGCTTACGAAAATGTCAACATCCTTACATCTTCGGCCAAGGCCATATGAAGACTCATGCGATCGATGGCTGTTTTGTTAGTAACATGTTCGATCGCTTCATGTAGTTGTTAGTTGATTTCAGTTGTGACCTTGACCGAAGTCGGTGGCCACATCATGACGATAACGCAATAAGTATAATCATATGCGAAGAGGAACATACCATAGAACCTGTTTGAGTCTTTCCCAAGAAAGAAGAACCTGTTTAGTTACTGGAGAACGCAACCACCTCGAAATATATAGTGGTTCAGGCACGACTACGAACATTAGGGCTTGGGACCAAATAGCATTTGCAGCCATAGTGCATTCTTGTAGGTTAAAAAACCTTGGGGAATTCCATAGTGCATTTTTGTAGATTCAAAAACCTTGGGGCATTACATTTTGCTTCTTTTACAAGGCTGAATTGTGAACCTCGAAGGATTAGTATCGAACATCGAAATCGGTACTTTCTACGAACCTGAAGCTGCAAACTCAGATTGATAGGACTCATTTATTATTCTTAAGTGGCGAGAGCCGGAGATTAAATCTAGTTCCAACGTAGCAGCTTGCAATCACGAGGCTGCTAGTGGAGTCTCAGTTATCTCTTATGCGTCTGTTAACCTTCAAAGGACTGGGCCACTAAATCTCAGCCGTAGTCGTGAAGATGGCTAATTGAAATGTAGAAATTCAATAGGGCCCTTTTTCGAGCGCCAGTTGATACATCGTCATCGCAAAAATAGACAATTGAGAATGGATCGTTTAAAGATCTAAAGAAGCATCTTCACAGAACATTTCGATAGTTGCATGCGATGGAGTGCGTTAAGTTTATCAATGCATCAATTTTACTGAGTTTCACAGGTTCTTCCGTTGATACATGGTCTCCGCTGTAATTGATCGATGATCCCAAAATACCTTCTTGCGTACTACCGTGACTTTCATCGTCATTCCCACGAGTCGATGCCCTGACATTTTCCTCTTTGGTGAGCAGCCACTCTTTCTGATCGGCTTTCCAGGACTTTTGACTAGGAATCGCCGCCTTCATATACGAACACCATTCCTCCACGCTGCCTTTATCCTTTACCTGCGGCGATTCGCAGAGAAGGCGAGCGTAGACGTGCGGTATGAGGAAAGTTTTGGAGGATTCCGCGGACGTAGCGCCAAAGTGATCGGGTGCAAACTCGGAGTCAATGTCCATTTGCGAGGTTTGAGCTGCAACAGGCTCCAAAAAACTTTTATAACCCAACCTGTACAAGGTTAGGAAACTATCCCATACATAGGTACTGTCAGCGCATATAGGTATGATAGCATCCAGTTTGATCACGCCAACCTCTACTATTCTATCTATGTAATTGATACTGACCTCAGACGTTAAGCCGCTGTTAGCCATCCCAAGCAATAGATTTTCCAAGCTATCGTCGTCTTCAATTCCTAACCTCCGCTTTAAATAATCAAATGTAATTGCCTTGGAAGCCTTTAAGTAATTCATCAAAACCTTGATTTTGAGATTCTGCAATACTTGCTTCTCGGCAACTTGAAATAACCGATCCTGAAGAAGCGAGTCATTTGTGTTCTTCATATCGTGAAGCACATTATAGAACTCATCCAAGTCTCGATTCTCATAGGCAGCTATTAACAGAATGAGATTACTGTACTCTGGAAGCTGAGAATAAGATTGAGTTTCTTGTGATTCGAAGGGATTAACTTCGCTATCGGTTAGCAACGAGCATAGGCCCAAATACTTCAAGATCTTTTTCTTTGACGAGGAGCCAGCCTCATCATAATTCTTAAAGGACTCATAGAATTCTAACCGCGCCTTCTCATACTGACCTCTGTGAAAATGAACGGTTGCTCCGCATTCTCTGATGACACCCATGACTCTGGGATGGGTGATGGCGCTCGTGGCCAGAATGCTTCTACGGTAGAACAGAGTTAGCTGTGCTATGTCACAGCCTACATGCATCGAATACTCAATTTCCGCTGCCAACACGTCGAGTGCAAAAGAGTTGCGCGTCAGTTCTGACACTCTCGCAAGTTGGTCCGTGATGGAATCCAACAAACAGCGAGCAGATTCTAAGCCATTGGCTTCAAGCAAGTTGTCGAAACGATTAATGTTGATCCGTAGCCATAGGCGGTGGCCCGATATTCCGGACACCACGGAGTCCTGTAGCTTATTAACGATGATATCGTACATTTCGCTGACAAACCCTCTGTCTGAACAATTCATGTACCTCAGCAAAAGCTTGTTGATCGAGTCTTCAGCATAGTTGCCATTGAGCTCGGGGAGCATCCCAATTAGGAGAGCGATGTAGCGTAGGGTCTCAGAATAGTTCTTCTGATAGTAGCGAATCTTAGCGAGTTGCTTACAACTCTTGAACGACCACTCGACTTCTCTGTCGTCGCCGCTGGCTGCAGCCAAAGCTTCAAACTTTTCAATTGCGCTTTCGAGGGAGTCATCTTTGAGGCTCTTGGCGTTATAGTATTGGTGTTCCTACCTAGTTAGTTCAAGGCCACTTGAACAGAAACAAAGTTGACATACCGCACTTTCTTGACCGTGAGAGATCACTTCGGACACTTCCGCATCGTCGTCATCTTCGAACTCGAATTCGTAGGACTCCTCCGATAGGTACTCGTCTTCGTCAGACATGGTGAGAGTAGTAGTGTGGAGAGAGCACTGGGGATGCTCAACTCCAACGACATTGCGAAGAGTAGAAAAACTGAATTTTACAGATGGATTATTGGCACGAAACTCAGCTGGATTTTGCCATGATTTTTGCAACTATTGAAGATCAGGGCTGCAAGTTTTGATGGACATTTGCAGACGCTTGAACCATCAACACTAACCCAAAAACGAGCGAAAACAGTAGACTACCAAACCTTTTGATACTGACGTGGCCAACTCCCCAACGTGACATCCACGCTTTCTGCCACACGAGATTCAGACGATTAGCATGATGATTGTCACATTTCCGCTACGTTCATGCATGAAATGAGAGACAATGGCTACATATTCCGCCCGAAGAAGCGTCTATGACAGACGTAGGACGAACGTCGGCGACTCGGCTCCCTCCAAGGCAATCTTCAGCCACATCACCGCCTTCTGATGTCACTAAGCTACACAGTTTGCATTCATCTTGACACTTTGACACATGCGCCAGGCACCGCGGAACAATAGACGGCCAGAACACCAAGAGGCGAATTTGTTCGTGCACCCAGCTATATGTAGCCTTTTTTCTTGACAGCCTGCTGTAGCAAATTTATGCCGTTCACTGAAGAGTTGCATTTTCAGTGGACCAGGACGCCTGCATAGTAGCCGCTGCGGCGTTGAGAGTCTAGACCCTGCTGCTACTAGGTTGAGCCACTCCGTTGGCGCTTTGAAAGATCTGCCTTTGGCACAGCTGCATCAAAAGGTGCTCAGCCATGGTGTCCCAGATGTCGCTTTTCTGCAGTTGTGTCTGGACCGCGCAGCTGCCTTGTGTTGCCGAAAACGGTACCAAGTAGTTATTGGCCCCGACCAACGGACTTACCACCGGTGAATCTGGCTATACAAGATTGAGGGGAGGAGCCGTTTCTGTCTTGTGTCAGGTCAATACGAGAAGCCCTGTTCAACTTTGTTTCGGTGCCGTACAGGTCCTCAAACCTAACCGGGGCAATGTGCACGACGACAGGGCTTTACGGCAAAACCTCTGGCATCGAACTGGCCCCGACCCAAACGGTTTCTGATGTGGACCTGAACATGACAAAGGCACTTCTTGAGCGCGTTACCCGAGCTTTGGTTTTTCTGCGGGCCGCGGCTGAACTGGCCGCTCACCTGCCTGATAGACACTCCTGCAGTAACTACGATCAGCCGTTGAAAAGTCAGGGATACTCTGCACAGAATCTGCTCCTTTCGAAGATTATATGAAAACCGAATGTGTTTTACCGACTTTCGGCTGTCAAGTGTGACGTACGGTTTGAGCGCTGGTCGCCGTTTGGAGACCTGGCGAACGAACCATTTGAGACTCAAGCACCACAAGACCCGTTTAGGCTGGCCGCGGCTCGCTCATGGACGCCCATGAATCAAGTAGCCTTGCATTGCAAATTCGTCGTTTTTGAGTTAGTTGGATGAACACCGCCGACCGTTTGCAAGGTAAAACCAAGAAACTCATCAATTGAGCGAGTACTTGGTTGATAAGCAACTCAGATCAATCAAGCGTTGCATCGTTTGTGAAGCAAGCTCTTCTTGTGCTCATTACTTTCTACGTGTTTTGTGCTCATTACTGTCTACGTGCTTCATTCTTGTCTCGTAATTGATGTAGAACGAACGGCTCCGAATTAGCCTATGCCCTTAGATAACGATAAAGATCGCGCGGGACGCGAGCGTCTCCACATTGCTTATCTGGGAAGCCTCAAGCTTCCTCGCCAATTTTACTTGACCGATAATGATTATGCTTTGACGCCGTCTTGACTCACTTCGGCTCTGTGACGACTGCGTCAGAAATCGAAGCATCGGTGCACGACAGGTCCCGCAGAGACAATAGCCCCCTTGAATCTCGCAAAATGCAATTTGTCGTCTCTCTGAGGGGATGGACCAAATTGCGTTGTGCCCTCCAATACGAGCGGCTAAAGCTGCTTTGTCTCCTTTACTGTCGTTTTTTTACACACAAGCGGGGATCTTCTAGCGTTGATCTCGTAATGATGATCTACTCCTTTTCTTGGTTAGTGTTTGCAGTGTCTAGACAACAGTCCCCTTTCCTACTATGCCGCGATGCATCCCACGACTGCACACACCCGATGTCCACTACGAAGCGTCCTGCACATTGTCGGTTTTGCCGTGAAACTCTATCATTGCAGAACGTCATGTGGTCTTCAAACAATGCAATGTGTAGGCTGTCTGCAGAAGAGGAGGCAATACACAAGCCTACACCGTTATACCGGAATGTACAGGCAAACATAGGTACAGCCTCGTATATACATGACTTCGCGGATAAAGACGGCCATGTACAGGACGTCCGGTGTCTCGAATGGGGGTAGTAAAGGCAAAATCCAAGGGTGCAGGAGGGCCGCTCGCAACCATGCAGGATATCATGCACTCAACGGTAGGATCCCTGGTGACAATCGTGGTAACGGGAATCTGTCTATGTCTTATGCGGC
Source organism: Australozyma touchengensis (assembly GCA_030566735.1). Taxonomy (NCBI): domain Eukaryota; kingdom Fungi; phylum Ascomycota; class Pichiomycetes; order Serinales; family Metschnikowiaceae; genus Australozyma; species Australozyma touchengensis. The sequence continues at coordinate 28,568 of JAKUAS010000007.1, read as the reverse complement.
AGTCTGGAATTCACTTCTTCCCTACGTACACTTTTCTTTATAAACCCAGATCCCTGGCCCGTCCTCCTCGCCATCACCTACCCCTACTTTTTCCATCGGCCATTCTTCTTTGATTTGACTTTTGAGACTCCCTATCTTCCACACATTTTCATCGGTCCTCATCACTGTGAGCTTCTGAACTTCTTTTTCCGCCCCTACCACACAAAGCCTACGAGGATAAAGAGGTCCTAAAAAGCTGTTATATTCCTACTCCTCTCTCATACCCAATTCCTCTCTCATTACTTTGGGCTGCGAAAAGCTTGTGTTTACCTGACGCTGTCGACGTCCATTTGTCAGACCTATAAACAAACAGCATCACTCAACCAAAACGGGGTCCGATAGTCCATCTCCATCGTCCCAAACGTTGTTCTTAAGTCACAAACGCATTCCACGGTAGCAGATATCATGACTGGCTTGGGCATCGTTCTAGAGGAGACCGACTCGCCCGTCATCCTACGAAAGGGATTCCAAGACTCAGACCTCTCTGTGGAGAGTGAAGCGCTCCTTCCGCCCCTTCTACACGAACTAGATGCTCCAGGAAAGCCATTGCCGCTTTTAGGGCTCGGAGGGGCCGCTGTTCTGCTTCCGCCATCTCTAGTGTCGCCTTCAGAAGGTGGCCTCCATCCCATCGACTCGGGAGCGTCCGAAGTCAACCCAGAGCTCCAGTCGCTAGTCGTTCCTACCGGATTCACGTCCGAGTGCTCAGAAATCGAGTTCGACTCCAAATTGTTGGCGTTCCCCACCATAGAACCTCCGACGCCAGCACTGGCTACGTTTCTGTCTCTACTGACATCTCTGAGCGCACAACCTCCCCAGCAGGCTGGAAGCACAACCTCTTCTCCTTTGAGTAGACTCAAGAGTTTGAAGAAGGGAATCAGAAAGCTTTCGCTCTCAAGAATGAGTTCCTCCATGTCTTTGTCTGCGTCATCCCCTGCCCTCCCTATAGAGCTGGTCTCTCTGTCAGCACGTCCCAGCATGTCTCCAGTGCAAGCAGAGTTCCACCACGAGGTTTCCTCCCAATCTTCTCATTGCGACAGCTCGCCCATGAGTAGTTACAGTGGACTGGGCATGCGCAACGCATCTTGCTCATGTCCACCTTTATACACCAAACAGGGCAACTGCGTCGATTGCATTCACCAGGGCCACGCTGCGAACATGCCCCAATCGGCTATCAGCCTGGGAAAGGTCAGAAGAAGGACCCTTTCGCAGTCGAACTGGACAAGCAACGGAGCGCCTCTTCCCCTGCCTATCATCACGCTCTCAGACAATTTGCCTTCTAGCAGCGAGAATTTGAGCTCTGTAGACCAGAGCTTTTTCGGCACTTTTAGCCGCTCGCCACTGTCCACAAACACGTTTAGTGGCGAGTCTGCGCTGCACAGTTCCGAGGATATCGGCGGTGCGCTTTCCAAACTCAAAACCCCGGAGGACTTGATAGATTACCTGATATATCTAAGCGAGCACAAAAAGTCTGTTGAAGATGCTTTCGCTGTGGCCAAAGATCGCTTGTTAAGCTCTGGCTGGTGCTCAAGACATGACTTCGAAAACCTAAATTTACAGAGAGACGTCTCTCTTAGTCAGATTGATACTAAGTTGCTACAGATTGAAGAAAAGTTGAATTCGGAATTCCAGGTCTCAATGCTTAACAACATCGATGTCCAATCCAAGCAGAACGCAAGCAAGCCTGAGACAGTAAGGGAGCCCTTATCTCCGAGTCTCAAGGTTTTAGAGAAAAAATTTATTCTGTTTTCATTGGAGCAACAGGCACTTCGTTCGAATTGATTCGAAGGCTATTCGCAGCTACTCGACGTCATCGGCACCGAGGACGCTTTACAGGGAAGGGTCTAGGCTCATGGGTCAAAGGAAGTAATATATATTTATAGAAAATGCAAATTCGTGCACGAACAGAAGTGGTAGAAAATTCAAAGAAGAGGTTTGCTGGCCTCTATTTTGTCTTAATAATTACAGAATACGAATAGGAGGTGAGGTGACCTGATAAACTATTCTTTAATGGTCCTACACTTAGGCAACTCGATCCCAAATATTTAAGAGGACATGCATTGCAGCATGCACGATCGCGTAAGTGTGGTTAAGGTTGGGAGAATACGGTTTGGAATGTAACCAGTCAACGCTTCCGGCGTCGTGTGAAAAGTGACGGTGGAGATGGCAACTATAGGGCAATCCTTTTGGATACGAAACGAGCTGCAATACATGAGGGTTTGGTGCACCTTTACGATGCGCCCTGCAACGCATTGTAAAGGATCATCGATGACGGCTTGTCTCCATGCGGTAGTGAGGCGTCAAAATAAAGCCGCATGGTTAGCAACATTCTTAATGGGACCAGCACTTTCTTCAGAACAAGGCTCAACAGATCGCAAATGCAAATTTGATTTTGTGCACTTGTCTATTGCGAGAATTCTACCGTCACGGCGGCTTTTGGAGCATTTTTTATCGGCGGCGTGTGTTCATTAGGCAACATACTGGGCTAGGGTAATGTTTCCCCTTTTCGGAAAAAACTAGAAGCCCCTATGATTGGATCGTAAAGTCTTCGTGAACTCATAACGTTTCCTTCAAAGCGGAGGACTGGACAAGAAAAGAAAAAATGAGAGTAACTTGAGCCTAGTTTTTGAGCCTGTGAGTAGACAACGGAGTGTTCGTGTTCCTACGGACCATGCATGCATCACCCTATTTGGCCCCTTTCAGACTTTGATGCAGATCCAGGTCGAATTTCCACCCAAAAGGTCTTCAGCCACGCCAGATCTGTTCCACTAAGCGCATGGGCGGGTGTGGCTCTTCACCTTTTCGACTTGATGCCCAGACACAATCCCGTATTTGGCTGTCGTTATTAGTATAGTGGTCAGAAGCAGATGAGGCTGCATAGCGAACCTGGACATCACCTCCGTGAAGACTATGAGCGGAGTCAAGGAACGATGTCGAATATCCACTAAAACACCTATAAAACAAAAAAAGGATCCAGTTCATAAGCAAACATGCAAGAACATCTAGGGGACTACATAGCAGCTTAATTTTCGAATGTCGATGGTTCCCAGTTCGGGTCCAGAAGTTCTACAAGTTCAGTGAAAAGTCGCTCTTCATGCGCTTGCACGGAACTGAGGGAATGCTAGGACGCCGAAAGATTTGAAGAAATAGCCCGAGAGAAGCACCTTCGCAACGCACAACTCCATTCTTTCGTACCTCGTCGGCCAGAGGAGTAAGCTGTTCCGAACACGCAGAATCCAAACTGCCCACGGAAAGGGCAACATAGTATGAGACGTAAACGGATATCCATCTAGCTACTCTTTCCCCTCCACTCGCTCAATGATTTAAGCGGTACAGTGAATGAGTAGCATCTCGTTGAAGAGGTTGAACCACGAAATTTTGCACCTTATATAGCCCCGCGTGGTCACGTGAGCCAATAGGGCTGAAGGATTGTCCCGTTTGCAGCAACAAACCTAGGTAAAAAAGTAATAGGTATTTCTGACTGTGTATTATGACGGAGTAGTCTAAAACTACTGTTACTGCGCTGCTGCAAGTCGCTTTCACGTAGATCAATGCCCTCGCCGTATCTCGTCCGATCGAAAGAAGCTACAATTTCAAAGCATCTTTATCTATCGATAGAAGCTTCAATTTCAAAGGATCTTTATCGGCGCTTATGTGGTATGATTACCAAGAATACACTTTTTGCGCGGATAGTTTCAAAGACTCCGATTCCGAAGATGCTGCGTCCTCAGACTCTACCTCATTGTAAATGCTTTCTATTTCGTCAAGCGTCGAGGTCAGCGCAAGAATGCCCGTGAGCTCTTCACTCCCTTCATGATTATTGAAGGAAGGGTTCAAACCCTTTGTCATTTCGCCAACTAACAACGAACGAGAATCCGACGCGCCTTTCAAGCTCTCAATGTATAGAAACTGATACATAATATAAACAAAGTCTCCGTGTTGGCCCCGATCAAGAGCAATTTCTCCTAGGCTGCTTAAGTTGTCAAGATAGTTGTAACTTGTCTCAGTCGAAATCCCGTAGAGCCCTATCAATGGGAAGCCATACAACTCTAATTCATAGCTGGACGTATCAAACCAGACAGTGCCCTTACTTCCATCATCCCTTTCTACTTCACCAGAGACGAGCGCGCTGAGCGCTTGGTCATAGTATTTCTCTGTTATCAATGAGGCAAAGTCTGGCGCCCGAATGGGATACGCCTTCGGCAACAAAAAGAATGAGAAACCGACGAGAACCAGCAAAAGCATTTATGATCAAGATATTAGCGAGGGGGAATCTGCGATTGGGGCCTTGTGTCAGTGTTAGCTGTGTGGCTAGTCTGCCATAACATTCTTCCGCTTTGACTCTAAAGTTCGTTTATGCTGGACCGATAGACTCCAAGTAAACACTAGCAAATGAAACCAAGAAAAATTTTGGTCACACTGCGTTCTGATGATACACGTTCTAGAATCCCTACGACTGATAGACCAAAAAACTACGTGAAGTCGTAATATGCATCACTATAGTCCCTCAAGGGAGCAAAAGAATTTTACGGCCTACTTTACTTAGGTCGGCGTGTTTACATATGAGCGCTGTTGAAACCTTCTGTCACTCTCCTAACTTCCCAAAAAAAAATAAATGTCATTTCATCATCAAAAAAAATTAACTCAAATAATTGACTCTCGCTGACTGCTATTATTTCTTTCGCTCGATCTGCTTAAATTTTACTCCAATGCTTGGACGCAGCTTATCCCTCACAGCGCATCCTTCAGAGGATAGGCTGAAGAAGAGAGTCATGGCACGGGTGCTATGGAACTCGGACATCGATGTCTACAATTCTAAAGTAATGCCATTGCCAGTGGCAAGAAGCATTTCGTCACATCTTGATATTCCAGAGCTTCTTCGATTCGCGTCGGTGTCTAAGAACGCTAACCGTGCCGCGTCAGATCCCAAATTATGGGTAAAAAAGCTACAGCTAATGGGTGTTTGGGATACTGCCGAGGAAATTGATCTGGGAGACATCAAGGATTGCAACTTCGACCATTTCAATGACCCGTTGATGTGTCTCTCCCGTATATATAAGGTCCCCAAGTTAGCCAAGGTCCAACTTCTCCATATTCGACGCTGCCTCGACGTATACTATAAGGATCTTCAGTCTAATTTGGCATTTGATCGACTAAAGGTCTTCAAGAATTTTCTTTCGCCCGAAGACCAGGCGCGAATATTGTCCAACCTCCTCAAGTTTAACGCAATAGACGTTGACCAGACTTCACGCACGCTAGTGCGACAGAAAGTGACGGATCTATTGGAGATCTTTGAAAATGCATTGTTGAAGGAGCTTGAAATTCATTTTGATATACAAGATTACGAGAAAACGGGACAATTCGTTAGGATCTTGATCGACCTCCAAAATGACCAGACACTCATCAACTTCTTTTTGCAGAAGATATGCTACGACAACGAAAACATCCGATTTCTTAACTCCGAGATTTTTTCGCCAGATCTGTTTTTCATAGCCACAGAAAATCCTTCGATAGATGTGCCTGACCAAGCTACAGATGAAAGCGCCACGGCAAAGGATGAGGCGATCGGTTATCTGGTGAATCAGGAAAAGGCAGTAGAATTCATAACAGAGCTAGCCAACGTGTTCAATGAGCTCGCGGAAATAATTGATCTCATTTTCCCGCAGTCGATACCTATGATGTACAAAATTAGCGAGGAACTAATAACAAACCAATTAATGGAAATCATACACGTCCTTACGAACACAGCCAAACAAAAAGGGCTCTTTTTGGCAATGGCGCCTCTTTTGTATAGATTGCTCACTGTCCGCTACATTGATATGCTAAACCCTTGCAAGAACGTAGGCGAACTGTACATCAGTCTATTGAGAGGACTCATTGACGTGTCTTACGAATCGTATGCATCCGAATATATTAATGAAGAGAAGTTGCTGTTGAAACAGTTCTGCGATGAGCGCGTCATGCTGTGGAAAAAGCAAGTCGAACAGAAAGAAGCGGAAACATCGCAAAATATCTTAAGCAAAGTCAAGGTCGAGTCAAAGAGCGACTTTTTGACTAATTTCAGGAAGGTCTTTACAATTGCAAGTAGTGTTGATAAGGCAGACATAAGTGTTGAACCGGAATCGAATTTTTCTGAGGTCGAGGCTAAGGCTCAGATTCTAGCCGAAAACATTAAATTGATCAATAAGGTTTTCAGTGCCAATATGACGCTCGAAATACTAAAGCAGGCGAGATCTTCGCTGGAAGGTCTTTTGACATTTCAAAACTTCAGCATTAACTCCGTGGAGGTTGAAGTTTACTCGACAATTCAGGAGGAGTTTATCGCCATTCTTGACGTATTGGGTTCCGAGCACTTAAGAACTGGTTTCGATCGTGCCCTTAAATATTTGAAAGACTACAATCCGAAGAGTCTTGGCGAGGATAACTCAGATCCTTCAAAGGCTAGTGTTATTGATCCTTTGGTGGTTTTCTTCGAGCTGATCAACACAGCGGATTTAATCGTGCAAATGTTGGATATTTTTTACAAGGAGGAGATCATCAACAAAAACGTTGTGCGCCATGAGAATTCCATTTTGAATCCGTCGCTTCAAGCAAAGCGTAATCTTGAGGCCATGGTGGACAAGTACGTAGCGGATGGCTTAAACATTGGTATCGACGTTTTATTCGGCGAAATCGATACTGTTCTTTCGTCGCAAATTCATGAATCAGCATACTGTGTGAAAGGGACTATGTCTGATGGGCCAACGCCGGCAGCCACACAAGCAGTGTCGATTTTGGAACAGAACATAGATCTTCTAGTTGATTCCGCTGACAAATCAGTCGTGGAAATTTTCCAGCAAGAGGTTGCCGAAAGATTCTTCCAGGTGATTGTCAAGCTGATGAAGCAGTCCACGGTTTCTGAACAGGGTGCGGTGACCTTGATTTTCGACTTGAACTTGTACTATGATTTTGTCACGAAACACATTAAAAGTAATAAGCGAATGGTTTATCCGCTCTTTGAAGCTTTGAAAAAGGTCGGAACTATCTATTTAATTAGTGGAGAGGACTCGAAGGCCATTGGCCAACTAGTCAGTGATTTATCCAAATTCAACGGAATTTTCAGCCAGGAAGAAATCTACGAATTCGTTCAACGAAGAGAAGATTGGCCAGTGATCAAAAAGCATGTTGAAAAAGTGATGTATGGCTTGAGTCTCGCAGACTGTACGATTATGTAGTCACTGGTTGAATTATACGAAAGTAATAAGACGATACGAGAGTAAGGTGTTTTTAATAATCATTATTTCTTTGTTTTTTTTACTCGATAACAAATAAATTTTTTGGGAATGGTGCAAATTTGGTTAGATTGATAAGTCTCATCTCATGCAGGTGATTGCCTCTACAAACTCCTCCAAACCGAAAGAATAATGCCGTTTCCGAGGCGACTAAGAGTTTCACAACCAAATCTCAAATACCCCAAGTTCTACCGACAGCGTTTATCTTTTTCAAGCGTCTCCCATGTACATATCACCCGAGCTTTGACCACAACCACTCAAACTCATCGCTCACCTTTACACGAAACCTCCACTTCTTCATTTGCAATTGATACAGGAAAAGGTCTTATTGATCCTATAAGCCGTCTTAATGCTGTAAATGATATTATTATAGACCAGTCCACTTCCTTAAGCAAGAAGTGCTCACACATAGTGGATCTATATACGGTTCACAATGCAGACTTCATTGATGATCTCAAAGAAGTCGAAGAGATGGGGAAAAGGCAATCAAACAAAGAAGACACGTACGAGAGCTCCCTTTCATACAATGATGAAGCTATCAGCAATCGCCTCGCCTGTGAGATAAAGGACTGGCTCTTGAGTGCCTCAAGTCTATCTACTAGTGCACTTGCAATGATTCTAGCTCTGATCCTAGATAGGATAGTGAAGGGTGAGCTACTTGTTTCATGTGAAATGCTCCAACTCTTATCGGAAAGCCGCCAAAATACTAAATCACAACACACTGGCATTGAGGAGTTATACGAGTTCTTGAGCACCGAGCCTCAGTTAACTCCAGACCAGAGAAGAAAGATCGAGACTAGATTGGGCGAAACTTGCATCTTACTCGCTGTCGCTTCTGGAAGACCCATTCTAGCGACTCTGCTTCTCTTCAGTAGCAGATCTCAACTCTCCATTAGCCAAACGACAGTTGAAAAGATTCTCTTGGCATTAAGCGCAAGTCATCCTTTAAAGTCAAATTATAATAACTATGCGATCTTGAAGGTACTTAATACAATGTGCGACATGAATCTCGAGCCTGGCTTCTATTTGCGCCTTATCACAAATGTATCTCAAGGTGCTAACGATCCATTCTTCCCTAATATTTTATTTCTCCATGCACTTAAACTGTTCAACTTTTTAAGCAATACGTTTACTGAAAATATTGACTCCCTCAGGCATTTAATCCACATCAATCTTGAGCATGGCAATACGTCTAGAGCATTAATGATTTGGAAGCTTTGCTACAAGCATGACTCAGAATTTGCTTTAAGAAACATAAGTATATTCAAGAGACTTTTTGCTGCTGCCGATAAATCTACACAATCAAACCTTTTAAAAGAGTACTTTCCCTCTGAACTCCAAAACCATCCTAGCATCTTCGACTCGATTTTGTCCTTTTACGGACAAAATCCTGAAACAACCTCAAAGTTTTCTAATCTTGCAAAATCGATTACCCCGCCCATAAGTCGCTCGTTACTTTCCTCCTTGCTTGCATCCTTTCTAGTTCAACGAAGAACAAAAGAGGTGAAACAGTTGACCAAAGCGATCAACAATTCGCAAGGCGGCTTACTTCCAGCCGAGCTCAATGCTATGATAGAAGAGCTTTTGAAGAACTCTGATTTATCAGAGGCAATTAGGATTGTGGTGTACTATAATGTTCTGGTATCCAAACAGGGGCTTGTAAGAATTGCAGATTACCTATTGAGCAAAGATTTAGATGGAGTAGTTGTTGATCTTGAGCCTGAGGATCCCCTCAACGAAGTTTTGAAAGATTATGTTCCTCAGGAAGATTCGATGAATGATTCAGAACTTTCCAATGACGCGCAACTACCAAACCTAAAGAACCATGCCATTTTGAACTTTGTGGGAACAGAGCTATCAAGACTTGAAAATGATCGCGCTTTGTGCGATTTCACTGTTGTGCTTACAAAATACTTATCACAAAAGTATGGTAGCGGAGTTGGTCGAAGGCTCTTTATGAACAGAGATAGAGAAAGAGCGCAAGGATTCACATTTGATTTCGTGAGGTTTGGACTTCCAAAAATATTCGCTTCAAATTTAAGAATAGATCGTCGCAATCGCCTTGCATGCATTGGAGCCATTCTTTCTCAAGCAAAACAAGAGAAGGATCGCATCTCCATCGAATGGTGTATCGCAGAATTCCGCAAGTCTGGACTTCTAGTAGAGGACATCATCGATACTTATTTAAACGAAATTTCATAGCTGCATCTTCCATATACGACCTGAATGAGAATTTATTGTATGTGTTAATCATTTTGTCAATTATGTACTTATGAGGTTGACTGCCTCTAGTTTTCTACTAACCGTAGTGATTATTGTGATGAGTAGCCTGTGCTGTCTCCCAGAGCTGTTCGAATGTACGTTATTCCATTTATCTCCTCTTCTTGGTGAAAACTTTACCACCCTTCTGCACCTCCGTTACATTTTGGCCCATCATCTCCAAAAGACTGTCGACCGTCTTCTTTGATTTGTCGCCCTCTTCTTCAAACTGTGCGAACTTCTCTTTAAACTTGCTGACCTTTCCTGTGGCATCTACATCTGCAGCCTCAACATCACTGTGAGGATTCCACAATGGGTGGTTCCGTTGGTCCACGACCATCCTCATTTCATCTCTTGGAGCCTGGGATCTTCTGCGAATGACAGAGCCATCACTCAACTCCACTAGCGTGTCAAACTGATGGAATATGGCAGGTCTGGCCTTACCCATCTTTATCTTGGTTCTGATTCTCTTTGTGGAAAGATGGACTTCGTTCGCCATGGCCACTTTGTTAGAAGCTGCACGAACACAGGTAATCTGGCTAGCCTTCAATTTCAGTAGCATTTGTGTCTTCATGGCCAACATTATGTGGAGCAGTTAAGGGAAGTTTTTCAGTTGATGTGCGTGCAGATAAGTCACTTGAAAGATAAATTGTAAAACACCGAGAAAAAATGGACGGATACCGATTTCTGTCTCCTTTGAAAATATAATTCAATCCTCTAAAATATGGGATCTCCCTGGTTGCTGCGTTTACTGTTTTGGTTTCTGAGTTACTTACTCGAACGACTACATGGTATTCCTGGTAGTCCTCAATTTCTGCGGTAAGCGGCCATTTTCTATCTTTTCTCTAATTTGTATGATTTCTTTTAGGATCTTCGATTGAGGTTCGATCTTGGAACGGCGCGTAGACTTAGCTTACTAATTCTGCTAGGAAGAAACCATGGAAGCCAGGGCGCAAATAGGGAGTTCTCGAGAGAAGAAGCCTAGGAGCCATATCCAAGCGACTGAAAGTGATAACTATAACTTTACTAAACTAAGCTACGATCTTGAAAGAAATTAGTATGCCAGAAGCGTATGGGCTGTGAAACCAGAAATCTCGAGTTCCATCACACTAGACCCTAATTGTCCAAGAGACAGAATAAAAAAATAAAGGAAATCAATCTAAACGAAAATCAAAAATGGACAGTGTGTCAGGTATCCAAACTGTTCTTATAGCCTTGTTCGAGTAACCTCGTTTCGTTCTGCACCCGTACACCGCCACTTGTACAGAAGTATCGGAGCTTGAAATACTCTGAAACGAGCCAAACACTTCTTTCAATACGCTACGAATTCTTCATACCCCGGGTAAGATGCCTAGATACACATCGGACCAAGAGAAATTGGTCTTACGAATTCTATCACACCGGCCGCCTCAATACTATGAGATTCTTGGTGTGTCGAAAACAGCCACAGACGGTGAAATCAAGACGTCGTATAGAAAGATAGCTTTGAAGCTTCATCCGGATAAAAATTCGCATCCCCGTGCCAGCGAAGCCTTTCAACTACTCAACGAAGCCTGGGAGGTGTTGGGCGATCCAAGCAAGAAGAACATATTTGATCAGACCGGATCGAATCCATCATCCCGCTTCCAGGGACACCCCGGCGCGGGCTCTTCAAGGGCTTCAGGATTCAATGGTGCGTTTAGAAATACAGGAGGTTTCCAAAGCAGACATCCATTTGAAGAAGAGATATTCAATATGTTCTTTGGTGGTCAACAGCCCGGCGCCACCTTCTCCTTTGGCGGCAACGGGTTTAATTTTCTGCAATTTGGAGAAGGCAATCCATTCGCTCAGTTCCAGCAACAACGACGCGCTCCTCCTCGTAAAAATCGGGCTCAAGAACAGGAGGCTGAGGCTAATACCCTAAAGCAACTCGCCCCTCTTCTAATTTTCTTATTGATAACGCTATTGGCCACATTATTTTCCAATGACTCCGAAGAATACTCTATGTCACCGACTCATAAGTTTTCAGTCAAGAGAGAGACGCCAAAGTACCATATTCCGTTTTACGTCCAGCCCAAGTACACCGCTGACAAGGAAACTCCGAAGCTCCGGAAGCTTGACAGGAAAATTGAAACCGAGATCATCGAGGATAAAAAAACAATGTGTAACCGTGAGCATTTAAGGCGAAATCAAATGATGGAAGATGCTCAAGGATGGTTCTTTACTGACGAGGAAATGTTGAAGAGAGCAAAAGAAATGGCGATGCCCAATTGCAGTGAGTTGAAAGGTCTCGGTATCATTTAATTCTTATTGTGCATGTAGATAGGTGCTGTGTTGTTTTAAAAGCAGCCAAGTGCTAATAAAGAGAAGATGCCTCCAACCAAAGTTGTATTACTCTTAGGGTTGACAAAATGCATAACAACGATGCAGTCAGTCAAAAGATTGTTCTATAACTTCTTCCCGGAGCTTTAATGTTCTAATTAAGCAGTATTCGGTGTCTTACTGTGTATTCTTTTCGAATAGATGCAATTTTTTTTGATCAACGGAGTAGCCAATGTTGGAGCCATAACTTTAAAATTGAACCAAAATTTAAGTTCTTCAAATTTGTTGTCTTTTTATTTTGTCTGTACCTTCTTTCGAAATTTAACTATCACGGTTTGCAAAGAAAGCTCTGTATGCCTTACGGCTATCAGTCCTCGGAGTAGTACCCCACATAATACTCACACATGCACACAGCGAGCCAGGGTATATAATAATGGCAAATCCATCGCAAGAATGAAAACTCTTCTAACTATTAATTGATACGTAATTCAATTACTTACATATTTATCCGAACCTCTCATTGCAGCCAAAGCTCGTGACACTCTTCCATCATGGCGTCCTTAGATAAATCATTTGTAGAACTGTCAGTTTGGAAACCAGACCTCTTCAAGGGAAAGGTCATCTTTGTCACCGGTGGAGCAGGTACAATCTGCCGCGTGCAGACCGAAGCTATGGTTCTTTTGGGAGCCGATGCCGTAATTTTGGGAAGAAACGTTGCCAAAACTGAGAAGGCCGCCGAAGAAATTGCCCAATTGAGACCCGGCGCCAAAGTCTTGGGACTCGGAAATGTCGATGTCAGAAATATCCAATCGTTGGCAGATGCGGTGGCTACCACGGTCTCCAAATTGGGCCGGATTGACTACGTGATTGCAGGTGCAGCAGGTAACTTCTTGTCCGACTTCAACCACCTCTCCTCCAACGCATTCAAATCTGTGATCTCGATTGACTTGTTGGGCTCTTTCAACACTGTCAAAGCGTGCTTTGACCAACTCCGTAAGAATAAGGGTGCTGTGATTTTCGTCTCTGCCACTTTGCACTACTATGGTGTGCCATTCCAGTCTCATGTGGGTGCAGCCAAAGCTGGTATCGACGCTCTTTCGAATTCTCTCGCTGTTGAGCTTGGCCCATTAGGCATTAGATGCAACTGTATTGCACCAGGTGGAATAGAGGGAACTGAGGGTATGTCCAGACTTATGCCTGAGTCCGAGCAAGGCGCCAAAAGAGTTCCTTTGGCTCGCTGGGGAACAACGAGAGATATTGCCGAAGCTACTGTGTATTTGTTCTCGCCAGCGGCATCCTACGTTACTGGAACCATTCAGGTTGTGGACGGCGGGTTCTGGCACTTGGGCAATTTCATGGGCGATTTGTACCCACTGGTGATCATCAACCAAAACAGTACAGAAAACTCCAAATTATGATTATTTTAATGCACCTCATATTGAACCGACTAGAAACCTGCAAGTCAGAATTGTCAAAACGACTTGTAAGCTGTGAGAAACACGTCAATACAATTTTGCTGTTTTGATTGAATAGCTCAATTGATTGGTATTTTTTAAAAAAAATTCTTAATTTGAGCGTGATCATCTGTAGATCAAATATTTAGGGGTCGTGCACCAGTTGACCGCATGTGTGAGTAACTTCCCGAATAATTTCAATCATCGTCCATTGCAACATAATCCAGAAACTCCCACCTCAATGTTTCCTGGAAATCAAAGACCAAACTATCCGCCTCCTCCAGGTGCTCCACAGTATAACTCTAACAACAGCTACAGCCGTCCCGACGGTCCACCGCAATCTTATGGAAACAACAGCAGCGGATCATGGGGACCTCCTCTGGGACCTCCACCGGGTTCGTACTCTCGTCCTCCGGAAGGACCCCCACCGGGCGGCAATAACGGGCCAAACGGCGGCTACAATGGCTATGACTTGAACTCTCCACAATTCAACCAACAACAGCAGATCTACCAACAACAACAAAACCAACAACAAAACAACATGCAGCAAAGTCAGCAGGGCCCAGGCGCCTCTGCTCCAAACAGTTCGTACGACGCCAATGGCAATTATCACCAGACCAATGGACAATTGCAAGTGCCTACTACACCACAAAGTTTCGGACAGAACAGCAACATGACGTTTCAATACTCTAACTGTACTGGTAGAAAAAAAGCACTATTGGTTGGAATCAACTACTTCGGATCTCGTAACGAGTTGAGAGGTTGTATCAATGATATTAAGAACATGAGTCAGTTCTTGAACCAGTACTATGGCTACTCTTACAACGATATGGTCATGTTAACCGATGACCAGCAAGACTATGCGCGTGTCCCTACTCGCCAGAACATCATAAACGCGATGCAATGGCTCGTTCGCGATGCCAGACCAAATGACAGTTACTTCTTCCACATCTCTAGTCACGGAGGTTTAGTGCCAGATCAAAATGGCGACGAAGAAGATGGATTTGACTCCTGTATCTATCCCGTCGACTTTGAAGTTGCAGGTCCAATTATCGACGACGAGATGCACGATATAATGGTCAAGGCATTGCCACCTGGATGCAAGTTAACTGCCTTGTTCGACTGTTGCCATTCGGGCACTGCTCTCGACTTGCCATTCGTATACTCCACGAAGGGTGTTGTGAAGGAACCTAATTTGTGGAAGGACGCAGGCTCTGGTGCTTTGCAAGCCTTCGTAAACTACGAAAGAGGTGATCTCTCCGGCGCTTTCACTGCCGTTTCTGGATTATTCAAAAAGGTCACAAAGTCTAACACCGGGAACCGAGATGCCATCATCCAAAGTAAAATGTCACCTGCAGATGTTGTTTCGCTTTCAGGATGTAAAGACGATCAAACCTCCGCTGACGCTACCGAAGCGGGCCGGAACACTGGTGCTATGAGCTGGGCATTCATCAGCGTTTTGTCGCAAAACTCGAACCAGTCGTACTTGTCCCTTTTGAACAACATGCGGTCTCTTCTTTCTGCAAAGTACTCGCAGAAGCCGCAACTTAGTGCTTCCCACCCACAAGACATGAACATAGCATTCATTCTTTGATCATAAACGGTATAGATTTATAAATGAGTTTTCGGATTCCGAAACGATGCCTTCATATCCCAATTATGGTATTATTCTAAAATCTTATCATGAACGAAATAATAGATGAGACGTGGGACACATCGGGAACCCTTCTAAAAAAATAAATAAAACAAAGATAATAAAAATAAGTCGGCACCTTTAAAAATTGGACACTTTTTGTTATCTCTTACATCCTAATCAGTTTCATGTGTTAAATATAGCTTACCCCATTATTCGCGATGCAAGGCACAAAGTAATCCAACACCAAAATGGCTGACAAGTTTGAAAGACAAAAATCAACCCGCTGGGTGGAGGCTAAAATGCCATCGTATGGTGACGACTGGGGCGTCGACTATAATGATGAACTCGAAGATACTCATGAGGCACACGCAATGCCCGATACAACCAAGGTGCCACCATTACCCACAGCAATCGAAACAGAGGACCTACACGTTAAAAGATCATTAGATTTCGATGAGGTTCACGCCCATCCAAGCACAGAAGAACCACACGTCCCTCTGCTTGTTTTGTCTACAGATAGGGACCCTGACCAAACCTTCAACACAACAACATTCTCAGAAACAACTGAGGAGAGTATCAGACATTCCAGTGGCTCTCAGATGCCTTTAGAGACTGTAATACCCGTTAGCCACACTTCAGAAGATGATCCGTCCGCGCATGGCTTCGACACGTCTCTATCCAGTGATGCTTCTGATAACGATTCCATACAGCAGGAACCGGAAGCACTCAATCTTGGCGCTTCTCGTCAGTCTGACCCTGTCACTCATCCTGCAGACACATTACCAGCTTTCACTCAAGAGCCATTAGTTTTATCAATTGACAGAATGAACCTCAATTCAAACGACGACCTGAGTTCAGATGAAGAAGACGACGTGCAGTCTTCTCCATTGAGGATAAGTCGAGACTACGAACGGACATCTACAACGGATCATAATGAGACCATTGACAGTGCCATCAACGAAGAACTCGAGGAAGACGGCCACCAGAAAGTTCCAACTCATCGTCATAGAGTCAAGACTGAAGCTCTAGATTCCCTAATTAATGATTTGCTGCAATTAGAAAGGCTGTCTCTCGCTTCGCTCAACCTCGAAAAAGAAGAGGAAGAATTTCCCACGACGTCACCACACAGCCAGATATCTCCTGACCTGCAAGAATTGAATTTCGTCGGTACAAACGAGCGATCGTTCAACTTCGAGTCGCCAGCAAGTCTACTACAGAAGCATCATTCGTTTATGTCAGATAATCGAGACAGAAGAGCATCGATTCGAAAAGCCCCACCTCTGGTCGAGTCAGCTACCAATATGGAAGCTCAGGCAACTGAAGAGACAGAACGCGTGGACATTCCAGATGCTAGTGGTGAAGAAATTTACCAAAATGATGACGATTCTCTGGAGGATGAGACTGTTAACGAACCCGAATTGAAATCAGTCGAATCCAACGGCTCTGTGTCAACAGGGAGTCCTTCATTTGACGGGACTAGTCATACCCCAATTAATCCTCCCAACTTAGTTTCGCGCAAAGATTCGACCGTTTCCAGCATGCAATTTTCAATGGGTTCCTGGAGGCCAAACACGAATGTTTACAGAGACAAGTTCGTAAACGACAACGACCTCGAGTCGCAAATGAATATTAGTATGTATAATGAGGGGGAATCTGGTTATAATAAGTTCACTGGAGTGATGCGTCCTGTATCCGGGTACGCCGAGTCCTTTGCCAATTCGAGTTGCATCTCTGTCCCGGACACAATTGAAGCAAACCTCCAGAGCATAAATGAAGTCCAGAGTGATGGTGATGATCCCAGCTTGGAAATAATGTCCATGGCTACCGCCAGAGATACCGCAACAGGACAAAATGTGGGCGGTAATGGCGAGCTAACTCCTTCGATTCTAAGAGAATATCCTTACGGAAAAGGCAAATTCGAAGAGAAGATGTCCGCTGACAACGTTGACGAAAAGGAAGGTGGATCCAGAGAAGATGCACTTTCCAAGTCTGTGCCAGCGCCAGATTCCATCAAAGCATATCCTGTTTCAAATTGGAAAAAGATTATGAGCACTTCTCAGGCAATAGATCGGATTCTGCTCTTGAAAAAAGCCCTTGAAGACGAAGCAGCTTATGACACGGGACTACAGAGTTGGCTCAATGAGGCATTACACAGTACCGAACAGTCCTCTTCCAATATTCAAATAGGGGTTTTGGCTACACAAGCGTATAAGAACGCTGCCCATAACGACTTGAGAAGACACACGTCACTTAGAAGTAAGGTCAGCATGGTAAGAGATAAAATGGATGTGGGAGCCAGTTTCGGAAGACGGTTTTTGAGTAAGGGGAAGAAACTCATGAAAACTGGTTCGGATTAAGTAGTTGGTGTTTTAATTAATATTATCAGTGACTACAAATAATGATATATGTTATTATAAAAGATACATGAAGATCATATAAAAATATACCTGAGGGAATTGGGTAACTACACCTTATCAACCAAAAAGAGCTCCGAGACGGGGAATTGAACCCCGGTCCTCCGCGCGACAAGCGGAGATTCTAGCCACTAAACTATCTCGGATTTATTGGGAGATAAAGAAATGGTGCTTTTATTAATGATGCTGTGTGCGTTTGTCTCTATTGACCTTGACCTAATCAATATCTAGACAACCCTAGTGCGATTCTACAAAAACATCGTACTTTCATGTGAATATTGTGTGGATCCGGAAGGCGATTGTACGTGAATGTCTTCAGTGAAGTTCATTGTCTGTTCCTAGTCCCTCGTGTTTTGAGGGCTCTCTATTTGAGTTTGGCCCTTCTGTGGAGTCTCTGTATTTGTCATAGTTTTACATGTACCCGAAAAAAATAGAGCTATTAAACGAACGAGTTCTTATTCTAAGTTATTTTACTGAAAAGTTTCTCGGTGATCTTAGGCATTCACTACTATATTCCCAAACAAGTCCTTGGGACTTACGCAGTTGGGACTACGGAAACGGATCCATTCACTTTGGCTTAATATTTTTCTGACCTGAATGTGGTTTTTAAGGGCTTTCTAGAATAAAGGTGTGCCCAATAGGGTATCGTAAGAGTCCGTTTATGCGAAGAACATGATCAACCGATCGATAAGAGACGTCCAATGCAACCCGAACACCGGAAAAAGGATTCAATATTGTGGTAGCTACGAAAAAGTGCGCAGGGTTTTGCATCGTGTCAAAGAATCACGGCTCCTAGTCCTGTCTTGGTGAGTGAGTGGGGAGAATGACAAGATTTTCTTTGCCACCTGAATTGACTAGCGCAAATGTCTCTATCTAACAAATAGATTTTTTGGTGATACCCGACATGGTGTACCCAGGAAATATGTGGTCGTTTCTGCCGAGCTATTGACGGTTTTTGGGTCGGCGCATGTCAAACATGCGCTGGGTGGAATTAACCATGATAAACTTGGAAAATATAGAAGAGCGTATGACCAGGATTCTTCGAATAAAATTATAAACTAGGTAATAAGGCTGAAGAAACTGGAAGATCAACTATTCTTAACTTTCCGATCCTGAGCTAACGTACTTCCGCAGCATATTGATTAAAAAGAACTACTGTTGGGTTGACTTGATCCGGCAATTTGTCCAGAAAATTTTGGAAGGGCTTGTAATAACTTCGATCATTCAGAGCCTAATACTTGGTTTCTTCATTCTCGTTTGAGGAGCAATTATATCGAGGCACTCTTGGCGGCTAACCTTTACATGAGTGGCGGTGCATGCCTAAGACAATGTGCTGCTCCTGAAATATGTCCTACCCAGGAGTGTTGCTTACACTTGTTCGATGCGGTAAGGATATTGCCCAATACCAGCTGCAAGGGAGGAATCGGACGTCTTGTCAAGAGATGATGAATGTATTCGATTATAGGAATGCTACGTATTTGATTATAATTATATATCAATATTTATGAAGTTAGATGTTTTATCACAGCGACCTACTGGCCCACAAGCTATTTTGGAGCCACTACTTTGATACAGGTGGAACAGGGAATTCTCTACTTTCACATTTTGGCGGTCTGCTATTGGGGACTGGTCCGTCATACCAAACATTCTCTAGAGAATACCACGGTCCATCTGAACGAAATAAGCTGGAATCGTAGCCGGTTCCGATGTAGATTTTATGATGATTGGTTTTAATGTATCCCGTATCCGGAATATAATTCACGGCAGCGACAGATGTTGGAAATTTAATAGTGTTCCGATTTCCAAAGCCTGCCACCTTTACTTCTACTAAGGTCATGTGTGTTTTGGTTCGAGGTAATGACAAGATTGATGATGAAGCTTCTAAAAAAATTGTTTGGTCGAGACTGACGGTAGTCTCGTCTCCAGGCAGTAGGTCTAGAGTTGCACCTGATCCAACGACTACGCAACCCGTTCCTTCCATGTACTCGGAGTGGGGCCAAACCATGTTGTTGATAGAAATTGAACCAGAATTTACTATCCTCAGCCCTCTGGAGGTCATTCTAATCTGAGCATTAGTTTCTTTTGAGTTTTTGAAAGCCATGAGTCCTTTGTTGACTATGGAACCACTCAGGATACTAACCAGGGCCACATTGGGATCATTAGGTGAAACTCCCACAAAGAATCTGCCAGTGTTTAAAAACTCCCGGTCTGGCTCTAACGTAAAGGAAGAGCGACTACCAGAATTGAGAGCGTTGAAAGCGGTGGTTCCTCCGTTTTTGAACTTTTCGCCCATTAGCTTGATATTAATAGTGTCACTATTCACACTGGTGACGAATAACTCGCCATTGATCTGGGTGTCACCGTCAATACGAGTGAAGGGATAGTCCACAAGTGAAAGGTACACATTCTCAGGAACTCTTAATGGATTTATGTCAACGTTTTCAGGGTATATGAAGACACTGTTCTTATTGACGGGAGCTGCGTTAACATCAACAAGAAGAAGAAGGACTTGAATTGCAACAATGAAAAACATTTGATTGTGCGATGGCTTCGGATCAATCACCGCAAATTTACTTTCTTAAGTAATCATCTCTAAATCTATTTTTACTTTAAACTTTCTTATTAGACTTCGCGAAGATAGCCGAGTCCTTGGCACAAGTGTCTCAAGTGTGACGATGAGCTCTGGCGTTGAGATAAAAAAGCACGAAACCCAAGAAAATTCACAAAAGACGAACCATGGAACATATTCTCGGTGTATGGTTTCAGTGGGACTACCCATCAACTCTTGCGAACTTGAACTTCATTTGTATTGTTGATGGAACGGCGCACCGTTTCTAGGCGAGGAAAGACAAGAGTCTGTCTGCAGGATATGACATGTCTTATCTCTTGGCACATCCAGTAAACCACTAAAATACAGCAGTTTAAATTTAGAGAGCTTAAATCAAGTCAAAAAATAGCTTAGGTTCAGAAAATTACTTTTAGATATCTCTAATGTGGGCAACTGGTCAGTGACCTGCCAAGAGAAGCTGGGCTAGATGACAGAATATATCAATTGTGAGAAAGCGTCGTATAAATTCTTGAATGTATACAATGATCTTTTGAGTCTTCCTTGCTTTATGATATTTGTTGGCCTATAATGCTCACTTTTACTCTTCATAATGCGTTAGTGAAAACAGGAGCTTCAAAATATCCCTAAGATAGTTCTACATTCAGCTTTAAAGTCTCGGCGAAGTTAAACCAAGAACAGAACCACAGATAGAGGTCTGCTTATAGGTAAGAATGCGGTAATACGCACATTTGGATCTTCTATACTTCTGCCGTCTTATCATCTGAGCCGTGTTGAGGAGTTGATGACTTACAACGTAACGAGCTTGAATGTTTCATTCAATTGTCATGGATGTAGCTAGTAGCCAAGAACTCCTGTACACGAAATTATAGGTTCTTAAAATCTGCCCTTATTCCTTCCCCATAATAATGTTAAGTTCTGTTCAGCACTTGTTTCATCTAGATCAAAAAGATGAACAATTCTCTGTTTCTACCGAAGTTTATTGCAAAGGAGGAAATTAGTGAAGGTGTGAGAAAATCATTACTTCCTATAACGCTTGAAAGTTGCCTTGTTCCTAAGTACTGTCTAGGAAATTTTTGTTTTGATGTGAAGCACATTCATATCGATTAGTGGGAGCGTCGTGCTTCCCGATGTTACGCACTATAAAGAAATTTCAATTCTGGAGGAATGAATAAAAACTTCAAGTTTAATGTACGGAATTGTGGCGAAAGAAGCACGAAGTGTTGCCGTCGTTGATCTTCTAGATATTAAAGTTACATGATTATAGTTATACCTTGTCGTCATATCCCTCGATTGAAGCCTCCATAAGTGGTTAGCTCATCGCTAATCATCTGTCTGATTATTTTTAGCTATGGCTTATCTCCGATTTAATTCGGATAGCTCAAAATCTTGCCACCTCCGAGTGCTAACAAACGTTGTCTCAACAAGCCTGAACAAGAGTGAAATTTGTTAACTCCATGGCAAAATTTAACTACTGTTATTTATACACTTATTAAACATCTTTTCAGTTACATCCGTGAATTGGGCTTACAAAAGGTTTAAAAATGGGTGATCGCTGTCCATCTCCTAATGTGGACTTAATAAGCTTTCTCACATAGACCGAAAATTGAGCTTCAACAATTTGAGTGCATAGATTAAATACGTAAAAAAAGGTGGGTGAGAGATTCTTTTCATTTATATCTTCTCACCAGCGACATTCGTAACTCTTTAAAGGCCATACTTTGAGCCTTGTGACGCGGCCATGCAGATGGCTTAGCAAGAATTCTTAGATGCTTCCGAATTGAAATCCAGTGCAATGACAATTCACGAGTTATAATAGACAACATAGAGCTAAGAAGCAAATCGTAGCGAGTATTGTAATAAATTGAAGTCTGTGCCGTGAGAACAGCATCAAGCGAATGTGAGGATAATGTTACCAGTAGCACAATTTGATAATAACAGTCATATACTGAGAATGCATAATATATTTGGTATATTCATTTTATAATTTGAAGCAATAATCAGGAACAGGTGGTGACGAAAATTAACTGAATCCTACGTAAAAGAAGGTTTCCAATATTGCACTTTGTAAACCCATCTGGTGGTGGTTTTCTAATGATATAGTAGACACCCAGGATATTTAGTTTAATACCCATCCGATTGCCGTCATCGAGTTGGTTACACAGCTCGTTTGCCTCTTCTGATTAGTAGAGTGGCTTATTTTATAAAATGCCGCCTGCTTGACTTTCTGCATCCGGAAAAACGGACCTTTCTTTCTTTGATTGGATATAGCTTGTTAGATTATAGTTAATTACGCGGTTAACTATCTCCTGCGTCACTAATTTGGCCATTCTGGTTGTATGAACCGCTTGCGTGAGTGTCGTCGCTGGAGATCGGAGATTCCTGCTCTTCGAACACTCCTACCCCCAAGTCTAGATCACTTGACTTGGGTGAAGGTTCTGAGGACTCATCTGTGAATGTCAATGGCTCTGAAATCCTGAAGGGATGCACCGGGAAGACTGGTACTTGCATTAACCTCGAATTTCCTCCCGTTGTTCTCTCTTGTGTATCATCCCATTGTGCCTCATCGCTGGAGATCGGAGGCTCCTGCTCCTCGAACACTCCTACCCCCAAGTCTAGATCACTTGACTTGGGTGAAGGTTCTGAGGACTCATCTGTGAATGTCAATGGCTCTGAAATCCTGGAGGGATGCACCGGGCGGACTGCTACTTCCAGTAACCTCGAATTTCCTCCCGATCTTCTCTCTTGACAAAGTTCATCGTCTGCTTCAACACTGGATGGGTGATTTTCTTGCACATGACGAGATCTGTTGTGTAAGTTCGGGACACTCGACTGAGGCGGTCCTTCTGGACCTGGTAACGTTGGATCGAGTCTGCAAAGCGAGGAATCATGCAATATTTCCATATTGGCATCTTGAGACAGAATTTGGCTAGCTTCTGTTTCGACTGCGCTATTTAACTTGGCTTTCATCCTTTTTGCCTTACGACGTTGGTTCTGTTTACGCTTACGAGCGTTTAACCGCCGGCGCCGAGACATATCCTAAACAAAATTTCTTTAGAAGGTGTGAGTCACAGTATTAATCGGCCGACTATAATTTTGATAATTTACTTTTTGAATTATTGGTCTTCCGAACAATTTGTAGAAAGAAGGGAGCACTAGAGTTAAGATTTAATATATGGCGAGACTGTTTGTCGCATTTGGTGAAAAAAAATGGCAATGCTGTATTTGAAATTGCTACGAAAATGAAAATCAGTAATTCTTCTCGTCAGCTTAATGAACTTTTAGAATAATTTCGAGTCTCAGCTTTTTGGGAAACCAAGATTATGTCGAGCCAAACGAGAACGAAAATAAGGATGGATGAACGTTAACGTCAACACGGTTGGTTTACTAATAAAAAAACTTGAAAGTGGTCGATTATACAGCGTTAGATGAATTTTATAAATTACTTGCCTTACTGAACGTCACTAAGCTATGGTGTCAATTATAGTTCACGTATGTGTAGCTATTTAACAATTGTTGTAACTTGGTTTTCTTGTAACAGGAAGTTGTCAAAACGGGCCTTTTGTCTCTTAAATTAAGTTTAATGACTTTTATTCATATTTTTTGCTTCCATCTAAGCTGATGAAGTAATTCATTTCTACCCCGTTGTACAACTCCGAATATCCTGGCTGTTAGGTCCTCCTCTATCTAATTCTCAATTTGGAATTAATTGGAACTCCTATTTGCTCAATTGGGAAAGTAGTTCTACTAAGCTGGAATTCATTTCGCTTTGCTGGAGTTACAGCGTTAAACACATCAATCTCCATGTAGTAAAAGAAGCGGAAGTTACAAATTAGTTAATCACCTACACCAATTTATTGAATAGCGAGTCCTTGTACACATTTTACAAGAGAGCATAAAGAGTAGCGAATCTAGTAAGACTAATAATCTCTAATACTCATCTAACCCGGTCTGTAACAATCCCAGTCAAATAGCATTTAATAAATTTAGTAAATGAACCGAACAGTCGATAACAATGCACCACAAGCAATGTTTTTCGTTGCCGCCTTCGAATATCGACGGTCCCACTCTAACAAGTCAGATATGACCTGATTGTTCATAAATGTCGATAATTCCGGAGGCCTTTACAAGAAGGAGTCGTTCGTGCCATTATAAAAGAATGAGAAAGGAGTCCACTGCCCGTAGGGGCAAGGACATTATCTGAGGGGACGCCGAACGGCGCGATTTCCATAAACTCACTAACCAGTCCCAAGGAGGAGAGTTAGCAGTAACTAGGCTTAGGGCCAAAGTCTGAACGATGGAAATTGGGATTGAACCTTCATAGTGAAAGAAACCAAGTCAGCAACAGCTTGTAAGGTCTATCATAGATGACCAAGCACAGAGTTTATTTACTGAGTCACGGGACACCGGTTTATGAAGTTTACATTATATTTTTACTAGGGGGAATTTGGAATGAAACGTCTAATTTCCAGTTTCGTCACGGTGTGTGGTGTACCCAACTCTCCCCTAAGTGAGCCACAAACTTGACGAGCTTGTTGCAATTCTGCCCGTAATTAAGACGTACAAATGGTAACGAAGTGGTGTTCTTTATCGAGACCGAAGAGCTTTACAGCAGTGCCTGTTGTCCCGTTCACCAAGGTCAGTTAGACATAGACAACCCCCAAGTAACTATCAATAATAAACTATTTATCGTATTCTCAATTGGGAACCCTAACACAACCTATCTTAAATTATTGAAGCATAAAATCTAACAAGAACCATCCATTTAAAATAGCACCATCTTCGATAGATTTGGAGTTCCTGGTAACACTAATTAATTCAAATCCATTCAGCACTCAAACTACATCGGAAATAGGAAGACAACAGCCGAACATTCGTTTTTATATTTAAAGTTGTAATAAACCCATTAACACGCGCATACAATGTTTCGATATGTATTTAATTGAATTAAGACACTGAAGTTCAGTCAATCGTGAAAACTTCGGAAGGTACAAAGCTATCCCTCCTTGAACTGGTGCAAATGCCTTCTCAGCTGAGTAAACCTACAATCTGTATTGCGTAGTTAAATTAATGAGAAAAATTCATGACCCTTCAAACCCGTTCGAATTTGGTTAAAACTCAAATTTGTTTCATTTGTTGATAGCCCGTTACTTTCCTAACTACAAAATCAAATTTAAAGGCCATCTGCGAAAGCCTTTAGGCCAATACAATTCACAATAGTTTTTCAAATCTTTGATGTATTCCAGCTCTTTCTTCTTGGAGTCTTGATTAGATGTGTCACACTTGCATCTGATAAGGTTGACTTCCAATCGCGTGTAGCTGAGCTGGACTCCTTGTAAAATTATGAGATATCTCATGACTTTATACGCATAATCCCGAACAAAGCAAGTTGTTTCGGAATTAGCAATTCTTACGCTTAAATAGAAATAGTGTGTAACTTTGGATTTAGTCTCTGTGGAGGACGTTTTGAACGATTCGAATCTCTGAATCGCTTTATGGTGCTTCTTCATTGCATTCTGATAGCTGTCGCAAAGATCGGAAATATCGAAAAAGTGAGATTTTAATCGGTTTAGAATTGAAAGTGAATAGGGTTGAAGTAAGTAAGGCTGCACAAACCTTCCGCGTCTCAAATCTAATTCTATCTCAACTACCAACACTTGTACTTGATCTATTACGCTGAGCACTGCACTCTTCCACATATTCGTTTCTACCTCTGCTTTTGAAGTAAACTTTCGAATATTGATATCTCTTATATCCTTGGGGTCAACATGAATACTGTTTTGTTTTGCTACAGATAGCTGACTTTCTATTCGACTAGTTGCCTCGAGGTTCCAATCACTTGTTGGCGCTTCCGAAGGAATTTCAGTTAGAAAAGATATTTTTGTTGACGCTTTGCAGATGGTCTGTTCAAATTCCACGAAAAGATTCATTGCTATGATGAATAGTTGGGTAAACCCGGCGGCCAAAATTTTGAGCTTTTCAGATCTAGCTCTCAATTTTTCATCACATGCCTCCAATTTCTCTTGAACCACTCTCACAGAAATACCAAGTATTGAGTAATATTCATCGAAGTTATTGATGTGAGTAGGTGCAATTTCCTGTTTCGCCTCTAAAGATCTCATATAATCCACTCTACTATCAGCGATGCTACTGGATTCGTCCATGACCCTTCTCAAGTCGGCAATTGACCTAGTTGCATATTCAAGTTGCGTTCTGATAGTTTCATGAGTCTTTTCAAATTCTTTCATGACACTCCATGCACCTTGAATAATAGAGTGGCTGCACGACAATATTGGACATTCATTAGGTTTCTTTTCAGAACTCCTTTCTCTATTTTCTTCGAGAAACGTATCGTCGATTCCTGGCTCCTTACCCAAGTCTCCTGAAGAGTTATGACCTAACTTGGATTCATATTTTTTCTTATGGTTCCAATCGGGGTCGGAATCAAAAAAAGAGTCGCAACATACTTTTGTAGTTGCAGAAGCTGTTGAAATTGTCCTCGCAATTTGGTAACGCAAGAGATTCCACATTTCCAACGTTTCCTCTTCCAGAGTTTTGCGGCGGGTGACTTCAGATTTTTTCTTTAAAATCACCACGGGCCTGTTAACTTGTAGTTTGGAACTCCAGAAGAAATCCCGAATCTTATCAGCATCTCTCTGTTGAAGTTCATTCAATTTCCATAATTTAAGGAAGAACCGGTAGTGTCTTCTATAATCTGGATACAAAACAACAAATTTTGGAGTTTTTTCTGATTTCATTTACGATGAGCAGTTGTTCATTTTGATTCTTCACTATATATACACATTATGCTATAGCATAACAATGTAGCAGCAAGAATTTGGATCAAGATCAGAAGGCCCTAACTTTTTAAGTGATTGTCGGTTTATTTTATGTTCTGTTGAAAGCGCGTTTATTACGTTTTTTTTTTACGTATAGCGTGGCATTCTTCTTTTTCATGTAGAGCGTGGCATTATATATATAATAGTATGAATACACTAAAACACATAACACACGTCTGGAAAGTTGTGCGAAAACAGGCCATATTTGAAATCCTGAAAAAAGCGTGTGAGAGGAAAGGTAACCTCTAATTTGAAAGGAAACACGAACTGAGCCGATCAAGAACAGAACGATGAACACCTTCCTTCTAAGCACAACCTCCTCTAATATCACTATAAGAGGAAGTCAAAAAAACGAACTAGTTCGCGGAACTTCATTTGAAGAAAAACGAGAGCGCCGCCTGCTTATTTACTGCTTAATGATTCTATTACGTCTGTAGAGTACGTTTTACAGCAAGTAAGCTTTAAATGAGATAAATCTGTGTCATGCTAAGAGAGATTGTAGCAGAAACTGAAGTCACTTTCAGTAACTTGATAATAGACTTCATTCTGGTTTAAATTTGTATCTGTATTATAACAAGGTGCTTTTTCAGCTGAATTTACCTCTGAACCATATGATATTTCTAGGTCTGAGAAACCTAGGGACATGATAATTGGTAAAGAAAAAGACGTTAAAAAAAGATTATTATTGAGCATTTTCGATATACTTAGGCAAAAACTTATACTTGCGTGCGTTTAAAGTGATAATGAAGGTTCAAACTTATCTTCAAGCAAACGTGAGTACTTTAGATTGAGAATAAAGTAAAAATTGGAAGTAAGGAAGGACTTTTTCATTTTAGCAGTCTTATCTTTTACATCTCAGGCCATTTTTGTTTTTAAGGGCGGATTGAAGATTTTTGATATTAGTAGTTTGGCTGTACAACGCACAAGAATTACAAACGTAACTGGGAAGTCAGCAGAAAAGGAAAAGAAAAAGAGAAGAAAGAAGTAGCGACACATGAGGTAAATACAAATATTATACATATAATAATGAAGACAGAGTATATGGATTGACTAGTGGAGGCGTTTTGATTCGAGCGATGGTAGGTATGGAAAAACGATAACAACGAGACATGAAACAAGTGTACAAACGGAAGTTCAGACGACATAGAAGAATGAAGAAATAAATATTCTCCATAGAGACAGGGAGAAGTTTTCCATAACTGAAGGAAGAAGTCGTGATATCTTTCAGATTGTGGGTGAACAACAACAGGAATTGGCCTTAGATTTGATTTCATTTACGATGAGCAGTTTTACATTTTGCTTCTTCACTATATATATACATTTACTCTATAGCATAACAAATGTAGCAGCAAAAATTTGGGACGAGATTAGAAAGTCCTAACTTTTAAAAGTCTGTCGGCATATTCTATTTTCTGTTGAGAAGTGTTTATTACTTAAAAATTAATTTACTGGGGAGATCTGGCATAAAAATCCTTTTTTATCTTTGCGAACATCGATATTTTTTGATAGAACATTGGCAATATCTACACACGTAACAATACACTATATAAACAACACATGTCTGGAAGTTGTGCGAAAACAGGCCATACTTGAATCCTGAAAAAAGCGTGGTGAAGGAAAAGTAACCTCCGTCGGAAAGGAAACCCGAACTGAGCCGATCAAGAACAGGACGAGAAAACCTCTCTTTTAAGCACAACCTCCTCTAATAGAGGAAGTCAAAAAAACGAATGAATTCGGAAAAAACTTCATTTGAAGGAAAACGGAGACCGTGAAAAACCTTCGTTTCGCCTGT